>JARWLC010000002.1:124931529-125531529 GCA_033318265.1 Phyllotis vaccarum | reverse complement strand
AAGATGTTCAAGGGTTGTTGTTTGCAGCTTGGGTATTCTTTGCTTTTTGTCTTAAATCCACTTATGAGTGAGTACGTCCCTTTGCCTCTCTTTCCGGGCTTGTGTTACCTCACTTAGGAGGATATTCTCCAAATCCATCCATTTGCCTGCAAATTTTAGGATGTCTTTTTTTTTTTTTTTAAAACTGTTGAGTGGTAATCCATTGTGTAAATGTAACACAGTTTGTTAACCCATTCTTCAGTTTAGGGGCATCTAGGTTGTTTCCATGTTCTGGCTATTACAAATAATGCTGCTATGAACATAGTTGAGCTAATGCCTTTGGGGTACAAATGTGCATCCTTTGGGTATATGACCAATAGTGGTATTGCTGGATCCTTGGGGAAATTGATTCCCAGTTTTTTGAGGAAGAACCACACTGTATTCCAGAGTGGCTGTCCAAGTTTACACTCCTACCAACAATGGAGGGATGTTCCCCTTGCTCTACGTCCTCTCCAGCATAGACTGTCAGATGACAGATGTGTATTTGATCTTAACCATTCTGACAGGTGTAAGGTGGTATCTCAAAGTTGTTTTGATTTGCATTTCTCTGATGGCTAACGATATTGAGCAGTTCTTTAAATGTCTTTCAGCCATTTGTAATTCTTCTGTTGAGAATTCCCTTATTGAACATGTCCTTTGCCTACAGAATCTTCTCAGCTTCAGGAGGTCCTACTTATTGATTGTTGTGCTTAGCATCGATGCTACTGGTGTTACATTTAGGAAGTGGTCGCCTGTGCCAATGCGTTGGAGGGTATTTCCCACTTTCTTTTCTATCAAGTTCAGTGTAGCTGGGTTTATGTTGAGGTCTTTGATTCACTTGGATTTGAGTTTTGTGCAGGGTGATAGGTTTGGATCTATTTGCATTCTTCTACATACTGCCATCCAGTTATGCCAACACCATTTGTTGAAGACACTATCTTTTTTCCATTGACTATTTTTGGTCTCCTTGTCAAAAACCAGGTCTTCATAGGTGTGTAGGTTAATGTCGGGGTCTTTGATTTGATTCCGTTGATCCACAAGTCTGTTATTATGCCAGTACCAGGCTGTTTTTTTATTACAAAGATATATAGTAGAGCTTGAAGTCAGGAATGGTGATTCCTCCTGAAGTTTTTTATTGAATAGGATTGTTTTGGCAATCCTGGGTTTCTTGTTATTCCATATGAAGTTGAGTATTGTTCTTCCAAAGTTTGTAAAAAGTTATGTTGGGGTTTTAATGGGGATTGCATTGAATCTGTAGATTGCTTTTGGTAAAATTTTCATTTTTACTATGTTGATCCTACCTGTCCAGGAGCATGGGAGATCTTTCCATTTTTGATATCCTCTCCAATTTCTTTCTTCAGTGATTTAAAGTTTTTGTCAAACAGGTCTACTACGTCTTTGGTTAGAGTTAAGCCAAGATATTTAGTGTATTTGCAGCTATTGTAAAGGGTGAGTTAATCTTGTACCCCACTACATTGCTGAAGGTATTTATCAGCTGTAGGAGTTCCCTGGTAGAATTCTGGGGGCCACTTATGTTTACAATCATACAATTAGCAAGTAGAGATAGTTTGACTTCTTCCTTTCCAATTTGTATGCCCTCAATCTCCTTTCATTCTCTTATTGCTTTAGCTAAAATTTTGAGAACTATATTGAACAGAAAAGGTGAGGACAGCTTTGTCTTGTTCCTGATTTTAGTGGGATTGCCATCCTTTTCTTCTATGATTTTGTTGAATATATTTTCTGTGCCTTTGAGCTGATATTCTTCTCTTTCTTTGATTCCATTTATTCTCAGGTTTGGTCTTTTCACCATGTCCCAGATTTCCCGGACATTTTGTGTTGTGACTTTTTGGTTTTAGTGTTTTCTTTAACTGACGTATCTGTTTCCACTATTGAATCTTCCTCTCCAGAGACTCTCTCTTCCATCTCTTGCATTCTGTTGGTTATGCTTGCATTT
Source organism: Phyllotis vaccarum (assembly GCA_033318265.1). Classification (NCBI taxonomy): domain Eukaryota; kingdom Metazoa; phylum Chordata; class Mammalia; order Rodentia; family Cricetidae; genus Phyllotis; species Phyllotis vaccarum. Next base: position 125,529,557 of record JARWLC010000002.1, on the reverse strand, counting down.
GTGGTTCTGATTCATTTCTTCAGGTTTTCTATTTCCAGCTTTGCCTCTGTTTGCACCTTCCTTATTGCATCTATTTCAATTTTTATTTCCCAGAATGTTTCTTTCCAACATTTGTTTTCTTTTTCTTGGTTTTCCTTGTTTTCTTTCAGGGATTTGTTCATCCCTTCCAATTTTTTGTTTGTATTTTCTTCTATTTCTTTAAGGGAGCTTTTTATATCCTCTTTTAAAGCTTCTACTATCTTCATAAAGTTGTTTTTAAGGTCGTTTCCTTCTGTTTCCTCTTCATTGTTATGCTCAGATCATGATGTTGTAGAGCCATCAGCATCTTCTGGTGGTGTCTTGTTCTTTATATTGTTATATGTATTCTTGCACTGGCATCTGCCCATTGCTTCCTCGGCTCATTTTTAGTCAGCTCTTGGTTGGCTCTTATTCGGTTGTGAGCCTGGGGGCTGAGTGTCTTCAGTAATTGCAGGGGTTTCTCTTATTCACCTCTTGGTTGGCTGTAGGCTGAGGAGCTGTGTGTCTCCAGTTGTCTCAGTGGTCATTTTTGGTAGGGTCTTAGTTGGCCCTTAGTTGGCTCTTATTCAGCTGTGGATCAGGAGGCTTCAGGGTCTCCAGTTGTTGGTGTGTGATGACACAGATTGCGGTTTGGGTGGGGTTTGCCCCATGGGATGTCGCTCCAGTTGTGTTTTGCTGGGAATTGGTTTGGGGGGGGGTTCTTCCAGTTTTCTTTGGTTTAGGGTGGAGCTGGGTGTGATTGGGGTGCCAGGGGCAGTGTCCCAAGCTGGGTTTGGAGACCATGATCTCTGCTTGGCCTGAGGGTCGGGGTGCCACTCACCTCTTAGTCAGCTGTGGACCAGGAGGGGGGCTTCTGGGTCTTCAGTTGTCAGTGTGTCTTACACTGTTTCTAAATGTTGGGATTTTTGCAAAATAAGTAGTTGATGACCCTATGTTGTTTTCACAGATTATCCACACTAAACTGTTCCCAAGAGCCACCATTCTGGACACCCCAGTCCCCAGCAATGTCCTGTGGCCAGCTGTGTACACACAAGAGGGTTCTCTAGTAGGACCTGAGGGCCTGCTCTGACATCCTACATCTCCACTGCTGTGATGTGCTCAGATCCTGACATTATTGTTTTGCTAGTTTTAGCCTGCCCATTCTGTTCAAGCATATTTATTTAGGAGAGAGATAGTTAAAAATATTTTTCTCACCTGACTTGGTTTAGTTATTTTTCTTGTTTCTTATTTTGCCAGACACCTGTCATTCTCTGGCACTCAAATGCCTCTATTTTCCAAAGCCAAGCGCCCAGTAGCCCCTATCACCTTGCAGACAAATCCATCACCATATCCTGTGATCACCTAGTCCATGCTTAGGCCCCAAACCTACCCACTCAGACATGTGCTCTTACTGAGCCCCAGCATCCAAACTATGAACTGAAGAAGGTTCTGAGAGCAAGTGAAGGAGATATTTCCTGAACACCTGTCTATCCTGTCTGGTCCTATAAACTGACTGGAAATCAATCTATGTACAGAACATCTACAGTCCTACACAGGATCGTCTGTCCTGGGAAGGGAGAACCCTCCTCACCAACACAATCATTCTTGTAGTGTCCACTCACTCTGGCTTTTTCTGGCTATTGGAAGTCTGATTTAGAACTAGTACCCTCTTTGGGAAGGCTTTTCATCTGGACTGATGGACTTGCTGTAAGGACACATTCCTTTCTCTTCTACTCCAGTTATCTCTCTTCCCACCTTCAGCAAGGGACATGTTTTCTTTAGTCTTTGTGAAAGTGGTGACTAGCAATTTGGTGGAGAAGTTAGGTAATATGAGGTGGGTGATAAGCTAAGGCCCCAAAAGGGCACAGACACATAGTGACCTTCTGTGATCCTGATGTTAGAGACCTAGGTGGCTGCTTTGGCTGTACCCAGTTGGGATGAGGACAGGTCTCAACACTCAGACATGGGGTCTGCAGAAAGAGGGCTCTGTGTTCCACATGGGATGTCTTCCATGTTTTCTGTGTTCCTCAATGTTTTCGATTGTAGACATATTCCTTCTCAAGAATTAGGAGCTCCAGGTATCCTGAAGACCAATTTGCTCCTGCCACACTGGATACCACCCTGCATCAAGCGTGGCTGAGTAGTGGCACCAGGAGTGAGTGGAGTCTGAAGGATGCTTTGTGATGCTCAGCTGACTCACCCAGGTAGGACACAGGAGCACACACTTGTGCATTAGCTGCAAAGCCCTTCACAAAAGGGGAATCTGTCTCTACTTTTAAGTTATACTTTTATACTTTCTTTCATGGCAAGGAATTGAAGCAGCTCTGCCACCAGTAAGAGGGTATTCCCATGGGAGGATCAGCCTACCAGTCAACAATAAATACCTGGCTCTTGAGGGTGGAACTCGGGTTTTCAGATGGCAGGAGCATGGCAGATGAGCATGCCTCCTTCCCACTTGTTCCTCTGATGGTTTATTCTAACAGGTTTGTTTCAGCTGTTCTCTAAGGACAAAGGCAAGATCTTGTCTTCTTCGCTGGTCCGGTCTCTGTGTGGGTTGAGTTATGTCTTCCTCCTCCCTTTGTAAGGAAAAGAACACTCGATATAGACGGAGGTGTTAGCCAGAGCCTCAGGGCCATCAAAAGGCTCCCATGGTTGTAAGTATCTTGGACTTGTCTCAGCTGGTGCATATGAATATGAACGTGAGCATGCATAAGATAAATGCAGGCAGAGAGGACACTAGGCCTTCTCTGTCACTGTCTTCCCTTCCCCATTGACAAAGCTCCTTTCCAGCATTTTAGCCCACAAAGGATAGGTCTCCTGTCTTGTGCTGGCTTCAGAAATGGTTTCCTTCTCAATCCCTTCCCTGCTCTTCCCCTTTTCTCCTCTGCTTTTCAGCTGCTGATATCAAACTTTTTACAGACTACACGTCACTTAACATTCCTCAAAGAACAATGTCTCCTCTGGGCATCGTTCTTTCATTTCTTCCTGCTGAGTTGTCCAGAGTGCCTTTCTTACTCAATCTCAAGTGGGTTCCTTCGCCAAAAGAACTGTGGTGGTTTGAAGAAAATGGCTCCCAAAGGGGCATGATGCTATTAGTACATGTGGCCTTGTTGGAGGAAGTGTGTCAATGTGGGGGTGGGCTTTGAGGTCTCCTATGCTCAAGCTATGCCCAGTGTCATAGTCTTCTTCCTGTTGCCTTCTGATCAAGATGTAGCTAGCGCACACTGCATTTATCTTATGCATGCTCATGTTCGTATTCATATGCACACATACATACACTCACACAGGGAGAGAGACACACACACACATACACACACAGACACACATACATACACATACACACACATACAGACACACACAAATACACATACATACACACACATACGCACACACATATACATACACACATGCATACACACACGGGGAGAGAGAGACACACACACATACACACACATACACACATACAGACACACACATACACACACATACACACACATACACACACATACACACACATACACACACACACATACAGACACACACATACACACACATACAGACACACACATACACACACATACAGACACACACATACACATGTATACAGACATACACACACAGACACATACATACACAATACATACACATACATATACACACACATACACACACATATACATACACACACAGACACACACATACACACACATACAGACACACACATACACACACATACACACACATACAGACACACACATACACACACATACAGACACACACATACACACACATACACACACATACACACACATACACACACAGACACACACATACACATGTATACAGACATACACACACAGACACATACATACACAATACATACACATACATATACACACACATACACACACATATACATACACACAGACACACACATACATACACATACATATACACACACATACACACACAGACACACACATACACATACATACACGCTCATACATACACACACACATACACTCACACACATACATACACACACATACACACAGGGGGAGAGAGAGACACACACAGACACACATACACACATAGAGACACACACATACACACATACACACACAGACACATACACACATACACACATACACACACATATACACACATACACACACTCTGGGAGAGAGAGACACACAGACACACAGACACACACACACACACACACACACACACACACACACACACACACACACACACAGAATTTTTAAAAGACCAGAAACAAGCTTAGGAAATGTTAAAACAAACAGAACTCCAGTCCAAATGCTCTGTGCACTAGATTAAGGAATAGGACAGACCCCATTATGGTGACTCTGCAAAAAAGCAGCAGCAGCACCACACTGTACAGCAGTCATGTGCTATTGTGCGTAGCCCACAGAGGGCTGGAGGACAGGGCTGTGGCTCTGCTGTCTTGAGTCTGATTTATCACAGTGCCTGGCATGTAACATAACAAATAAATAGATTCATGAAAAGAGTAGGTGATCTAGGTAATGGAAGCAGAACGGATAGGTGGGTGACAAGAATCAGGTTGGAGGCATTAAAGGTAGCCCCAAGCTCCACCTTGGGGAAGGATAGACATGGGGCGGGGCACACTGGTGGCAGGGAAGAGGCTCATTCCAGACAGGCCAGGCTAAAGTCAAGAGAGTCTTCTGAGCGATTTGTTCCAATTCAGGCAGAGAAATCGAAATCCTGTGGACTGCTGTAGTCAACAAGAACACCACAGGAGATGGCTGAGAGTCATCAGAAAGGATGCTAGAAGCAGAGAAAACAGCTTCCGGCTGATTCTGCACCCGGAAATTGACAGCTTCTCTTGACTGCCAAGCTCAGAAATAAGTGATGAATCTAGGGAAAGCCCAGGAGGCAGCTTTCCTCCTGAGCATACAGACAAGACTTTTATGAAAAGATTAATGGAGAAAAACATATATTTTATTTGTTTAATATTTTGATTTTTTTAAAAAACAATTAAGCCATGTCTCTGAGTCTTTCCTGTCCATCTATGTTCTCTCGGTTTTGTTTTTGAGACAAGGTCTCTCTATGCATCCTGTCTATCCTGAAACTTGCTATGTAGACCATGTAGCCCTTGAACTTGCTTTGTAGTAGAGGATAACCTTGAGCTCCTGATCTTTCTGCCTTCATGTCTTAAGAATTGTCACTACAGGAGTTTATCGTCATGCTCAGCCTTAAGAAAAAAGGTTTTGACTAGTTGGAAATTAGGCAGGATAAAATGTGTCCCTTATGGCTGTCTTAACCAGTGCTCTATTGCTGTGAAGAGACACCATAGTTATGTATTTATATAGCATTTTATTGAGTCTGGCTTATAGTTCAGAGGTTTAGTCCATTATCAACAAGATGGGTAGCGTGGCAGCATACAGACAGACATGGTGCTGGTGGGGTAAGTGAGCTCTGTATTTGGATTCCTTGGCAGCAGGAAGGGAGAGTGATTGATGCTAGGCCTGGCTTTCTTGGACTTCTGAAACATCAAAGCCCACCCCCAGTGACATACTTCCTCCAACAAGGCCACACCTACTCCAGCAAGGTCACATCTCCTAATGCTTCTAAATAGTGTTGCTCCCTAATGACTAAGCATTCAAATATCTGAGCCTGTGGGGGCCATTCTTATTCAAACCACCACAAGGGAAATAAAGTGGAGGGGTTGCTCTGGGCAACACTTGCAGGGGGAAACAGACATGAAGTCTGGCCAGAGTCAGTGTGATACAGTAAGAGAAGACATCCACACCCAAATGACACTTTGTAAGGCGCTCAGTCCTATCAACACCCCTCATCATCCACTGAACCCTAGAGAGATCAAATTGCTCTAGTCAGCCTCGCCTCCAGGAAGGCAGAGCTCTGCAAATGAAGTATTAATTCATATACCAAGTCTCCAAATCTTTGAAATTTATTCACCTCCAAAGTTTTTACTATTTCAGACATCTATCATTTGCTGGCATATTTTAAACTATTTTCTACTACTTTTGTCAAATGAAAAGAAAAAAGGATTTCTCTTAAAAGGAACTGGATATAAAGGTTCATGCCTGTAATCCTAGCACTCTGGAGGCTGAGGCAGTAGGCTTATGGTAAATTCCAAGATGGTCTGCTCTAATTTTTGAGACCCTGTGTAAGAAATACAATCTCATGGTTGATTTTCAAAGATACCTAGAGCCAGTTCAGGTCCATCTGCAAACAAACAAACAAACAAACAAACAAACAAATGTCTTATAAGCTATCCCTCATAATCAAACTCTGCTAAACTAGCAACCCCTCCTCCTCAAAAAAACTAGAAGTTAAGATTAGAGAAATACAAGTAGCTACACTTGCCTATAGGTCACATGTCTGATGAGCTCTGAGAAGTGAAATGTGGCGAGAGCCCACACACGTGGTCTTTGTTGAGAAACAGAGGGATGTATACAGCAGAGGGGGAGGTAAGACCTAAATGATGTAAGATTGTCCTTCCTGATTGCTGGGGCAATGCAGGAAAAGGGGAAGGGACTTGCTTGTGCTAGGGCTTAACAACCATTCTCTGCACCCCCACCCCACTCACCACCAGTGCCTGGCACCCTGGGCTGATGCCCTTCCCAAAGCCACAAAGCAAACTGCCCTGTTTTCCACCCGCTGAACCTCCAGTGCTCTGATTATGAAGTAAGGGTCATCACTTCTTTACACCTGTCTCAAAACAAACAGAAATGGCATGTTTTCATTATGCTGTTACTTAAATATGTATCCGCGACAAACTGTGAGGTTTTTACCTTTAAAACAAGGCAAGTAAGAAAGACTCTAGAGTCAATAAAAATCCCAGCAAGTGACATCTTCAGAATGGGTTTATTGTGGCTCATGGAGAACATTGACAATGTCACGGGCTGTGTGCTTTTCTGGGCCGATTTCTTCTTTCAATTGGGAACACAATGAACATTACTCCAGCCTTTAGAGCATATTTATTTTATTTTCAACAAATCCATCATAGCTGCTGATTCATTATTTAATGAGCTAATCAATTTAATAATGTACCATCAAAGCACAAATTTGAAAAATAAAAACAACCATTTCTATAAATGTCAGTGCTCATAGGAAAAGAAATCATACAGCTGATTGACTTGCAGGGTCCATGTGTCACAGAAACTGAGTTGTGGCTTAAGATATACTTTGGGTCTCAGTTCAGGGAGTCATTTTGGCATCTTGTCTTTTGAAGCCTTTGTCCTCTGCTAAAGTCTGTCTTATTGCACGTTGAGTTTTTTTCTCTGTCCTGTTTTGTTTCTCCATCTCTAATATTTAGGGGCAAATTGTCTTTGTGGCATGAAGTCAACACTGCTGAATCTGTGAAGACAACAGTCCTTCTGAGGGAAAATGTCTTTCACCAGCTCATAGAAGTCTGAACTCTGTATTAGCCAGACACTTTTGCATCCACCTCTACCCCATTCCCACTGAGCTTGGACAGGACCAAGCCAAGGCAGACCCCTCCTGGAAAGAGGGCACAGTGTCTTTCCAGGCACTCTTTGTGTTGGTGTGCCTGCATGCAGACAGGCCTGTGGTGGCACCATTGCTACATAGGGTAATGATGAGCCAAGGCAGAGGGCCCTCCAGAGCACCTTGGGGAGACTTAAGAAAATCTGACTTGTGCCTTGGTGCTGACGTCACCTGCCCAGTCTTGGCTCATCTTGGTTGTCTCTACTCCACCACTCATTTCACTTCTTAGGGTCTCCATTTCTAATCCCAGAACAAAGGATATCATAGTATTTGTCTCACAGGATTGTTAAGACCAAACAAACATGGACTCACTTAGAATTTGGTGTTATTATGGAGTCACTGTGGCTACCTGTGTCTTCTTCCAGATTAAGGATTCTACTTCCTGGTACTAAGGGATACAGACTCAGTGATGGACAGCAGTTCTTAAAGTGACCTTCTTTAGCATATGGGCATGTCAGAATGTCGCATCTATTTTATTGTTTGTTTATTTCAATCCTGGTTATCTATGAGACAGCCAACTCAGAAGTGACAAGCCAGGAAAGTTTCAGGACTTGATCAACATAAAAAAAGAGCCATGGCCCTGCACTCATCCAGAACTGACCATGTCAATGCTTTCTAGCCAGTGTGGAAGGGTATCTTTGCATACTAGTGGAAACTACTCCATTCCTAGAACTCTGTGGCTTGAAGCTTCACAACTGAGAACAGCCAAGCTCAGGAAGAGTGATTCATTCAGCTGGAGTCGGACAGCCGAGAAGAAAGACAATGTGAATGTCACCTGACAAGGTCTGGGCCATAAGTTCCTTGCTTTTTTTCATATCACACTGCCTAGATCAAGGGCTTGATTCATGTGAATTACATCCTGTTTCATGTCTCCTTCATGTGATGAAGGCTAATTCCAGTCTTGGGGTGGCTTTGGATGGCTTGGCTGTGTAGAGTCACATGAGGGAAACTGGGGTGAATTCTGAGACTATAGAAATTCTACCAGGACTCTGACCATGTCGGGCTGAAGTTGGTGCTTGGTAGGAATCTTTAAGTTATTGACTAAATGAACGGTACTTCTCTCTCAGTAGAGATGTAACAGGCTTCTTTGCACCTTATTGCCCTCACATCTGCTTCAGCTCCCTGAAGATTGTGAGGACCTTCAAATAGGCCTCAATATCCCTGCAGCTCTTTTCTCCTTTCTTCAGAAGGCCTGAGGGGGGGAGCCTGCATGTGGAACAGGACATGTATGCACAGCACCATCTGTCACTGGTATTTTCCAGAGAAGATGGGGGTGGGCTGGGCAGTGGGGAGCCCTCCAGAAGATGTAGATTCCCAGGCTCTGAACTGGATGAGAGCAGCTCACAAAGGTGGTGGCAGTCACCAGCTTGACTCAGCAAACAGTAAGAAAAATATAAACACAGCAGTCAAATTGGGAAAGATGTTTCTTCCAGAAGGCTTGATGGATTCAGGTCACATGAAGGAGACATTCCTGAAAAAATTGATTGCTAAGGATGGATGCAGAATCACCTTCCCTGAAGGTCTTTAAAGATAGCATTAATTTCTACCTGTCTGAGGTCAGTTAAATAGCTTCAGCTTGAAGGAAGAAAATGCATTAAAGTGATGGCCAAGGTCTCTCCTTGTCCTGAGCATCTGTGGTTTCTCTACCACTTGAAAGTTTCACTCACAGTACATTTTGGAAAACTGGAAGTACCTGTGGGCTTTGCCCAAGGCTCCTGAGTGACCTGTCTGCTTGTCATGGGAGGTAATTCCGACCATAAAAATAATCTGTGTTTGTCTCTCATGGACATCAGTTTATGAGAAAAGCAGAATGGTGTCAGTTATTCAGAAAGACACTGTAGGAATTACGATGGGGAGTCTGCTGCTCCCTAGTCAGAATGGCCATCATTGAGAAAACAGATGGCAACAGATGCTGACGAGGGTGTGAGGAAAGAGAAACCCTCATTCACGGCTGCTGAGGGTATAAACTGATGCAGCCACTGTGGAACCAAGTAGAGATGCCTCAAACAATTAAAATCGAATTACCCTATTGCCCAGCTCCACCACTCCTGGGCATATGCTCACAGGGCTCTATCCTCCCCCAGAGACATTTGCATGTCCATGTTTATTGCTGCTCTTTCCTCAACAGAAAGGAAATGGAGCCAGTCTAGATGGCCATCAATCGACAATAAAAATGGGGTATATACACACAATGGGTGTGTATTCAGCTCTAAAGAAAAATTAAGTCATGCAATTTACAGGACAATGAATGAATCTAGAAAATAATATATCCAGCAAGGTGGCCTAGATCCAGAAAAGCAAAGGTCACATGTTTTCTCTCATGCGGGGATCCTAGCCTTTAATGTTTATCTATGTATATATTCGGTGTGAGTGTGGGTATATAGGCTATGAAACTAGAATGAGACCACAGAGGGGGAAAAGAGGTTTCTCAGGAAGAGAGGCAGTGAGGGTACAGGACACATTAAGCAGAAAGGAGGCTCCTGAGAATGAGAGAGTACAAGGGAAAGAAGGAAGTGGGGGAGGAAAACGGGAAGAAAGAATCAACAAAAACAAATTCAATTTGAAAACCTACAAGGAAACCTATTACTTTGTATGCTAATTTAAAAACCTAATGCACCACAAGGCAAAATACACAACATCAGCACATTCTAGTAGAGACCTAGATGAGTCTACTGCAGTAAGCAAGACTTGCTTCCAAATGCTGGTTCCCAAGGCCTGCAGGAGTGCCTGCCAGGAGGAAGACCCACTGTGGTACTTCCCAGGAGAAAGACCAAAAGCCTAAGAATCCTGGTTGCACAGGAATGTGAGAGCCAGGCAGCACTGAATGGCCTGCTCACTCCTCTGGAAATCCCAGAGTTCTAACAGGCAAATTCATCAGCTTTCCAAGAAGGACCACACTTTCTACACAAACACATGAAAGCCTCCCATAATGACTAATGGTAACCATTGAAATAATTAAAGTTGCTAACAGGTGGGTCAGCAGATGAAGCACTGTGGAGGAAAATTGGGCTTTTTAACATGCCAGTGTTAGCCAAGAGAGCAATAGTGCCAGTGTCCCCTGTACCAAGTGCCAGTGTACTGTGTACCAAGTGCCAGTGTACTGAGTGCCAGTGTACTGTGTATGGAGTGCCAGTGTCCTGTGTATGGAGTGCCAGTGTCCTGTGTACCAAGTGCCAGTGTACTGAGTGCCAATGTACTGTGTGTGGAGTGCCAGTGTACAGTGTATGGAGTGCCAGTGTACTGTGTACCGAGTGCCAGTCTACTGTGTATGGAGTGCCAGTCTACTGTGCACTGCATTCCAGCCTACTGTGTATTGCATTCCAGTGAACTGTGTACTGTGTGCCAGTGTACTGTGTACTGCATTCCAGTGAACTGTGTACTGCGTGCCAGTGTACTGTGCAGTGCATGCTAGTGAACTGTGCACTACTTGCCAGTATACTGTGCACTGCATGCTAGTGTACTGTGTACTGCATGCCAGTGAACTGTGTACTGTGTGCCAGTGTACTGAGCACTGTGTCCCTATCTTAATGAGCAGAATCTTGTGCTGACTGGATACTGGGTCACTGCCTGCATAACCCAAAGACCTGTAGAGAGGCTGCCTCTGTCTCCATGGAAACAGCATGTATTCAGGCAAATTGAAGTCCTTTTCAGTGGAAGAAATAGCCATTTGCAAGTAAGTGATTTTGTGCCAACCAAATGGATATCACATATCACTTATGCTATATTACAAGGCCAAAACCAGGGAGTTAAAATACCTTAGCCTCACAAAGTGCTTTAAGTATGTTCCTATTTGGCCCTTTCTCTAAATATTTATAATTCTACAAAAGTCTTTCCCTTAAGTACTTTTTGAGTCAGGTTTACTGAGCCTTCATTTACTTATTGATAGCAAATGTTGATTGAATGGCAATTCACTGATTCTGAGATGTAGGTATTAATCAGGTGTGACCTCTGCCCTCAGGGAGCTCATAGCCAGGTAAGTAAATGACACCAGGGCACAGTGCCTTGCCATGGACTACTACTTCCTCCCAGGTACCCCAAAGGGATGTGTGTGTGTGTGTGTGTGTGTGTGTGTGTGTGTGAGAGAGAGAGAGAGAGAGAGAGAGAGAGAGAGAGAGAGAGAGAGAGAGAGAGAGAGAGACTGCAGGCTGTGTGCTCCTTCTTGAGAATGCTCTCTGCAAGTGACCTGCAGAGTTAGTGATCACCCAGAGGCCTTACAGCTTTGGATGTTCAGATAGTAAGACAGATGTTCAAGGTCATCTCCAGGTACACTTAGAGTGCTAAATGAGACCCTGTCTTTGAAATAAAAGCCATAAGAAGGAAGCTCCAGGATGGAAACCTGGGAAGCCAGAGCTCCAGAGATGGTTGGCACAGGAACCATTGACTTGATTTCACAGCAAAGGTGGTCCACACACCAAGAACTGGGAGATGTTAAGTAAGTGCACATGGTCCAAGGCTGAGGGATACATGAGCTGAATGAAGACTATATATGGGCTACTAAGAGCTTGTGGTGACCTGGGACAAGACAAGGTGACTGTTTAAGAAGGAGGCTGAACAGGCAGAGTGTGAAGAGTTCCTTGTAGTAGTAATGTGTGCAGTCTGTCACTCAGCCACAGCAGCCTCCGTTCATGCAGGATTCTGCACTTACTCTGCCATGCATTTGCCAGGAGATAGGGATGTCCTTGTCACCCTGGCTTCTTAGAGGTGGGTCACTGCAAATAGAGTCAGGGTGCTCCCACTAAAGACTGATAAGTCTTATCTTACTTGTACTTGTTCTGCTAGTTAACACTCGGGTGCTTCTGGCCATTACAGATGAATTGCAGAGCAGTCCCCTGGAAAGAAGGAAGACAAGGGAGGGGAATCCTGGCCTTGAGTTGGGGAACAGAAGCCAAGAATGCAGTGGATTTTATGTGGTCCCGAGAGACACACATTGAATGCACTTTAAAATCCTCTGGGAAGTTTTCAGAAATGATCCTGAGTCCAGCCACCCAATCCTGTCAGTACTATGGAGGATCTGAGTACAGCCACTCTGGATGGAAAAGGTGGAGACCATGCCTGGGCTAACTCAGTCTCCAGGACTGCCTATAGTGACACATTTGGCACTTAATAAACCTGTAGGGGATTCTGCTCCTTCTCCATATTATCCAAACTCATTATAACAGCTTTTAGTTTAAATATTTCCCTCCAATTCAACAAGCCCTTCAGGAAATTTGTCCTTGTTTCCCGGTGTTGTGTCCTATGAGATCATTGTCAATTTTTTTTGTGTGTGTTTTTTTTAAACCATAATTTTATTTATTTTGCCAAAATTGCACTTTTGAGTCTATTGTTGGCAGAATCACCCCAGCGTTATCGCATACTCGACATTGGCATTGTGGAGATCTGACATAAACCACTCTCCAGCCTGCTCGGATATTGATTTAATATCAGAGGGCCATTTTCTCTTCATCTCAACCAGATGCTAAAAGGAACTGGAGGTGGATGGCAAGGACATGTTCTGAGCAGGCTGTTCCTCAGCTACTCAACATTTCTCTCCTTTTAAGGATCTGGCTGCATTTTAAAAGGCATGTCTGGCTGCTTGATTAGTAATGGCAGTGTCTCCAAGGGACCCCTTCACCTGATTGATGTACAGAATCCTTTATTTTGCTCCTTTGGTTCAGAAGCTGAGGTCCAAGGTCATTTGTTCCATCATTATGTAGACCCTGTCAGTGCTAGACCAGGTGAGATCTCTCTGGGAAAATACCATTGACCACAGACACATTGGTACTGTCCCTATTTCCATCCAACACTGTATTTCTGGCTTATTTTCTCTTCCCAGGGGTTTCTTGGGCCTCTAGACCCATGCAATACAGTAGCAACCACAGGGGACATCATTGTTCTTTCCCTAATATTAAAAAAAATCCCCCTGCAACACTCAGCATATGCAATCCCTTTGAGAATATATTTACTAACACAGGCAAACGGCTTTAGAGATGAGTGCATCTCCTTTCTCTCAGTGAGGTTAAATTTGCATGCGACATTCAGAAAACAATAGTCCTCAAGAGATTTGAAGCAGACAGGCATGGAGAAAGTTTAGCAGCCTGGGGCTCCACATAGCTTGAGCAATAAACATATTCTTTTCTTTAATGTTCAGCTAGCAACCCACATCCCCTCAACTATGTTATGCACACACCCTGCTTCAAACAATAGACTGAGCAACCTTGAGAATAGTAACTTCCTCTTTGGAGGCTGCTTTCCATTCAAATGTACTCCTGAACATATCTGGGTAAGGGAGGTGGGGACCATGCTGGCCCCGAACTGGATTTGGGTACAACACACTGTCCTTTGGGTGAACTTTTGGGGGAAAGTCCCCTATTTAATTCTTATGTCTATGCATAGTTGAGAGTGTACATGATTAAAAACAGATGCATCATGGGAAAGGACAGGGGGAACACACTAAAGCTTACCTAACCCAAGCCTATCAATCTAAACACAGAACCACCTCTATAAACAGAGACTGCAAACAGTGACCTGGGATCCTAAGCACTCTGACTCAAGGATCCCTGGGCTAGCTGGTGGTCTGTGCTCTCAGTTTGCTTCAGAGAAAAGTTTTCTTGCTAATTTACAATCTGTGAGATAATATAGTTCTTTTGTTTAAATACCAAGAACTTGGAAACACCAGATCCAAACAGCTATACCCAGTGATGAGTTGAGAGATGCTTGCCTGGTGGGATCCTTGAAATTCAGATGGACTCCAACATTGCCCAGGGAAGGCCTCATAGTTTTTGGCCAACCCACCTTCATGAGAACTGCACTTCTGAGTCCTGCCACCCTTGATGAATTGTGGGTCATCTTCAAAACCAAGCAAAGGGTATTCAAGCACACACAGTTGTTTTGGGCTTACTTATTGTGTTCTGTTTTTAAACAGCTGAGCAGGATTCCATTGTGATCTGTAGCTCTCCTGTAGACCTGCTCTCCTGTCCATGGCTGTTGGTATTATTTCCAGTTTGGGGGTGTTGCAGATGGAAATGCTCTGTGTACTGCTGCCTTTTTGAATGTTTTCGTTTAGTTATGAGCAGGCGCTCTGTTTTATGCAAAACTGTGACACATTTACAAGTAGCTGCACCCATGTGAAGCTAGAGTTCTGCTCTCTGTGTTATAAGCCTTGAGGCCATTCTAGCAAGTGCAAAGTGAGATCAGAGTTCTGGTTTGTATTTGTTTGCAGGAGTGTGAGGAGCGTGGCTTCAGAAGCTGAAGCTGTGTTGGCTGTTTGGCATCTGGCGCAGTGAGCCATGTCTTGCCTTTCCAGAGGCTTATTGATTTTCTTTTCTATAAAAAGAAAATCATCTTTATAATTTATCAGTTTTCTCCTTTTTCTTTTTTTAAAAAATTATATTGATTTCTTCTTATTTTCTTCTTTCTTTCTGTGGATTTATTTTTGCTTTCTCCTTCCTTGACTTAGAAATTTATATTATTGTGATTTCTTTTCTTTTACAATATAAATACTTTGTGTGTATGTGTGTATGTGTGTGTGTACATATGAAGGAGGTGGACAATGGGTGTCTTAGTTGTTCTTCACCTTATCTTTGGGAGGGGACTGTCATTGAACTTGGGTTCATTAATTCAGCTAGACCAGCTCCAAGGAACATCCTGTCTCTCCCCCCATGCATTGGGTTATGGCCATGGACTACTGTGCCTAGCTTTGAATATGGGTGCTGGGATTCAAACTCATATTTTTATGTCTGTGAGGCAAGCTCTTTATTGGTTAAGCCACCTCCAAACCCTACAATAACAACGTTTACAGCCATCCACATCCCTATCAGCTTCAGCATCAGTCATGAATTTTCATATGAATTTTAATCTTCATATGGTTTTGCATATTTTCAAATTTTCTTCTTTTTCTCGTTCTCTTCTCTTTCCCTCCTTCCCCCCCCCCTTTTGAGGGAGGTTTTGAAACAGGGTCTTTGGGTGTTTCTCCTGTCTATGCCTCCTGAGTGCTGGGAATACAGGTGTTCCCTGTGTGTCATGCCTGGTGTAGTTTCCTCTGAAACAGCCTTCCATTGTTACATTGTTTACTCCCTTCATTTTGGAGATGTTCCTGTTGCTACTGAATTCTGACTTGACTCTACTGTTGCCAGGGTGGTTTCATTTGCCTCACTGGGGTCAGTTTTCTGACCCAGAAGGTCTTCAGTCTTGCTAAGTGACTAGAATGGTGCTTACAGTGTACATTTTGTGATTGTCAAAGCTGGCATTCAGGAGCTTCAACTAGGCCTTGTTGCTTGAGGGTAATATTTAGTTCTTCTAAATCTTGCTGATTTCTTGTCTGGTAGTTCAATGACTTATACAGAATGTTGAATTATTTGAAAAGTAATTTTGGATTTGGCTATTTTTTTTAAGGCTTGATGTTTGTTTCAGGTATTAATATTTTATAGTTCTTTTATCTAGTGCCCATATATAGTTGAATGTAGTGTTAAACACCTGTAATCTAGGATTCTAAAACAGGACACAGTCACAATCTAAATAAAGCAAAAGCACACTCTAACAGTGTTAAAAATCCAATGTCCAGTGTCTGGGATTTACTCACAATCTTCTGAACTCCTCCAAAGGGTTTGGGTCACTTCTCCAGCTCTGCCTTCTGCAGCACACACAGCTTGTCTTCTAAACTCAGGCTGGCTCCACTCCACTGTGGCTTTTTTTTGGGGTACTCATCCCATGGTACTGGCATCTCCAAAATTCTGGGGGTTCTTGCTGTAGCCGAGATCTGTACTTTCTGTAATAGCCTCCCTTGCTCTCGTTTTCAGGGACACCAACCCTACCACACAGTGCCAAACCTCAGTTACTCTCCATGACCCTTTCATGCCTTCACAACCAGCACCACTGGGAGACTCTGACACCATGGTTGTCAGTGCAAGGAACAACTTTGGCCATGTCTGGAATATGGCTTCTAGGTGCTGACTCTCAAGAAACACTTCCCAGAAGATTTCACTTCAGTGATGCTGGGTTCTTAATCGCCAGTTTCTCAGCTCCAGCTGATCAGCAGCAATTGTCCCATCAAAGAAAAGTTTTCACTTCAGTGATACTGGTCTCTTGTTAATCAAGATTGACTGTTCAGCCCCAACTTACCAGACCCACAATTGTCTTAGTCAATGGTCCTAATAGCTGTTAAGTAACTCTCAAACTTCCTTTGGGATATCCCAGACCAGGCCTTCATTGTCTGCATTTCTCTTGACACGTTTCTTCCAAACTCTCATAGAACAGCTCACCAACTTTGAACACTCAGGGGTTTTTCTTGTCCAAAATTCCAAAGTGTTTCTACAATCCTCCCCAAAATAACATGGTCATATCTATCACAGCAATACCTCACTATCCTGGTACCAATTTGTCTTAGTTAGGTTATCAAATTTACTGTGATAAAAAACCATGACCAAAGGAACTTGGGGAGGACAGGATTTATTTGGTTTACACTTTCACATTGTAATCCATCATTGAAGGATGTTAGAACAGGAACCTGGGGCAGGAGTTGATGCAGAGCCATGAAGGGGCACTGCCCACTGGCCTACTACCTCTGACTTGCTTAGCCTACTTTCTTATAGAACCCAGAACCACCAGCCCAGGAATGCCCCACCCACAATGGCCTGGGCCCTCCACCATCAATCACTAATTAAGAAAATGCTCTATAGGCCTGATCATATGGAGGCATTTTCTCATCTGAGGTTCCCTCCTTCACATGACTCTAGCTTGTGTCAGGTTGACTTTAAGGAAGCCAGCAATTTGCTTTTCTATTCTTGGAGATATACTTGTGTGAACTTTGGGTCCTTCATGCCATACGTTATACACAGGATACATGCCCACACTGGATTTTGACTTTTCTAACTACACAGTTAGAAACTATATGTTACTTTTGGCAAGGGGTGCTGGTCTTGAACCTAAGGCCTCTTTTATCCTAGGCAAGTGCATTTTACTTTTCGAGACGCAGTCCCACTAATCTGGCTGAACTATCTCCTTAGCCCAGGCATATTTACAATCTTCTTGGCTCAGTCTCCTGAATAACTAATCTAAACCCCACTGAAATATGAAGTACAAGTGCCAGGGCCTAGGACCTAAATTGTTACGGTTAAGGTTCCCTAAAATAGGTGTGCTGGTTAGTTTATGTCAACTTGACAGAAGCTAGAGTCACTGGAGAGTAGGGAGCCCCAGTTATGAAAATGCCCCTTTAAGATTGGGCTGTAGGCAAGCCCGTGGTGCACTTCATTAACTAGTGATTGATAGGGAAAAACTGGGCATTATGGGCAGTACCATCCCTGGACTGGTGGTCCTGGGTTCTATAAGAAAGCAGGCTGAGCAAGCCATGGGGAGCAGCCAGTAAGCAGCGCTCCTCCAGGGCCTCTACATCAGCTCCTGGCTGCAGGTTCCTGTCCTGCTTGAGTTCCTGTCCTGATCTCCTTCAGTGATGAACAGCAATATGGAAGGTGTGAGCCAAATAAACCCTTCCCTTCCCAAGTTGCTTTGTTCATGGTGTTTCCTTACAGCAGTAGAACTCCTGACTAAGACAATGTGACCTTGTTTGTGACTATTGGAAGTTCCAGGATCTGTGGACAAGACTAGCTTTACTCACTGAGTCTGCGAGTTTCTGCCCAGATAGGCTCCTTGCCCACACCATCAAAGTCAGGTCACTCCTGTGGGTTCTTTGCTACATTTTAATTTATTCTTGATCCATTTTTAATACATGAAATGATATATCCACTGGTGTGTTGATAAATTAAATTTCTTTTTTAAAAAGATTTACTTTATTAATCATTTATCTCTGTGTGGGTATGTGCATATTGAGTGCAAGTGCCTTCAGAGGTCAGAGAGGGTATTGGATTCCCTGGATTTGAGTTACCAACCGTTGTGAACCTGACATGAGTACCAGACACGTTGTGACATGACTTGGGTCCTCTGAAAAAGCAGTGTTTACTCATTAGCCATTTGAAGGCGGAGTTTCTCTTAAAGTACACCAATCCAAGATGAATATTTATTAAACTATAAGCCAACACTCATGATACAGGTAACAGCTTATACTGGCACCTGATAGACTGGATTATCCGAGCGGTGGACGATGGATGCCAAACCAGTCTCTCCAGCAGTCAGGAACCAGGATCCCAGGAGCCCCTTAAGAATGGGGTTGGCCACTCTCCATTCGGGAGCCCGGGACCCTGGATCAGCGTCTTCCGACCTTATCAGCTCACACCTGAATCCCACCACAGCCATTGATCCATCTCTTCAGTCTCCTGGATTTGTTTTTTAAATGAACATGGTTTGATGAAACGAAGCTGCTGGTCTTTCCAGTGGAATTGTAATCATTCTGATAAAATACATTGTTAAAGAAACATCTGTGCCCATTCCTTTTACTATCAGATGATTTATGTGATGAGCCTCAAGAAAAATTTCCTCAAAAATTCTATCTGGAGGAAGGGGAAGAAAAAGCCCTGACAGCAGCCAAGGGAGGAGCCTGCCTCTCAGAGACTGACCTCACAGAGTTTTGAGTCCTAAGACACCTTTCAGGAGACTGGAGCTGAGACAATGGGCCAGTGATGGGCAGGACCACTTTTAAATGTGTTTTTTTTTGTTTTTTTTTTGTTTTTTTGTTTTTTGTTGTTGTTGTTGTTGTGTGTGTGTGTGCACTTCATGCATTCAGGAGCCCATGGAGGCCAGAAGTACCAGATGCTCTGGAACTGCAATCACAAATAAGAGTGTGAGCTGCCGCTGTGACTGCTGGGAACTGAACCCAGGTCCTCTGAGGAACAGTGTTCTTAACTGCAGAGCCAAAGCTCCAGCCGCTCACAGGCACTTACAAATTGATTTTAACTAAAATAGAATTATATCTCTTTCTCCTTTCCTCCAGCCCCTCCTTGCCTTCCTTCAATTCCTCCCAGCCCCAACGCTCAATTCCATAGCCTTTTTTTCCTTTAATATCATTGCATACATATGAGTCTGTTTGTCGTGTGTATATGGTTTCACTGCTGACCACTCTACATTGGCTTATCAACAAGGGAGCTCATACTTGGGAGAGGCCAATTCTCCTTCTTCCAGGAATCAATGGCTGCCGTAGGTCTTTGTCTAGGGTGGAGCTCTCTCTCAAGTTTCTCCCTTCCATGCTGACAAGTCCATTGAAATTGTTTTGTTCCAGTCTTACTTGGCAGCTGTCTCTAGGAGAGACTGTTTCACAACCGACTTCCTGGTATTCTGGCTCTTCCAATCTTTCCACCCTGCCCCCTTTTCTTAATGTTCTCTCAGCCAAAGATGTGGGAACTGTGATGTAGATGTGTTTGTTAAGGCGGGGTTCCCCATCATCTGTAGAATCTGTAGATCTTGCATTGCATCACGGGTGTGTGTGTGTGTGTGTGTGTGTGTGTGTGTGTGTGTGTGTGTGTGTGTGTGTGTGTGTGTGTGTGTGGTGTGTATTTCCATCAGCTATAAAGCCAAGTTTCTTTGGTGATGGTTGGTAGTTACACAGGAGAAAGGAGGCTTGCACACCTCGATGGCACTTTCTAAAAATTTTTGCCCATTCTCTCAAAACCATGTAAGGCAAACACCTTCACATCTTTTTTAAAAATGGAAAGACTGAACCTCAAAGCTGTGCTCTCCTGGGAGTTTTGCCACTGGTTGGGAAGATTGAAAAGCAAGAATTTGGGCTGGCTCTAATTCCAGGTCTCCTATAGAGTGGCTGTTCAGTCCACTGACCGGCAGAGGGCAGCACAGGCCAGCAAATGGATGGAAAAGACAGCCTAGCATCAGCCTCCAGCCTCATCCACCTGCTTGAAGCCAACGGAGTCCTGTGCACCTACCTGCTCATCCTCCTCGGGTTGGCTGTGCCCAGGTGCCACAGCTCAGGTTCTAGAAAGAAGTGGACAACTCTCTCTCTCTTCCAATGGACCCTGGAGATTCGGCAAAAGTTGAGAAGATTCTGTACCACAGGCAGATTCTTTTTTTCCTCTATCACCTAGCTAGAGACACCCAGAGACCTGTTAGTGTTGCACAAATTCTCTTTGGCATTATTAATAAAAATCCAGAGCCAGATGTTGGGGAAATGATGAAATATCAGAGAGACAGAGAAACAAGCCACAGCCGCTTCTCACCCAGCAACTCCTCAGGCTAAAAGGGGTAAGTTCTGTCTTCCCAAGTCCTCAGACTGGATGACTCTGCGTCACCAGTGAAGAACTTCTGCCTTCTCTTCCCTCCTTGCCCAGTTGTCTAAATTCCTACTTGAACTTCTCTAAAGCTAGGACTAAAGGTGTGCCACCACCTCTGGCTCTGGCGCTGGCCTTGAACTCACAATGATCAAGATCAATGATCTCTGCCTCCTGAGTGCTGGGATTAAAGGCATGGGTCACCACTCCATGACCTTCATAGCTTGGCTGTGGATGATTCTCCTCTGATATGTCAGGCTATTTTTATTAAATATACACTATATCACCACCTGTTAGATAACTGAAATATGGGGTTTCTCTGCATGAATTGTACTAAGGACATCTTTCCAAAATACTTCTGATCACGGCAAGGCTTTCAGTTGGCTTCTTGGGAGCTATAAAAAGAGCCATGGTGGTGCTGGCACATACCTTTGATTCCAGCACTCAGAAGGCAGAGGCAGGTGGATCTCTATGAATTTGAGGCTAGCCTGGCCTACAGAGGGAGTTCCAGGACAGTCAGGTAGGGCTACACAGTGAAAACCTATGTCGAATAAACAATCAAAACCCCACCAATTAAACAGAAAAGAGTTTCAGGGAATTGGAATCTCCTTGCAGCGCTCAGTCGACTTTGGAAAGATGGCGTGCTGATAGAGAACTCAGAGCAGTATCCATACACAGTAGCTCTGGACCACAGAGGTCATCCGGTATGGATTTAAAAATAAAATTCAGCTTGATATAGATTTCCAGTTCCTAATTTATTAAAAATGTGTTAAAATGAGAAGCACAGCTGTACGTTACAGCCAGTTATGACTTTAATGCAGACTTTAGAATTCAACTCTTGTTGGCAGTTTCATTTTTGTGCCCCGGTGCCCATTGGGTGGCATGCTGTGGTGGCCACGGTAATCCGGCCAATTAAGGAAGTCCAGTTATGAGGACAGGTACTATAGTAGGAAAGACAGCAAAGCCTGACCTCTCTACAGGCCAGTCCAATGGAGATGAGGCCTCAGGGAGGAAAGCATTCAAAGGTGGACACTCAGGTAATCCGAGGGTAGTTTCCAGAATCTTTTAGTAGGGGTCAGGTTCACCCTCATGATCCTGAGGGTCATCACACTGCAGCTTAGTTAGCTACATGACAGTCACACAGAAGGTTACCCTTTCTCTGCTTCCCAGTGATGCTTGCTGACAGGATATAGGACACAGTGACCAGAGGTGTGCATAATGTCAGGCAGGGTTGCCCCGTTGTCTTGGCTGGCAGAATCATCTTTAGAGAAACAGTTCTGACTCAGACTTAAGCTCTGGAGGAGACAGAAACTGCAAACCAGGGACTCCACGGGTGGATGTGGTTTGTCCCCAAAGCTGTCTTAAAAATTGCTTTATGCTCCTTATATATAAAATGCTGACACACAGGAGATACCTGAGAATACAAGGAAGAAGCCAATTCTTGACTTGCCGTGTACCCATTCAGTGAACTGTTGTGTGACCATTAATGGTCAGACATTTATGTGAGATGTCTTTGTGTATGCTGTGAATGTTATCGATATGGCAACCCAGCTTATAACCAGGTGGGAAATCTAAGCATACATACATGGCAAGGAGGGCAGAGTCAGACAGAGACGTGATTCAGCTGCCCAAGAAGCAAGATGTATTAGAGTACAGGTAAACCATGGGCCACATGGCAAGACAGATCAATAGAAATGGGTTGAGTTAAGATGTGAGAGCTAGCTAGCAATGAGCATGGCCATAGGTCGAGCAGCATGTAATTAATATAAGCCTTCCTGTGATTTATTTGGGACCAAGTGGGGTTGTGGGTCCAAGCATTGGGCTATGTTGGCCTATGGGTAGGAGAGATTTATTTACACTATGGAGCCAGGCAGGTCCAGACACTTCTGACTACACAGGCCTTAGCTTCTTTTATGGTGTAGACAAATGTGAAATATAATTTTCTATGTGAATATTAAAATATTCTGTGTAATACAATTATATATTTGTATAAACATGTGTGAGGTAGGTGTATGCATACCAGAATTTCACAGTGAGCATCTCCCTAGGTAATCATGCCTTACCCTGTTAGGTTTTATTATTTTCCTTTTTTTGGGGGGGGGGAAAGCTGCTGGGGATCTCACTCAGGCCTTTGTGGTTTTGTACTTTACCCCCAGCTACAACCCTAGTTCTTATGTTCCCGATAGAGCCTTGATAAAAGCTAAAGCTAGCCTTGAAACTCCACAAACTCAGGATGACCTTGAACTCTCAGTAATCTTTTTGCCTCAGTTTCCTAGATTTAGTTTTCTAATTTGTCAATGCATATTTATTATTTGGAGGAAAAAAATCATACTTATTTTTTTCTTCATTTTATTATTTTTTTAATAAAAATGTTTTTTTTTAAATCCATGTATCCTTCTGCTCCCCCTCCCTTCCCTCCTCCCAATACCTCCCAGCAAGCCTTGAGATTTCCCCCTTCCCATCCTCCCCATCTCCTTCCCCCAAAAGGGCAAGAAGTCCCAAGGTGGGTCAGCTCAGCACTGCATATCCACTCCAGGCAAATCCGATCCACTCATCCCAAAGTCAAGGCTGGGCTAGGTGATCCTCTGCAGGGAATGGGAAAAAAATCATACTTATTTTAAAGGAGTTATATGTATATTAGAGGAAAATTTTCAGGTCAATATTTAATATAGTTTTCCAAAGTAAAGGATGCCAAGAGAAAAGAAATTTGCAATGTAATATTGACATAGGCATTGGCAGAGGAGTTCCACACAGACAGTAATTCAGGTGGTTATTGTGATGACTCTGGGTGTCATCAAGGTGCTGGACACAGTGACCACAGTGATGTGGTGACTACTGTAGAGATTGATTGTAGCATGGGGTGTCTGACAGAGGCTGTGTCAGTTTGTCTGTTGTGGAGATTTCAGGTGGAGTACGAGGCTCTTGACCTTGACAGTGACATGTGTGGCTGTTGTAAATAGTCCACAGAACCTAGAAGAGCTTGATACAGACTGTGATTGGAGGTGGCTGTTGTGGTGGCTCTGGCTGTAACTTGAGGCACTTTATAGAGATAGTGATATGTCACAGCCATTGTGAACAGTTCAAATGTGACCATGAGGCCCCTGACAGAGTGACAAGTGTTAGCTGTTATGTGTCAGATGTCACTCTAAGGTGATTGGCAGAGATGGTGACATGTAGCAGCTGCTGTAAAGAGTTAGTGTAACTGTAAGGTATTTGGCACAGACAACAATGGGATGGCTGTTGTGAAGATGGGGGCTGGGTGTCAGAGTGAGACACTTGACAGACAGGACATGTGATTGTTGTAACCATTTCAGAGATAACAGTGAGGCATCTGAGGTAGAGCAGCATGTAGCTGTTATTGTAGAGTCTGAGTGTAACTATAAGGAACTTGACATCAGCAGTAATTTAAAGCAGCTATTATGATGCTGGATGTAATCATGGGATATGTGACAGTGACACGCAGGCCACAGCAACTGCTGTGAAGGATCCAGGTGTAACTGTGAGACACTTGAAGCAGTCAGTGACATGGTAACTATTGTAAAGAGTCTGTGTAACTGATTTCTTGACATAGACAGTAATTCATGGTGGCTGTTTAGTGACTCTGGGTGTAACTGTGAGTCACTTGAAGCAGAGAGAGATCTGTGGTGACTTTGTAAAGAATCTGAGTAACTGTGAGGTGCTTGATACAGTGAAATGGGTTAGTTTTGTGAAAATTACTGGTGTTACTTTAGGGGTTCTTGACAGAGATAATGGTGCAGAGTGGCTGTTGTGAATATTATGGGTGTTCCTGTGAGACATTTGTCACAGCAATGACATGTGGAGGGTGTTGTGAAGACTCTGGGTGTAACTAGGAGCTGTTGTTATGACTGCGTGTAACTGCAAGGTTCTTGACATCAATAGTGACACCTGGATATTGTGAAGTGTCCATGTGTCACTGTGAGGAGCTTGAAAAGACAGGAATTTGAGGGAGCTTTTGAGATGACTCTGGGTGCTGTTGTGAGGTATTTGACACATCTACTGACACATGGTGGCTTCTGCGAGATGCCTGACGGAGTGTCAAGGGGTAGTTGTTGTAAAGGTCCAGGTGGGAATGTAAAGTTCTTATACAGACAGTCATATGTGGTGGTTGTAGTTATTCTAGAGTAATTGTAAGGTTTGGGGTGGCTGTTGTAAAGAACTCAGGTGTAAATGTAAGGAGTTTAACACAGACAGTGATTTAAGACAGTTGTGAAGAGTCCGGGTGTAGCTGAGAAGTACATGCCGCTTTAGTGACATGTGGCTGCTGTGAAGAATCTGGTTGTAACTGAGAAGTCTGACGCATACAGCAGTTGGAGGTGGCTGTTATGACTTTGGTGTTACTGTGGGCATTTGTCAGAGACAGTGACACATAAGGACTGTTGTGAAGAGTCTATGTACATATGAGGAGCTCAGTCAAAGGCTACTGGACACTAGTCCAAGGACATTGGTCCAAAGCTGCTCTTGTAATGACTCTGGGTATAACTAGAGAGAATGGACACAGACAGAGGCATGTGGTGGCTGATGTGAAGATTCCTGCTATTATGATGAGTGACTGACAGAAAATACCACTAATAGCTTCACACTTTTAGTGGAAATAGGAATGAGCCTCTGTGACTCAGTGCTGTAGAGGAGGCACATCCTTGCTAACTTAGAGAGCAGGGAGCATCCCGGAAGCTATGTATGGCTAAGGGGCATGTAGTATGAGTTTCAAGCCCAGCCTAGCTCTGAGGTCTTCACCCACAGTCCCAAATAATTACACAAAGACTTATATTAGCTACATGATGTTTGGCCTATAGCTCAGGCTTATTATTTGCTAACTCTTACTCTTAAACTAACCCATGATTAGCTACGTGGCTTAGTAACTTTTCTCAGAGCAGCATTTTCGTCTTCCTTCCCCTGCAACAGCCTGGCATCTCTGCTTTGCTCTTCCTCTTCCCAGAGTTTTCTTAGTAGGTAGCCCCGCCCATACTTCCTGTCTGCCTTCTGGCCAATCAGTGTTTTATTAAACCAGTAAGAGGGACAAATATTTACAAAGTACAAGAGCATAATCCCACAGCAGGGGCGAGCTCCCAAGGCTTCACACATGGAGTGGTATAGACACATACAGCACTAGTCTCAAAGCAATGAGATCATTCACTTTTGAACCAAACATGAGTCATCACAGACTGGCAACAGGGATTCAAGTTACCTCCAAATGTCACATTCCAACATGGTAAGAGTTTCTAGAAGATTTTATAGTTACAGAAGGAAAGAAAGTCATAAATCAAGACATCTCAAATACATGGGTGGAACATCAGTTAGGCCATAACAGCAAAGTCTCTGTTATAGGCTTCAGGTGTTATCTGGTGACAGTCTCTGTTATAGGCTTCAGGTGTTATCTGATGACATTCTTAGCCTTGAGACTTGAGGAAGCTGTGATTCCCTAAGTTCCCTAAGTTTTAGATGGTAGTTGTAGGACATTAGATCTGAGACAGAGGTGGACAATTCAATTATCTATAAAGTGGACGAAAGATAGCCTATTGTAAAATACATACTAGCAATATGCCATATAAAAGATTAATTAAAGGAGTATCTTTCTGTATGCTGTGAATATCATTCTTTAAATAAAGTAACTGTTCTGGCCCATGGCAGGCATCAGGAGTAGGCATGGAAATCAGAGCATAGATATGAGGAGGACGAAGTCAAACAGAGACACCATCCAGCCGCCCAAGAATCAACATGTAAGGGAACACAGGTGAGCCATGGGTCACCTGGAAGACAGATTGATGGAAATGAGTTGAATTAAGATGAACAAGCAAGATAGCAATGTGCCCAAGACTTAGGCCAAACAGCATGAAGTTAATAAAAGTGTCTGGGCTTGGGTCCTAGGCTGCAATAAAGAACATAGCTAACTGAGCATGAACATTTACGTCTTTGCTTCCTGTTGATGGTGTGTGACCAGCTGTTTCAAGTGCCTGCCACAAGGACTTCCCACCTCCCCATCATGGTGGACTATACTACTGAACTGAGTTCAAATAAATAAACACAAATTTCCCTCTATAAGTTCCTATAGTGAGGGTATTTCATCATAGCAATGAAGTAATTAAGATACCCTTCAATGGAGTTAATAGCTTAATGGGCTATTAGGTAGATGGAGCCTTGGAGAGGAAGTAGTTAATTGCTAGTGTGCCCTTAAAGGATATATTTTCGAGTCTCTCCTGCTTTGCTTCCTGGACATCATAAAGTGAGCAATCCTCCTCTGCTATGATGAACTACTTTCTAGGCCTCAAAGACAACTAGACTAAGTGACCTTGGGCAGAAAGCCCTGAAACCCATGTGCCAGAACAAGTTTTCCTCTTTTAAAATTATTTCTCTCTGGTTTATTATCAGAGCAGTGGAAAGCTAATTCTAACTAACGTTCATATCTTCTAAAGAAACACCCATGCTAACAAACAAACCCTGACAGCACAGCAGTTTCTGGGCAAGTAGTCATGATGAGGGACTGAAGCATCTGCTGTTTCCCAACAAGCCTTTTTTTTTCTCTGGCACAGCTTTGAACCACATGTTCCCCATGAAGTCTGTTGACTGTGGGCTAACTCTGACCACTGGGAAACCCTGTGATTCTCACTGTCTGGGTCTTGAGCTAGGCTGAAGCAGCCAGCCATGAGGGCTGCTGGTGATATATATATATAGATTCACTCACTTATTTTATGTGTTTTACCTGCCTTTATGTAAGTGCAACATGTGCTTCCCTGAGATAGTTAGAAAGCATCAGATCTGCTGAAACTGGAGTGGTGGTTGTGAGCTGCTGTGTAGGTGCTGGGAACTGACTGAACCCAGGTCATCTGGAAGTGCAACTAATTTGGTTAACTACTGACCCATCTCAACCCCAATTATTGTTATTGAGGTTGTGTTTCTTGATTTTATAGCTCTGGCTGTCTAGAAACTCATTACATAGGTATAGGTAAAACTTTTCCTTGAACTCAGACTACTTGCTTATTCCTCCCAAGTGCTGGGATTAAAGGCCTAAACCACCACACCTAGCCTCTGAGGGGTTTTTTGTCACTGTTCTAGTTGATTAGTGTCATGACTTGACTGACTTGGACAGTAGGTGAAGAGATTTGATACTGCTATCTTTATCCAATTATGTCTAAAAAGCCTCTCTCGTTTCATGCACTTTGAAATTTTATGACTAGGCACACAATTTGCATTTTCCTAGTGGGTCAAATTTTGTCATTATGGTATGTGTTCATGACATAAAAGTTTTTAAAAATTGATCTTGTGTGGGTGTGAGTTAACATGTGGAGGTCAGAAGACCAACCCAAGAGTTGCTCCTCTCCTACCATGTGAGTTCTGGAGGAACTCAAGTCCTCAGGCTTGGTAGCCCCAACTACCAACTGTCCTCAAGACCCATGCTACTATCCAAACACTTGTCTGGAGCCGACTTAACTTTCAAAGTGTTGCTATCAGTTGGCTCTTTACTTCACACGGTGACACATAATAGCAAACCACTCTGGTGGTGTTCCTGGCTCACTGGCCGACCTCACATGATTGTCAACACTTGGGTGATTAGATGTGTGAATATTCAGTCCAGAAAGCTTAAGACTTTTTGCTGGTATCATTCCTATTACCAGGGATAGTGCTAGGACCCAGTGAGCAAAAATGATTTATGGGGTTTGAAGATGAAGAAAAAGCTACTTGGGTGATGGAAACTGAAGCGGAACACTCAGAGGTTGGCTATTGCCCCCAGGGTGGGGAAACAGCAAAAGTGGGTGATGTCAGCCACCATAGCCATATTCTAGACCTTCTGATGGATTTATCATCTGTGTGGGTGGTATAAAGTAGGTTGGCGCTATGAAGAATAGGACTGAGGGCAGAGGTGTTGACAGACTCTCACTGAGAGGTAATGTGGGCTGAAGCCGGAAGTCTCACCTGGCAGCTTTCCATTATTGGCTGAGCCAGGTACCATTTGTCCAGGGAACTTGTTGGCATCGTGTACACCACAGAGCAGGCAGGAAGGGTGGCTAAGAGGTCTTTGAGCAAAAGATGAACATGGCTATACCCTCCATTAAGCCACCTCTGAGCTCCATTGCGATCACAAACCTAACCAGTGGCCAAGAAGGGAGCTTTCATGTGCCGACCACCGTGCATCCTGGCAGCAGCTGCGGGCTGGACTCCCAAGCGATGAGGGCTTTGTTCTTCTCGTGTTCCATGAACACCACGGGGTTTCTTGTGCCTGCGTTCGGGAGACACCATTCGAGCCTCTCCGTTTCACCAGCCGCTGACAGCTAAGGTCCCCGTTCCCGGTGACGTCGAGGGGCTGAAGTTCCAGACCCGTGAGAAGTCACTTCCCAGCACCCTGCGCAGGATCATGCGGCCACCTGCGCCTCGTCGCTGTCTTAGGTCAGTCCCGGGGCGCTCGAACTCCGCATCCAGATATGACTCCAACCGGAGTTTTCACCAAGCACCGTTCACACCGCAAGATGCAGAAGCAGGGCCGCCAGGATCAAACGTTACCTCGAGCATTGCTCAGAAAATACCTTCGGGAGACTGCCGCAACTTTTCCCGCGCGAGGCGCGCATGCGCCTTGTCTCTCCGCGCGGGAAGCGGTGCATTATGGGAGGCGCGCGCTTTTGCCACTTCCGCAAACATGGCGGCGCCGTAGTCCCCGGCGCGGGATCCCAGGGTAAGGGGAGGCTGCGGTACGCAGTCCGGGCGCGGTAATGGCGACCCCAGATCAGAAGTCCCCCAACGTTCTGCTACAGAACCTGTGCTGCCGGATCCTGGGCCGGGGCGAAGGTACGCGTGGCGGAGTTGAGGGTAGTGGACGATGAACGCCTGGTAGCTGTTCTCCTTGGCCCCGGGGAAGGGGTGAGGCTTGCAGGGTGACCCTGCCCTGGGGGCCAGGGCCTCAACTGCAGTGTCACCCAGGTTTGGTAGTTGTTCCCGGATCCAAACTGCTCGGCGGCCTGCATCTCTGCCTATGCGCGCTTCCCTCTCTGCTGTCACCTTTGCCTCTGGTGATGATGCTTAGCTTATTCGAGCAGGTTTCAAATAGCGAATGACGCTAAGAAGCCAGACCTCAAGGCAGTCCTTCCCACTTTACCCGAACTCTAGACGTGGTATTCAGGGGAAAGAAGGTCAAGGATCTCGTCTCTTGAGGCTCATTTTGTAGATGAATGAAGACACGACGTGAAGGAACGTTTTAGTAATTGACATGACTGTGTGATGTGCTCATTCGCGCAGGTTTTCAAGGATGACTTTAAACAAAATTGCATTTTAAGAACTGAGAGGGCCTTTTGATCTTTTGTAATTTGTGACAACCTAAGTATGTAACAACTTGTCAGGGCAGAGGATGAATTATTATCCGTCACTGCTAGACTATTGACTTAACACAGTGCTTTATACCTTGCAGTGGTTTTTTTATTCATGTAAAATAAAAAATCTTTGAAGCCCCAAGTCCTGGTTATGCCATAGAACATGCTCCCACTGTCTAATTGGGGCGTGTGTGTGTGTGTGTGTGTGTGTGTGTGTGTGTGTGTGTGTGTCTGACTAGCGTGGTGGTGAACAGTGTTTGTAAGTGATAAACACTATGGGAAAAGTTATCGTAGGCAGATAGAAGGAGATTGGGGGAAAATAAGGCTCCACAAATTGAAACAGCTATCCCAGAGACCCAGTGACAGTGAGTGAGGGTCATTTCAGCCCCTGGGGAGTGTGTGTTAAGAGGACAGTTTACTTTTCTGATTGAATGTCCCAGTCATAGGTGAAATCAGATAGCTAAGGTTGTTAGTTATGACTTATTGTGTCATAACATAATTTTTCCTTTGCTGCATTGAGTCCAAAAATTTCACCTTCCAGAAAGAATCTTATAGTTATAACTGGATTTTGAAGTAATTCATTATGAATTTTTAAATTAGATTTTTTTAACATTAAGGTCCATTTTGATTGGTAGAAGTTACACAGCTTACAGGTGACGTGTAGCAAAACTATCCTCCCACCCCCCTCCATTATGATTTATGTGCAAATTGGAAGCCATTAGTGTCTCAGAGATACAGGATAAAATACTCCATAAAGCTCTTTAAAGACGACACTGTCTTTGCTGTGCATGCAGTTGAGGGTTGCCGAGTGGACTAGTTCTCTGTCCTCACATGCGTTGGTGAAGTTTTGTTCTAGTCTTTTGACAGCAATAGCTTATTGCCCCTAGTGCTGCTGAGGGCCTTTTCATGACTTCTTGTCATGACACTTTCTTGATGCCGCAATTTGCTTTGTTTTCTTCACAGCATTTGTTGTGTTCTTGCTGCGTTGTTTCTTCCACTCTCGTGATTTTGAGTGTTCTTTATGTTTCTATGTTTTGAAAACCTCTTTCTCCAGTATTTAACTCTTAACAGTTGTTATCTTTGCAGAGCAAACAATTTCCTATTTTAAAAAGTTTTTTTGTGATTAAAATAATACCCATATAGATATTTTACTTGCTTGTCATATGTACTGTCTACAGACAGGAGTATGCAGGATCTCCAGGAACTGGAATTGCAGATGGTTGTGAGCTACCACGTGGCTGCAGGGAATTGGATCCTGGTCTTTTGGAAAAGCATTTAGTACCATCTTTAGAACCATCTCTCTAGCCCCCAGACCTTGATGAATTCCAGTTCGTCTGTATTGGAAAGGGGTGGGTGGGGGTGGGGAGATGGAGTGGGGGAACAGGAGGTAGCTCAGCAGGTAAGAGCACTTGCTCTGCAGTCTCCAAAACCCATGTAAAAGCCTTGAATGGTGCCATACAAGTAGGGTGTATGTAATAACAGCCCTACTAAGGCAGTATGGGAAGCAGACAGGAGAATCATCTGGAAGTGATTTAATCAGTGATTAAAAATAGCAAAAGAAACCTGCTTCCTCAGCAAAGTGGAAGGCAAGGATGGACTCCTGAAGGTAGCCTTTGGATTTCTACATGTATGCTGCCCCCCAACCCCATAAATAAGATTTTGATGTCATGTGAAGCCCCAAATCATAAAGGTTTCTTCCATCTTTTTCCCTAGGAAAAATATCATATTGTTATATGATATGATTTAGTTTTTTGTTATATGGTACAAATTGAGATCCATTGAGTTTAACAAAGGAACTGCCTCCCTGCTATACTTGTTTTATTCTTGTCTTGAAGACTGAAACCTTAAACAATGTTGATAGTATGGGCTGCTCCAGACCCATTACATTTCTGCATTTGTGAAGCAGAAGGCCTCATGTCCGAATGGCATTTTAAAAAACCTAATGTTTTAGAATGGTTTAGATTTACAGGAAAATTACACACATACAGTTCTCATTTGCCCAACACCATATCTTCTGGTCTTGGTGTCTTACTTATTGAGGTGTATTGTCACAGTCGATAATAATACATTGATATTACTAATGTAGAAACAGCTCTCATTTCAAAGGGAGTAAGAGGCAATTTATTTTGGAGCCAAATGTAAGTGACTATGTTCTGGGAACAGAAATTCAGGTTACCTCTAATGCCTTGTCCCAACATGGTAACAGTTTTATGAAGTTTAGTACCAATAAAGTCATGAGTCAAGGTACTTTCGAGTATATTGGAGTGAACATCAGGTAGGTGGGCTACAGCAAAGTGGGGTGTCTGGTATAGGCCTCAGGTACTATTTGATGACATTCTCATATTAGGGTTGGTGGAGGCTGGCGTTCTCTACATTTCAAGACACTTACCTAATAGTCACAAGGATAGATGTTAGGTCAGAACAGTGAATGGCTTTTAAGAGGGTTAAGGATGGATAGCCAAGACAGCTTAGCTCCAGCTCCAAAACATCCTACCTGTGCATAATCACAGAAGTTCTAATTAACCACTCTTGTAGAATCTTTAATGCAGGGGTGACTTTTCTGAGAATTTCAGTTGCCAGTATTAACCAAGCTCCATGCTTCTTAGGCTTACTCAGGTGTTGCTTAATACTTAGGCTTTGTCTCCATGGGGACCTCTGAACTTCTTGGGTCTTTCTTGATTTTTGTTTTTTTGGTGAGCTTGGTAAATTTGAAGTTTAAAGTTTATTTTGTCGACTTGCTTGGTATGTTTCCCATGATTAGATGGGATTCTGTTTTGGGGATGAAAACCATAGAGCAGAATACCATTGTCATTGTATGGTGACAGGCAAGCATGACTGTTGCTGTTAATACTGGTCTTGACTGCCAGGCTTGGTCTTCTCTACTTTGGAAGCACAGCTCTCTCACCGACCAAGAGGAGTTAACCTTTTATGCCAGATAAATATTAATATTAGATCTTTCAAGTTTCTACGTATCAGTGCTACTATCCCCTCATAGTTTTGTTATTTCTTAATGCATATTTTCAGTTTAGTTGTTTTGTAGATTTTATTGTATGCACTAAGATTATTGACTTCAAGTCTGTCTAGTATCTTATATTTTCATTAAATTTATTTTTAATTGTTAAGGTTTCTTGGTGTATGTATTATAAATTGATTGCTTTAAATGCTTGATGTGCTTGTTGTTCTGTGTCAACTAGACTTATGCTACAGTCATCTGAGAGGA
Source organism: Phyllotis vaccarum (assembly GCA_033318265.1). Lineage (NCBI taxonomy): Eukaryota > Metazoa > Chordata > Mammalia > Rodentia > Cricetidae > Phyllotis > Phyllotis vaccarum. Next base: position 125,496,369 of record JARWLC010000002.1, on the reverse strand, counting down.
GGGACCTTGACTGAAAGAAACACCTTCTTCGTAATATAGAGCTGTGGGCAAATCTATAAAGCATTTTCTTAACTAGTGATTGATGGGGAGGGCCCAGCCCACTGAAGATGGTGCCATTCCTGGGGTGTGGTCCTGGGTTCTTTAGGAAGCAGGCACAGCAAGCCAGTAAGTAGCACCCATCCATGACCTCTGCATCAGTTCCTGCCTCCAGAGTCCAGCCTTGTTTGAGTTCTTCCCTTGCTTGGGTTTCTGTCCAGATGTTCTTTAATGATGAATAGTGATGTGGAAGTGTAAGCTACATAAACCCTTTTCTCCCCACCTTGGTTTTGGTCATGGTGTTTCATCACAGCAATAATTGGTTTTTCAGATTTGATACTGATTTCTAGTTTAATTTTATTAGTGTTGAAGAATATATAATTGCTAATTAGTTACTTTAAAAAAATTAATCTCTCTCTCTCTCTCTCTCTCTCTCTCTCTCTCTCTCTCTGTGTGTGTGTGTGTGTGTGTAAAACATTTCCTTTTAACATTTGTCCCTGTGAGTGGTTAGTTTGATTGTCATTTTGACCCAGCATAGATCTACTCATCATGGGGTCACCATTCCTACACATGGGGTCCTGAGTGGCGAATGAGAGCTGAGCACTAGTGTGTACATTTATTACTATCTTCTCACTGGGTATGGCATGACTTCAAGCTTCTGGCTCTTGCTGCCTTGACTTCCCTGCCATGCTTTATTGAACTTTGAGTTTAAATAAATCCCTTCTCTCTTTAAGTTGCTTTTGCCAGAGGATTTTATTACAGCAGAGGGAAATAAATCTAAGAAATTGGTACCAAGAGTGGGGGACATTCTGAAAAACCAGACTATATGGAACTGTTTATGGGAGGAATTCAGAAGAGTTTGGCCTTTTGGGATAGAAAAGCCATTGAATGTTGTCCATAGAGTTCACTGGGTTTGTTTTGGGAGCCTGGAAAATGATGCTGAGAGAAATGTGGACAGTGGAAGCCTGGCTCATGACACCTCCAAGTACAAGGACTGTCAGAAAATGGGCCAGGTACAATCCTGTGATATTTTAGCAAGAATATGTCTTCATTTTGTCAGTGTCCTGACCTTTTGAGTGGAGTTGAATTTAAAGATGATGAACTATTTGTTAGAAGGGCATGTGGACAAGCTTCAAGAGTTTGACAAGGAAGCACAGAGAACAAAGCAGCTGTGTCTGTTACAGAGAGCAGCACCATGAGAGAGACACCTGGTGGTCTGTACTAGGACATCAGGAAAAGTCTTCAGGGTCAGCAGAGAGAAGCTGATATAGCTGTGGTCTATGGGGCACTCTACATCTCCAGATGGTGGCTGTTGCCAAGAGCTATGGCAAAATATAGCAGATGGCAACTAATATTCAGGATAGCAATCCACTAGATGAATAATTCTCTGAGGGGAAACCATTAGGCATGGACTGTGGGGCCACAGACTGAATACTGTAGGCTTTTGTCTGTAATTTTCTCATGTGCTACTACTACAACAGTTTTCTCCTAAAACAGCTACGGGAATTTTCCACAGTCTGTAGGGTACTGTGTTCTCCTCAAGAATACATATCTATTAGGCATATTTATATCTAGATTTTCCTTATGCTGTGTAATTTTGATGGATAAAAACATGTTTACATGGCTAGGCCTATCCCACTAAAACTGTGAGAGACTTAAGGCCTGTTTTTGTTTTTTTGTGTTTGTTTTGTTTTTAGCCATAGTTCAGGCTGACACAGGAAACTAACAGTATTTTCATTTACTGAGGTAGTCTTTACACCATTGTTGATTTAAAACCATAAAATAAGCCCAGATTAGACCAGGTTCCCTGCTAATGGGCTGTAAAGATAAATGCTCCCAGGAAATGCAGTCCTGATCTCAAGGACAGATAACCAGCTGCAGTCTAGTTCATAAGGACGAAATTGCCTTCTGTCTGATTTGTTGAACCAAGGCAAAAAGCAACCAAATTGTGGTGCCCCTCTTGCAAAGTTTACCTTTATCTAGGACAGCAGTTACCTCCCTGCGCAAACTCCTAATCTTAGATGTGGGACTCAGCGTTCAGTCATCTAACCGTTCTGTACTGCGTCCTGTAATCGTACAAATGACAGGATACAGTTCACCAAGGTCTAGGGACAAAACAGTCTTTGTTCAGAGATATCTCAGGAAAAAGTTTTTCAACTTGCCAGGCTACAGCCCAAAGAAAGAGTTGCAAGAAACATTTCAGTCTGAGGGAAATCGTCATTTTTTACTATTTTTAGTCATGAAATGTTAGCCTAAAACATTAGCTAACTTAAGAAATATAGTATAGTGTATGATCCCCCATTTCTTCTTAGACTTCTCAATAGTTTAGCTTTTTATAACTCTCTTTAAATCCTTTATAGGCTATCTCTTTAGTTAGATATAAAATGGCTGATTTTTTTTTAAACAGTTGCAGCTTCAAAACTTCTGCCCCATAAATTAAGAAGTTGAACTTTATTACTTCTGTGTTATTGGATTGGTTCTGTTTCTTATCAAATGAAATATAACCTTCAAGTGAAACATTTCTTGCTTGGAGAATATCTATCATTTTTATATATCTGTGTAGAACAAAGGAGAAGGGGATTTCATCTTGAGAAACTAAAGAAAGTAAGCATCAGTATGCATGTGAGCTTATTCTGTTTTTAAAAAGACCTTCAGATAAAAACGTTCTATAGTCCTGCTACTCTTTGGTATTCTCTTTACAACCCTGCTGCGGCCTGAAAGCTGGTCTCCCTGGCTGCAGTACACTGTGTCTATATGGTATTGGTTTTGAAGGCATGAAAGACATAAGAAGGAAGGGATGATGGAGAACAGCTGAGGTCAGGCACTATGTGGCAGAGTTGAGGTCCCCATAGAGAAGCAAGCCCTCGGAGAACTGTGTAAAGCTGTGGTAGAGACCCCAGAGTGTTGGCCCATGCCACGATCATGGGATATGTGTGAGGAAGAGCTAAGGCATTAAGTACATTTGGACTAAGCTTGAAAGAGAAGCTGTGTGTGCCACGAGTGAAAGGCTGAAGGGATGTGGCTGGCTGGACCCTTCGGAGCCCAAACAATTCCATCATGAGCCCTGGAAGCTACACTGCCCCAGCCTGCGGGTAAAGACCCTGGAGGAGGGGAGTGAGAATGAGGGGGAGGATGAAGAAAACCGCAAAGAATGAGAGCAGAACAAAGATCTGCTGGAACCCTGCTTATTAAGAGAATGAACTGAGTATATACAGGGTGAAGGGGTTGGTTATCACTCTTGCTGCTAACCTTGAGAAGAAAGTTGCAGCTGCAGAAGGGGGAAGGTAGTTGAGATTATGAGAGGAGTAGTGTGGGAAAGCAAGGACACTCAGAGAAGAAACATTTCACTGCCAGCAAGAAGTTGTAAATAAGATCTGCTACCGGCCTCATCCTAATTGACAGTGAATCATGAGATGTGACCTTGGGTCAGAGTTAGGCAGAGCTTTACTCTCCACACTACACATGGAGCTACAGGATTTAGTTTTGGCTATATTGGATTTGGGGTTTGGAATCAGTCATTCATTGCTATGCCTTGATTGTTCCATTTTGAAATTGGAATGTTTAGTCTGGGCAATATGTTGGAACTATATGTTTGATTTTATAAGAGTTCGTAGTTAAGCATTTTGAACTTATAAAAGTTGAAAATTTTTAAGACTTCAGAGACTTAAAATTGGACTGTATTTTACATTTATATTAAGAGGGTATCTTAGTTACTGTTCAATTGCTGTAAAGAGACACCATGCTTACAGTTTCAGAGGTTTAGTCCATTATTAGCATGCTGTTGCTTACAGTTTCAGAGGTTTAGTACATTATTAACATTGTGACAGTCAGGCAGACACAGTACAGAAGAGGATCTGTGGGCAGCAAGAAGTGCCACTGTACCTGGCTTGGGCTTTGGAAACCTAAAAACATACCCCCAATGACACACTTCCTTCAACAAGGCCACACTTCCTATTTCTTCTCAAGTAGTGCTACTCCCTATTGGCTAAGAGTCAGGATTTTATTGCTGTGAAGAGACACTATGACCATGGGAACTTTTTGTTGTGGTTGTTTGTTTGTTTTTTCAAGATGAGTTTATTTCTGTGCAGCTGTGACTGTCCTATAACACACTCTCAAGACTTCACACTTCAAACTCAGAGATCCACCTGTCTCTGCCTCCTGAGTGCTGGGATTAAAGATGTGTGCCACCACTGCCTGGGCTATGACAACTCTTATAAAGGAAAACATTTAATTTGGGCTGGCTCACAGTTCAGAGGTTCCCATGGCAGGAAACATGGTGGCATGCAGGCAGACATAGTGCTGGAGAGGTACCTGCGAGACAGCAGGAACAGACTATGAGCCACTAATCCTGGCTTAAGCTTCTGGGACCCCAAAGTCCACCCCCAGTGTCACACCTCCACACCTACTCCAACAAGGCCATACCTCCTAATAGTGCCACTTCCTGTGAGTCTGTGGAAACCATTTTTTTTTCTAACTACCACACTAAGCTTTCAATTATATGAGCCAATGAGAGCCATACCTTTTCCAACCACCACATTCTACTCCTTGGCATCCATAGGCTTATAGACATGTCATAATGCAACTTCATAAGTCCAACTTCAAAAGTCCTCATAGTCTGTAACAGTCTAAACAAAAGCCTGAAGTCAATCCTCTGTAAAATCAAAATAAAGAAATGGCACATAATAACATCATCATTCCAAAATGGAAGAAAGGGAGCATAGTGAGGAAGTACTAGATCAAGGCAAGACTGAAAACCAGCAGGTGTACTCCAAACTCTGTATCTCCATGTCTGATATCAATGGGCTCTTCATAGCTCCCAAGTCCTTTCAGCCTTGTTGACTGTAACACACTTCTTTCTCTTGGGCTGGTTCCACTTGTTATTAGCAGCTTTTTTTGGCTGGTATTCCACAGCTATGGCATTTCCAATGTTTTGGGATCTCTAAGGTAATCCAGGCTTCACCTTCACAGAGTCACATAATGGTCTCTCTAAGCTCCATGCAGGGACACACCTGGCCTCAGAAGCTTTCCTTAGCTGTGGAGGGAGATTCCATAACTCCTTTCTTACGTCTTTGACTCTAAAGCCAAAACCACATGACTGACGCTGCTGCTTTGGAAGTTCTGTTTCTAGGGCTGGAACGTGACCCCCTTTGTTTAAATACGTTTTCCCCAGCTTTCTCTTTTCTGTGGTTTTCTTCACTGTTTGAGCTTTTCTTTAATTCCTTTTCACAAGTTGGAAGCTCAACTGGTTGGGGATTTGCCCAGAGATCACCACTCCCTTTATGCCATTTAGCATCAGGCTTTTCTTTAAGCTTTTTATCTCCTTGAATGCTTGACTTAGCTTCATTACGCTTTCTGATGCTCCTTTTTCCCCTCAAACTGTACATTTTGTATTTTTCTTCCTCTTCCTCTTTCTCCTTCGTAAATCTGCAAAAGACTGGCCACTGGTAATCACACACACAGTCAATACTAGGTTGCCTTGAAATCTCCTCAGCCAATGCCATTAATTCAAAACTCCTTAATTTACCCTCAGACAGATTTTTCAGAAAAGGGCAAAAAACATTCTTTGCCAAAATATTACAAGGATGGTCTCTAGGCCACTTACTAATATTCTTCTCTGACACCTCTTGAGCTGAGCTGTCATAATCTGAATGTCACACATCACCTCTGTCTTTCATGCACCTACTAGTATGGCTCATTCAGCCCCATTTATAGCATTCAAATGCTTTCTTAGCCCAAAGCCCACGTTCTGCCAACATGTTTGGTTAGGTCTGTCGCACTAATACCCTAGTCTCTGGTACCAAGTTCTGTCTTAGTCATTGTTCCATTGTTATGAAGAGGCACCATGACCATGTCAACTCTTATAAGGGCAAGCATCTAATTAGCATTGGCCTCCAGTTTCAGAGGTTTAGTTCATTAACAGCATGGCAGTAGGCAGGTAGATCTGGTGTGAGAGAAGGAGCTGAGAGTTATACATCTGGACCTACTGGCACAGGAAGAGTGAGAGCCACTGAGCCTGGCTTGAACTTCTGAAACCTCAAAGCCACCCCAGTGACACACTTCCTTCAACAAGGCCACACTTCCTAGTCCCTCTAAATTAACACCTCTCTCTAATGATGAAGCATTCAAATCTATGAGCTTATGAGGTGGTCATTTCTATTCAAATCACCACAGACAATAATATGAGACTTTGGGGACAAAGAGTAGAAGGGTATGGCTATATGTTTATGTGTTAAGTTGGCAAGAGGTTAAATTGTGATGAATAGTTTTAATTATCACCTAGACTCAATCAAGAGTCACCTGAAAGCCTCAGTTAGAGATTGTCCAGGTTGGCCCATTGGAATGCCATGGGGAATTATCTTGATGTGTGGGAAGTCCTGCCTACTGTGGGTGTCACCATTCCCTGGGCAGAGAATCTTGGGTTGTATGAGAGTGGAGCAAGGGAGCCGGGTACCTGCATACAATTTTTAGTTCATTACTTTCTTGACTAATATTAGTGTGACTTCAAGTTGCTGCCCTTTGACTCCTTGGCAGTGATGGACTGTAGCTTAGAATTGTGAGTCAGATGCACCCAGTCAGAGGAATTATCACAGCAACAGAAAAGAAAGAGCGTTCCTACTCCCTTTCCATCCTGTCCGTGCAGACATTGGGTTTCCTGTTTCATCATGCTAGAGTGCCATATGGCTGTCGCTCTTAGCTTTTCCCTTTGGCTCCACTTCTGCCCTGGGAAATTTATGTCCTCCTTATTTAAACTGCATTATTCCCAGTTTTATGTGGTTCTTTAAGGAAGCAAAGACAAACCTTTGTTGTAACCTAAACTGTAGAAGTATGTACATAAACTCTGCCCCTTTCTTCTGGTTGCTGTGCAGAGATTTTTCACCAGGCCTACTTTCTAAGCCCTTGACTGGGCTGTAACTTTAATTGCTCCTTTTAAAATGGCTCTCTTTCCAATTTGGTTTTTCTTGTTGATTTTTTTGAGTCTCTGCTGTCTTTCCCCATATTTTACATAACTTTTGATTCAGTTATTGATTTCATCATGGCTTCTGTCCTTTCAGTTAAGCCTGGGCCAGTGGCCTGTTCTCTGGACCTGTGTGCTCTGGTGATGTGACTTGCCCTTTGCTCTCCTTCCAGCCGATGTTGCCCAGCAGTTCCAGTTTGCTGTGAGAGTCATTGGCAGCAACTATGCTCCAACTGTCGAAAGAGATGAGTTTCTAGTAGCTGAAAAAATCAAGAAAGAACGTATGTATTTTTTTAAACTACTATGTGTTGGATTATGAGACTGTGAAAACTTAGTATCTCTATGTAACATGTGTATGTGCATGCTCAGGTGTGTCTGCATGTTTTTATGCATGTATGTAAGTGTCTATTTGTATGTGTGGTAACATATATATGTGCATAATCATGAATATACTCATATGTCTGTATATGCCTATCTGTGTTTATGTATGTATCCACATGTGTATGCTTGTGCATATCTGTGTATGTGTGTTTGCATGTATACCCACATATGCATGTGCATATGAGTGTATGCTTTTCTCAAGTATGTTTTAATTATAGATACTATTAATAAAAAGGGCAGTCCAATTTTGTCGTGGCATTTAAGTATATAGTAGAAATTTATTTCAAATGTATCATACATAACATCGTAACTTAGTTTTAGAGTACAAAAGCTGTCACTTCTTGCCTCTCTGATTTTTAATATCTAATATAACAACTGTGGGGATTTAATAAAAGCTCCAAAAGTTTCGGAGATATAAGAGGGATCTAACCACAGTCAGTCTAGGAGGCTCAGAGAGTGGTAACTCACACATTTAATCCCAGCACAGGGAATATCCAGGGAGGGAGTGGTGACCTACGCCCTTAATCCAAACTGAGTTCAAGGTCATTTTAGTTTACAGAAGGAGTTCCTGGCTCCCAGGTAGGCAGTGGTGGGGCTACGCCTTAACTGAGTAAAGAGAGTATTTAAGGCAGGCATAGAAAGACTGAGGGCTAGAGGAAGCCAAGGGAAGCCAGGCTGAGGAAGCTGGAAGAAGCTGGGTAAGATCTGACTGTGGTGTTTACTCTCTCTAATATCTCCGACTTTCTCAGAGATCTATCCCTGAGTCTCATTTATTCGTGCAACAAACATAGTTGCCCACTCTCTGAGGCATCTTCGCTTCTTTCATTGTTGCGGTCACAGTTGCAGACTTCAGATCTGTGCAAGCACTTTGCTTCTGAAATGGCACATATGGTTCTCTTAAGTGGTGGCACCTTGGAGAAGAAGGTTTTCCACTCATGACACTTAGTTTAGTAATTGTAGTTGGGTTGAGTGAGATTGGTTCTGCCACCCCTCTCAGCCTCTGGAGTGCTTTGTGGAGTCTATCTGTGGGAGAGCTGTTCTGGTCCTGGTATGCAAGCATGCTGCAGTGGGAGCCCAGTGGGATTCAAAAACCTGCCTTGGATACTAGCAGCTTCTTCCTCCTGGGGCTTACTGTTAAACTGCCCACATGAAGTAGGCTTTGATTTTGTTTCTCAATGTTTGTCAGCCTGGCATTAGCACTCCTAGGAAGTCATTCTGCATGGCATAGTAACCTGCCCTGTGCTGTTGCATTAAGAACTTGGTTGGGCACAGTGATCTGTGTGGTTGTGATCTTTCAGAGCTGTTACAGATTGGGGAGTGTTGGCTGGTGACAGATCTGAGGCTGTGGCCCCAGAATGATTGGATCTAGTGCCTTTGCCTATTGAGGACTTGAACAGTGTGATTCTCTAAGGACTCAACAGCTAGAATGGCAGCCTTGGTGTGACTCAGTGGTCACACCTACAGTGTACACCTTCAGTGGTCCTCTATGTCAGCTGCTTTACTTTTTTGGTTTTAAGTTACTCGTGGTCTGCTGTGGTAAACAAATGATTTATAAAATTGAAATGACATGCCATCATAAGGAATGTGCTGCAGTCTCTTGCCACTGCACTCCTTCCTGCCTGGTCTGGTGGTCATCTCTTTGTTTAGCCTGTCCATGCTTTGTGGGCTGCCCACCTTTTCCCACTGGTCATGTAGCTACCTTCTCAGTCACCAGAGTGAGGCTTGTGTTATCAGTGCCCTGTGCTTCTCGTAGTTCAGGCTGGCTTCAAACTTGCCATCCTTCCATCTCACCTCCTGAAAAGCTAGGATAATAAACATGTGCACCAAAGCATAGGGGTACTGAACCCTGTAAATCAGGTATGCAGAAGAAAATCAAAGTGTTCCCTGCGAGGTGTTGGTGGAACCTTCAGGCATCCCCTGGGGCTCTAGGACCATATCTCACTAAATAAGTGGAAGAATAACAGCGGGAATTCTAGCCTCTTACTAAATATTGAAATTTGCTTTCATGCCTGACTAGTTCCCCTGTCAGTGTTTCCATGCTCCAAACTGCTTACATTCTAGATTATCACCCCGAATCCTGCCTGCTGAGTGTCCTGCAAACATAATTTCCTTTGTGAATTTGATTTCATGGATTCATTGCCAGTTTATGGCATAGTTCTGCCATTCCTAAAGATTTTTCAAGAAGTCACATGATTTGTTTTCTCTTAAGTGGTGTACAGTTTGCTCTGTGAGTGATGAACATGTATTGCTGGTTTAGTGCTGTACATATGGTGTGCTATGAGCAAGTGCCCCTTTCCTCTTCTTGTCCTCTTCAGTGACACTTGCCCACTGCCTGTGGTCCTCTTGTCTGATTGCTGTGCTGGTGTCACATGCTGGCTTTGAAATTTCATTATGGTTGTTGGCATCTTAGACTATTTGTTATAGTCAGTCCATCCTCTAAAACATCACAGAATTAATTTTCCACTTTCCGTGGCTGACTTCAAGTGTAAGTACCAATAAGTTTCATATTGAAGCTCATAAGAGCTCTGACACTCAGGAGAGGATTCAGCTAGTTCCTTTGTCTCTCACAAAGTAGAGTGCATTGTGACTCAGGACTCCACCTTTGCTCAGCAGTTTAGAAGGGAAACCGTTTACTTGTAGTCAATTGCTCACTGTACGACTGTACTATAATAGTTTTCAACTTCAATAGGAACAGCAGTTGCTTAATGTCATGGCTGTATTTATTTGGAGTCTGTTTCTGTTGATTTTTGGTTTGTATGTTTGTTTTTCAAGACAGGGTTTCTCTGTGTAGTTCTGGCTATCTGGAACCCACTCTGTAGAGCAGGCTAGCCTCAAGCTAACAGAGATCCATCCACCTGCCTCTGCCTCCCAAGTGCTGAGATTAAAGGTGTGAGCCATCACCCCCAGCCACTTCTGTTGTTTTAAAGGTAGTGACTGTGTTGCATTTTGCCAGAATTGGTTTTATTGGCTTTATTGTGTTCTGTCTTTCCGTAGTTAGCTGTGTCTGTGTCCTCTAGGAAGCTGAACAACAGCTGTTTCTGGGATTACATTGTTTCTGTGTGCCAGGGTCAGATCCATTCTGGTTTGTGTGTGGTTAATAGGGCTAATGCAGGGTATCAGGGTCAGATCCAGTCCTTCTTATATGTAGTTTGCCAGTCAAGGTGGTGCAGGCCCTTAATTCCAGCACTTTGGAAGGGACAGACAAATGGCTCTCTCTGAGTTCAAGGCCAGGCCGGCCAGAACTACTTAGTGAGTCCCTTTCTCAAAATCAAATTTAAAAAAAAAAAAAAAAAAAGAGTTCTATGTTTAGTTGACGGCTTAGTGTGGAACCCAGGAGCAGCTCCATCCTTGTCTCTGGTGCTGTTCATGGTTAGTGCAGGTGCCAGGATCTGGTGGCTAGAATTCACTAAGCATCTTAGGCTGACTTCAGACTCTTTCTGCCTCAGTGTTCTGAGTATAGGATATGTACTTATCATTCTCAGCTTCTGAGTTTGCTTTAAATGTGGTGCATTTTCTACTAGGCAGTATAGTTTTCTTTAGAGGCCTCTATGTAGTGTGTTCCTCAAGAGACCCATGTCTGGTCTGCATCTTCTGCCTCATCATGGAACAGAACATAGCATGAATTTGCCATTGGCTACCTGTGCTTAAGAGATTTTTGAGCAGAATTGGAATATTTAGACATTTATAGTAGAATGAAAATTAACAATAAAATTAATTAGTAACAAAACAATGACAATAAAAGAACAATAAGATAATAAAAATAAAATATTAATAATACTAAGTTTTAAACAGCAAATGATTATTTTTATACTGAAGCAAGATGGAATACTGCTGCACATATTAGCAAAACTGTTAGAATGTGTTTTTTGTTTTTTGGGGTTTTTTTTGAGACAAGGTCCAATTTTGTCTTGGCATTTAAGTATTTAAGTATGTAGCTTTGGTTGGTCAGTGAGGCTGGCCTTGAACTTACAAAGATCTGCCTGCCCCTGCCTTCTGAGTGCTAGGATTAAAGACATGTATCACCACATGTAGCTAAAATAAAGCTTTTTAAATCTGATGAACTGTCAATGTATGGCGATCCTGTGAGTTCATGATTTCCTAGATAACTCCTTCCTCCCTCCTTCCCTTCCTCTCTCCCTCCCTCTTTGCCTCCTTCTCCCCCTCTCTGTCCCTCTCTCTTTACCTCCTCCCTCCTTCCCTCCTTCCCTCTCTTCCTCCCTCCTTCCTGATAGCTGTTATTAATTAGTAAAGTTGATGATACTTTGCTTCATTGTGGATTAGTATTTGTAGACAGACCTCTCTTTATCCAGACCTACAGTCTTCATGTCTTACGTGCACAGAACTAGATGAGTTGACCAAACTGACATTGCTAAAGTCTCCTGTTCTGTGGATTCTTAGGTTCAGGGTTCTTTACAGCACTCCAAGTATGTTAGGATAGATGAAGTGGTTTCCTAACATTGAATCTGGGTGTATGCAACTAAGGCTCAATTCCTTTTCTAAATTTTCAGTTATTCGGCAAAGGAGAGAAGCAGACGCTGCATTATTTTCAGAGCTGCACAGAAAGCTTCATTCACAGGTACAGTGAAATGTTTTGGATGTCTGTGAATGGAGAATGGTTTGGTAATGTGTGAATGCTCTTGGGTGCTGGCTTTTAAAACTCCATAACCACTCATGACTTTTATTGTAGATAGCGCTTCCTCTTATAAGGGCCAGTGCTAGAACTCAGTGTTAGTGAACCTCCTGTTAAACTGATGTCACCTGTTGGATAGGAGTTGGACTCTCCAGTTTACACTGCAATTGCTTCGATGACATTTCCAGGAGAAGGTACTTTGTGGATGTCCATGCCTATCCCCACCACAGCAGAAGCTCCCATGGCTGATGCAGTTATCTGTGAACAACTCATTTTATTCTCTAGTGAATAACTAAAGGGAAGAGAATGTTTTGAACCCTTTGCAATTAGATACTGATACTTGAAAATTGTCCTAATCTAATATTTTAATAAAGATTTGTTAGCCTCTGTCAAAAAGTTACTTGCACCACAGGTGAGATTTTGTGATTTCTGACCATAGAGGAACCGGGTTCACCCAGCTGTCTCCCTCCTTCTGTAGAGAGGACTAAGGATCCTCAGTTCAGTGTTTACTCAATGGTTCTGTCAGCCTGAGACAGTGCAGAGAGAGCCAAGACTGTAGAGACTGAGCGTGTTATGTCCCTCCAGTCCTCGTCTCTTTGTGCCCAGAAATGAGCTTACTCTGTGTTTGTTGGGAGCTTCGATTCCTTAGTGCAGTTTGACTTAGCTGGTTCAGTGCCTTTGAAATCCCTGTCCGTCTTGGGAAGTGAAGGCTTTGTATGCAGGCTGTTCTGCCCAGGGAATGGCTTCCATCTGGAGTCACCCTCCTTTTCTTGAGTCTCTCCCGGTGTGAATAACTTCTGCACTGAAGGTGTGATGGAGCAGTTTTATGTGCTGTTGTGAGGGAGCTGTTTGGCCTTGCTGCGATCACAGATGTAGTTTTCTGCAGCAAAACCTGCATGTCGTCTGCTGTGGCCACTGGGTGGAGGTGCACTTGGGAAACTGAAATTTAAGAAGGTTGTTTTCTAAAAGTTTATTTGAAATGTTGTTTAATCTTATGCTTGCTTACCTGTCTGTCTGTCTGCTAATCATCTATCTACCAATCTATCACCTATCTTTATCAATCTACCTACTTAGCATCCATCCACCCACCCACCCATCCATCCATCCACCCACCCTTCTTTCTCTCCTTTCTTTCGTTCTTTCTTTCTTTTTTCTTTTTTCTTTCTTTCTCTCTCTCTCTCTTTCTTTCTTTCTCTCTCTCTCTTTCTTATCTTTCTTATCTTTTTGAGATGATCTTTAACTCTTTAACCAGGTTGTGCTGAAACTCACTGTGTGGCCCATGTTAGTCTAAGCCACCTCACCTGGTCCCTTGGCTGGTCCCTAAACATTGTTATAAGTGCTTACTGGCTTCCTACCATTGATAACAATGCACGGCTAGCCCATAAAACCAACATAGTTGAGTTTTTGCTTCTGGAGATGAGGCATGTTTAAAACCTCAGAGACAGTGGCCTAATACCAAAGCAGGAAATATGCCCCAATAACTAGCCATTCCATCTTTTTTTATTAAAAAAAATCCAGCTCTTCCACATGCAGAGGTCATTGATACTGTTTTGTCCTGTTTTCTGACGGTGAGGTGTCTCTAGGTGTCTCTTTTGCTGTGTGTGTCCCTGGGTGCCCTGAGAGGAGGAGTCTGGGGTGCATGTTGTTTTCAGAGCTAGAACAGGGAGGATCCAGGTGTGATAATGCACTGGGGTTCTGAGCTGAGTTCCAATGTGGCCAACAGCAAGGGCAGAGGCTTTGTTTGGGGACTGACGAGACAGGCCAGGTGCAATAAGGTGGCAGTAAGCCTGGACAGCTGCTGTGTGCCTGAAATGTCAGGTGCCACAGGCAGCTGCTGAGAAAGCACACACTCCCAGAAACCTTTGCTTTCATATTCCTCCACTTTTGGAGCTTACAGTTCAATTGACACCCAGTGCATGAAGCTGTGTGTGCATCAGGGTCCTTAGTTGGCAAGACTACCTGTTAGCCATGGTGAGCTCAGCCCTCAGCACTGCCAGCATGGTGCACTTATTCCTTGTCCCCAGGCTGATGGCTGCCTCCTGGGCTTCAGCTGGAGCTGACTGTAGTGCTGGTGAGGTGGCTGGGCAGGGAGGCTGCTGTGAGTGAACAGTGACTCCAGGCTGCCCTGCAGCCCTGTCCTTCTGGGCCCTGGCAAGGCATCTTGGCTGCTTGGATGGTAGGTTCCTGGCTGCCACAGTCTCTTGTTTCCCTGTTCCTGTCTGTACCTCAGTGCACTCCGAAAGCTCTTAAATAAACCTTAGCTGTTAATAACTGTTCCCTATGTAAACAGAAGCTTCCTTGAAGCTGAGTGTGGTGGCCCACACCTGTGTCTCAGAGCATCCAAGCCCAGTGTAGTGGCACGTACTTGTGTCTCAGAGCCCTGAAGCCCAATGTGGTAGCACACTCCTGTGTCTCAGAACTGAGAAAATCAACTCAGCTGCACATTAAGTGGCTCTGTAGTTTTTTTTTTTAAGTTATGACTTGCTTTCTCACATGTCACAGGCAGATTTTTGATTTTTGTATGCAATTTTGTTCATTGACCCCCCCCCCCCACATACTTTCCATTTGTACACTTTCTGAAGTGAGTGCTGGGATTCTGGCCTTCACTTTATTACAGAGGGACAGATCTTCTACTGTTTTTCCACTACTACATTCCTTGGGGAACCCCTCAGGGGCATGAACTCTGGCATCCTCCAAGCTAAATGGAGCCTTCCTCCTGTTTCTTACATGTGCCTCTGTGTGTCTACACTTGCCTACAGTCAGCCTGCCTCTGTGTCCACACATGTCTATAGGCAGCTTGCCTCTGTGTCCACACATGTCTACAGTCAGCCTGCCTCTGTGTCCTCACATGTCTATAGGCAGCCTGCCTCTGTGTCCACACATGTCTACAGGCGGCCTGCTTCTGTCCACACATGCCTACAGGCGGCCTGCCTCTGTGTCCACACATGTCTACAGGCGGCCTGCCTCTGTGTCCATAGATGCCTACAGGCGGCCTGCTTCTGTCCACACATGCCTACAGGCGGCCTGCCTCTGTGTCCACAGATGCCTACAGGCGGCCTGCCTCTGTGTCCACAGATGCCTACAGGCGGCCTGCCTCTGTGTCCACACATGCCTACAGGCGGCCTGCCTCTGTGTCCACAGATGCCTACAGGCGGCCTGCCTCTGTGTCCACAGATGCCTACAGGCGGCCTGCCTCTGTGTCCATAGATGCCTACAGGCGGCCTGCTTCTGTCCACACATGTCTACAGGCGGCCTGCCTCTGTGTCCACACGTGTCTACAGGCAACCTGCATCTGTGTTCACACGTGTCTACAAGTCGCCTGCATCTATGTGTCCACACATGTCTACAGGCGGCCTGCCTCTGTGTCCACACGTGTCTACAGGCAACCTGCATCTGTGTTCACACGTGTCTACAAGTCGCCTGCATCTATGTGTCCACACATGTCTACAGGCGGCCTGCCTCTGTGTCCACACGTGTCTACAGGCAACCTGCATCTGTGTTCACACGTGTCTACAAGTCGCCTGCATCTATGTGTCCACACATGCCTACAGGCAGCCTGCCTCTGTGTCCACACGTGTCCACAGGCGGCCCACCTCTGTGTGTCCACACATGTCTGCAGGCAGCCCGCCTCTGTGTGTCCACACATATCCATAGGCGACCTGCCTCTGTGTGTCCTCCATTGCTATCTTGACTGCTCTCAGTAGGCCTAACATCTGCCTTCCACTGACTGTTGAAGCTGGGCAGCCAGTTTTGAGTCCTGGTACTCACTCAGCATTGTGAATTTGTTTGTGGATGACTAAAGTCAGTCTTAGGGCATCATAGTAATACCCTGGCATCATGGTGCTTGGCCCTATGGTGTGTCTCTGAATGGCAGCTGCTATTGACTGACTGAGAAATGGAATCAGAGAGAGAGAGAGAGAGAGAGAGAGAGAGAGAGAGAGAGAGAGAGAGAGAGAGAGAGACTGACTGACTGTGTGGGGCAGGCAGACAGAGCTTAACTGCTGGCCCAGGGCCTGGGTAAGTCACTGACCTTCAGAGGTCTGGCTCCTGTCCAGGCTGCTACAGTCTTCCTTCATATCCTCCAGCCACACCCCTACTGTGTGAAGTGCTATATCTCAGCCCCTTCCACAGTGCAATCCCCCTTATAGCTGCAGTGTCGTGGGTTTCCAGCTTTAGTCCATGCATCTGTTTATGCCCTCTGCTCCTCTTGGCTGAGTGTCCAGAGATTCCTCTCCATTGTGTAATTTGCCTGCATGTCTGTTTCTACTAGAACAATCAGGGGCTCCCAGGGTGGGGCTCTTCCCATCCTTGCCTTCTCTTTTCCATAATGCTCTTTTTTTTTTGCTCTAAATCGGACATGATTATAATCAAGAAAAACAGTTCGCTCTCCCCCATTCTGAGACAAAGTCACAGTATGTATGCTTGGTGGCCTGAAACTCACTGTGTTGATGAGGCTGGCCTTGAGCCCACAGAGATCTACTTGACCCTCATCCTGAGTGCTGGTATTAAAGGTGTCACCACACCCAGCTTAATCCACAGACTTTGATAATATTTCTTTCATCACTACTGTGTTTGATAAGTTCTATTAATCAAAAGCAGAGTAACTTTGGGATTTGTTTCCAGGGAGTTAAGGACCTGGGCTGTTGGTTACAGAGTGTCGCTCCCAGCCTTCCGAGGGGTAGTGCCATTTATGACTCATGAAGTGAGCTCAGATTAAATGTCAACAGATGAATTTTATAATGTATGTCTATTTTAGAAATAATAAATAAAATATGTAATAATAAATAATAAACAAGAAAGATAATAGCTCTTGTAATATTATTTTTAATCTAAACAGGGAGTTTTGAAAAATAAATGGTCAATCCTCTACCTCTTGCTGAACCTTAGTGAAGATCCTCGCAAGCAAGCCAGCAAGGTGGGTGAGCCGGCCTCCGCAGTGTCTTGTGGGAGGTTATACCATGTATACCATGTTTTCATAGGAAGGAGAGTAACAGGAGAAAAGAAGAGGTCCACCAAGCCTGGAAGTTGAATCCTTTCTTCTTTTCCAAGGACAATTTCTAGAAGATGTATCAGAAAGTTTGTTATTCTGATGTAACATGTGCATTGAGCTGCCCAAGTTTTTAGAAACCTGTGAAATTAGGACCATCTTGAGCCATGGGGGTCCTTGTGCTTCCCAGTGTTGAGAGCACTTGTCACTGTCAGGCCAGCAGACTTCCTGCTGAAATCCCCATGCTCTTCCCTGCCACAGGGTCCGGTGCAATAGAATGTTCTGCAGGCATTTGGCTGGCCAAAAGCTGAGGAGTGTAGGTGATTTTTCCAACCACCTTGTTATGTAGCAGTGATAGACCTGTAAACTTGTTTGTGTATTCTTTTGGAGTTTAGAGAACACTAATGCTATCAGTTATAACAGTTCAAAAGCAACTCCATTGACTTGCTTGAATAAGTGTGAAATTCAAATCCAATTCCAGAAATATCATGAAGATAGGAATATAAAGGTCCTATGGGTTTGGGCACAGTGTCCCGCAATTTCTTATCTACGTGTTTACAATGCACTTCATTTCAGGTAACCAGCTATGCTTCATTATTTGCACAAGCATTACCAAGAGATGCTCACTCAACGCCTTACTACTGTGCCAGGCCTCAAACTCTTCCCTTGAACTATCAGGACCGCAGCACACAGGCACAGAGCTCCGGCAGCTTGGGCAGCAGTGGCGTCAGCAGCATCGGCATATGTGGTCTCAGCGGCCCCACACCTGTGCAGCCTTTCCTCCCTGGGTAATATGAGATCACACACCCCCCCCCACACACACACACATGATAAAATCCATAGCATCCAGGAACTTATGCTTTTTTTGCCCTTGTTTGTAGGGCTTTGTGTATTTCTCTCAATGTTGTGGGTCTGTCCCCAGGTTTCAGCTAGATTCTTTTAGGAAGTAGCAGGGTGAATTGTCCTTAGGTTGTGATTTTCAGACTCACGGTTAATGTTGTGAGCAAAGAGAATGAAGCCAGGAATGTTCTGCTAGGACAAGGCAGTGTTTGGAGTTTTAACTTCTGTCCACACTGGTTATGTTGAGATAGCATTCATGGCTGAGAATAAAGTAGGGGTGGGTCTGTAGTTAATGGGCCTTCAGATTCTTTTCTGTTAAGTACGTGTTTTCTTGTCTGTTACCTACATGTGTAGGTAATCAGATGGCTCAGTTCTTGCCATTGTTATTCCTGGTGATCACAGTGTAACAAGATTGTGCTGGTCAGAGAATCAGCATCAAAAGCATAATGTCTTCATGTGAGCATTCACTAGTCACTTTGACTTACACAATTGCACAGAAGGTATTGAGTATAGGTTGTGTGTACTACACACAGGTTGCTCCATAATGAGCCTGTAACATCTACCAACAGCAGTATAGCTAATCCAAGGGCCATATTTGGCTGAAAGGATCTTGTCTATGACCTTGGAATTTAGACTGCTTATTTTTGTATTGAAGAAGTGGCATAGACAATTTTGAGCTGAATTAGGCTTTTATTTTACAATTCTTTTCAGATGTGTAGTATTGCTGAATCTGTTCCTTCTGAGGGTAGTTCAGGACAAGAATGGCAGTGCTCCTCATACTGAGGGTAGTGAGGATGGGTGTGGTGGTGCTCCTCATAGTGAGGGTAATGCAGGACGAGAATGGCTTTCCCCCGGGAAGCAGGTGCAGTTGAGAGCCATGTGGCTATTTTAGTGGTCCAAGAGGCAGGTTTTGTTACAGTTGTCCCTAGAAATCGCTATCAGGTTCTTAGATTTTCACAGAGTGACTGTGATGCATTTTCCAAGTTACTTTGCCTTGCAGTTTATGTATTTGTGTATTTTTCAAGTGAATTAAAGCTGCATGGTCTCTTTATAGTATGCATACAAGAATGGGAATGGGGGCTGGTGACCAGCAGATGAGACAGGGCCCAGGTCTTGAAACCTATCAAGTTAGGAAATGTTAAATGATGAAAGGCTATGATCTTGACATCAAAACTACTTTAGAATTTCAGACTGCTTATGTGTGGGTATGATGTGTGCTGTGTTTTTGAGAACTCAAATAATAAAGGGAAGTATGGACAGTAGGGTGATATGTCCACCTGGGTATAGGTCTGAATGCTGGGTCTGCATCCCTGCTGGCAACCTGTGCTTTAAGAGACTCCTGGTATCAGATTTACACATTAATATAGTTAGTGTACTGACATAGGACAGGCTCTAGCACATTTTTGTCTCTAGTGAGCAGCCTGGTTATTTGAAGCTGAAATGTTTCTTTCTCTCTCTAGGCAGTCTCATCAAGCTCCAGGAGTTGGTGATGGCCTTCGGCAACAGTTGGGCCAACGTCTTGCATGGGTCCTGACTGCAAGTCAGCCTTCTTCTCAGACCCCTGCTTCCAAAGGTCTCCCAAATGCCCTTTCTCGAAATGTGACCAGGTCAAGGAGAGAAGGAGATCCAAGTGGTAAGATGTGTTTTGGCATTTAGAAGCCATTTTGCTCTCAATTTAAAGCCAGAACCTCGTTTGTAGTCATTTCTTGGTTTTCATATAATGGAACCCAGGATCCTTGTTGTAACCAGATGCCTGTGAGGTCACTTCATGTGGCCTGCTTTCAGTCTGCTCCGTCTTTCCCCTGCCTGATTGGTCTGTCTCCTCTGTGTCGTACTCTGTGCCTGCTTGTCCAGTCCCTGTCCCACCTCATTCTGTTGTCCCTCCTGGGAAGCCACTGAGAGCTTCTGGAAGATCACTAATCCAAGGTCTGTGGAGGATGGTGTCCACCTTGGTCATAGTGCTGTCTGTAAGGTGAAGGAAGCTCACTGGCCATGTCTGTGGTGCTGGGAGGAAGACCTCTTTAAGGGCTTTAAAATTCTGTTTGAGCGACAAGGGAGATGTGAGTGTTTTCCTTGAGTATGCCACACATAGCAGGTGGAGTCATGAGTACTGCTGTTCATAGTCTGCTGGTCCTGAGGCTGTAGTTGTGGCTTCTTCTCTTCAAGGGCAGCCAAGGGGCCAGTGTCATTTGTAACTCAAGGGATAGGAAAGCCATGCAGTTTTCCCTGTGGAAAACTCACATATGCTACCTTCTCAACCATATTATCCTTGCGTGTGTAAGGTGGGTCCTCAGAGGGTGATGTATCCCTATGTGTGGAGCAAGCCAGCGCATGTCCTCAGTCTGCAGAGCTATGTCTCCACATAGCCATAGAGGTCTTGAGGGAAGCAGATGAGAATAAGAAGGAACAGTGGTGTAGATAGGACAATAGTCTCAGGGCTGCTTTAACCCAGCTGAACTTGTTAAAGGCATAAATGCTGATTTTCAGTGACAGTTTTAAAAATAATTCCAGTCTGAGTAGTACGTGCTGCTTACAGAGATAGATTTTAAGAGGGTTCTGAATAGGCTAAAGCAAGTGGTTGGATAGATAGAGCCTTGCAAAGCCTACACAGAGAAGGGCAGTGCCTCTGTTAGGGTAGCGAGATGGAGATGGGGACTTCAGAAGGTCAACTCCCGAGGAAGATTTAGTGAATCTGATGTACATGCTAGGAAAGTCTACTCCTGCCCATGTCAGGGTGAACAGAAGGAGAAAGAACAGGGACCTATGGCTCCCAACTTGCTCTGGTAGCTGCTTCTTGGTAATTGAAGCACAAGTGGAAATGGGCAAGAAGGCCGTATGAGTCTGATGATTACAGCAGTCTTGCCCACAGCCAAGAATGATGTACCTGAGTTTCACTCTTGTGTGGTGGCTCTGAATTCTGACTGCTCCTGACTGTCTCTCTGGTTCCCCTCCACATCCTGGTTTCTGGGCGTAGCTCTTCCCCCTTGCCCTCATTTTTGGCTAGCACTCTAAGGTTATTGTGGCATTTGTGCAGAGGCCTGGGGAAGCTGATGTCTTTTCTGAGCCATGAGCTCCATCTCTGGTGGTGATAGAAGGTTCACCTTGCTATAAGCTGTTATTACTTAACCCCTACTGTGTGATGACTCCCTATGGCTGATTTGTGCTGATCTGTCTGATGGTCACTGGGAGGCTTGTCTTCAGAGACCTCAGCAGGGACGCTGCAGAAACCTTGCCCCTCTGAAGAAAAATGTCAACATTTCTTTTGTTTCTTGAGCTTACTTATGCTCACACCTCAGTAGAGTTGGTATATGTGGTGTGGGAGCAAATGTATGACACACAGCTAGCTAATCAGTCATGCAGTTCATTTTACATGGAGAGTCTTCCTTCCTGTCCTTTCATTTCGCAGGCATGTTGGAAGTTACTGAAGCAGCTCTTGTGAGAGACATTCTCTACGTATTTCAGGGCATCGATGGCAAAAATATCAAAATGAGCAGCAGTGAGAACTGTTACAAAGTGGAAGGAAAGGTATGGTGACAGAGTCCTGCCTGCAGTGTTCAGAAACAGGAAAGCTCCTCAGATCCCAGAGAGTGAGCCTCTTCCCGCTTGCCTTTCCTGTCTGGGCTTGGCTGATTTGGCACCAAACAAGTAGCACAGCTGGATCTGACTTCTTGTGATGCCCATTTGTGGCTGGTGTGATCTGTCCGGCCCCAGACAGAGGCCAGTGTGGTGTCCTGTCCGGGACACAGAGTTCCTGATGCACTCGTCCACGGCCCTGCTCCTATGAGTCTCAAGTCTGCTCTGGGCTTTTCTCTGCAGGACAAGGGTCATCACTCCCATGTCTCTGAGGATTGTCAAGGTCCTGGTGGGCATGCCCCAGAATGATACTCCACAGGGTGACATAGCAGCAGCCTGCTGTCCTCTCCCTATGTCTTCCTGCGCCATGTTTCTTCCCCTGGTGTTGCCAATGAGTTCTAGTGCTCACTTTTGAGTTTTGGTTTTTGCTGTGTTTACTTTTCAGGCAAACTTAAATAAATCTTTGAGGGACACGGCTGTCCGGCTTGCTGAGTTGGGATGGCTGCATAACAAAATCAGAAAATATGCTGACCAGAGGAGTCTGGACCGCTCTTTTGGACTTGTAGGCCAGGTATGTTCATCATTGTTAGGTTTGAGTATGAAAATCACTGTCAGGCTCTTCTTGAGGAAAGTGTCCATGATGATGATGCTGTCAGTCAGGGTCCACTGAGAATATGCAGATTCTGGGATCTGGTGAGGGGATGGCAGGCAGAGGGTAGGGGAAAGAGCTTGAGAGAGGTGGGGACTCTGAAGTAGAAAAGCCTGAGCATGCTCTGTAGCCATCACTGCCACCTTGGAGGATAAGGAAGAGAGCCGGGAATATGACCAGATTTCAGGTACCCCACATTTCTAGTGCTATGTATGTGAGAAGTGGGGACCTGTTATTGTCACTGCTTGAGTGTCCATGGCTGGAGCACTGGTGGACCTACGTGTCACTTGAAGCAGCTACCTTTCCCCTATGACTGGATCTTGAGGGGAGCAGTAGCTATAACAGTGAGCGTGGGACTTCTTCCAAAGGTCTAGCCTCTTGCAGAGGTTTAGTGGCATGTACTTTTGGTCTCAATTGATTTTTAGGCAGTGATTGTGGACAGTGGTATCTACAGAAATCTACTGAGAGGATCAAGGGCAGCATAGAGAGGTGCTGGAGCATGGCTGGTAGCCAGGAGTTTGGCAGGGCAGTGTGACTGGTAGTCAGGAGCATGGCAGGGGCAGTGTGGCTGGTGGCCAGCAGCATGGCAGGAGCAGCATGGTTGGTGGCCAGGAACATGGCAGGGGCAGTGTGGCTGGTAGTCAGAAGCATGGCAGGGCAGCATGGCGGTAGTCGGGTATGGCAGGGCAGTGTGGCTGGTAACCAGGAATGTAACAGGGGCAGTGTGGTTAGTGGCCAGGAACTCAGAAGGAGCATTGCTGGTGGTCAGAGCATGGCAGGGACAGCTTGACTAATGTCTAAGTGTATAACAGGCAGCATGGATGGTGGCCGGGAATGTGACTTTGAAGTGAGATCTCAGAGATGAAATTTGACTTCATATGTTACAGTGTATCACTTTGCACAGATTCCATCCCTTCTTCATAGTTTCTAAAATATGGAGGTGAAGTGAGAATGTATAGTTAGCCGCTGACCCTGAGCCTGCCATTTTCCTTTTGGTGCTGTCTGTTGTCCAGGGAATTTGCCAGACGGTCATCACCCTTCTTCCTGAGGGCTGGCACTAACAGCAGGCCCATCTGGGGCCAGAGCCTTTCCTTACTCCCCTCTCATTCTGTCCACGATGACGTACCTTCTGGTTGAGTGGATTCATGTTGTCCCCATGTGTCGACTATTGTGAATAGTGCTGCAGTGATGGACACGGCACAGCTCTCCCCCAGCATACTGACTTTGAACATAGACCTATGGTTGTGTTGGCACATGGAGGTTCTGCTTTTTAGTTATTTGGGGAGCCTCTGCGATGGGATGTTCGCCTCCCCCAGCAGTGTGCTGGCTTCACCTTCCTCCTTTGCCTTTCTGAAAATAGTGATTCTTACTGGATTTAGACTGCTGCTCAGGTTTTGGTTTGCATTTCCCTGGTGATTAGTGGTGTTGAACATTTTCTCATATGCCCATTGGCTGTGTCTTGAGAAATATCCAATTCCATACTTTAACAGACTCTTTGTGGATTTCTTCACCCTTTATATATTCAGGGAATTGATGACTTGTCAGATGTGTGTCTTAGATATTCTATCACCGTAGCAGTGTTGTAAGAATTTTACAGTGTTTAAATTCTGTTATCTTATTGATTACTTCAATAGTCTCTAAAACTATCAGGGTGGTATTCATCCATTGACTGCAGAAGCAGAAATTTTACTCCCAAGTTTTGTCTTGAAGTGCTGACCGTGCGTGTGCGGCAGGTGCATGTAACTTCTTTGCTAAGACTTTGCATCTTGTTTCCTGCTGTGGAAGTCAGGAAGTTATGGCTGGCCATATTAGATTTGTTGAGCACTATTGTTGGAGTGATGTGTATCGTCTGCCTGTTATCCTAGTTCTTGTTGAGGCCTCAGCAGAGTCCATTTCATACTCTAGATGGCAAGCCCATATTTTATGAGATTGTGTATTGCCTTGAGGTATGAGGGAAACCATGGAGCCATATATTTATTTAAAGAGGATAGGTTTTAACCTTTACTGGTGTGTTTATGGTAACTTGTCTTGCACAGTAGATTTTGGGCTGTGCTCTCTGTTTATAGCCTAGGGTTCATACCAAGATGATCTTATCAGAGGCCAATGGGTCTCTTCTTTACTGCTTCTGAGGGTGTGTATTTAGTTCAGGCTGGAGATGCAGAGATGTGCTCAGTGTACTGAGTGTGAAAGTAAACCATGTCAAAACTGGAGCTGCTAGAAGTTGCTAATGCTCAGAAGAGCGTTCAAGAAAGTTTCTGAAAGGCTACCATCTTAAAGGGCCATCCTCTTAAATAACCACACTTTTAGCTTCTTGAAAATCTTCCACATTTCCATTTCTTTTCTGCAAGGTTTGTGCTTTTTGCTATTAAAATAGATGTGACAGGTCCAGGATTTAAGTACTGCTGAGCTCCCTGGGAAGGTGTCTCCTCTTTCAGTGAGCCATTGTGTGCGTGGTCATGCTTTAACCCTGCTTTACCCTTCCCACACAGAGCTTTTGTGCTGCCTTGCATCAAGAGCTCAAGGAATACTACAGGCTCCTCTCTGTTCTGCACTCCCAGGTAAGTACTTCCCTTGTAATCCTTCAAGTTCTCAAGAGTTAGAAAACTGATACTGTTCAGGGGATTTTGTTACTTCATAGATTTGTTCACTGCATCCTAGAGTCGGTTAATTGCTCATTTCAGGCTCCTGTCTACCATATGAAGTCTTGATTGTATATAGTTTCAAAGCACTGTAGTTTGACAAAGAGACCTTTGACTTTATTGTTAGAGTAATTATGGCCTTGTTTTCACTCTGTGTGGGTTAAGGGCTGATGGGACGTCCGCAGTCACTTTTATTTAACCGTTCCTGTTGTTTTTTAGCTCCAGCTAGAGGACGATCAGGGTGTGAATTTGGGACTAGAGAGTAGCCTCACACTACGGCGCCTCCTGGTTTGGACATATGATCCCAAAATAAGACTAAAGACCCTCGCTGCGCTCGTAGATCACTGCCAAGGTCTTCTGAGCTCCTCTTTTCTGTGCCTCTAGAGTTTAGTGCAAAACGTGTTTGTGATGGGGTTCATGATTCTGTTCTGCTTGAGGGTATACTCAGTGAGTACAGATAATAGATACAGGCTCACAAGGAAAGTCACTTGGTAACTTGTTAGCCTGAGGCTCTTGTGGTACCACTGAGATGAAACTGGGAAGGAGGTGCATCTGGTGACCAGAGGCAGCTCTGTGGGCTGCATGCCAGGGTCTGCTTATGTTCTTCTGCTTGCTTACCTTGCAGCCCTCTCTGCCTTCTTTGCTCTGTACTGTTTACTGCTGTTCCCCACCGAGCTGCCCAGGACCTAAACTTGAGTACACCTGAGTCCAAGTTCACCACATACTTTCCAGGGGTGGCCTCCCTCACTTGTGGTAATTGTGTGAACCAGAGAGATGTGGAACAGAACAAACCACTCCTCCATTCTTCTCACACCAAACCCCTCCCTAGCTGGGTCCCTTCATCATGCTTCTTCCCTCTGGGTTCTTCAGTAGGTAGTTGACCACCGAAGCCCCGTGGCAGTCTTGTCTGTCCTGTTTGGTCTTTGGCAGATGTTGCAGTAAGAATTGCTCCTAGATTCCCAGGTGTCTGCTCATCAGCCCCTCTTCTCGCATGCCAGAGCAATCTGTAAGCCGAGGGGCCACATAAAACCCTCAGCTTCTGATATGGCACTGGCGACTGAGCTTGCATTGCTGGAAGCCATCTGCCACTTATGTGCCCTCTGCAGGGTTGTGTGGAGGGGCCTAGCTGCTGAGCAGTGTCAGGCGGCACTGTCACTGGCAGGGAGTTGGGCCTTGTGTGTCATACCCCAAGTCTTGTCATTATTGGTTATGGATACTTAGGTGTTTACTAAATTGCAGTGTGAAGTATGAATTTCCAGTGACTAGGCACCAGGTTACTCTTAGTCATACTCATAACTGGAAATCTCCTTGTCTGTCTCCTGCTTGAGTGTGTGCAAAGCCAGAAACTAAACTTGATGCCTGAGCCTTGCTACACTGCATGCTGCTGCTGTTGCTAAATGTAAGGGGTCCTGAATAGCGGAGGAAAGCAGATGTACTGGTCTCTGCCCCTTGGCTGTCTTTGGTTTAATGTTCAGTGATTGGTTTGTGCCATGAATTCACATTTGGTTATTTATTTTTGGGTATTTTTTTTTTCATTCTTCTAGGACGGAAAGGAGGTGAGCTGGCCTCTGCTGTTCATGCCTACACAAAGACAGGAGACCCCTATATGAAGTCTCTGGTGCAGCACATTCTGAGCCTAGTATCTCACCCTATCCTCAGCTTCCTCTACCGGTGGATATATGACGGGGAGCTGGAGGACACATACCATGAAGTAGGTACCAAGACATGGGGTTGAGGGATTTCTCCAGGGCGACTTTTTCATCGCTCTCATTTCCTCTGAGCAGGACTGTGCTGCATCTCATTGAATGCCATTCACACTGGCTTGGGTTTTGTGGTCAGCAGTTACAGTCAGTGGGAAGCTGTTCTCCGGAGTCAGTGCTGGGAGCTCAGCTGGGTGGAAGTACAGGTCGAGACTGACAAGGCTTGCTCTCCCTGGAGCCTATGACAGCTTTGGGTAGCTGTCACTTCATGTGGTCATTTTATAAACTTGGTCAGCTGTGGTGGTGATGACTTGAATGAAGTAAGCTAATGTATTTGTGCGTCTTTCCTTTTGAAATATAGGTAGTTGTGGTATGGTACAATACACAAAACCGAGCAGTAAACACCAGAGGACTTTGTAGTTGTTGGGGAACAGGGCTAGGCAATCACACTCGAAGTGCTGTAAGTAGTATTAAGAAATGGAAAGACAGAAACTCGATAAAAGTTGTATCTTATATTAACACATACTGAGATTGAGAAATATATAGATGTCATAGTAAATATAACATTCATCATGAGAACTCCAATGTTTGCCACAGAAGTGGGTGCAGGAGAGGTGTTATTCAGAGTGAGGGGAGGTTGAATCTGGGCCACATGCTGGCTAGACAAATGGTCCACCACTAGCTCACAGATGTCCTTCTGGATTTCTGAAATGTGCAGCACAGTCACTGATTTACTGTGATGCAGTATGGCTGCTGGGAATATGAGTAAGACTTTAAGGTTTGATTTATGGTGGGGTGTGCACACTCGTGTGTGTGTGTGTGGGGGGGGGGAGCCAGAAGTTAGTTTCATGTATTGCTTTTCAGACAGCTTCCACCTCCACAGGGACTCTCACTGACCTGGATTTTGCTGAGTAAATAGGCTGGCCATCCAGCATGCCCTAGGAACCAGCCTATCTGTGTCTCTGCGGCACTCAGTTTATAATTATGGACCACTACACCTAGGGGTTTTGCTTGTTTTTAATGGTATTGTTATTTCTTCTACTTTTTTCATACGATATTCTGATTATGGTTCCACTTCCCAACTCCTCCCAGGTCCTTCCTCCTTCCCTCCCAAATCCACATCCCTTCTCTCTCATTAGGGAACAAATGGGCATCAGAATAGACAAAACAAAATAGAGACAAAGAAAAGGCACAGGAAACGTAGATGCAGAGACACACAGAAATCCCCTAAAAACAAAAAATTTGAAAACACACACACACACACACACCCGCACGCGCACACACACACACACACACACACACACACACACACACGCCCACACGCGCACACACACACACACACACGCCCGCACGCGCGTGCACACACACACACACACACACACACACGCCCGCACACACACACGCCCGCACGCGCACACACACACACACACACACACACACGCCTGCACGCACACACACGACTATAAGGTAAAGTAAAAAATGACCTTTTAAAATTGTGTCTGTGTGTGTAAGCACAGTGCCAGGGCTTTGGCTCCCTGGAGCTGGAGTTATAGGAAGTTGTGAGCAGCTCGCAGCTCGGTATGGCTGGTGAGAATCATACTCGCATTCTCTGGGTTTGTAGTACCTGCTCCTGTTCTCTCCACATATCCCATATCCATCCCCCCCCAGCTGCTCGGTTTGTTTTTCTTTACCCATTGATCCTTCTCTTTGGCCCTAGGTTTATAGGTTACCAAGTGAGTTTCTTTGTTGAGTACAGTAGAATTGTTCATCTTGGCACTCAACAAACCACCTCAGTTCTTGTCCCATTGATAAAGATCTGATTTTTTCATGCTTTTCTTTTGGCTTAATCTAAAATTTCTAGAAAAGTTCCATGAGTTTGCAAACACCCCCTGGGTCCTTCCCCTGGTTACCTGGGCTCTAGCATGTTACCTCCTGCACTTACTCCTCAGCCTTCTCATGCTCCTCACCACAAAGATTGCACATTCCGCTGCTAGTGCATCAGCTCTGAGCTTTCACAGGTTCCTTTGCTGCAGTGGCCCCTTGGCCCTCTGCTCTAGTTGGCTTTCTCCTTTTCTTGTTGAGTGATGACTGATGGGTAACAGTTCCTTCCAAGTCAGGTGCAGTGTGGTCTTTGCGAAGGTTGCTGGCCTTGTCCCTGCAGTTTACTTAGCTGTGACTTAAAGCCTGCTCCATTGGTACTGGCTCTGCCTCACTTAGCTTCCCTCCAGCCTAGATCTGCATAAAGTTCAGGTCTGTTCAGGGCATTCTATGGGCTAGAGTGAGATAAGCAGTGAGCGGCAAGAGTCGCCCAAGCCTGTGTCAGCCTGGAACACTGGGTGACACTTGGCTATCTTCTGTCCCTGAGTATAGGTCTCTGATGTCCTTCATTGTCTGGTGGACTCTATAAATGGTTTTTATTTAAGTTTTAAGTCACTCTTGGGCAGATTATCTTTAACTGTAAATAATAGGTTTCCCATACAGGCAGTAGCTTAGATAATTACATAGTGTATGTTTGATTGTTGTGTGATAAAAGTCTGAGGATTTTGCCTCTGTAGTCCCTATAGAGGATAATTCTTCCTCATCATGGCCCAAAGTGAGTTAAAATTTGATTGTGAAATTGAATTTCTTCAAGTGCTGATTCAGTGGCTGTATGTGAGCTGTGCAGTCTCTGATCTCATGTAGTTTATGAACTATTTCTAAGGGAAGTGCTTCTTATCCATCAGAAGAGGCTGTAAATACTGGCAAAGAGAGACGGTCAGCCTGAGTGGCCTGAGCAATGTCTGGTAAAGCATGGCCATGTGGGTGTGTCTGTGAAGAAGAGCCCAGTGAGGACTATTTAGTAGGATATGAGCAGCCCAGAGGCAGGCTGGGGCCCAGACTCCACAGGAAAGGAACAGAGAAAGTCAGTAAGGGTGGCCTTCTCAGCTCTGCGTGCTGCTCACCACTGCAGACATAACTGCTGAATCCTAACTGGAATAACCCTGTCTTATGCTGTGTTATTGTCACAGTAGCAAACAGTCTGATTGCTCTGTAGCAGACTTGGGCAGAGAGACTCGACAGGCCCACTGGAAGTGAGATGAGGCTGTCCAGTTTGACAGATAGGAAGACCAAGGAAGGAAGAGAAAAGACAGCTTGAGTCTGTGGCATGGGACTGGTCAACAAAATCATGTATCATCCGTGTTTAGTGGATGAGAAATGTAATGAAGAGGTTCATAGAAAGCAATGAGACATGTTATGGTAGAACTGTCGAGGAACCGGAGACAGAAACAGTTATAGGGCAGCAAGAGGAGCTCACCGGCTACCTTTCCATGAGAAGGCCAGAAGGTGACCGGTATGTGGAATAACATTCCTGGGAATTCTCATGCAGAAATGGAGAAAGAAGAGATTCCTCTTAAGACCTGAGAGAGTTCCCAGAATGCAGAATTGCCTAGATTGATTCACAAAGAAATAGGAATGTGCTCAGATCTCTGGCAGGTCAGTGGGTCAGTCAGTGGTGGAGAACTTTCCTGAAGAAAGGCTGTTCACCACCAGGCCTTTTCAGACTTCAAGAGGAACTTGAGGTCTGTTTTATGAGGCCACTGTAACACCACACAAGACAAATATACATGACCACATCTCTTAAGACTATAGATATGGAAAGCCTCCACTAAATGTCAAGAAGCAGAATTCAGGAGCATATTGAAAACACAGTCTTATATCAAAGGGATTTATCCCAGTAATAAAAAGGTGTGAACCATAGTCGATTAGTGCGACAACCATAGTAATAGTGTAGCGACACAGTCTACTCTGTTGATGCTAGAGAATCATCTGGTGACATTCAGCACAATTCGGTAATAAAATACTGAAACCTTGGCCAGAATGGAGCTTTTTTTTTTTTTTTTTTTTGCAACAGTAACAGCTAATGCCTGTGACTGGTCAGTGGCCATCACCTTCTCAGTGGATGAGGACCAAGACAAGGTACACACCATTACCACGCCCTCTTGGCATTGGGCCACACACTAGCAGGACAGAAATGAAGAGGAATTCAATCAGGTAGAAAAGAAATGTACCCTGTTCCAGATGACATGATCTGAACGTACAGAAAACCTCAAGCTTAACACTGTATGGATGTGCATTGAAAGGGGGTACATCTGTGTCTGACTAAGGTTCTCAAACTAGCAGCCTGCGCCAGTCAGTGGCAAAAATCTCGTGTGTTTCTCTGTGCTCAGTAAATGCTGCAAACAGGAAATAAAACAGCTCCATTTTCATCAAGCACATCACGTACTTAGGGATATAGTTAGCCAAGGACCAGTCTGGTGCCCTTTGATCCACTGTAATTGGAGAGTTTGCCTGGTCCACGACCTTGGTGACACAAGGAAGCTGACTGAATTGTGTCCGTTTGAAGGTGCTGTGAGCTCTTCAGTACTAAGCTGGAGTCCTGGCGGCCTTAATGGCACGTTGGTGTGGGAGCTGTTGCAGTCTGCACTGTTGTATCTGATTCCAGGGAACTAAGTTGCATGCTAAGAAAAGGTCCCCTTTGCTCCTGTTTTGGGGTAGGGAGTGCACATTTGTCTAACAGTTAATGAGAAATCAGGGTACAATAACATTTTGTTTTATTTTTTCTAAATTCTTTCTGTGTTTGACATAATGGTAGAAATTAAAGGACCTTGAGGGGAAAATACATCAATATAATGAAAGCTTAATGCAATTATATTCTGACCTTGGTTCTTTCCTCTGCCACCATATATGTCTCACGGAGTTCATTATATTCTAAAGATGAGTACACCCTTTGTGCTCCCTACTAGGTGCTTATAGAGTGACTGCACGCTCCTGTGCCCTAGATGAAGCAATGTGTTTATGACTTCCAAAGATGATTGAATTGTCTAGGAGTTTTGTTATGGTTTAATTTAAAATTTCTTATTGTTCACCTGATAGAAACTCAGCTGCACTCCAGCTACCAGGATAAATTGGTGTGCTATCTATAAAAACTAGCTCTTGTGTTTAAGCGAATAGCAGAAATACAATTTATATGCAATTAATCTAAACTGTTGAATGGCAAGCCAAAGGGCAGCTGTATACAGTGATTCTAACCGGGGAGACGCTCACAGTGGCTTTGTAACTTGTGTCTCTCAGGTTTAATTTCAGCAGTGTTGCTTGATAACCTCATCAGAGCAGAGTGTTTCTTCCCCCAAGCTGCCTGGTTATATATTTAAATTGGAAAGGTAATATACTGTAAAAGGGTAGATAGATTAGTTCATTGAAAGCAAATGACCCTTTCTCCATGGTCACAAGAACACTGATATCCGTAAGCTGGGCCTACAAAGTCATCCAGAGACCTCGTTGTCGCTCACATGATGCAGCGTGGTCATGGATTTTCATAGAACAAAAACTGTTCATTACTCTGAGAGAATGTTGCTATCTAAAAAACCACAACAGTATGTCTAACTGGTCTCAATTATTAAAGTTTTTCTGCAAATTAAAAGTTTTGATAGTATAAACACTTCTAGCAGCAAAAGTTAAAATGTTGCTAGTAATCTGATCTGGGTAATATTCATGTTTACTTGGTTTCAGCTGGGCTGTGTATCATGCTATACATAATTTTTTCTTAGAAGTAGATAATGAGTGTTACTTTCTGACATGAAATTATCCCTCACCAAGTTCTTAAAATGTTCTTTGAAATCTTGACTAGCTATTAGTCTGGCCTGTATTTGTAAGTATAAATTTGCATTTTGTTTTTCCTGGAAAGATTATGCTTTTCCTCAAATCCCTGGAGATCTGTGACAATTAGTAAGAATCTTTTAATGGTTACATGATCATTATAGATCATTGACATAATCACTTGATTTTTGACATTTTTCTAACAAAACTTGTTTTATTCATCAATTATGTGATTGTCTAAATGGAAAACCCAAGAAAAACCACTGTTAAGACTAATAAATCTAATAGTTTCAAGTTTTGGAGTTATTTGTTTGCTTATGTATTTATTTTTGAGACAGGATCTTAATATATAGAGCAGGCTAGCCTCTATACTTGCAGAGATCTGCTACCCCACAATTGCAAGCATTAAATGCACCGCCCCCCTCAGGTAGCCTCAGACATTTTAATAGCATTTTAGAAATGTAGCATGCTTTAGTCAAAAAGATTTTACCAGTAAAAGATGTTTTATTTAGAATAATAATAGAAGTAATATAAAATAATGCAAATAAAATGGTAAAATGCATTGGAGTTGATTTCTGTAATCTGGGAATAGGAAGATCATATGAGAGTCAGGAAGCCTAAAGCTGTAACAGCAAACAAAAAACATAGAACCTACTGGAAACACTGGCTAGGGCTTCACTTTGGAAAGCTGAATTTGTAGTATGCAGTGATTCCAATTTTAAATGTATAACGTATACTAATGAAAGTCGAAATAGAAAGGTATGTTAGAGACAGAAAAGACAGTTCACAGGAGGAAAACACCAAGGGGAATTAGTGCTGTGGCAGTATACTAACCTTTATTTAGCTGAGGGTGCAGAATGCAGGGTACCCTGCAGGTGGAGGTGTGTGCGGCATCATACATACAAATTAAACATCCCTCACTCATCAGTTCTGCTTCCAGAAAGCAAGTAGGAATCAGAGCAGTAGTTCTAAGCCTGGTTTTTAAAGTGGAAGTGGCCTCTGTAGGTAACCTGGAGCAGTGATCTTTTCCTGCTACCGAGCCCTTTCTAGGATGTGGGTGTGAGAGTGGAAGACAAACTGACTTGGATGAGATGGAAGATTAGAGCCACATGAGGTAGTCTCTTCCTCTAATGCTGGCTTTGCATGGGAGGTCCTGTGTGCAGTGGGTGACAGTGTGTGTGCTGCTGACGCAGCCTGTGGTGATGGGCTCTCTGAAGTGGAGGTGGTCAGGAGCACATAACCCAGGGCAACTGAGCACAAGTTGAGTGCTAAGAATGCTCTGGAATTCCATGTTGACCATGCTCAGGAATCCACAAACATGTAAAGCCCTTGAGACGTGGGTCTTGGAGGCTGCCAGGGAGAAGCTTTACTGACACACTCAAAGAAAGATGCCAGCCAATTTTGTTGTCCTTTGGTTTTACATGTCTGGGAACATAGTGAACTTAGCTTTCTGTCCAGACAGCTTGTCAAACAAGTTTATTGTATGAGTGAGTCTACTCCCAGTGTCTGAATAGCTTACTTAGAGAATAATTGTAATAAGTGTTACTGGTAACTAGTAACAAACATTTCTAATGCTCAGCTCTTTGGCTCTTAGTTCTTCGTGGCATCGGATCCTGCCGTTAAAGCTGACCGCCTGTGGCATGACAAATACACATTGAGGAAATCAATGGTCCCCTCCTTCATTACCATGGACCAGTCCAGGAAGGTGGGCTGGGCTGGGGGATGCTTTGCCATTGCTGATTGTCATTATCCACAATGCTCTAGCAATGTCATGGAGACTAATTTTCATTAAAGGAGTACTGTGTTTTGTTAATGGACTGTGTTGATAGACGTTTATCCCTATGTTTTTTGAGCTTTTATAACTCACTTGATATAGATCCAGTGCTCATGTCTTATGTTTTTAAATCAGCAGTTAATATGTAATATGTGAATATTTGAAATGTTTGGATCACTAACTTTTGTATAAAAGTAATCATCGCTTATTTTCCTTTTAGGTCCTTTTGATAGGAAAGTCAATAAATTTCTTGCACCAAGTTTGTCATGATCAGACACCAACTACAAAAATGATAGCTATGACCAAGTCTGCAGAGTCACCCCGTGATGGTATGGTTATTTTGATGGTGGTGATGGTAGGGATGGGGATAATGATGGTGGCTGGTCATTGTGATGGAAATGTGGTTATGATAATGTGAGGTGGTGACTCTGAGACAGTGGTAGTGACCTTGGTGGTGATGATCTGTTACTTAAAACTCTTTACTCTCCATAGCATCTATAGACTATTTGGACTGCTAAAATGCCTTCATACATAGTGTAGTGTACATTTATGAAATATAGTGCTATGTGGGTATTCAATTTTTTTAAATGTGAAGTTAGATAATAGTACTGGGGTAGAGTTAACCATTTCCTCCTTAGAGATTGCATTGCCTTATCCCCTAAAGATAGTAAATAAGCGGGAAGGCAATGTTAGTCTCAGAATTTCAGAGGTCAGTTTCTGCCTGCATTTTAAAGGTTCTTTTGTCAGCTAATAGAAATGTGTTCCCCTCCTTCATTTTCTCTACTTGCTGCCTGCCCATTCTCAATGTTTCCTTTCCATTATTTCCAACTTCCTGGTGCTCCTGTCACCTTGATTTCTGTACTTTGATTAGATGTTGTATTGAAAGTGGTGCATAGAAACTCCAGCCAAAGGTCAGGAGACAGCCCGTGCAATTCCTGAGAGCTGGAGCACCTCACACTAGTGGCTTGTTTGCAGTCTTCCACATGTCCTCTGGGGTAGTCATGGGAGAGAGATGGAATCCAGAGCTGGCTTTGGGGAACATAACTGTGTAGGAGATGGAGGAAGAGGCAGAAGGTCATTTGTAGTGCTGGGGTTAAGACCTTTCATCCTGCTGGAACACAAATGAGGTGTGGGTGGTCTCCTGGAGTTTCCCAGTCCTGTTGGGATTGTGATGCTCGGACGTGGCTGTGAGACAATTTAGTGAGACTTGCTTTGATTGAAGCCTGCATTGTGATCCTTGAGCTTACAGGCAGTACTGGGGCTGTATGTCCTGGAAGTCAAGTGCCAGCATCAGCTGTTGGTGCTGGGAGATGCTGGGCTTTCAGTCTCTGGACTGCGTTGCTTCCACTGACTGGCTGGATGGGGTCTACACTGATGGCTTGGCTCTGGTTCCATGGATGCCTTTACTGTTCCTTTGTTAAGATCCGTGTTACACATGGATATGTGCCTTTCCCTTTTGTTTCCTACAGCTGCAGATTTATTCACAGATTTAGAAAATGCATTTCAAGGGAAAATTGATGCTGCTTATTTTGAAACCAGCAAATATCTATTGGATGTCCTTAACAAGAAGTACAGCCTGCTGGAGCACATGCAGGCCATGCGGCGGTACCTGCTTCTCGGCCAAGGAGACTTTATAAGGCACCTAATGGATTTGCTAAAGTGAGAACCTTTATCTTTAAAGTGTGCAATATGTTTAACGTGATAAAGCCTGACGATTTTTCTTTAAAGGAATAAGTGACATTGGGGGAAATGAACTGAATTCTTACAAAGTCTGTTTAAGACAAACTTAGATAAAATTTTCATGGACTAACTTCCTTACTTTCTCTGGTTCCCAGAAGACCGTCGAATGTGTCCTTTGCTGAGTTCATAGGGAGGCCTCACATCTCATGAGGTGCTCCCATGAGCACCATGACATGTGCAGTAGCTGCCTGAGTGGGTTGAGTTGGTAATAGTCACACTTAACTTCAGTTTGAAGTTAATTTGATAATACATATTTTAAATTGACCTTTTAGTTCATGGGTTTTATGCAGCTTGACAAAGCATTACCTTTCTCTCTGTGTTCCCTGGGTTCTTCCTCTTGTGGAACATTCACGCCTGGTGCAGTTCAAGGCTGGACACAGGGCTGATGATGAATGGGCCACTTGTGGTCACAGCAAGACAGTGTTCTCGTTCTTTCTTTCTTTCTTTTTTTTAATATACATTTAGTATTTATTTTCTATGTGAGGCTTTCAGGGTTAAATCTGAGTATCCAAATATTTACATGAAACATTAACAACAGAAGGAATAGTCACATATGTGCTACATTTTCTATTTTGACTGAATATACCTGTGTATTTCCAAGGTATATAATAAAAACATATTTTTAGGGATATATAAAAACTAACAAATAAGCTTCTTTCCAGACACTCAGAAGGAATTTCAGCATTTTGTATGAGGATGTGTGGCACAGGGGGCACTGTTCTTAGTGACCTTAGCCAGTGCTCTTTTGCAAGCATTTCTAATGGGATGAGAACCAAAGTAACCACAGTTTTTCAGGAGCCTTTCTCTAGAATGAAATGGAAAGACCCTGGCTACTGAAGGTTGCATACTAGATCCCAACAAATTGTAAGGAGAATCATATCTAAAGATGAAATTAGAGTGGGGAAGTTTCTTTTTTTCTCATCTTTATGTTCCCTGCATAAATACTTTATACTCCCTGTTCATGTGTGTGGCATGTAATATGAAGTTTCTGGCCCAGACTAGCCCCAAGATCTGGACCCGCAGACCCAAAGTAACACAGAAGCTTATATTTATTTTATTTTATGCTGATCGGCCTATGGCTCAGTCATATAGCTTGCTAACTCTTAATTCTTAAACTAGCCCATGATTCTTGTGTTGTTCAGCCATGCAGTTTGGTACCTTTTCTCAGAGCAGCGTAGTTGTCCTCTGCATCTGTTGGCTTCTCCTCTGGTCTCTCTGGTGTCTCTATGATTATCTCTGCTCTCTCTTCCTGTTCCCAGAGTTTTCTTACTCTGGTAGCTCTACCCACACTTTCTGTCTGCCTTCAGCCAATCAGCATTTTTATTAAACCAGTAGGCAGAACAATTATTTACAATGTAACATAATGCCATGACATATGTTTCTAGGTCCAGGTGTTTGAATTCATTTGCATTTAAAAAATACTTGTGAAGAACAAAGGTCAGTGTCAGATGTCTCCCTCTCTCCAGAGACTCTCCTGGACCTGATGGAGCTTGTCTATTAGGACTATCTGCCCAGAGAACATGAGGGTTCTATGTCCATCTCTCAGATTTGGGATTATAGGCACATCAACTGCCAGGATTTATTGTGGGGTCTGGGGATCTGAACAACTAAAGACTCAAGTTCTCATGCTTGTTTGACAAGCATTTTGCAAGGCAGTGTTTTCATTGAGGCATTTGAAGGGTGTTGTCACTTGCTTTAAATCAGTGTCCTTTTAGAATATACAATTAAACATTCCTCTTGGGACAAAAAAAAAAAAAAAATAAGTTACCTTTATACCTTGACTGTGCTAATGAAGCTGATGTTTCGGCTTCAAAGTTAGCTTTATGTGACTTCCCTGGAGGTCTGGTCCCCAGCTGTTTCATCTCATTGCCTGGGAGCTTGTATGGTGGTGCTTACCTGGAGCTCCTGAGTTAGAGTTGGCTACCAGCTGGTATGGGTGCTCAGCAATCCAACTTCCAGCAGAGCATTTCCACACCACAAGTGAAGGGAGTGTGTGGTGAGGGACTCCTAAAGACAAGATGCTCTAGATGCTTGTGGGCTTTGCAGAGGTCTGGAGAACATAGCAGATCCCCTCTTCCCCAGGGCCCTGTCAGCCCTTACCGAGTGTCATCTGACAGTGAGGTGTTCTCTTCTCAGAAGTTTAAGTGTACAGGGAGAACCATCAGTCTCTCCTGCTTTCCCCCTCTCTCTACCCAGTGTGCATTGGCACACCTGAGATGATCTCTTCACCGAAGAGTGGTCACTGCATGTTTGGAAACAGAACTCTTGCCAGTGAAGTGTGATGGCCCACTGCTGGGCCCTTTGCAACTATGATATCTATACTTGTGTAGACATCAGGTCTTTGTAGGAGATTATAATAATCCTACCCATAGGCTAGTCATAATTTGAAAATGTCATCAAAATGTGTAGCATTGTAAGTACTTTCAGCCAAAGCTGAGTGAAAATTAATGTTTTTAATATTTTGAAGAAATGTGCTTTCTACAACCCTGTGTACGGTTAATGTCATGAAGCTTTTTTTGATGATCAGAGTCAGAATTTGTTAAATGTATTTTAATATATTTTAAGCACGGAAGTAAGAGAAAGCACTTAGAAGACAGTAAAACATTCCAAATTCTGGTGTGCATGCTCAGAGTGGCTTGCTTTGTTCTCTTTTCAGTGGGTACACACAGGGTTTTGGAGCTAAACTCTATAAAGGACTTCTCAGAAACCTACCTGAGACCACAGGGTAGCTGCTGGGGACACTACATTTATCTATCCCATTTGTCCTTTCAGTTTTTGATTTTTTACTTTTTTAATTCATATTTTTTAAAATTCAAATACCAATAACTAATTTTAAACACATTTCTTAAGACCAGAACTTGTTCGTCCAGCAACGACTTTATATCAGCATAACTTGACAGGGATTCTTGAAACTGCCGTTAGAGCCACCAACGCCCAGTTTGACAGTCCAGAGATCCTCAGGAGGCTAGATGTGAGATTGTTGGAGGTATGTGAGGCTGCTGGGGCATGGGAGACTGCTGGGGCAGGGGAGTCTGCTGGGAGTATTTGAGTCTCAGTGACCTCTCTAGTATCTTATTATGTCAGGCACAGTCTATTCATTTCCTGGAAACTAAACATCCTGGGTGTGCTCTGCCCTCTATTAGAGGAGGCAGGTTTCTCTCCTTAAGCTACATCATCTCATTAACCAGACAGCTCCCAAGTTGGATGCTGTTCATGAATCAAGTCCCGCAGAGCATAAGGGACATCACAGATGTTTAGTGAAGTGAGCCACATTTAATAGTAAATTGGAGATGATGCCTGTGGTCAGCAGGCAGGGACTGTATCTGCTTCTCAGACTCTTGGTGTCTGGAGGTGGTACAGGCAGAAAGGCTGTGCTTGGAGCTGAGCTTGTGAACATGAGTCCTCACTGGCTGATCTGTTTGGCCATTACTAGAACCCACTGGTTTTCTTGAAATACAGGTATTCTGAGGTTTAGAGCTTGATAAGAGGCAGTGTGCTTTTGTTCTGAACCTGAACATGTCCGTATTGTTTGCAAAGCACATGTGATGTGTTTCGTCACTTGTCACCAGTATAGGTGCTAGCGCTGATGAAGAGGCAGATCTCTGCTCATGTAGCAGAGCACTTACTTGTTTTAAAGCCTGTCCATTATTTTACTAGCTTCTTTTTCAGCAATAAATATAAACCTTTCAGTTATTTGTTATTATTGTTAGGTCTCTCCAGGTGACACTGGATGGGATGTCTTCAGCCTGGATTACCACGTCGATGGACCCATTGCTACTGTAAGATCATTGTGTACTTGTGTGTAATGTTCACAGCTGTTTGGATTGTTGGGCATTTTATTCTTTCAAACTGGCTTTCTTTTCCAAAAACTAAGGTTCCAAGTAATTGGGCTGTTAGGATATGCCCACTGAATGAGTTGCTGAAGCCAAGACTGTGTTTCAGATAATTATTAATGAGAGCTGAAATGCTCTCTTACTTTAAGAATTCTTAGAAATATCATTTAATCTGTCACAGGTTTCAGCAAGTGCTTAATAAATGCATTGTTCATTTTACGCCATTATTCTTAGACTGTAGCAACTAATTTGGGATAATTTGAAAGGAAGCATGAAGTATATTTCAGGGAATCGTATCTTCCTACTTAGATGAAATTTGATATTTAGCAATCATTTAAGCTGAAGAGTCGGTGGCTGTCCCATTCTTCACCACTTTGTCACTCATGTGTTGGGAAAGAAGGGCCATTTCTCCTGCCACATCACAGAAGCCTGGCCAGAGGCATCTTTACATACCTACATTAACTGGTTTTCTTTAGGATTGAGTAAATTGTCCTGAACACAGAACCTCTGAGACTTACTTATTTCTCTATCTGAAATGCTGGGAAAGTAAATTATATTTCTTTTTATTATTGGGGCTATTTGCTGAGCATGGTCTGACTGGGCTCTAAAATCCTGTCTCTAGTGCTTGTTGCAGAGTGGCTTCATGACTGTCCCTTCTGTGGGATAAATCCCATCTTTGTTATGATGAGTCCATGGAAGCCATATTCACAGAGTGACATGTGTCTTAAGTCCACTGTGTCCTGGGAACTGTTAGGAAAACTACTTTGACTCATGAGTCCCATGTTTGACTTGGATCAGGTCAGAGCTAATAGTCTAAATGCAGAGCTGTTCTTAAGTTTAATCTTTTGCTGTAGTCAGAGTGGCCTTTCCCCTCGGCTTGTGTCCTGAGTAGTGGTTAGTCTGCAAGACCATGTGGTATTACAGCAAATCACTAGGGCTTCACATTATCTACTTTGTTCATTTATGTGCGTTATGTATTTTCATGCATGAAGATAACAACGAGGCCTGGGATATAGCTCAGTGCTAGAGCACTTGCCTAGCGTATATGAATAAGGTCCTGACTTCCATCCCGGGCCCTGAAGCCAAAGATCCCATGGTAAAGATAATTGCATTGATTGTTAAGAAAGTGATAGTGCTTTGACCAGGAGGTAGACCAAGTGTGGTCTAGGTGCGTTGTGTCACAGTTACACTGTGTTCTGTGTATAGCTAGAACTCAGGTTTTGAAAATAGCTTTTGCAGAACCAGAGAAAATCAGTGTATGCCACAGCTTTATTTTAATGGCACATCTGCATCTGTGACAGCCCTGTCTTTCTTACAGGATCAATTCATAGGCCAGCTGAGTTGGCTGTCACAGCCCGGGCTGCCCAGTGGAGAAAGAAGAAAGGACTGGGGTTGTTTGGTAGCTCAGTCAGGAACAAAGTGTGTGTGTGTATGGGGGGGTGCTCTGCTGCACAACTTCTGTGAGTCATGTTTCTGATTGTGAGTGGTGAAATTTTATCAATTGCCACAACTGTAGGCATATTATTACAGAAGCACAAGTGCTCAAACAAGTATTAGGCATTGTCAGATGGAATTGTGGCAGAAGCTGCTGAGATATAAAAGGAGGGGCCAGGGAAACAGCTCAGCAAGTTAAGCATTCTCTGTACAAGCTTGATGACTGCAGATTAGCTTTGCAGCTCATGCTGAGTGAACATGACAGCCCTCCTGCCCCAAGCACAGGAGACAGAAACATGAGTGAGCTGAATTAGTGAGATCTAGGTCCAATGGATAAGAGACTCTGTCTCAGTACTAGATGGAGAGCATTTGAAGATGTCTACATGCACACACACCATAACACACATGCAAAAAAATTACAAAAAAAACCCATGAAAGATAAAAGGAAGCTATTTTATAAATATATTTTTTTCTGCTTTTCCCTCAGTTAATTTGTGTGTTACCTGTTTCTGTTCTGTTCTCATTAATTGAGGTTGTCATTTTTGAACAGAATTTAATTACAGTAGGAATATATCTTATAGCAATCATATAATTATATCTTGTATAATAGCAATGTTAGCTTCTAATTCTAAGATATAAGATGTCAGTGAAATTTTTGGCTAAGTCTAATTTGGGACATTGTGAAATTCACAACCCAGGTTACTGAAGAATACATTAGTTAAATACAGCTCATTAAGTATGTGAAGTATTTCTGGTTGATCTTGCTTTTTATGAGTCTCAAGTTATTTGTGGTAAAGTCAAAGTCCACCTTGACTTTAGTGTGGTGAGGTCACTGAATCTTGATTATGGCTGCAGAAGGTAGGCTTCTCGGTCATGCTGTGTGCTAGTGCCTGACGTTGGGGAGGAAGGCTGAGAACAGAACATCATCGGGTCTGCTGTTCCCATACTGAGCAGGATGCAGATTTGCTCGCTGTTGAGATCTCTGCAGATGAGGACTCTGAAATTTGCTACATCTCTGGACTGTGGTCCTCCTGTGGTCCTCCTTAGGTTAGCA
Source organism: Phyllotis vaccarum (assembly GCA_033318265.1). Lineage (NCBI taxonomy): Eukaryota > Metazoa > Chordata > Mammalia > Rodentia > Cricetidae > Phyllotis > Phyllotis vaccarum. Next base: position 125,454,507 of record JARWLC010000002.1, on the reverse strand, counting down.
GTGTAGCCAGATGGTCATACTGCTGTGGGTGACTCTTGCATCCAAGTCAAAGAAGTAAATGTCTTCCTCTTATATAGTTAGTGCATGAAAGATGGCTTGGCTAAATTTTTAAAATCAATGGGAATATGGTACTTCCAAGGCCACTCTGTGATGTATCATGTACCTAGAGAAGAATTCAGTAATTGACTCGTGGCCTCTAAATCGCTCATGCTTAATTTCTGTTATCACAGAGTGATAACAGTGTAGGAAGTAAATGGTACACAGATTAACCCCCCCAGGCCCTTGGATTTGATTTTGGGATAACTAAAGAACAGTTTCAGTTATCCCTGTGTGTAGTTGTTTGTTTGTCCTCTATCATCACCATCATCATCATCATTGTGTGTTTTCTAGAACTTGCCATTGAGTAGCATGGGAGGAATGAATAGGCAGTCCTTGTGACATAGATGTGCAAGGTACACAGAAGAACGTAAGCTGGCATACAGTTAAGTTCCACACTAAAGTTAAAGGAGCAGTAAAGTTCCAGGTGTCTGAGGAGACTGGCCTGGAGTCCAGATGGACCAGCGGTGAGAAGAAAAGGCAGATTGAGACCCCAGGGTCAGAGGGTGTATGTATGTGCTTTCCTCTGGTGGCACTTACTTAAATTAAGTAAATTACATGTGGTTTACTCCATGTTTAGGTGTAACTGGAGAGCCTGCATTTCTATTTGTGAAACTTGGGCAGCACAGGAGGAGGGACAGGAGGAGGGCTGGAGGCTGTCTCTGTATCAGAACCCATTCCTTGCTTGGGAGGTCACTTCCATGGTACCAAAGAGAGGTATTCAGAAGAAGCCAGTAAAGCTGTGGTGATGACCTCAGGGTGAAGATGCTGCTGGGCTTTGCCTCTACTTTTGTAGTCACTGCAGCAAATTATCACCTCTGCCTGTGTCTCTTAGAAGTTGAGGATTACAGTCCAGTGTTCAAGTTTAAACTGATAAGGGATGGGTTTAAAGTCCTGGCGAGTTACGGCTAGAAAGTTGGCTCAGTGGCTAAGAACACTTGCTGCATTTCCAGAGGACCTATGTAGTCCTACAATCCTGGGAACTCAGTGTCCTTCTCTGACCTTCAAGGGCATCAGGCGCATGGTGCAGACACACATGTAGGCAAGACATAAAGCATAAGATACTGTTTATAAAAAAGCTGGATGTGCTGCTGCACACCTTTAATCTTAGCACTTGGGGCAGAGGTAGGTGAGTCTCTTGAGTTCAAGGCCAGACTGGTCCACATATGGATGGAGTTCCAGGACAGAGAAACCCTGTCTCACTCGAAACTAGCCAGGGAAGAAAACTCCTGGTGAACTGTCTTCCTGTCCACCTTCACCCCTGTGTGTCCAACTCCTGGGTGTTATAAACATACCTGCTGTTGCTGTGTGAGTCTGCCTGTCTGCCTATAAAGAACCGCGAGGCTATTGTTATGGTGTGACTCTTCTGAAGTGTGCTGCTCATGTACCATGTAGACTGTACTGGAGTCCTGTATTTACTGATTCAGGAAGGCTAGGGCCTGTACTAGGAGACTGTTTGCACAGGAGCCATGACCTGTCCATTGTTTCTGTAGGTGTTCACACGAGAGTGCATGAGCCACTACCTGAGAGTGTTTAACTTCCTGTGGAGGGCCAAGCGTATGGAGTACATCCTCACTGACATACGGAAAGGGCACATGTGCAACGCGAAACTCCTGAGGAACATGCCAGGTAACCGGGGAGGCCCCTGGGTGTGCACCGCTGCACTGCCGTTCTTTTATAACTGCTGAAAGAACTCCCTGTGCTTTGAGTTTGGTCTCATGAAAAGGCTTATTTGGATTACTGTGCTTGATTTCATTAGAGATTGAGAGAAAATTAAAATATGGTGCCTATTTTTCCATACCATGAGGATTCTTTGAAAATCATATTTTTTTCACTAATATTCATGGGTATAGTTTAATTTAAAAAATAGTAAAGGAAAAAAAGTGTGTGTGAGTGCCTGAGTCTATTAAGTGTATGCCTGGTACCCATGGAGGCCAGAGGAGGATGTTGGATCCCTCTTGGCATTCCAGGCAGTTGGGAGCTGCCATGTGGCCCTAGTCACCTAGCTCAGATCCTCTGAAAGAACAGACAGTGCCCTCAACCATTGAGCCATCTGTCCAGCCCCTGGCTTAATTCTTTTAATCACCAATTTTCAAGAAAGGAAAACCTTTCCGTAGGCCCTTGGTTCATGTAAAATTCACTTAGTGCCTTAATTTTATTCTCTGTGAGGTGATAATTTTTATTTTGACCATAATCTAGGATGTGGTCATTATTTTATAGTTTATAATTTAGAACTATAGTTAAGACACTCAGACATTTAGTCAAGATTTTGTTAATGTTACAATATTGAATTACTTCAATTATAAATAATTTTGAGTTCATTATGTTGAAATCAATTATTAAAACATTTCATAGACCACTCTAAGGAACAATTAAACCTAACCTGCTCTTTGATTAGTAAAATTGATCATTATAAATGAAAGAGCAGTTGTTTGAAGGCAGAGGCTTCCTCATTACTACCTGGGTGGCTGATTCGAGAGCTTCCAAAGGTCCAGACCGTGATGGCTACAGCAGACTGCAGGCAGTGGAGGCCTCACACCAGTGTGGCAGTAGGAAAGAGTGGCCTTTACCAGGGGTCTCAACACAAGTATGGTCATGGATGGCGGGTTCCTGGTTTTGGCAACTGAGAAGGAAGTAAAAGGGAACAACTGGCTTCCTGTTTCCTTTGATGAAGCTGACTGAGCATGTCTTCATAGCCCCTCTCTCTCAGAAGGGAAAGAACAATGTCTTTGTGCAGAGCTGAGCTGAGGCTTGTACAGTATGGTGTGTGCCCTGCAGTTTTGTTTTCTTTTGTTTAAGCTCTTTACTTACTCACCGAGATGCAAAATGATGTTTATACGTTGGGCTTTAGAGAAGTATAGAAGAGCCTTAATTCTCCGGCAGAATTGGCAACTAGCCAGTGTAGTTTGCTATGTGTAAGATAGTAGAACTCTGGGAGTTTAAGAAATATAAATACCTGGCTGGAGAGTTAGCTTGGTTGTTTAGAGTCCTTGTTCTCTTGCTGAGGATGCAGGTTCAATTCCCAACACTCACATGATAGTCACAAGAGCACCTGTTACTCCAGTCTCAGAGGAACTGATGCCTTATTTTGACAGTCTCTGTCGCTAGCATGCATGTGTGCATATGCATTCATACGGCAAAACACTCATACAATAATAAAACAAATACTAATTTATCATAAAATAATAAAAACAAATCTAAAGAAACATAAGTGATAACTGTTTGAAATTAGTCTGTGTGAAGTACCACATTATCCCTGAACTAAAATGGTAACATTCTGTTTCTCTCTGTCCTTTCTGACTGCTGAGTAGGATTGTTTCTGCTAGTTGGTGTCTGCAGTGAGGCCATGCCTCCTGACAGTGCTGTGTTTGCCCTAGAGGTACCTTTTTAGTTGGCAGTCAGTCACAGAATCTCTCAGGAGCCATTGTGGAGACCTCATTGTCACATGGTCCTTTCCTCCAGTGGAAAGCAATCCAGAATTCTGTAACTGCATGTTTGTCCTTAGGGTCAGCTTTAAGTTTATTGGAAAGCAAAAATGGAAGCCTTGGAGAAAATGAGTCAAGAACAAGTTAAAATAAATCAAAGATGGAAGGCCCTGTGGAGGAACCCAAGTCTCCTCAGCATAGAAGCCATCAAGGAGCCTGGAGGGAACCTGTGACAGTTTTCTGGTCACTGCATTATTGTGTTAGAATGGCTGCCTAGGAGTCAGCCTCCTCTTGTGACACCGCCTCACTTGCTGCTGACGTTTCTGCTCAGTGTACTTCTTTCTGTTGAGCCTTGCCTGCAGCACAGAGTGAAGGTGGGTCTGAGCCTGCCCTTGTCTGCGAAAAGCCATGGGAAACCAAGGCTTAGCTTTCCGCATCCATTCTCTTCTGAAGTAAGCATCATTGCTCTGTCTTCACTTTTCAAGGTGTGTCTGAAGCTGCTGGGCTGCAGCCTACATGTGTGTCAGCCACAGCCATAGTCGTTGCCTTTGAGAAGCTGGTGCGGTGGTTCTGGACTGAGGTGTGGAAAGGGCAGTGTGCATTTCTAATCATTGTGGGGGTGCGGCAGGTGCTGAGAAGTCACTTGGGGCTACTGACGACGTGTAGCACAGGCCGGTCTGTTTGTCAGCTGTTTCTTTGTGGTATGTCTTCAGTAATGATGCATCTTACAAAGATGGCACCTTAGATGTCTTCCTCTTCAAAACCTTTGTGTGAGTAACTTAATGTCAGTGACCAGTGGTGAAACATATCTGCCTACCTTGGGTTTGACACTGGCATGGTCTACAGTGGCAAGATTAAATTTGCAAAGAAGCCCTCAGAACAGCACCTAACTTGAGCCCAACAGTGAGTTGTTGTCTTTGTGAGTGACATGTGAATGATGTTAGGAGGGGCATGAGGGCACAGACCTAGAGAAAATACTGGTTCCTGAAAACATCTTTTAAGTCAGTGTGCTGAGAAAAAAATGAATGGTTGGGCCACCTTAAACAGAGCGGAGTCAAAGAAGTGCAAGCTAGGGAGGATATTTTGAAGCTGCAATGAAGCTGCCTCAGGGCATTTCTTTAAAAAGAAATCTTGGACTTAGTTGGTAAGGTTGTCTGTCCGTGTGTGCCCCACCCCCACCCCCGTCCTCCCCATCTCCCCGTCTCCATCTCCCCCCTTCTCCCCAATGCAGAAGTGTCCTGCTGAAGGTGCCTGGGCCAGCAGCAGCTCATTGAAGATCTTTGAGTAGCCTTTAGAGGGCAGTAGACAATCAGGAATGAACCTACCTAGAGTCTAGATAAGCAGAAGGAGGGGTGGGTGGTCATTGAAAAGATTTATGACTATTTGCCTGCATTAATGTATGCACTATGTATGTTGCTGGTGTCTTCAGGGCCGGAAGAGAGTATTGGCTCTCCTGACATTGGCATTACTGACAATTGTGAACTGCCATGTGGGTTCTGAGAAACTGAACCCCCGTTCTCTGCAAGGACAGAAAGTCCTAGCTGCTGAGCCATCTCTCCAGTCCCTAATAGACATTCCTAATTGTGTGCAAAACCAGTGGGTACACTTGTGTGTTCATTGCTCTGGTGCTGGTGTTACACTGACACCATTCTTACAATTTTGACTGTTCTTCTGGGCCAGTTATAAAACATATGCTCAGCATTTATTTTGTATGCATTTTCAGGATACTGGATAGAGAGTACAAGGGATAGCAGGTACAAGTTATGTTTTTTAAGTATAAAGGAATAGGTTGTGCTTTTGAATACAGTCCATATTCCTCACAGCTGGTAGACTGTTCTGACTCCTTGGCCAGAAAGGACAGCCATGAAGGTAACAGATTTCAGTCATGCCTGGAGGGATTGTGTTCTCAGCTCATTTTTCCACAGCCAACGACTTAATTGCCAGTTGTCACTGTAGAAGAATGTGTCCTTCCCAAGATGAAGTGACAGATTTTCCTAGGGAAGAAAACCATGTCTGCCATGTAGTGAAAATGGAAGAAAGCAAGCAAATGTTAGCATTGTTCATTGTGGCCCTGGCCATGCAGATCTTGTGGGCAGCATTTGAGTCCTAGGGTGAAAGTGAATGCAAACAGCTTTTCCAGCTGGATTGCTCAGCCTGCAGGTTTTTGCAGAAGGTAAAGTACACAGATGTGAGGTAGCAGATGTGAGGTAGTATTCACACATGATGTTTTAGTGTGCACTGCTGTGTACCAGGAAGGATCCCCTAGAACATTTACCATCAAGGTGGGAGAGCCCTTCATTCCAGATCTGGGTGAAAACCCAGAGTAGATCTGTGGAGTATTTTCTTCTGAGGTTACAACCATGTGTAACTGAGTACCTCTTAACAGAAGAAGGCTATGTCCTCTGCATGAAAATCAGAGATCAAATTGTATGGCTAAAGTTAGGTTAGCTAGCCTGGTTTCAGTAGAGAAAACCACACTCTGTTCTAGGCCCTCAAGAGAACTGGTAAGCCTAGCCTCCTTGCCAGATGCATGTTCACCATTGTGTGACATTTCCTGGGAAGATCTGAGCAGATGTCTGCAAGGTAATAATTACCCTAAGGTTGAACTTTGCAGAACAGTGAGTTTACTAGGGCTAAGAGTATTGGTGAGGCACAGCACATGTGCCTCAAAGGCAGCTGCATCACCAAAAGACCCAAGCTGTGTCCCTGGAACTCTGCACCCTGTAGATGCGCAGGCAGGCTGACAAGTTGGCGAGCCTCCTCCTGCCAGGTGTCCTGCTCCTGTGAAGAAGATGGGCCTTACACTTCTTTGGACTACAGAGGTTTACATTAACTGCTTCATGAACCTGCCTCTGTCTGGTGGGACTGCTTTATTTTGAAGAAAATTGCCACACAACAGCTCATTCATAGATACAGATTTAAATTGTGGGGAGACCTGTGGAATGTGAGACTCTTCTGAGGGTCCTGTGCTGGATGCTGGGTGGCCAAGCACTCTCCTGACTGCTAATAATCACAGGGGAAGTGGCACCTGTGGTGTGGACACAGCTCTCTTCAGCTATCAGTGGTCCTGACAGGAGCATTGGAAGCTTTGGTGGTTTGTAGATGTATTTCTGACAAACAAGCTGTGACTTCTGGCCAGGGAAGCATGGGAACCATGGGGCCTGAAGCTGTAGATTCACTGGACTAACTGTCTTTAATGCTTGACACTCTGGGGAGAGTATATTCACCCCAGATAGGGAAGGTGACCACAGAATTCCACCCCAGTCTACATTGGTGAACCAGTGAATTTAATTGGGATCATTCACAGGAGTAAAGACAACTTATGTGGCTACCCCATGAGAGAAGAGTTCATTTCTTCCCCACAGTTTGGTAATTGCTGTGTCTCCTGGGAGAAAGACTGATAAGACTTAGGCAGTTTGTCCAGGAGGGCTGTTGGTGGGCTCAACCTGGCAGAGTCTGCACGGATCACAGCAGCTTTGGTTTGAAGATGTGCTGGCTATGTCTTGGCCAGAGGACAGTTGTGCAGTGTCCTGGTTTGGTTCCCTTACTCCCAGACCCTTATGTGTGGTTAGTAGTTTCTCTGTTCTGTCTAGCTAGTCCTGTAGCCATTTAGTCCCGAATAATCACACAAAGGCTTATATTAGTTACAAACTGTTTGGCCTATGGCTCAGGCTTATTGTTTGCTAACTTAATCTTCCACTAACCCATGATTCTTATCCATGTTTAGCTATGTGGCTTGGTATCTTTGCTCAGCACAGCATTTTCCTGTTGCTTCCTCTGCGTCTAGCTGGCTTCTGCTTTTCTGCTCCGTGTCCCAGAATTCTCCTAGTCTTGTTGTCCCACTTCTACTTCTTATCTAGCTTCTGGCCAATCAGTACTTTATTAAACCAGTACTTACAGTGAAAATATTTGCAGTGCACAAGAGCATAGTCCCACAGCACGCTTGTCTGAGGGTCACTGTGCCAGTGCTTTCTGTTTGCAAAGGTTAATCTCAGGATTCTGCCATGTCTTTCTCATTAAAAGACTCTGCCTTCTAAACAGCACTTTTTCATGTGTCAAAAGTGCCCGCCCTCTCTTAGAATACACCCTCATCAGGAGGCCTATGGAGCAATATCTGCCTTATTGTTTTTCCTCTCACTTTCCAAAGGCATGCTTCCTCATCAATTCATTAGGGTCACACTTGCTACTGACTGCTCATGTGACTGCTTGCACACATGTGCAGTCCATACAGACACACTGGTTTATATTTATGCACTGGGCTACGTTAATCATTCATTGAAGAGTTTGAGTTTTCTCCTAAACTTGGGATGTGGTGATATATTTTATATTTAATAAAAACCAATCTGGAATATCAGAGAACAGATCCACCCACAGTCAAGCCAGGAGGGTCAGAGAGTGGTGACTCACTCCTTTAGTCCCAGCAACTCATGCCTTTAATCCCAGCACAGGGAAAGACCAGGTGACCTACGCCTTTAATCCCATAACTCCACAGACAGAGATCTTTCTGTGTTTCTGAGAGTTCAAGGCTAACTACCAAATAGTAGTAGCTCACACCTTAAATCCTAACTCTAGAATATGATGCAGAGTTGAACCCGGAAGTGAAACAACTGGGTGAGGAAGATGTTCAGGGAGGTGTAGGCAGACAGTGTAGATGAACAAGCCAGGCAGAGGTGGCACATGCCATTAGTCCCAGCACTTGGGAGGCAGAGGCAGGAGGATCTCTGTGATTTTGAGGCCAGCCTGGTCTACAAAGCAAGTTCCTGGACAGTCAGGACTGTTACACAGAAAACCTTGTCTCAAACAAAACAAAACAAAACAAAAAGGCTGGAGAGATGGCTCTGTCCTCAGATATTCCAGGCCAATTTTATTAAGTATAAGATATATCAGCACACTTGGGGTCATGCTTTCATCTTTATTCTCTTGACCAAATGTGCTCAGTACATCAGGGCAGCACTAACCCTAGAGGTGTGTCTTTGATGTCATGTTCTCTCTAGGAGCTACAGCCACCACAGAGTTCCTCACCTGTCACTCTGTATTCCTTTTTTAGGACTGCTGTTGTTTATTAGGACCCAGCACCACAAGCTGGGTCACTTAAAACAGCAACTATTAATTATGTCAAATAATCTAAAGGCCAGAAATCTAAAATGAAGGTGCAGACATTCCTGCTCTGTTCCCTAGGAAGGCCTCTTCTGCTTCCTCTTACTGTGGATGCTGGCAGCATTCTGCACACAGATGTCTGCTCCCTGGAGTCCCTGCCCTTTTTTTCTTACTGAATTAGAGTCCATCCTGGGGACCTCTTATCTTCAGATGACTAGGGGAAAGTCAATAGTTCATGTGTGGTGGTGGATGATCCCATTGCAGAGAAGACATAAACTAAAGCGTCTATGTATGCATATGGTGCTCACTCGTATAAAATAAACTTCTAGACTTAGCTGTGGGGTGTGTGTGTGTGTGTGTGTGTGTGTGTGTGTGTGGTATGGGTGTTGCCTATGTGCAAGTTCCCGTGACCAAACACAAGCACTAGAGAGGACATCTAGTGTTCTTCTCTATCACTTTGCACCTTTTTCCCTAGGCTGCCAATCACCCAACCCCTGAGATTTTCCTGTCTCTGACCCTCCAATACTAGAGCTACAATCTTGCATAACCATGCTCAGCTCTCATGTGGATACTGGGGATCTAAAATCAAGTCCGTATGTGTGCAAAGCAAGTACTCCTACCACTGAGCCATCTCCCTAGCTCTCATCTGTTAAACATGATTGTATCTTGCTTCATGCTGTTTCTCCTCAGGCCCTATTTTGGGTAGTTCCTCCTTAATTGTGTAGCCAGGTCCTTTAGCTAAAGCACATTTTTGCTCAGGCCTGGAATAAGGCTTGTGGCTTCATTAGAGGGCAGCTTGTAGGCAGAGGTCTGTGTTGTCATCAAGCCCCTCCCCTCTCTGATGACACTGTCTCTTGCAGAGTTCTCTGGGGTGCTGCACCAGTGTCATATCCTGGCCTCCGAGATGGTGCACTTCATTCATCAAATGCAGTACTATATCACCTTTGAGGTAAGCTGGCTTCCTGCCCCATGCTGGGTGGCTCAGCAATATGAGAGGTGCTGCCTTCAGAAGAGCAGGCCCCCAAGTCTCACCGCGTCCTTCCAGGTTCTTGAGTGCTCCTGGGATGAACTTTGGAACAGAGTGCAGCAGGCCCAGGACTTGGACCATATTATCGCAGCACACGAGGCATTCCTGGACACTATCACCTCCCGCTGTCTACTGGACAGTGACTCTAGGGTAAGGCTCATTCCTGCAAACCAGGCCTGAAGCTAATGCAGCAGCTTGGGGATTGCCAGGTACTGCCACATCTGTGATAACTGAGAAAGGTTTGTTAAACTTGGTGTTTGAGGGTTGAGAGCGTGCTCTACCATCTAACATGGCTGTGACTACAGTGGTGAGCAGCAGTAGAGGAGCAAAATTCATCGTGAATGATGTCCTTTGGACCTGTGGCAGGATGAACACCAGAAAAACATCTACACATCAAAACAAGTGACGGCATGTATGAAAGCCCTCAAAGAATGTAGAAGTCTAGAACTCTGTAGACTTTCTCTTTCTTCATGCTAAGATTCAATCCCAGGGCCTTATGCACCCTAGAGTGAGTACCCCCATCCTGTTGTCATGTTCTTAGTATAGGGATAATGGTGCTTTAGTTAATGACATGTGGCTGTGTGAATTCAAACACTATGCACAGAGCTGTGAGCATCCCCTGGCCCAGGACTTTCAGCTAAATTCCTTTGTTGTTCTGGGCCCTCTTCTGGGAAGCTACTAAGTAGCAAGGCTCTGTAGTTCTGATTTTCTTTAAAGATCTGGATTGAGAAAGAGTATGTTCTAAGCTTGAAGCAGGGAAATTGCATCTGGGTGAAGCTTCAAGTGCATTTCTCACAGTCTGCACTATTGAAGACACATTCCAGACTTGTAGGGCATGCTTCGGCCTATACTTTACAAAACTTTTGTTTTGTGTTCTTTTAAAAAAAAAAAATTATTTTATGTGCATTGGTGTTTCACCTGTACATATGTCTTTGTGAAGGTATCAGATTCCTAGAACTGGAGTTAGACAGTTGTGAGCTGCCATGTGGGTGCTGGGGATTGAACCTGGGTCCCATGTTCCCAGAAGAACAGCCAGTGCTCTTAACTGCTGAGCCATCTCTCCAGCCCCTTGTTTTGTGTTCTATTCATCTGCATTAGCCTACTGTGGTGGAGAACAGTATTTGGATAAGTGTAATTGTCATATTGCAATGAATAGTGATCAAAGGCACATCTATGTGAATTTGCTTTCTAGATACTAAAATGATGGCATAGAAGTGCATAATATACTTTGAACATGATTAGTACTCATGAAATATGCATCTAAAATGATCTGGGTCCTGTTGGCCGCTTTACTCACTTCAGTTCTATGAGGTTGATATACTACAGTGGGCATCATCACTGTAGTATCACATCTGTCACCTGGCACCCATGTTTGTTATAAAGGTGGTCCTTGGTCATTCTCTGTGATATCCATAGACATAGAGCATCCGCACATGAGCCATAGTCAATGTTCAGACTGGTGACAGGCTCTCCTTGATGACTCCAGGGTTCTCCTGTTTTTAGAGGCACAATATAAATTTGTGGAAATTAAATGATGTAATTCACCATGGTAACTGACTTGTAGTAGCTGCTACCCTTTTCATGCGTTGAAATCATGTTTTATATTGTTTTGCATAGGTTGAGCAGGTGTGAAAGTCACCAGCTGTAATGTTGGGATTACTAAGGACTGCACCCACTGACACCCTATTAAGTTTGCTCTTTATGGGTCTGCTAACATGGGGGCTGAGCCCCAAAAGGATGGGAAGTGTCTGTGAACCAAGTTGAGAAACTCTTGTCTTTATAGACTAGCTGTGAAATGCACAAAATTCAAAGAATCTGCTTCTGTCTATAGGGCTGTGGTCCTGGGGAATGTTTGGGATGGGTCCCAACCAGCTTCATTGTAGGAGCCCTGCTTCAGGCTCCAGCAGGCCTGGAGCTGTGCCTTGGTGGGTGTTTAATGTAAGGATTGGCTGCTGTTTTTTTTTTTTTTAGGACAAGGTCCTGCTGTGTAGTTCAGAATAGCCTGGAACGTGTGATCCTCCTGCCTGCACAGTGCTGAGGTTATAAGTGTGAGCAACCACAGCTGGCTCTAGAGGATTTGGTCACTGTGTGCTCCCAAGGAAGAGAGCATTATATAAAACAGTAAATTGTTGTGGACATATTTATTTTAAGTGTGCTACTTTCATTATGCCACTTGGTAAAAAAGTCAGTGATCATGATACACAGAGCTAGTCAGAAGGAAGGATGACAGGTGTCGATATGTGTGTCTCATCCTTTGTGCAGTGTTGAAAGCCCTGAGGAGCCTAGTGAGAAGGTGTAGGCTGGGGTAGCTCGAAACATGCAGTTACAGACCCCTAGAACAGAGCAGTGCCCATAGTGCACACTTCCCATAAAGGGAACCTCAGCCAGTGACTCAAGGATGATGCAGTGTCCCACTAAGTTGTTGTCTTGTGTGACTAACAAAGAAATAAACTAGAGAACTGCGTCCTTATCAAGATCTAAACGTCTCATTCTTAGTTTTCTGGTTTTGTCATAAAGTAACATTCTGACAGAATGGGATGACACACTCAGAAAGTGTGAGCCTGTCAGTACTGACATCACCTCATCAGGTCATTCAGGCTCTCTCACATTGCTGTGCAGTTTGGAGGCCCCCTTTCACATGAGTGCATTGTATTAAATAAGGACCAGGGATCGTTCATTTGCAGTATCTGTCCTTAGGTTAGCTTGCTCTCAAAGTTGCTCAGCAAAGGCTGTAGTTCTCTGTCACTTAGGATCCACAGTTAGCACTGCTGACATTGGCCCTGCCTGATGTCTCCTCAGCATAAGGTTCTTGGCCCAGAGATGGGCGGCAGGGACAACTTCATTAACTGTGGAATGAGTGGGGGATATCTGCTTCTCTCCTGACTGACTGGAGCACATCTTCCAAAATATGATGCTTTGAATGAAGATGGCTCATATGTCTGGATGCTTAGTCCCCAGTTAGTAGAGCTATTTGGGAAGGGTTAGGAGGTGTGGCTCTGTTGGAGGAGGGTATCACTGGGGCTCAGCTTTGAGGTATCAAAAGCTCAAGTCAGGCCCAGTGTCTGCCTGCTACCTGCAGATCAGGGTGTAAAGCTTCAGGTAATGCTTCATTGCCATACCTGTTTCCTGCCATGATCTTGGACTAACCTTCAGAAACTGTAAGCAGGCCCCCAATTAAAGGCTTTCTTTATGAGTTGCCTTGGTCATGGCGTCCCCTCACAGTAGTAGAACAGTAACTAAGACACAAGGCAAGGAGAGGAGGAGCCTGTCCATTTTTCTGTTACTGTAGTTCTGGCTTCAGAGATGTGTGCACATATCTAGACACGCATACATGTGGTATTTAGTGTTTATACATCCTCAGTTCACACTTTGTTCAGTAGATGTTACTTTAGAAAAGTTCATTCTCAAGAGTCAGAGTTCAGTCCTGTGGGATCCAATAGCCGTCTGTGAGCAGCAGTAACTGCTGTGGTGCAGGGAGCCTCATGACCCAAATGCTTCTTGGTCACCACTCCTTCAACATGGTTGTACCGGAGACAAGTTTCTCTGAGGCTCAGAGGTGACAAAGCACTGGCCTAATATCTTTAAGTAGAAATACCTCTCTAGCGGGTGGTTCTCTTTATTTATAAATGCTATTCCTTTTCAGGTACTTTTAAATCAACTCAGAGCTGTGTTTGATCAAATTATTGAACTTCAGAATGTTCAAGATGCAATGTACAGAGCTGCTCTGGAAGAATTACAGAGGCGGCTGCAGTTTGAAGAGAAAAAGAAACAGCGTGAAATTGAGGTATGCTTTTGCTGTTGGCCAGCCACCATGGGGGCTGCAACAGCTTTTCTGCTGACATCTCCCCACACTCTGAGATGGCGTACAGTCCATTCCAAGTCAGGAAGTTTGGACTGCTATCAAATTGAGTATTGTCCCAATGTCCAAACTTGTCACTGTACTGATGTCTTCAGATACTGTCAGCCTGACACACTGTCACTGATGTGAACTGAGGCACGAGCTAGGTTTCCTTAGGAGATTTCTATGCATTCCTAGTGGCCCAAAATCAGTAAGATCCATCAGACAAGTCAGGCGGGTGGTGGGTTCTTGTTCTTGCTGGCCTGGACCGTCTGCTCTTTCTAAGTGCTTGTCTTGAGGTAACAAAAGGCAGGTTCTTTAGTCGGCAGGTAGGTTGGTTTTACTTTTAAGTATTTATTCCTGTAAAGCCTTCATGAGGGGCCTGGCAGTCACCTCACAAGCATTAAAGTAACGGTGGAGTTTGGAAGCAGGGGGATGTGTCCTTTTGGTGCTACTGGGTTATTGCCTGGCTGCAGTGGTTTGTGGGTAATTCTGAAGAAGAGCCATGGGATTTACACACATAATCTCCTGATCCATGCCTAGAAGCCTGTGTGTGACTGATTGACAGAGGATTCTGATAATAGCATGGTGGCTAGTTGTATGCATGGAGGTGATCTTACTACCTCCACATAGGGACACAGCCACATAATAAGTGTGGGTTTATATGGTGTGTTTCAGAGATGTTTGATTATCTAGGGAGGCCTGTAACACTGAAACTGCCTGCAAAACTTATTTAAATCCAAAGTTAAATAACCTTGTAGCAGTCATTCAGATGTGGGTCCATGGACTCTGTGAGAGACAGAGCTGGCTCCTAGAAGGCTTTCAGCATCTTGAGTGCCTTGCTGCGGAGGCTGGCTTCCAAGCTCTGTCACGTTGCTATTAGGTGGGGCAGTCCCAGAGGTCCTTTCTTCTGCAATTCATGGCTCCTCTCTACTCTCTTCCCACCTCTTTTCTCAAAACTCCTTCTGTTATTATGATATTTCCAATTCAAATTTGGAATCAAAGGCTTTTACTTCTTTTAGTTTAAAAACTACATCTTGTACATTGACACTCTGGTTCTAGCATTAGCATACTTACTTCCTGCTGCCTGTGACACCCACCTCTGTACACATCCTGTGTTCACGATGGTTCTGGACTAGTACCAGCTATGGTAATTGAAAAATACGATGACTAGTATTACTTCCCTGAGGATCTGTCCCACCAGCTAAGTGCATTCAGACTCATGTTGTCCTGTTCTGTGAATTGGCTTCATATTGTTATCCTGTCATCTCAGTGAAGATTAACTGGATTCGTTTCTGATGCTCTCTCTCTGTGTAGTAGACAATGGAAAATGAGACTACAAAATGTTTACTAATTGATGTACCAAATGGAAAATGTGTTACAGAGTGTCTGAGATCATTCCAAGAATACAGAACTTTGTATTGGTTTAGTAAAATTGGTGTAACTCACGTTTGCAGAATAAAGGAAAAAAAATAATCCCAAGTAAAATGTGACTAAAGATCTGTATGACAGATCTGCCCCAAGGCGAGCGTGGAACTGGGGTGTGCTGGCTTGCACACTGTATGTGTGCACACAGGGAGAGATGATAGAGAAAGCAGGCTCTTTTGCAAAAGTGCTTGGAGTGACATCCAAGATAACCCTGAGGTGAATTATTGGAATGAATAAGTACGTTTTTCCAGCTATTTAGAAATCAAAGTTAATATACAACCATCTTTTCTTTCTATCACTGACAATTGGGATGAAAGTTTTTAAAATGTCATTAAAAATAAATGTAATCTGCACCTTTTGAAAAGAAACTCAACCAACTTGACTTCCTTGATTTTTGGTATCCCGGCAAGGCTACTGGAATCAGTCCCTGTGGATCCTGATGTCTTCTCATTGTAACAATCTCCTAACAAAAGCAGAAAGGGTTTGTTTCAGCTCACATTTCAGGTGACTGGATACAGTGGCAAAGTCACAGTGGCAGAAGCTTGAGGGAGCTGGATCATCAATCAGGAACAGAGAGCAAAGAGTACATGTGTGTGCTGGGGCTCACACTCTTTCCCTTACATTAGCCAGGGCCCAGCAAATGACAGGCAAGGCGGGTCCTCCCATCTCACAGGCTTGCCTACAGAACAGCCTATAGCCTGAAGTTTCCAGCTCATCTAGCTGCAAGGTCCAGACCTGCCCATAGCCGAGCTACCACGTAGCTCCAGATAGTCACACAAAGGCTTATATTAATTGCAAACTGTTTGGCTTATGGCTCAGGCTCATCATAGGCTAGCCCTTACAACTTAACCCATTTCTACTAATCTATGTCTTACCACGTGGCTAGTGGCTTACTTGTGTTTCATTACATCTTCCTCTGTTGGGTGGCAGCTTACAGCATCTCGATCTGATTCCAACTCCCTGCGTTATCTGATTGACACACAAATGCATTACTGTAAGCCACATTCCTCTGGTCTAGTTAGGGTTTTTGTTGCAGTGACCAAAAGCAAGTTGGAGAGGAAAGTCTTGTTTGGCTCGCACTTCCACATTGCTGTTCATCACTGAAGAAGTCAGGGCAGGAACTCACACAGGGCAGGATCCCAGAAGCAGGAGCTGATGCAGAGGCCATGAAGGGGAGCTGCTTACTAGCTTGCTCAGCCTGCTTTCCTATAGAACCCAGGACCACCAGCCTGTGGATGGCACCACCCACAATGGGCTAGGTCCTCCCCCATCAATTGCTAACTAAGAAAATGCCCCCAGCTTCCATTACAGCACAATCATATGGAGGTTCCCTTCTGGAAGGTCAGAACAACTGGCACCAGTTGACTTTAGCTAGCACACCTTCTATGCCTGTGACCAAAGTCTCATGTTACTCTCCTAATACAGAATACAATCCAGTTTTTAAAGTTTACATAGCCTTAAAATTTTTCAATGTTTTAGAAGTTCAAAGACTCTGAGCTACAAACTCCTATAAGATTAGAAACAATTGGCATACTTCTAATATACAGTGGCACAGAATAAACATTCCAGGTTCAAAATGAAATAAGCAGGGGCATGGCAAGAAATAACCAACCCAAAACCTCAAATCCAACAGGACTAATGCCAAATTCTGCAGCTCCATGTGTAGCTTCCAGGGCTCATGATGGAATTGTTTGGGCTCCGAAGAGTCCAGCCAGCCACATCCCTTCAGCCTTTCACTCGTGGCACACACAGCTTCTCTTTCAAGCTTAGTCCAAATGTACTTAATGCCTTAGCTCTTCCTCACACATATCCCATGATCGTGGCATGCCCAACACTCTGGGGTCTCTACCACAGCTTTACACAGTTCTCCGAGGGCTTGCTTCTCTATGGGGACCTCAACTCTGCCACATAGTACCTGACCTCAGCTGTTCTCCATCATCCCTTCCTTCTTATGTCTTTCATGCCTTCAAAACCACATAGATACAGCCACCATCTGGAGATGTAGAGTGCCCCATAGACCACAGCTATATCAGCTTCTCTCTGCTGACCCTGAAGAAAGACTTTTCCTGATGTCCTAGTACAGACCACCAGGTGTCTCTCTCATGGTGCTGCTCTCTGTAACAGACACAGCTGCTTTGTTCTCTGTGCTTCCTTGTCAAATCTTGAAGCTTGTCCACATGCCCTTCTAACAAATAGTTCATCATCTTTAAATTCAACTCCACTCAAAAGGTCAGGACACTGACAAAATGAAGACATATTCTTGCTAAAATATCACAGGATTGTCCCTGGCCCATTTCCTGACAGTCCTTGTTCTTGGAGGTGTCATGAGCCAGGCCCGGATGGCTGGAGACAGTCGGTAAATAAGCTATAAATAAGCTTTTGGTCTAGTGGCTAATAAGAGGTGAGAGCACACATGTTAAAAATGGAGAAAGACATAGAATGTTCATTTCCTTAGACATATGCAAATAAATTGATACCTGTAACGGAAGGATGCGCTACAGGGGAAGGAAGCTGCTGACAGTACACTTGTGCTGTGTAGAAGCTCCCACCCTGTCTGGCCACAGTTCTCAGTCACAGCAGGACCATTGCCAAGCTGTGTGAACCACCCAAGGCTGATATAACTAATGGGCAAGTCACATGAGATGCAAATGAGAAACCCTGCAGAGGTTCAGATGGGGAAATCTAGTAACTGGGATTACCGTGATTAGATCACTGATAGGGGAGCTAGGTAACTCCCATACAGGCTGCTGGGCATGTGTTTAGTCAAGTGTATCATTTACAGGGGGAAGTGATGACATATAGCCTCATGGTGTGCAACCTAGTCTAGCCTCTACTTTAACCATTCTCTTGCCTCAGATAGGATTATGGGTGTGTCACATGAGCCTGACTGCAAATGACCTTTTAAAATGAGAGTAAATGGACGTGTCTGTAGGAAACACCTCAGTCCAAGGGAGATTGCCAGAGGAATTCTCACTAGAGTCAGGAGTGCGAGCACGCAGAGCTGACTAGTTCCCTTTATACCCACTGTCTGAATGAGGGACCGTGGCAGGACACAGGGACACTGGTATCACAGCACACAAAGTCACGAGAGGACTGGTTAGTGGGAGTGGGTCTCACAGTGGGATGCTGACACTGGGAGGTATCCAGAGCTGAATGTACTGCTTCTAATTATCCAGGGCCAGTGGGGAGTGACGGCAGCAGAGGAAGAGGAGGAGAATAGGAGGATCCGCGAGTTCCAGGACTCCATACCAAAAATGTGTTCGCAATTGCGAATATTGACACACTTCTACCAGGTGCGTATAAGGACAGGCTCCGTGGCTTGTCTTTGTCTCATGAGCAGCATTCAAAATGGAGTACCGCAGGAGCTGGTGAGCCCCTGAGAGCCTTGATGAGAGATTGGCACCAGGGACCTGTGACTTCTCATGCATTTCACAGTGACTGCACTGACTTGTCATTGCCTTGGATGGTGTAGGCAGAGTATGGGCTTGTCGAGAGATCTAAAACACGAATGATCACAGTGACTTTGCTTGTGTCCTCCGGGAAGGCTGCCTTCCACAGTGTAGAGCCAGCCCCAGTAGTAGTTTGAGCTTAAATTTGTAGAGTGATGACTGAGCATGCTTTGTAAGCCAGTGAAATGTCAGAGACAGCAGTGGAACCCTGAGCTTTATGCTCACCACAGGATGAGATGCTTTGATATCCATGACTTCACTTTTCCTGTATTGTGAGTGTAGAGGGATGTCAGGCAGCCAGTTGCTCTTACACAGAATGTGTGCATTGCCTGTCTAGCTGTACAAACAGTGGCTCCTGATGGGAGCAGCACAGGCCGAGTAGTTCCTGCTAGAGGCTTGTTGGTACAGTAGTACTGGGAGGGGGGCTGTGCATGGACAAGCTGATCCAACTGCCTTTTCTGTGCTTTCATCCTAGGGTGTTGTGCAGCAGTTTCTGGTGTTGCTCACGACCAGCTCTGATGAAAGTCTTCGGTTTCTCAGCTTCAGGTTGGACTTCAATGAACATTACAAAGCCAGAGAACCCAGGCTTCGGGTTTCTCTGGGCAGCAGGGGGCGGCGCAGTTCCCACACGTGAGGCTGTTGCGGGTTATTAGATGCCCACTCAAGCTCAGACCCTCCAGGCAGCAGGGAGCTGCAGGTGCCTCCTGTCTGCACACAGGCCACAGTGTTTCATCACTATGTCTGCGGGAAGAAGTCTCGTTACCTGCTGGACTGGGGTGTAATGTTGTCGAGTTCAGCAGGCTGCTCACTCACAGTGTAGTCTTCATAGTTGAAGGACGCTGGGGTGTGCTGAAGCATCTTATTTCTACCATGTAAGCTATATTTGTCACTTAAAACAACAACAGTTTGTTGCCACAGAGAAGAAGGCAGTGGTGTGGTCCTAAACTGAGACCAGTGTCACACTAGTTTTAGCATCTTCTGTAGAGACAGTTCTTGTTACCATGATCACACTGAGTTGAAACATGTCTCTAAGAAAATACATAAGTGTTTTACTTTGGCCTTAGTGTTTAAAACACTGGCCTGCATGAAGACTCTGATACTCAAGTGTCATCTTCACACTGTTCTTACTTTCTCTTCCAAAGTTTACATTTTTATATTTAGTTTGCTATTTCAAGTAACTTGTAAAACATACAAAAGAACAGGAGCTATGTAGAGAGGGGGTCCCTGGCTAGCACAGCCCGGCTCTGAAGACCACCAGCTGAGCAGTGTGAATACGAACAAAGCAAGGCAGCATTGTTTTATTTTCAAAATTCTGGTAAATGTTGGAAAGAAATCAACTTGGATATTGAAGGTTTCCCTTCTCCTTGCCTATTTTTTCATTGTAAATATTTATATACTACTGACCAGATGATGGAGGGAACTGTTTTTTTGTAAAAATGTCCTATCCAGTCACATAATTATGCCTTTTTTTATGTTGTATACGTGAGAACTTAGAGAATTAAAACCATTATCTTTCAGATGTTTTTCCTGTTTCTTGAGTAGTCTGGAAAAACTGCCCACTTGCTGGGTTTGTCAGTTGGAATGGGTGGAATTTGGTTGACTGCATTACAATGCATGAGCAGTTTGATTTGTGAAACTCAGATACCACTTAGCACAAAGAACTCAAGGGAGAGCAAGTCAGCATTGCTGTGCGCTGGTCCCTTCCACCAGCTGACAGTACATCCTACTCTGTTTAAGGTTCCAGGGCACTAGGGAGTACTGGTGTCACAATGTGAATCCACTGTGAAGGCCAGGAGTTCTTAGTGCATAGCTTTAATTTAATTTTACCTTAAAATTTTACAAATGCAAAGCTGGGTGTAGATGTACAAACCTGTAACCTCTACCTGAGTGGGTGGAGGCAAGAGGTTTATGGTCATCCTTTGCTACACAGGGAGTGTGGAATCCCTTGGGATTACATATGCTCCCCTCCCCCAGAAAAGGTTTGTAAAATCAGACCTTTGAAGCAAGTTTCCTAAGCAAGACTTTGCAGCAGTTCCAGTGTGTGGTATATCCCAAGAAAGATTTCCAGTGTCATTAGACCATGGGCCCTGCTTCTGTCTTGTTCTGGTCTCTGTTCTCAGAGGCAACTGAGTAGGGAGAGGCTAGCTGGCTTGAGCCTCACTGTTCACTGCCAGGCTTTCCTGGTGATTTATTGCTCCCTGAGAGATGAAGGAATACACTCCTTCACCACACAGAGAAGGGAGATATGGGAGAGGGTGTCCATTTTCCTTAAGACACAAACAGGATGGCCAATGAGGTCATGGTGCATGGCAAGGAGACAGCTGGCAAACGCATTTTATCTTAGCAAAGAAGAAGTGTAGAAGAAAAAACTGCCAGTCTTGTGTGTGGTGGCGCATGGCCCCGGGAGTAAAAGCCCCTAGGCAGATAGTTTGAAAAATATGAAAACACTGTACCTGCCTCTCCTGGGCAGATGTTACAAATGATGTTTTGACAGTGAATGAGAAGATAAACGGTCCCCAAAAGATGTGCATTTGTGAGGAAGCATTTTGAGAGAAAACATTTTGAAAATGGATTTTCAGATGTTACAAAATTTGATTATTTTTGTTGGGAAGGATGATGTGTGCTGCTTTTCTTTGTCTTAAACACTCAAGAAACACCAAAATACATTCAAAATGTTCAAGGCAGTGAGTTTTGGTAGCTGCTTCTACGTAGTAAAATTTATAGTCCAGCACATTTACCCCAGAGCATAGGTTTTACTGATCTGAGTTCAACACAAGCCTGGCAGAGCTGGGGGTGTGGCTGGACACCCAACAGAGTCTCTATCAGCCTGCCTTCTATCCTGCAGTCTTTCTGGGGAACTGGTTTTTTCAGGCACCACAGTCATAGGAGCCCTGTACTACAACTCGCTGACTAGAGCACCACTTGCCATCATGCAATGCACTGTTAAGCCAAGTGTGTCAGAAGCTGGAAAGCCTCTTCAAGCTCAGCTTTTTCTGATGTCATTCTGCACATCGTGTAAGGAAGAAACGGTGGTTGCTAACGGGATATAAACTCTTATCCTTGTCCTTTGGAACTTTTGTTCTAGTTCAGTAATGTGCATTCTGAACAGTTCTCTCTACAACTCATCCCCACACTCACACCTCAAACTCACTGCCATCCCTTCTGCGCTGGCCTCTACAGTGTTGGGATTGTAGGTGAGAGCCAGCCCTGGCTTCACATTTTTAAAATCAGTTTCAGGGTTGTGTTCCTCAGAGGATGGTGCTCCATGTCCCACAGGAGCAGCATGGCTTGGCGTGGCTTGGGCCAGGGACAGCCAGAAAAGCATGTAATACCCTCCCTTTGCTGTGCAGCCTGAGCAGGGCTATCCTGGGGAGCCCTTTCTTGGCATCATCCAGATGTTCCTTGAGGGACAGATGGGGTGATGATCACAAGGAAGATAAGGGAAGTTTGAGTGGTGATACCCATTGTGTGTCCCTGCTGGAAGAGAGCGTCAAAACCTGCAACCAGGATGCCTGTGCAATCCTTATGGAAGTCTAGCCTTCCTTCCAACCCTGTGGTCTTTGAGGGGTGCATATGGGAACCCCAGTGTTCTTAGGATGCAGTATTGATCCACTTGTGCTGTGGGGGTAATTCATGGAGAGTTTGCTAAGTTTGAGCAACCAGACTGTAACTGTTCCTGCCAACAGTCCCTACGACTGTGGACCAAGGCTGGGCCAGGTATGTACATATTCCTTCCCATCAGTTTTATATTATCTGTTGAGTTGATAATACTTTAGATACACTAAATATTACAATCTCCTAACTTTTGTTTCTTTTTTGCATTTTAAATGATGTCCACTAGATAACTGCAGGTACCATGGCTGGCATCTGTGGTTTGTGCCACCATGGTTCTGCATAGCCACCATCCTGACCTCACTGGCCTGTTTGCCATGGGTAGGGGAGACAGACAAGGACCATTCTGAAATTAACACACCCATTTTCCTTCTCCAGCTTCTCTGTTTCTACTTCTGGGTGAAATTCAGGGTATGGGAGAAACCTGAGGCCAGATTCTGGGAGAGGCCTGTCATCTGCCTCCCAACCTCCACTTTCTGGGCCAGCAGGACCCTTGCATTTATTTGGGGTCTAAGGAGTCCCCATAAGACCCCGCAGGAGAGTGCTAGGTGTAACATCTCTAATACCTCCTGTGCATACCTTGATCTGCTCAGTACCTTCCCTCCCAGACGGAATGAGATGTCCTACCTTGGTGTAGGCTTGGCATTGGGAGATGCTTAGCACATATCTGCTTAGCCTCTTAACAGCCTGGCCTGAGCTGGTGAGACCAGTGGACCTACACTGAGGACATCCTAGGGAGGTGGTTTGGAGGACACTGCTGAGCTCAGTGGCTTATGCATCTGCTGGAGGTGAGAGTACAGCTTGATGAAGCATCCAGGAACAGCACCACCTCAGACCCTTGTTTTCTCATCTGTGACACCGGACTTCAGGTGGCTTGTCTTCCTGGCTTAAGTACTCTGACTGAACGTCTGGGCAGGCTGATTTGGAAATCACAATTCGGTTGCAGTTATCTTCACCAGGGCCAACCAGAGAGTGCCCCTATACATAAGATTGTCACCTCTCCAGCTGGGGCCCCTCACTGTTTTCTGAATATACCTGGTATATTATTGTTTTGCCCCGTGTCCCAAGTCCCGTACATGTGGCTTGTACACCCATTCTGTCTAAGCAGGGCTGAACAGCCACAGGACCTGATAATGATTTCTTTTCTTCTGTGTACAGAAGAACCACTTTGGGCTTCAGTCTATCCTGTGTTTGTGTCATCTGACTCAAAGAAGGGACTGCAATCTAGCAGGGCTCAGAGAAATTAGAGTTGTCCCCTAGGCAAGGGTGAGGTGGGCAGTGATGTCTCTTGGGTTCTATGTGGTGAGCATAGCATGTGGAGACCATAGAGATGATTTAACCAATAGGCAAGCTAGGTCATGCCAGGGGCTTATTTGCTGGAGATGAACTTGGGAAATGTTGGCTTGGCACTTGGAACATTTGAAAGTGGTGTACATGCAGAAAGACAAGGCAGGAGTGCAATGGCAGAGAACCATGTGACTCCAGGGTAAGATGGAGCCATTCACTTCCCAGGCTGGGGTCTGGGTTTCATTCAAGTGGGGAACAGAGGAGAGATACTATTTTGGGAGGGTTTGAGAGTCAAGAGCTTGGGTTTTGCCCTAAGACGACCTGCTTTTCATGTTTGGTATAAATGTGAGTATTGGCAGCTTGCAGGTTAACTTTAGACAGTGGATCCCCAAGGAACATTGCTTCTATGTCTGGTTTCAGCCCTTAGTAGGGAGTTACAATGAGAGACAGCATTGTGGCAGCCCAGAAGCAGACACATAGAAGTGGTATGGGATGGAGGACTCAGACTTAGGCCCACACAGCTGTAGCCACCTGAGTTTTGACAGAGAGGCTAAAAAAATACACATTGGCGAAAAGGGCATCTTTGGACACTGATGCTGGCAAGACTAGATGCTGGCGGTCAGTTCCAGGTGAATGACAGACTTTAATGTAACACTTGAACTCTAAAACTGCCAGAGGAAAAAGTAGAGAAAACTCTTAAGATCTCTGCATGGACACTTTCTTAACAGGACTCTAGTCACTCAAGAAATAGCTCCACAAATTGACAGATGGACTTGCATGAAATTAAAAGGCTTTGGCATAGCCCGGGAAACAAGGAATTATACTTTCAGAGTAGGAGAGATCTACTATCTGTCGACAGCATTGACATCCAGAATATACTAAGAACTGAAAACAAAACTAAAATGATAACAAAAATAACTCATTAAAACGGGCTAATGGGCTCTCTCCTAAGGAGAAATGGAAACAACGGACATGAAAGATGCCCATCCTCTCTAGTTATCAGAGTCAGAAGCATGCTGAGGTGCCTTCTCACTGGTCAGAATGACAGCCAAGAGGAAACAGAAAATGCTGAAGGAACAAAAGGAACACCAAGTGTTCCAGCTACTGTGGAAATCAGTGGAGAGCCTCCTCAAGACACCAGAAGAAGACCCACCATATGACCCGGATAGGCCACTCCTGGGCAGTGACCCAGACTCCAAGTCTACACTTCAAGAGACACCTGCATGTCAGTCTTTAAAACTACTCACAAGCTAAGTGTTGGAACCAACGTAGGTGTCTTGTGGGACATAGACACAGTGGAACTTGGCCATAAAGAATTAAATTATGCTGTCTGTAGGAAAATGGATGCAACTGGAGACAATCACTCACATTAAATTAATTAAGTCAGTCTCAGGACAAACACATAATGTGGTTTGATTTTGTTTCTCTCCAGACTTTAAAGATACATAAAACCATAGGTTTATAGATGACATGAGAGAGTGGAAGACAGGATGTCTAAGGGAGCAGAGGGGCTCGTGAAGGACAAGGATGAGCACAGAGATCTGTATAACAGCAGCATATGCTTGGATGAATGGCCTGTGTCACCTATTATGGCTTTTTTTAAATCTTTAAAAGTAAACCTTGGGTAACAGTTTAGTGCCCAGGGTTGCTCTTGGGATAGAAGCAAGTTTAGCTGGCTTCATGGGATATCCAGCTGGGAATGTCCCTGTTGAACCTGTGTCTCTGACACCCTGGCAGTCAGCTTGAGGGCAGCTCCAGTTCACAGTTCACCTCACACCCTCACCACAGTAGCTCAGAGGAGTTCTAGGTGTAGTTTGCATGCATGTTTATTAATTTCCTGTGATGCAGAAAGTGTCCAGGCATCTCCAAGAGAGCCTGGCTCCTGCCTTGCAAGTCTGTGCCTTCTATGCTGGTATAGCCTTACAGGCTTGGGGTTTTGAGACCATATTTATGTTGTCAGACACACAGCATTCAGCCTCCTTTTTGAGGTTGTTGGGTGGGGGAGTTGGAGAGGGATTTAACAAGGACAGGTAGAGAAGACCGTCTGGAAACCTAGTCTGAAGGTCTCAGAAGGCCAGCCTCTGGGATGGATATGAAGCATCAACTTTCCTTAAGTGCCGGGGTGGAGCAGCCTGAAGCTAATGCTAGGGGCTCAGGGCAAAGGCAAGTGCTTCCCTCATGCCAACAGCTCTGCAGTGGGGCTGGACACGCAGTCCTTCCCTCTGCTGGGAGTCAGGCTCCTGGGTACCCTCTGATCATGCCTGACCTGCTTTCCTTCCTGACTTCATAGAGTCCTTGAGAGGCTAACTTCTGAGAGGCGTTCTAGATGGAGCTAAGGAGTGGGGTTGTGGCTGTCTCTCAGCCAGGCCTCCTCACCTCAGTGCACCAGTAAGAATAAGACTCATTCTTAGCTCCGCCAATCCCATGACCCCAACAACAGCCAGAAGACTACCTGTCCAGTGCTGTCAGATTTCACGTGAAACTTTACACTGGGGCGGTATGACCAGTGAAGACCTCATCTGGCCATCGCCTCACCGTCCCCTCCTTTCCCTCTCCTGCCCACTCCCTGCTCTAAGTCTGGGATTTTGCTGCTCTGGAGCAAGGCCCTTCTCTCTGGTGAATTCTAAACTGAAGTCACACAGCTGGCTAGTAAATCAAATTTGATAAATAAACAAGCCATTCTTTTGATTATTGTCCTGAGGTCTTATTTCTCATGTCTCCCTTCATTAGAGGTTTTGATTGTCATCTCTTCGGCTCAACAGACAGTACAATCTGCCCTGTTAATTTTGTAATTGAGGTCTGTGCAAACACATTGCCACAGCCCCGGGGAATGTTTACCCTTCCTCAGCTGAGCACACAGTACAGTTTTAGTTGAATAAGATCCAACTGAAAAAGGCACAAACCAAACATTTAAAAATAGAACAAGGACTCAGCGCAGTGTCAATATCCCCATTGAGTATTGAATGGTGACAAGTGGAGGTGCTGGCTTCATGGAGGGAGAAGCTTCTTGTGGCTCCTGGGGTCTCACCCCCATGATACCTTATGTTGAGCAGTGTGGCTCAGCTGAGGAGACCAGGTTTTAAACAGTTGCCCTTTAACTCAACGCTAACACCTGTTGCTATGGGGCTTTCTCATGTTTCTGAGAGGGAGTGGAAAGCTTCACGCTGATGAACTTGGAGGCCAAGTGGATTGATGAAGCCTTGCAGACCCACAAAGCTCAGAGTAGACCTCTTGAGAATGACCCTGAGGTAAATGAAGGATGCAAGAGACTGAGTCCAGCTCCACAGTTGGCCCCCGTCTGGAGGTCTGTGCACAGGCAGGGTTAGGTTAGGGTCCCTGCAGCCTGGGAGGGTCTGTGGGACCTGGAAGTAGCAGGAAAGCCTGCATGAGCCTCTCAGCTGTTCCCTTGCTGCAGTACCAGCCAGAGTTGCATGTGTGCGACCTAACTGCCTTTAACACATTAACAAACATCTGAGTCAATAGCACATTCACGGATTTCTGCTATGACTCACTGATTTTTCATGTTGAAATTTTCAGTCCTTCAGTGACAGAGCTAATTGCTCCAACCTTAAATCCAAGTCCCCATCTGAGGGGAAGTAAGAGTATGCTGTACTCAACCTGGGAGCGGCTTATGTTGTGATGGAAGACGTGGGAGTTGTGTGCAGGTCCTGTGATTGTGTGTGTGCAGTGACATTTGGGAAAGTAGCAGGAATAGGGACCCTGAATGTGCAATGGGATTGGTCATCTGGAATGAGAAATAGATGAGGCGTGCTCCCAAATCTGGAGGAGAGTCCACACTGGCTGGTGTCCTTGTATCAAACTGTAGTGTGCAGTGGACACAGTGATAAATGCCCAGTGGTCTAGGAGCATGGCCACCCCATCATCTGCCCCTAAAGGGTGCAGGACTATCAGCTTCTGGTTCAACTGGCACTCAGAATCAGGCTGTAGGGTCAATTAGGAGTGTTGAGAACAGGGTGGATGTGAGGGGTCATCTGCAAATACCCACTCCAGGAGGAAGCAGTTAGTGCGGATGGACCCTGGGTTGTCCTGGCAGATGCTGCCACAATTTCATCATGGAGAAGATCCTGTCAGGTTGCACACGGATCACCTGGCTCCAGTAGGCTTTGTGCCCAGCACGTCCTCCACCACATCCAGCCACATCTGTCGTTCAGGAAGTGAGACACTGACCTCCTATTGTTAAGGATGCCTCAAAGAGAGAAATGGTATCCTCCACAGCACAAAGTCGCTGCGTGCGTGACGAGGAATCCTGCCTGCTTCTTCCACCCATACCCCTAAAAAGTGGCAGCTAACTGACTAGGTTTCCAGGTAAAAACCTCAGAGCTTCTTCAGTTCTGTGCACCTTTGCCAAGAGAGAGCTTTGAGGTCACAGATGATCAGGGTGAGACCAAAATAGCTTCTTTCCCTCTGAGTGAGTCCATGGGGTCAGGGATACCCTTGGGGAAGCTCTCCAGGGCCCCTGCTGAAGGTTCTGAGTGTTGGACAGTGTCCCCCGTTGGCAGTCAGAAGACACACTGAAGGTGGCACTAAAGCCTTGGTGTTCCACCTTGGCACTGTCCGCATAGCGCAGGTTCTCTGCAGGTTTAAGACAGTGTTCTCCCAGGCAATGAAAACGTCATTATAGGTGGTCCATGTAACACCTAGCTTTTACAGCTTCCCTGTTCTGCTCCCAGGTCCCCCCCCCCCTCCTCAAGCCATTTTTCTTCCTCAAGACCACGTTGGGCTAACTTCTGGTTTTACCTGGTACTGTGTCCAGAATGGTGGCAGGGGAACACCCTTGGTGATTCCTCCCATTGTGTGACCCCTTAGATGCACCTGAAGACCACGGGCAGCATCCTGCTGTTCTTGTCCCTTCCACTGTGAGAGCATATTTTTGTAGGCGGGAAGAGAGAGGAAGGGCTCAAACCAGGGCCATATACACCCCAAACAAAGCCCTAGCCCATAAAATTTTTCAGGTTCAGCTGTACCCTGCTCTGCATTCCTTATGGGCTTTGGTGAAGACACAGTGAGATGGGACTGGGGAGCCATGCTGTGGATTAAAGGTTGCTGGGGAGCAAAATTGCTGGAGGCCTCATGATTCAAGTCCGGAATGAAGAGCCTTCAGGTGGAGACGGGGACTGAGAGAACCTGGAGAGTAGTGGCCCTCTAGTGGCCTCCTGTCAGATAGGACATTCCTGATTGGCAAGGTGGCTGCTGTTTTCAGAGGATCCGTGGGGAGGCAGTGCAGGACAGTGGTTGTGGTTCTGGACAAGGGCAGAGCCTGGATCGGAAGTAGAATGTTGCTCTGTGTTTCAGGTACCTGTTTGTGATCAGGAATGTGGACAGCAGGGCCATATGATGGCTCATATACCATCACATAGCTCACAGCATCCACATATTTTTTTCTGTTCTCAGTTCTATGTTCCAAAGCTAACAATGCACTAGACAGAGAAGCAGAGGGAAAGACTGTCACCCTCCAGGAGAGGATGTCTTCCTTCTACGTCTGTAGCATAGACTCTTTTCTGAGTTTTAAGCCTGGCTGCCCATGTGTGACCTGCTGGTCCCACCAATCATTGAATCAGCTGGCCAGTTTTCCTACTAGTTATCACAATTGTTATCTTCAAACTTATCACTTCTGTTTTTCAGTCTGTATCAGTTCTCACAGCCACACACCTCCCACTTCTAATTCTGAGGAAAGACAGGCTATGCTCAAAGGTCACCATGTTGGCCAGGCATGCAGATCACACTTTGGGGGAGCTAGGGTTGCCTTGAGGTCCCCTCGAAGCCACACCTTATCTGTCCATCTGCATCAGGCTCCTGTTTGCCTATAGGGTGTGTGTTACTGGACTGCAGAATCATCCTTTGCAATGGTCCATTACCGTGATTGTAATTGAGCTGAGGAGTGTCACGTGAGAACTTCAAACTACAAGTAATACTTACAAATAGTCAGCCACTGAGAAAGAGATGGCTTCTGAAACTGTCCCACTGGTCTGAAACTTCCGGCCTGTGTGATGCAGATGGGAATTTTCAGCATAGGAAGCAAGTATGGCTACTTCTGCTGATAGGGAGTTCCAATGATGGGAGATACAACTGGCAAACATCTGGCGCGGTGGAAATCATGTGTCCCAGGAAAGCTGTGGGGCCCTGTGGGGCACAGCAGCTGTTTAGAGATGCTGGACAGTGTCAACACCAAAACTGAAGCTCCCATGTCAAAAGGCAGAGGGCTTACTCTGGAGATGAACATGACCAGGAGACCATTAAGCACCATGTTCCAATGTGGTGACTGCTTCATGAAATTGTAGAAACAAAATGAAGGGGATCAGAGAGATGATTCAGTGGTGAGGATGTCACTGCTTTTGCAGAGAACCCAGGTTCAGTTCTCAGCATCCCCATTAGGTGACTCACAGCTGTCTGTAACTCCAGCTCCTGGGGATTCAATGACTTTCTTTTGGCCTCTGTGTGCAGTATACCCATATGCACACACACACACACACACACACACACACACACGTTATATATATATTATATATTGAAATTAAATATGCTGGGTGGTTTTATGTCAACTTGACACAAGCTAAAGATATCTGAGGGGAGGAGACTCAGTGGAAATACATCCATAAGATGGGGCTGTGGGCCAGCCTGGAGGGCATTTTCTTAGTGATCCATGGAGGAGGGCCCAGCCCATTGTAGGTTGGTGGTCCTGAGTTCTATAAGAAAGCAGGCTGAGCAAGCCATGAGGAGAAAGCCAGGAAGCAGCTCCCCTCCATGGTTTCTGCATCAGCTCCTGCATCAGATTCCAGCCCAATCTGAGTTCATGCCTTGACTTCCCTCAATGGACTATGACTGGATATATAAGCCAAATAAGCCCTTTCCTCTCCAATTTGCTTTTGGTCATGGGTTTCATCACGGCAATAATATCCCTAACTAGGACAGAAATAGGTGCCAGCAGAGTGGGGTGTTGCTGTGACAAACCTGACCATGTTTGTCACATGGGAGAGTAGTGGAAAGACTTTTGATTAGAAGCCATTGTATGTTGAGAGCTCAGTGAGATGTCCTGTAAGAGTGTGGAAGATAGGAATGTTCAGGGCAATGCAGATGGAGGCCTGGCCAATGAAGTTTCAGAGGAAAGCAAAGATTCTACTGGGCCTTTTGAGTTAAAAATCTGGTCTTGTCAGCTGGGGCAGAAGAGTCAGCTGTGATTAACAAGGGACCAAAACCACTGAAGTGAAACCCATGCTGTACCGAGACAACAGATACTGGCTAGCTGTAGCTGAGAAATAAATCAGCTGTGGTTAAGAGGAGAGCAGTATCTCTGAGATGAAATCTTCTAGGAAGTGTTTCCTGAGAATCAGCACACGGAAGCTGTGTTCCACGGGCAGTTAAGGCTGTACCTCGTGCTGGCAGTAGAATTTGGTACTGGTTTTGAAGGTATCAACAGATTGTGGGGAGCAGCTGAGGCTCGGCCACATAAGAAGCTATGAGAAACTAACTGTTGGTGGAGATGAAATTGTAGTGGCTGCAGAGGTCCCAGGATTCTAGAGGTCCCAGAGGACAAAAGAGCCTAAGAGAGGCTACCAGTGAAAGTGCAGCCCAGTTGCAGCAGGTGACCCCAGTGTTTGGAGATGCCTGTCCCATGGAATGACCACCAACAGCAGCAGCAGCTGTGGAGTGGAGCCAGCTTGAGCTTAGAAAACAAGCTGTGTGTGCTGCAGAGGGCAGAGCCTGAGAAATGACCCAAGCCCTTTGGAGGAGCCAGGAGGTCATGAGTGAATCCCAGGTACTGGACTTTGAATTATTTACACTGTTGGAGTTTGGTTTTTGCTTTATTCAGATTGTGACGGTGCTCTGGTTCTCTCTTGAAATAGAAAAGTAATTTATTTTTGATTTTACAGGTAGCCACAGCTGAGAGATTTGAAACTTTTTTAAAAAAGAGAATTGGGAGTTTTATGAAGACCTTTGATTTTAAGAGACTAGATATTCTTAAAGAGATAAATAACTATTAGGGTTTTGGATTTGTAAACCTGTAGGACTTTTAAAGTCTGTAAAGTGTTTTATATTGTGATGTCTTTATTAGTGTGTGATTTTGGGGGATGAACAAGGAAAGGCTGTGGCTTAACAGTAACGTGTTTGTATGTCAAGCTCACAGGGGTCAGTGTTGTTGCTAGTGTTATGTTCACTTTGCTCAAACTAAAGTCACCCAAGAGGAGGGAACTTCAATTGAGAAAATGCCTCCATAAGACGGGGGCTGTAGGCAAGCCTGTAGGGCATTTTCTTAATATTCTACAGAGGAGGGCCTTTTGGGTGGGGCCACCTCTGGGCTGGTAATCCTGAGTGCTATAAGAAAGCAGGCTGAGCAAACCATGAGGAGCAAGCCAGGAAGCAGCTCCCCTCCATGACCTCTGCATCAGCTCCTGGCTCCAAGTCAGGTTCCAGCTCAGTTTGAGTTCCTGTGTTGGCTTCTCTCAATAGACTGTAACTCTAGATATGTAAGCCAGATAAACCCTTTCCTCATAATGCCTTTTCTCATGATGTTTCATTATCAATGGAAACTGTAACTAGGACTAAGAAAATAATACATTAAGACACTTAAAAATGTAGTAGTGGGGGCAGGGGCTGGAGAGACAGCTCAGAGGTTAAGAACACTTGTTACTACTCTCTCAGAAGACCTGGGTTTGAGTCCAAGTATCTAGCTGGCAGCTCACAACAGTAACTCCATTTCCAAGGGATTTGGCACACTCTTCTGGCATACACATGGTTCATAGACATATGTGAAAGCATAAACACTGCTACTTAAAGTTAATAAATTTTAAATACGATGATAAAAGCATTGGTGGGTTGGTTATAGGAAGTGGGAAAGTTTCTATTAGAGGCCTCATGTGCTATCTGATGATATTAGACTTTTCGTTGGTGAAATTCGGGGGTCAGTATGTTACAAAAGGTTTTACCTAATAGTTTCATATCCACACAGAAGAAACAGTTAAGGGGACCAAAGATAACCTGGCTCCCAGCCTGTAACATTCCAGCTCCCATAGGCAGCCAGCCAGCCTCGTAGCACAGGCAAGCCCCCGACACCTCCAAAACATCAATTCATAGCATCTGATGAGCAACCAGCCATATTGGATACTTAGATGTGAATTGAAATTACATACTACTAAAATATCTGCTCTGAAGACATATTTGCATACTTGCAGTGTTCAAGAAACAATTTAAAGTTCTTATGCAGATCTAGGCATTTCCATGAGCAAATTCATGGACTCTGTGTTAGAGCTGTCCAATCCTGCAGCCCCTGCCCCAGTGTGCCTAAATAGAGCTATCAGACATGCTCATCCTTAGGTCCTTCCCATAGCTGTTTGCTTTGTAACCTCAGAGCTGAGCTGCAGAGTAAACAGGACCTCTGTCTGTCCCTTTCAGAATGCTTACCCTGAGCCTGGCTCTGAATAGGGCATGTCTGTGAGGACAGGAAGACAGTGTCACACCACAGCTGCCCTTATATGGCCCACATAGGATTGGCGAGTGCTGTGCTGGCCTCCTGGGAAGTGTGAGGGGGCATGTCTAGAATGTATCACAACAGGAGCACAGTACAGTCTGTTCATGTCACAAGACACAAAGTTTGTGGGTGGGAGTGTGTACATTGATGTGTGCACACATACATATGTAGAGTATGTGTCCAAACAGATTGAGAGAAACCCTCCCTGGGGCAGGGCAGGCTGGGAGCCAGGGCTGTGTCTCTTAGTTCTGAAAAGGGGAGGGTTGGGGACACAATAAGAAGACTTCTCCCAGAAAGAAGTTGTGAACACTTTGGTGAGAACCAGGTGCAGAATGCTGTCCCATAGATGAATTTCCATCCCACATATGCAAACAGTCTCTACGGGGGCTGTTTCCAGTACAGGTCACTGGAGAAGCCCAAACTCCAGAGCATGAAAAACCTATACTTGAAGTGAATAAGGGCAACCAGGCCATAGCACCCATCCATCCCAAGCAGCAGCCTTCTTTAAAGAGGTTGATCCTTCCAGGCTTCACAAAAGATACCTGCGTATCCCACAGATATGCAAATACTTGTGGGCACCCTTCTTGGGACCAGTGGGACCACTGGTGTGACTTGTCATTGTGGTAGGTAAGGTATGGTGGCAGTGACATGAGACAGCTGTCCACATGGCATCCAGAGGGAGATGTTTAGTTCACTTCCTTCTGTTTAGTCCAGGCCTCTACCCCATGAGATGGTACTGCCCACATTTAGAGTGAATCTTGCTTCTTTGATGAAGACTTTTCTGGAAACATCCTCACAGACATCCAGAGATGTGTTTCCATGGAGATGCTCAATCTAGTCAAGTTGACGAAGATAAACCGTCACAGCCATGAAGACTTGGAAAAGCACCCAGACCTGGAATCAATGATGCTAAACAGGCCTCACAAAGCTGGTGCTCATATGGCCTGAACACTTACTTGGTTTGCAAATAAATTGCTATATGTACATGTAAATGAGTGTGTTCACCAAAGCACTGTGAGGGAGGCTTTGCTGGCAGGGGAGTTGGAGACTAGCCCTGGAAACACAATAGTATCTGCATGTCATTGGGGGAAAGCTTTAGTTAGTAAATGCACACATACTGATGGCTGGGGACTTACAATGATTTGAGTTTATGATACAGTACCTTGAGTTTTGATATTTTCCCAGGATGGTAATAATACAACACAACTCTCTAGGGGTTCAGGTACCACAGGGATGCTGATACAAAAGCCTGTAGCCCTGTGTTCTTAGTTGTGCTGTGCAAAAGGCAGCTTATCATTCCCTGATTGAGGATGGTTTGGGAGACAGGACATGTCATAAGTGGGTCAAACAATGTCTGTGCTCTGCTTTGTAGTTCAAAGTTCTCAACTAATTGTTCAGTTGCCTTTAAAAAGAGCCAGTTCAGATAGGCAGTGGTGGCACACACTTTTAATCCCAGCACTCCGGAGGCAGAGGTAGGCAGGTCTCTGAGAGTTCAAGGCCAGCCTGGTCTACAGAGTGAGTTCCAGGACAGCCAGAGCTGTTACACAGAGAAACCCCGTCCTGAAAAACCAAAAAGAGCCAGCTAAAATTGGTTTGCACAGTTAGAGGACAAACCTAAAATGACACATTACACAGCACCTTTTGATTTGAGGTATCTGGAATCACGTGGTTTGTACCAGAGCTAGAGAAGAACTCTCCCTCTGCTTCCTCATGGCTCCCACCATCACTGCTAGGGGTCGTCAATGTCAGATTGCCAGCAAACCAAGTGATACCAGGTCCTCCAATTCCCCTTCTGCTCAGTCCTCTTCTCTTCCTTTCCCTTCTTCCCCTGGGTACACTGGTGAGCCTACAGCACATCTGGCCTGCACTCCACCCATCACAATCTCAGAATTCTGGATGATGATGCCCGCTCTACAAGGAGCTCTTGGTCCATGGCAGGTAGTCAGTAAATGACCTGTGGGAAATCTCTTCCCCCTTAAGGAGTAATTCAGTGCTCCTTCATGTGAGCCAGATAAAAAGAACATCACTTACAAGGGGCAGTCTCGTCTTTCAGTGCCTGTCCCTGCTGTGGAATTATGTTCTGGTTCATTGTAAATATTTGTCCCTCCTACTGGAATAAAATGCTGATTGGCCAGAAGGCAGACAAGAAGTGTAGGCAGGGCTACTAGACTAAGAAAACTCTAGGAAGAGGAAGAGTCAGGCTGAGATATCAGCAGACACAGGGGCTGGAAGTGGGTTCCAACCTCAGGGCTAGGCCGGAAAGTTTGAGTCAGAAATTTCTTATTACAGGCCCTTCCCCCAAAGTACGGAAATAGCCAGGTCTCATGAACTGTCCTTTAATTTTTTTCTTTATCTGGTTTATCTGAGCTACTAGATCAATACAGAGTTCCATTTCTGGAATGGTGGACTGGTTTATAGCTGAATTGTTATTCTGTTGAAAACAATCTGTCTATCCATACACATTAGGAAACTATCAAGGTGGAATGAAAGGAGTCAGGACTCACAGAGAAGGGAAATTTACTGATGTAGGACTGGTGCTGGGCTCACCACATGAGATGTTTGCTAGTTCAGTCCCCAAGCACTTGGGGACCAGCAGCACTTTCCTAGGCAGAGGAAGAAGTAGGATTCAAGCTTGTTTGAGCTCAGGATTCCAGGTACCAAGATCCCAAAAGAAAGTGCGTGCGTGCGTGCGTGCGTGCGTGCGTGCGTGCGTGCGTGCGTGCGTGTGTGTGTGTGTGTGTGTGTGTGTGCGTGTGTGTGTGTGTGTGTGTGTGTGAAGTGCCACTTGCCACCCAATCTGCTTGTCCTCTGAGGGTGTTTTATGAATCCTAGTTGTCATCCTGAGTTAAGGCTATAATGGGACATTTCTCTCCCACTTATCTGTTTCTAGTTACGTGGCAGCAGCTTCTGAAATAACTGACTCAGAAACTTAATGTTACTTATAAATGCTTAGCCAATAGCTTAGGTTTGTTACTAACTAACTCTTACACTTAAATTAACCCATATTTCTATTTATGCTTTGCTTAAATGCTTCATGGCTTGTTACCTAGTTTTCTACACATTCTGCTTGCCCGGAGGCTGGCTTCCATCATCCCCAACTCTCCTGATTCACCCTTATTTCTCCCAGTATTCTCTCCTTGTCAGGCTGTCTTGCCCAATCTCTTCTTTCCCTGCTATTGGCCAATCAGTTTTTTTAAATTAACAATGAGCATAATCTATAGCAGAAGGTGAGCAGAAAGACTATGAAGTACATAACCTAATAATTTTATTGGCATTTAAAATATATGCCTTGCTAAAATATGAGATGATGCAAAATGGTTATTAAATGGAGTTAGGTATTGTTTGCACATATCCTCATTATGTTGTTAATTATGTATTTTATCATCATTTTGAAAGTTGTGTTAGATTATAGTGAGTCAGGGATACATATTATATTCTCTAACACAACCTTCAAAATAATTTTAAAATATATAATTAACAATATTATAAAGGGAAATGGAATAAAATGTTTACCTAATCAAAGTGAGATTAATCAAGGGAAAATTCAGGTGTGTGATACAAATAGCAAACAGTTGAAACAAATATATCTAGAATGGGATCACATTAAATATAAGTGGTCTGGATATTCCTATTTCAAACCAAAAGGTCCTATAGATCACCTAAAAACATACACCTTGAATGTGTTACAGAGAAGAAAATGACAGATGATAGGAAACATTATTGAGAGAAAGAAGAGAGGAGGGGGAGAGAGAGAGAGAGAGAGAGAGAGAGAGAGAGAGAGAGAGAGAGAGAGAGAGAGAGAGAGAGAGAGAGAGAGAGAGAGAATATGGCTGGGTTACAGTCCTCAATGCAGGACAAGATGAAGCCCACAGATAGAGGAAGTACACTCTATAGCAATAAAGGCTTAAATATACTTGGGAGATAAAACACATTGGTCGTTATAGGATTGGACAGACGGCAGAGCTAGGGAGTGAACCTCTCTGTGAACTTTGACACACCTCTGTTGGTAACTGACAGACAAGCAATCAGTACTTGAACCATGTGATTATTAAACTGTGTAATTGACTCTGTCAGACAATATATTTAACTGCAGAACTCACCTCATGCTCCAAGTGGGAAAATATGCCAAATATGTCCATGAAATAAATTTAAAAAAACCAACAACACCACCCCTGGAATCCTATTTTTCAACATCTTCTCCGGACTGAAGGTTGTGACAAGGGGTCACTGGATGCAGTTCACATCTAGGGTAGCAGTGCGCATAAATACCCACCATGTCTGTATAGCTGTGTGACTCTTTCTCCTTGTGAGAATGCTGTCTAGTCAGGTCCAGGGCCAGTGAAGGATTTTTGCTCCTCAGAGGAGGCACCTTTTATGCTGACTACCTGCAGCCAGCTCATCTCTTGCATTTTGCTAGCTGATACTAATATCTTTGCTTTTGCTCATGAATTCAGTTTTTAACTCTGTGTAAATGAGCCCAAGAGGGGCAGCTGTGTCCCTCTACAGCTCTCAGAGGATGCCCAAGAACAACCAAGTTTTAATGACACTGAGATGCAATGTTTTGCAGTTTCTGGCATCATTGTGGAAAGGAGACTGATGAAGTAGGCTTTCTCCTTTAGAGAATAACTATAATATAGGGTCTGGTGTGATTAGAATGCAGGATATGAAAAGGGAGAAGCCAGTTTGGTATCTTATAAACAAGGCAGAACCCTGCAAAATGTGTACCCTTTAACACCCAAATGACTCAACTTAGGATTACATGGGAGGAAAAACAATTTTCTTTTATGAATGGATAACAATGAGTGTGTGCATTCCCTAAGGATGGGTAGTGCAGAGCTTGCCAGTGGCTCCATGCCTTTCTAATAAGCTCAGGAGCGCCTGCGCCATGCTGTTCTCCTGGGCTTGGTCCTCTTCTCCTAGAAGATGCTTTCTGTTTGGAAAGAGGAGATTTTCCTGAGAAGCTGTGTGTGCCTGTCATTTCTGCTGTTCCATACCCCCTGGCTCCTGCGTAAGGTTGAGAATACACAGACCAGGCTTTCCATGTGTGTATCCAGTTATGGGAAAGAATTTCTGGGCAGGCAGGGTCTCTGCTTATAGCATCAAAAGATTTATAGTCTTCTGGGGGTCACTAAGGGGCTCTCAAGGATATATAACAATCGATGGCCATCTTCCTTGCTTGCTCCTCGGCTGTCCTTGGCCAGTAATCAGATTGAGGGACTTCATGACTCTTACGTTTGAGGGAAGGACCTTCTTGACAGAAACCTGTGACTTTAGGGTCCTGTGGTATCCTTTATCAAGGATGACATATATGGAGCTGGAGGAAGGCCAGTGGAGTCTTAGGGGTTATTATGGAAAGGGCAGATGGAGACATCCAAAGCTATTGAAAAGTCCAAATGAGCCCAAGAGACACTGGTATAAGGGACAGAGCCCTACAGGCAGGACCAGTGGGAACTGACAAAGTTGGTTTGTTGGTTTGTAGGGTTGGTCAAGTGGGTCTTTGGATATCTACCACCCCTGATCAACTCCCACTGGCTGTGATCAGATGTGGCCCTCCCCATGACAGGTCCTGAGAGCTACCATGGAGCCAGGCTCTGGATCATGCCTTGAAACACCACTAAATTCCATCTAAACACCCAGGTGGGCGCTGAAGTTGCACCACATTGAGTAACCATAGCTACAGCTCAGGGCTTGGCCCAGAGCTCGGCCCACTGGCCAAGATCTGTGTAAGGTCCTCATCCTGGCTAAGCTGGGATTCAAAGTCAAGCTGGGCCTACATCAGAGCCTGTGTTCCTGCTGAGAAGTCACTGCCACTATCAATTCCTCTAAGTCCACGAGGGAAATGTGAGAGAGGCAGTGCCAAAGGGGTGGGGTAGAATGAGGCTCTGCCTTGTGAGGTTGAGGGGTAGAAGAACTCAGTCTCAATGGAAGGTCTCCTTCACAAGTGAAGAGAAGGCCCAACAAATGTCCTGGTCACAAATAGGACAGGCCTTCATGCTTGACAATTGGGACCATGGTATGGGTGAAATCACTTTGAGGTCCTATTTCTGGCAAAGGGAGAATCACACTTTGGAGGGCTCAGGAGGGAGCCTTTCAATGACTTCGCCTAGGACTCCTTAGCTGGGCTTGCCCTGTCAAATGCCCCTGCAAAACTCCAGCTCATCCAAGAACTGCTAAGAAGAGACTCGGTGGCAAGTGACATGCTTACACTTCACTCAGCCCAGCAGGGGACCTGCAGATTGGGGCCACTTGCCTGTTAGTTGCAGGCTGCCTTCAGATCTTCCTATGCTTTGAAGGATTTTGTGCAGAACAGATGCTTTCACATACTTGCTACTTGACCTCTTCTTTGCTGTGGGGGAAAAATACATGATCAAGATGTTCGGTAAAGAGACACAGTGCGGTGCTTTTTCATTTCAGAAATAACCCAGTCTGAGCATTCAGCTCACTGGTAGAGCCCTTGCCTAGCATCAGTGAAGCAACTGGAAAACAGCAACGTTTAAAAAAAAATCCAGCCTCTGAGAAAAGAAAACCCACAGTGGTAGAAAAGCAGGGATGCTAACTCTGTGACCCCCTGGAAAGAGGGTCTTTGCAGATATAATAGGTTAGGAGCTTAAAGAAAAGCTTGGCTCTACTCTAATGGGACCATGTCCTTATTTAAAAAAAGGAAAAGGAAAATCTGGACACATAGACACATATACTCTGGGTAAAGACAGAGGAAACACCAAAGCTACAGAATACCAAGAATGTCTACCAGAACAACCAGCCCCATTCTGTTTTGAATCTCAGACTTTAGGCCCTTAGAAGTAGAGGAGAATGGATTTCTATGAATTGAGCCACATGATATGTGGGAATTTGTCAGGATTACCCCAGACCATATGACAGATCAGCCAGCCATATCACACGTGATAAGTCTAATGTTTGATTAAAATTTGCAGCACAGAACAATCTCCTGAGGGCCTAGTGACTTCCAGTGTGGACAGGACTCCATGTGGTCCACTACAGGTTGGTGGCTGCCCCCAACTTCAGTACCATGATAGAGGCTGTCACCATTTGTAGGTGGCTCTGCAAGATGGCTTCTCAGGCCCCAAGGATACCCCAGATCTCAGTGGCTCAAAAGTTGGATGAGCACACCCCATTTTCTTTGGGTTCAATTCTTAGTTTTAAACAAAAAAATCATGCTGTGACCACATCTACTCTCCTGCCATGGAAACAAACATTTCATCAGTGCTTGCATTTTTTTTTTTTTAATGTTGGAACAATTTAGTAGCTTTTACAAAGCATTCCTGGGTAGAAACAGTTTGAAAATTGGCGGATGAAGCTGAGGAAGCCATTTCCCTGTGTCTGAGGGAGAAGATGGCTTGCTGATGGCTGGGTTTCCTTGTCTGGTCTCTTCTGTTCCAATTTATACTGTCGTTGCCTTCAGTGACCATGGAGTAAAACTTTTGTTAGCATTTCCTGTCCTCTTCTACTGTGCTAGGTCCTGATTGTTTCAACAAGGCTGTGCGCACCTCACAGGCACACGAATGGCCCATGGATGAACACAGGGATCTGGGAATTAGGTTGGAGCTGTGGACAAAGGCATCAGGACCATTGTCTATTGTCTCTCCTTCATGCCAGTGAGTCTAGGAGCCTTTCTTGGCTTGTAGTGTTTGCAAAGAGATGTCTCTGCCAGCCAGGCCTTTAGCCAAGTAGCCCCGGAGCTCTGTGTGCTCAGTGTGAGTGCTCATTCCTTCAGCCTGTCAGTCACACCTGTGCTGTGTTGGGGACTCAGGCAGCAGGAAGGGCTTCCAGCTCCCACAGGAGGTCATTTCCACAGTGGACACTCACACCCCAGGGTGGGAGGCACTGACAGGAAGCATGAACAGAATCCTTCCTATACCCAGGAATCCAGTGGTCCTGACAGCTCTCTTAATTTTTAGGAGCAAGCTAAATTAGGAGCTGCCTTACTGCTTCCATTTAGCTTTTTTCTAAAAATTACAAGATGTGACTCAGGCTGTGGGAGGCAGAGGAGCCACAGTGATTGCCAATACTGGGCCCAAGGAAGGCTCCAGAGAAGCTGAAGGCTCTGCCTCTTTGCCCCGCTTCCTTGATGGAAGGTGTAGAGATAAGATCAATTTCCTTTCAATTTTAATGCTACCTCCCACCCCTGGTGTCACTGGGGATGTGTCAGCCCTGGGGACTTCTTTTGCTTTTCCAATTTTACATAAAAAACAGCCTCCCTTAGGCTGTCTAAAGCACCCAAGAGCCTCGCACTCCATCTCTCTAGACGCACCACCAAGCTTCTCGGGCTAAAGGAGAAGAAACCACGCCTGGGCTGCCGTTCTAAGCCAATCACTGTTTTCTTCATTGCATCCCGTGGCATTCTGTCTTCAATTCTTTTCTCACATTTATGAATAATTTCAAACGTTTAGTACAGACATTTAGTGTTAGAACTTTTCACACCAGCACTGATTTCTCTCCCACAAATTCCAGTGTTTTCATTTTTACTCTGTTAAAAATATTTCCAAATTCTTCTTTTGACTTTACACAGTGGGTCGTTAAGAAGCGTGCTGTGTAAATTAGCAAAT
The DNA here is from genome assembly GCA_033318265.1 of Phyllotis vaccarum. Classification (NCBI taxonomy): domain Eukaryota; kingdom Metazoa; phylum Chordata; class Mammalia; order Rodentia; family Cricetidae; genus Phyllotis; species Phyllotis vaccarum. The sequence continues at coordinate 125,413,200 of JARWLC010000002.1, read as the reverse complement.
ATTTAGACAATTCCCCCATGTCTCTACATCGTTGATTTTCCATTATTTCTGCTGTGGCCAGAGAATGTTTTTGGTATGCTTTTAATTGTTCTAAATACTTTGCTGCTAGTGTCATGACTAAAATACCACATGTGCTGGTGAGTGTTCTAAATGCAGCTGTGAAAAATGAGATACTAAAGTCAGGGGGAAAAAAATCATACTTGAGGATTATTGATGTTAGGGTTTGTAACTGCCAGCCTGCTGGTTACTTTGTATTTGCCTGATTTTGCCACCCTCCTCTTCCTCCTCCTGCTCCTCTTCCTCATGCTCCTCCTCCTGCTCCTCCTCCTCCTGCTCTTCCTCCTCTTCCTCTTGTTCCTCTTCCTCCTGCTCCTCCTCCTGCTCCTCCTCCTGCTCCTCCTCCTGCTCCTCCTCCTGCTCCTCCTCCTCCTGCTCCTCCTCCTCCTGCTCCTCCTCCTGCTCCTCCTCCTCCTGCTCCTCCTCCTGCTCCTCCTCCTCCTGCTCCTCCTCCTGCTCCTCCTCCTCCTGCTCCTCCTCTTCCTGCTCCTCCTCCTCCTGCTCCTCCTCCTGCTCCTCCTCCTGCTCCTCCTCCTGCTCCTCCTCCTCCTGCTCTTCCTCCTCTTCCTCTTGTTCCTCTTCCTCCTGCTCCTCCTCCTGCTCCTCCTCTTCCTGCTCCTCCTCCTCCTGCTCCTCCTCCTGCTCCTCCTCCTGCTCCTCCTCCTGCTCCTCCTCCTCCTGCTCTTCCTCCTCTTCCTCTTGTTCCTCTTCCTCCTGCTCCTCCTCCTGCTCCTCCTCCTCCTGCTCCTCCTCCTCCTGCTCCTCCTCCTGCTCCTCCTCCTGCTCCTCCTCCTCCTGCTCCTCCTCCTCCTGCTCCTCCTCCTGCTCCTCCTCCTGCTCCTCCTCCTCCTGCTCCTCCTCCTCCTGCTCCTCCTCCTGCTCCTCCTCCTCCTGCTCCTCCTCCTGCTCCTCCTCCTCCTCTTCCTGCTCCTCCTCCTGCTCCTCCTCTTCCTGCTCCTCCTCCTGCTCCTCCTCCTCCTGCTCCTCTTCCTGCTCCTCCTCCTGCTCCTCCTCCTGCTCCTCCTCCTGCTCCTCCTCCTGCTCCTCCTCCTCCTGCTCCTCCTCTTCCTGCTCCTCCTCCTGCTCCTCCTCCTGCTCCTCCTCCTCCTGCTCCTCCTCCTCCTGCTCCTCCTTCTGCTCCTCCTGCTCCTCCTCCTCCTGCTCCTCCTCCTGCTCCTCCTCTTCATCTCTTCCTTCCTCTGTCTCCTTCTCCTCTTTCAGCCCATCTTTTTTATCATTGCCTTTCACCCCCTCTGCTGACTTGTTCTATGTGCCTTGAGCCGTCAGTGTTGGACTAAGCCTTTATGGGAACTCACTCCTACCTGCCTTTATGCAAGGATTGCCACTGTGTTAGGGCCTTAAAATGGTTTGCTGCTGTTACCGTGTGCTGCTTGGGGATTGGTTTTGATACTCTCCATATCTGTTCAATCCACACCTCCGTCTCCCTCTCAATATTTTTAATTCCACAAACCTGAAAATGATGCTTATTTTGACTTCCATTTTCCTGAAGTACTTTGAAAGATGCTGTCACTGGGCATGAGATTCATACTTAGATGTGTCAGTGACACTAGTCCAGCATCCTCTAAAGAGTATGATTTCTGATGAGAAGTCTGAAAGATGACCCCTTGTTGAAACTGAAGGAACAGTTATTTACAGTAGTGAACACCCTTGTAAGATTCCAGTGCTTGCAACAGGCCCACACCTTCTTCCTACAGAGCAGAGTGCATTGTCTGTATACACACACTCTACTTCTGCATTCTGCCCCATCCTAGGAGTAGGCCTACTGTCCTGCACAAGGGACAAACACAGACATTCATGAACTTTCGGGGCTTTCTGGAATGGCTTGGGAGCTGGACAAGAACCCCAAGTCTGAACATGCAATTCAGTCCTGGTCTCTGAAGGATAGATCTAGTATGATCACAAAACTCCACTTCTGGGTTCATGACCATGAACTGCAAAGACTTTCTTAGGGTGTGATGCTCCTTGTGCAATACAAGTTACAAGATACACACACACTGCATATCTGTTCCATTTGCAGAGCTGTCTTCCTCTCGCCTTCAGCCACTGAAGACTTCATGCCCCCACGTTTTTCTCTTCATCTCTAGCTGCTTGTCCATCATCTTGGGCTGGTGAAAAGGAGCCTCATTCACACATCACCTCTACTACAGTTCCGATCCCATGTCCTAATGATCAGTGGGCATGGTGTCTTTGTTGGCAGGGGCTGTCTACTGGCGTATTTTCTTTGGAGAATTGTATATTCGAGCCCTTTACCAATCTTGGATTAGGCAGCTTGTTTAGTCTATGTTTGAAGTTCTCTGAATGTTCTAGAAAGTACTCTTTTAGAGGTGAAATGACCTGTTAGTTATTCAGCCTTAAAGAGAAAGAAGGTTCTGTAGTCTAGAGCCATACTGGTCACTGTAAGCAAAGTGTGGTAAGTGGGATAAGCAGACCGGAGTAGTCAGAATTGTGTGAGGCCACTTATCTGGACACTCTCATAGAGACAGTGGTTCCAAGGGCTGGGGGGGGGGATCTAGGGGGTTATTATTTAGTGAGTATGAGATGAAAAGAACTATGAAGATGGTCGTGTTACTGGGTGTGCATTATACATGCATGTAATAACCCTGAACTGCAAATTCCACTATACATGTATTTTTAATGAAGAAAATAGACAAAGGAATCAAAATGTTGAAGAATGGTAAAAAGTATAGCAGGTACACCAAAGCAACAAGAAAGCAGAAAGAGCAAGCCTTATATCAGAAAAAGGCCCCTAAAGCTTTACATGTGAAGCAAATTCATTTTAGTACTGAGAGCTGGAAATCATAATGAATATAAAACTTTCATAAAAATCTATGTGTCAAGTAATAGATACTACACTTAGGAGGTAAAATCTGCAAAAGTGCATGGAGACATATACAGAAGACTTTTGAGACAGGATAACAATATGACACTCTGGATAGAGGATTCAATGGATTAAAAAAAATGAGCACAGAAAACAAAATGGTGTGTCCAATACAGTAGAAGTCACAAATGTGTGTTGACTTTCTGGGACATAGCGACACGAGGAGACAAGTCTTCTTTATAACTGTTCGTGGGACATTCATAAGATGGATCACGTGCTTGATGACCACAGGGGAGTTCATATGGTTGTCCTGCTACCAGTGATGCATTCTAAACGCCATATAATGAAACTCAAAGTTTTCCTTAAAGCAATGTTAGAAGACATTTTTATTAGAAAGGCAGTTTTAGCTAGGAGAGCCACAAACTAAAGTGATAGACTTCTGCGAGAGTCAGAGTATAAATGAGAATCTGTGGAATTCATTAAACAATGAATAATAGCAAACAATTATTGGTTTAAAAAAAAAAAGAATTACTCAAACCTAAAAACTTAAAAAAAAAAAAAAAAAGAGCAGCAAAGCAAAGAGTAGGAGGTCACAAATAAGACATTAATGACGCTAGAGTGGTTGGGACAGAGTCAGTGCATTAAACCCCGAGTACCAAAGAACCACTCTGATGTAATTAAAAGGGGTAAAGAAGGCTAAGTGTGCAAAGTAAAAGGTGCAACAACTGTAAAAGGGGAAAACAATGAGAATGAATGAGGTGGGCAGTGGTGGTGCAGGCTTTTAGTCCAAGCGCTCAGGACGGCTAAGGCTACACAGAGAAACCCTGTCTTGAGCCAAATGAGCCAAAATGAATAAATGAACAAATGAATGAGTGAATGAAGTGACATAGGGTCTGAAATACTTTGAAGACTTTGCAAATGCAGGTGAAGACTTAGAAACAATGAATAATTTTCCAAGGAAATCTAGATGGGCAAAAATAACACTTGATCTAAGAAATAGCTTTCTCTAAAGGAAATAGTCGCCAAGCAGCTAGCTCAGGAGATGGTCCCAGAGGAAGTCTATTGCATGGGGCTTTTTCAGTGCTCTTTAAAGTTCCCCAGAAAGGCAACGTTAAATAAAAAATAAATGAATGAATGAATGAATAAATGAATAAATAAATAAATAAATCTTCATTTTGCATTATAAAAGTATTATCCTGATACTGCAACCTGATGCAGAATTTAAGAACCTACAAACTGATGTCACTCATTTGTTTAGATTCAGAAATACTAATAAATTATTGTCAAGACAAACCTGATACTACTGTAAGAAAATGTTGAACATAATCAAGTGTTATTTATTCCGGGAATGTAAGGTTGGTTTGATATTAGGAAAATTATTTACAAATGAAAGTCAGCTACAGGGATAAATATATAAAAATCCCTCCTTTGTATAGAAACAAGGAATATTGAGTATTTAGTAATAGACTTAATATGAAAACCCAAACCTAGACAAGGAAACCCAAAAGTATGCTCATAAGATCTGAGATCAGACTTAAGAAAATACAAAGGCATTACCTGTTTTTGAAAAGAACTCAGCACTATAAAGGTTCAATTTTTTTCTAAATTACTTTCTAAAATGTCATACAATAATAGAAAACATATAAGCTTTTTTTTAAAAAAAGAAAAATTAGATACAAAAATTCAAGAATAATCAGAAAAGTAAGGGGGTGGGGGAATGTGTACTTCATAAGCTGGGATACATGTTAATGAAACCCTGAGGCACCAACATGGTGCACAAGCTTCCCTCTCCGAGCCACACATCTGGGGATTTGGTATATTTTAAGTGTGAGTCTGCAAAACATGGGGTTGGGTGGTCTTGGAGTAAGTCATGTGTAGAGATGAAGTTAAGAGCATCCTCAGAGATCAGTTCCGAAGCAGAGATCATGTGGGTTCAAAGGAATGCCATAAATAGCAGAGGAAACAGCTACTTCTCTCTAGTGTTGGCTCGGGCTAACGCTATATTAAAAAAAACCAAAGATGACTTACTATGACTACAAAAATGGTAGGGATTTTTGCATAAAAAATATGAACATCATCAAAAGTAAAGTGATTAGGGCTGAGCAGATGGCTTGGCAGTTGAGAGTGGTTACTGATTGTGCAGAGGACCCAGGTTCAATCCTAGCGCACGTTAACAGCTCACAATCACCTGTAACTCCAGTTCCAAGGGAACCAAAGCCCTCTTCCCGACTCCAGGGGGTCCCTCACACATGGGACATACACTCTTTCAGGTGAAACACACATATGTATGGATAAAATAAATCTTAAAAATAAGGCCAACCGACAAATTTGAAAATTTGTTTACAATGAGTATCGCAGACTTTGTTTATGTATCTAAAGGTCCTTGAAAAAAATCACAACTTAAAAACTGAAGAGAAAAAAGAATGAACAAAACTGAGGCAATAATATGAATAGATTTATAAAAACAATAGGAGTGGCCTTTAAATATGAAACGTCATTTGTACCTACAGAATTGCAAGTGAAAGCAACCTTGAAATAGCACCACCCTGCATGAAAATCCCAGGGTGCAACCCCCTGCCTCAAGCAAGGCTGGAGGACAACAGTTGTCTCACACTTGCTATTTCCCATGTGTGGCAGGGAAGGGCAATTATTCTGTGGATTCTGTCCTCACCTTCAGAAGAGAAGTAGTATAATTCAAACTTGTTCTGAGAACTGTAGCCATGGATTTTTTGAACAGTACTGTGTCTTTAATGGCAAAAAGCGGGGTGGGGGTAGGGTGGGGGGTGGATGTTTTCAGAATGTTTTAAAATGTTGAAATGCTACCACTATTTCTGAGTTTGATCTGAAAATGAATTAAGAAGTTACTATGTGAAGACCGAACATTCCCTCCTTCGCCTTTTGACCCCTCCATCTCTGGCTAAGAGTTGGTCCCATAGATCCATTTCCAGCATATGAAAATCCCTATGCTTCAGACTGTTCACCATTCATCTGCTTGCAAATAGTGATGCTGAAAATACCATCCTTACAGAGGCCTGTGATTGTGCCAGCTACGGGGAGAAAGGCAGAAGGAGAAGGATGACAGATGGATACAAAAATGTACATGTGTGTCACCAGACCTCCTGGCTTGGCTTGCTGAGCAATGTCACCATACCTGGTTCTTCATCTTTTAGGGGGACTTACCTAACATAAAGGAACTAGGCAGGGACAGCGAGGCACAGATAAGCCCCAAGACCTTAGGGGTGGGCAATGAAAGAACAAGGGAATGACTCCTAACACCAAGCAGAGGAGGATGAATGAGATCAGCCCAGGAAGAAGACTATGGTGATGAGCTGAGTTGGCCTTGGTGCCCAGCATTGGTGCCTGTGAAAGGACCATGAGTGAATACTAAGAAGAGGGTACCACTGTAATCCTAACTACTAGGCAACACTAAGCAAATGAAGATTTATTGTTTGGCAAACACTGTGCCAAACCATCAGGCAATTTGAACAAACCTCTGGGTGGGACAAGCTTGGGACTGTTACACACTCATTTTAAATAGAATCATGTTTGTATTTACACCATGAAACTGTTACTTAGATCCAATCCAACACCAGAGGCTAGTCCTTGGAGATGCTATGTAGGGAGTGGGTTGTTAATGCAGGATCCATGGTCCACACAGAGCTGTATAGTGGGCCCAGGGGTGTGTGTCAATGACCTCCTCTGCCCCATGCCAGAAACCACCATTCTTTGGAGTCTTAGACTGGTTCTGTATGTGAGAACCACGTCTGCTTGCTACGCATGGCACAGACTCTTTCCTAGTCCTGACCCTAATTTAATCTAAGCATTAGGGCCAAAAAAAATCTCTATCAGCCCCTGAACATGGAACTTCCCAGAGCCACTGTGCACAGGCTATGCTAGAGGGAGGCTTTCCCTGACTCTCAGGGCCATGTAGTCTTGCTACTTCCTTCCACCATAAAGGAGAGGAGACTTGGCTGGAAGCCTGCAACAAGGTCTCTCTTCCACCCCTGACACCTCTGCAGGGTTGTGGAGGGTTGAGTCCAGGGGACCCTCAGGTTAGGGCTACTTAACTCAGGTGGGCAGCCATCAAGTGTATCTGATGCTGGCTCCCTGGCAGGGTTCCAGCTCTGCGGGGACACGGATAGGTCATATTTACCATTATTGTCGGTATTCTCATTGTTTGAGAGTTCTAAATTCTCCAGTAATTCATGGTAATTCTCAGAGCCATCTTGGTAGTTTTCATCGGCATCTTGGATGAAGAAAATGGAAAGAAACAGGGGAGGGTTTCCTTGTTACACACTGACTTTTTTGGTGGGGGGAGGGGAAACTAATCCCTATTTTATGATGCTGGGCTGGAAGGATGGGGCACAGTGTTCAAGTCCTAGTTGAAAATGTGCATTCGGAAATTAATATTTAAATAGCCAGGTGTCATCTAGCTACTTTGAGCCCAGTGGTTTATGTCCAGGCAGATGTAGAGTGAGCAAACCCTTTAAATCTAATCACATGAGAAAAAAAAACCCAAAAACATCCCAGGACATGTTGAGCCCTCCTGCCCTTGAGTGAATTTCCCACAGAGCCTCAGGACTTTTTAACCCAGACTGCTCCCTGCCATAGATCATTACATGGTCTGTTTGCACAATCGTGCGGTGTGGAACTGTGCTTTGACCTTGGTTTTACCTCAGCCATGCGCCACAGTAGAAGGGGTGTGCTCCCTTGGGAGTTCTAAGTGTGTGATAAACTGCAATGACCTGCCTCCATTTACATGCTGAGCCCCAGAATGCACATAATGAGACTCAGAGCTCACCCCAGAGTGAAGCAAGCCACCCTGCCTCAGAGATGACTCCCTCTTTGGTCTCAGGTCACAGCTTCTGTCATGAATCCATAGCTGGTTCAAGTAAATCCTCAAACATAGTCACACAGTCAACACCTCAGGTTCCTAACAATGCGTGCAGTTACAAGGGTGGGAGAGGTATACTTGCTTTTCTCTTTCTCCTTGGTGTGTGTTGAAGTTGCTGTTGTGGTTGATTTGGTTGACGATCCTTCAGTCTCTGATGTTGTGTTTGGCTCCAAAATCTCTTGGGCTAGAATTTCATCTTGAGAAAGTACATAAGAACATGTTAGAGCCAGTGAAGCACGTAAAGGTCCTGTACACAGTTTACTCTTCAGGCAGGCAGCCTGTGAGTATTGTAGGTAGAAAACAGGAATCTTAGGAACTGGTGGACTCTAGAGAACTTCATCTTGGACAGGCTGGTCACTGCCTCTCTAAATAATTTCGGAGAAGTGGACACCATCTGTTATCTCCTGAACCTTACCATAGTAGTGTCGAATTTTTCCACATCCATGTTTTAGTTAGCTCTGTTTTCTGAATGGCCCCCATCTCCATGCCTTGGCTAGCTCTGTCATTTCTGTGGCCTGCTACCCTAGGATCAGATCAACTCAAGAGAGGAAAGAGTAATTTTGCTCTCAACTTCAGAGATTTTGGTCCATTGCATCATACATAATCATGGTAGTCAAGAAGCAGGATGAAGACCACCAGGAAGGAACTTAGGAAAGAGACATCCCTTAAATTCCTCTAATTTATATCTTATCTACCACAGCACAGTTCCATCATATCCCAACAACCGGTTCAAATTTGAAATCTACTGGAAGAATAAACCAACCATCCTGTCACAGCCCTCATGATCTGACCATCTCTGGAAATGCCCTCATACAGAACATGCAGAGGTGTATTTCAATAATCTTCTAAGAGTCCCCTGTAGGATGCATCCTTCCAAGCAAAATGTCTGAGGAAGCCACCATCTTCTTGATGCCTGCTTGCAAGGAACCATTGCTTGGGTTTGCTGACTACTGACATTCCCTCCCGGAAAGGGGGTGGGAAGAGACACTGCTCTCTTATGTCAGTATCAGTCCCTCCTCCCACCATCTTATATGCAATTTGGCCCTAAATGCACATGGCCTCTGGAGTCCTGGGGAGGGGCTAGAGTATATAGCCAAGCGAAGGCATACTCTATCTGAATAGAAGCCACCATCAAGGCTGGGTGGAGAGCAGAAGCTCCTGTTAGTAAGCCCTCACCCATGAGCAAGCCCACTCATCTCATTTGCTCCTCAGGACAAACTTTGATAGAACGAAGCTTTTGTTTGTATTGGAACCTTGTGGGGAAGGGTTAGACATTGTCTACCCAGGGAAGGAATACTTATAACAGCCTCAATGCAGTCGACCTGACAGTGAAGATTACTAACAAATATGTCTCTTGTCAACCGTACACCAAACACATCTCGCTAAATCATAACATCCCACTGTTGACTTGCAAAAGGCTCATGTCTGTCTCCTGATGCAAAATACATCCATATCATGAGTCTCCATAATCTTTACAGTTTCAACATTTCTTAAGTCCAAGCACAAAGACTCTTTGGAGGCTGAAGACAATTCTCATCTGTAAGTCTCCATAAAAATGCGTAGTTTGCTTCCAAATTCATTGTCACAGAGTACATATTCCCAAAGGGAAAATGGGAATATAGTAGGACAGCAAAAAAAAAGTATGCCAAAGCAAGCCCAAAATATGTCAGGGGAAACACTAAGTTCAGTAGCTCTATGTCTGACATTGGAGCAAGTGGTATTACATGAGTTCAAAAGGCTTGATGGTCCTGTCCCTATGGCTTGACTGTAATCCACAACTCCTTTCTTGGGCTGTCTGTAATCACTGTCTGCGGCTTTCATGGACAAATACTCCATATCCTGGGTCTCTACTGCAGCTTAAAGTTTATAATTGCTTACAGGGAATTCTACCCTGCTATATATATTTCCCTGTCTTCTCGGCTTTCTTTTGAAATCTGATTGGGAGTGTCCATAAAACTCTAACTCTGGTACTCTGTATGTCTACAAAGACAGCATCATGTACATGAAGCCAATTTGAGCAATAAGTGAGTCCACTTGGACCCTGACTACACTGGCATGTTAGGACTGGTGACTAAGCAAAGTGAAAAGAACACTTGGAAACAACTACTTCGCAGGTAGTCCCATGGTGAATGAACAGTGTGCCCCAGGGCGTTATTTTCTCCAAAGAAAAAAGTTCAATTAAGTTTGCCCTTTCAAACCTTGAGCCTATGATGAATCTGGCCAACTCCTACAAGGTCTTTGATGCATTAAGATCCTTGGTTTTTTTTTTTTTTTTTTTTTTTTTTGATGGCCATACTTTTTTCAGAAACTGTGTCTTCCTTAGCCCCAACTCTACACGGGTTTTTCTGACCAGCCTGAAGACTTCTCAAGTCTTTCTGCTCTGCCCTTTCTCCTGTCTAAAAGCATGTCTAAAAGTAGTAGCCATGCCACAGCCTAAATGTGGTACTTAACATTTACTCTGCTAGGTTAATCAGTTCATTATTACTTTTAAATCAGTTTTCCATAAAACTCTAAGACATGCCCCAAAGAAAGACAAGTTCTTGGTGAGAATGTGAAAGACAAGGTTCCCAATAGGGTCTTCATTTGCTGTGATGAAGCATTATGAACAAAAGTAGCTTGGGGAGAGAAGGGTTTGTTTCACTTAAACATTATATAATGCATCACTGAAGAAAGTCAGGACAGGAACTCAAACAGGGCAGGAACCTGGAGGCAGGAGCTGGTGCAGAGGCCATGGAGGGGAACTGCTCGCTGGCTGCTCCCCATGACTTTCCCAGCCTGTTTTCTTATAGAATCCAGGATGGCACCACCCACAATGGATTGGGCCAACTCCTAACAACCACTAATTAAGAAAACGCCCTATAGGATTATGCACAGCCTGATCTTATGGAGGCATCTTCTCAGATGAAGTCCCTCAGGTGACTTTAGCTTGTGTCAAGCTGACAGAGAACCAGCCAGCACACTGGCCTCCATTATCTACACCCCTATTGCAGTCTGAGATCCCAACAGAATCTTTCTTTAAGCCCAGTTTATAGTACCCCAAGCATTCTCTAGTTCACATCTTTAACCTTTTCCAATTTCCCCCTCCCCACACAAACTGGTTCCAGAGGCTAAAGAATTGTATTATCAAGGTTAGTCATAGCAATGACCTCATATCACTGTTAACAACTGTCTGCATTAGATTTTGTTCCTGGGACAAGTGACCCAACATAAATGGCCTCAGTCAACAGGAAGCAGATCAGAGCTGCATCAAGCAGGGCCAAAGCAAAATCCAGTGCCCAAGGGCATGCAATAATAATGCATTTCCTCCAACAAGTCCATATTTCAGAATTCAGCCACCTCCTAATAGTCTATTTAAGTTTAGAATCTATCTTTAGATTAAGTCACTCATTAATCAGAGCATCCATGATCCATTTGTTTTTGTAATTCCCTCCCAGGTGCACCTAGAAGTATGCTACGCTCATCTCCTAGGCACCTCTTCATCTACTTAAATAGACAAGAGTAGCTGTTACCACTTGTGTTAAAAGCTTGGTTGCTGCTGTTGTGAAGTAGTGGGGCCTTTGGGTAGAAGGACCTTCAGGTCACTGGGGTGAGTCTTTTTTCCTGGTGGGCACTATACATTATATCCATGACATGTGCTTCCATTACAGGACCCCAAGAATAAAGTCATGGACAGGAAGCTCCAAAAACTGAGCCAAAATAACTCTTTTTTTCTTCACAAGTTTAATATTTCTTCACAGTAATAGAAAGCTGATTCCTAACACCCTCCACAACAAAATGCACAAGATCGGGTTCCAGACATAGTCAGGTTTTCCTCCCTGTCCTATGGACATTCTCTCCCCTTCCTGTCCCCTAACGTAAGTGATCATCTTGTCTTACCTAAATGTGGCTGTATTTTACTCACTATGTTCTTCCCTTTTCTTCCTAGTAAGCCTCTAACACAAATGTCCTGGACATAAAGTAAACAAAACAAAACAAAACAAACAACAACAACAAAAAACCAAAAAAAAAAAAAAAAAAAAAAGCCCCAAACCATAAAAACCGCAGAATCAATCTGCTTCTTTTCTCAATTACATATAATCTCAGGTGGTTTTATTAACATCTGTGACCTCCAGTGGCCCTTCTGTAAAACTGAGGACAAGTTTATTTCATGGTCCTATACTGTGTGGGACCATAGTGGTAGCTAAACCGGCAGCATCTGGAAGCCGCCTGTATCACCGCATCATTTTCAGGACTAAGGACAGCGCTGGGACGCTACCAGGAAGCCAAGGGTGGCCTGCTAATGTTCTCGCCATGTTTTTTGGGATATGGATACAGAAAATGTAGCAGTTTACCTGCGCCCAAACTCCATCTCTGTGGGACAGCATTGGTCAAATCAATGGTACTCACACTATGGGGTTAATTTGACTCTGATGTTGGCACTATGCTGCAAGTCAGTTCCCCATGTCTGTCACTGGCGATGGGTTACTTGGGAAAGGTTCCAATTCTCTTACCACATACCAGGTTCTATGTGTAGGATCCTTACCAAACACTTCAGGCATCTCTTCATTTGTTGAATTAAGTGTGTTGTCAGTAATTGGACCTAGAAGTGGAGGGGGGAGAGTAAAAATCTATTGTTTTACAGCATCATTTATCCACCTTTCTGTGAACAGGTAGTTATGGGGGATGGCTCCAGCCTGCTTTAGAGGAAGGACCTTGTGTGGAGTACTGCTCTTTCCCATATGTACTGAGGGAAGCCCTCTGGGACTTTTCTCAAATGGATGATGGGAAAGGCAGTACCCATGGGATGGCTGTGTGGGTGAAACCCATGATTTCCCAGGTGCCCAGAGAAGAACCTGCCCTATGATTACTGGAGTCACCCTCATGGATGGTAAGACAGTGTCCACACTCAGGGACCACTCAGCTCTATCACAGGGGGCAAAGAAGAAATAAAGTTACATGCTTTGTCATTTAGGAAGCAGCACTTTGCCTAAATGTAACCTGCATGGCTGGTGATACCATCTGGGTAGCCACCAGGCTGGGAAACTCCATCCTGGGATCCCGTTTGAGCAACCCAGAGCCCAGCTTGGCACACAGTGAGAAGAAGCACTTGACCAGCTTCTACTAAGTCTTTCTATGTTGCCAGCCAAATACTTGCTTTGTCCTGTGATGAGAAAACACCTCACAAATGGTTTTCTTTGAGCCCCCGGGTGACCCTGTGCACTCACTTAAGCTATCTGAGGTTCTCTCAAGTGGAAGGCAGGGCCAGAGGCTGGTCACCTCCATTCCTCCCGTGTGAGCAGAGCCCTCCGGGGTGGTCTGTCTGTACTTAAGTTGAGACTCTGATGAGTGAGCTGAAGAGTTCTGGAGGGCAGTTGTTGTCTCCAGGCCCGAGAATCTTATCTGTGATGTTTGCTTCCTGCTGGACAGGAAGAGCTATGCTGGGCATATAGGGTCTAGCTGGACACTATGGGAATTCTGAGAATCAGTTTCTCCTCTGTAGCATCCAACACACACTTCATCCTTCTGACATGATCTTTGTTTATCTCAGGGCTATGGCGTCTCTTGATCTAGTACATCCCCTAGTTTGAGCTCAGGGTTAGCCTCTCCTTCCAGTTCCCAGGTCTTGGGACCCCAGAAGATGGCAAGCAGGCCACTGTACCTTCCCTTTCTGAGGCACAGAGCTCAGTCTGGGATAACTGAAGTTTCAGCTAAACCAATGACAAAGCTTTTCTCAAAGGCTTTAATGATGGACAATCTGCATCCCAATGTGCTCATCTGCACGGCTCAGAACAATGGGAAATATGTAAGGAGGTCTGTGATGGTGATGACAATTGCTTCCCAGTGTGCTGACCTTGGTAAACCATACAAACAGTACAGTTCTCTTTGCATGAGACATTAATGGATCATCACGAATGGGTACAGCTGCGCAGCGACAGCACTTTGTTAAAAATATTCTTTTCATCTTGTGTCTGTCCCGTAATCACAATGGAAGCATTGTGCAAGTCAGCCGTGTGCACATGCGTGGTGTGTAGGCTCATGTTGTCCATGCCTGTTAGCGTGCATTGTCAAACGTAGCTGCTCTATCCTGCTTTTCCCATTGTCACCTCCTCCTGAGAGTCGCAGCTTCCAGACAGCACACACCCACAAGGTCAGGACAGTCAGATGTCTTCTCAGTGCCCACATCAGTCCATTCTGGCTCCATAAAGTTCACTATTGCTTTCTGAGTTCACTCTGGTTAATTAAATGAGCAGGAAAGAGCCCTTCCCTATTATAAGGGTCATATCAACTGCTGTTCTTCCTCTCAATGACAAATGCCTCCTTGTGAGAGACCCACACACTATGGCATGCACAGCTCCTCTCCTGCCAAGCAGTGGGAAGACCCCAGAATGGGATAAGTTTACTTGCATTACTCACTGGCCCTCAACGGAAGAAGACCTTGAGTGTTACGTATGGTTATGACGAGGTCACAAGCTGGAGGACCTTGAGATTCACCCAGATTTCCTCCAGGTCTTAACCAAAACAAAACACCCCTCAGCAGTCACTCAGATTAGAACTGGTTCTGAAGCTGGAGAAGATGTTGGGTATCATCAAAGCTCTGACCAGGACCCAAGAGGTGATGATGGGCAGTCACAGCAGCAGCGGCAGCAGCAAGCTCCTCAACAAAAGACTACCAAGCATTTGCTGGGCCAATCAAGAGCTGGCTTTGGCAGCTATACATAGGCATGGATACATGGTGATGGCAGAGACATCAGTAAGGATGTGTGTGCTGTGCCACCTTTAGACCCTCCTGACCCCACCCCATAACACTTTTCTAGTAAGTACCTCAGAATTTAAGTAAACATAAATATAAATGCTAACATATTTCATGCCATCATTGGACCATGGAGACCATCTGTCCCTGTTTAAATAATGATCCAGGCTAGACTGCCCTGTTCAGACCAGTGCTGGCCGTGGTTGTTAGCACTCAGACCAGCACAATACGTTGTTGTCTTCTGAGGAGAGTCCCAGGAGCCTTGTGGGAGTCAGAGATGACATACTCACCCTGAGACATGGGCCTGGGGGCCCTTGTTGCGGTCATTCTGTGAGCTTTGGTTCTTGGTTATCTGATGGGGCAGAGTGTGGCTTGAGTGTACTCAGGAGTGTGTCGGGGAAAAAAGTCACATGGGTCCCTTCTTGTGGCTTGGCTTCACCTGACCTAAAGAGCATTCTGAAACTGTGAATGTCATTCAGTGTGGACTGGATGTCTTGGAGCAGGATAGATACAGAGAAAATTAAGGAGACATGAGAAAAGACAAAAGCACCTTATTCCTGGAATTTGTTTAAGAATCACAAAAATGGCCGACCCAGTTATCTACAAAGAATAACCCTTTATCCAAGAGAGAACTCAATGGTGTGGAGTCGGCTTATAGCTAAGATGTCTGTGATCTTTACATTTCAGTCTCATTGTTCTCCTTCCTCAACAAACTGCACTTCTGAGGAGTCTCACAGACAAGGTAATCCATGTGTATAGTCAAAGCCTATGCCTCCATGTCCTAATGGACTATGGGTAGGATTCCTTGGCCCTTTTGACCCACATTATGACCAGTCATCCAGTCAGCCTATAGGCCTATATAGTGTACCCCAGAGTACCTTGTGATCTCATGTGTTAGTGTAAAATCCCATAAAGAAAAATAAAGACCTTTGGACAGCATAACTGTAAAGGTCGCCATGATCATATATATAGCTATGACTAAGATACTTTAATTTTTTAAATTTTATGTGAATTGGTATTTTTATTGCATGTATGTCTGTGTGTTGGGTCCCCTGGAATGAGATACAGACGATTGTGAGCTGCCCTGTGGGTGCTGGGAATTGAACCTGGATCCTCTGGAAGAACAGCCAGTTCTCTCAACTGCTCTCCAGTCCTTGGTTAAGACACAAACTTGAATTTGCCTTGAGAAGCCTTCACTCTCTCCTGAACGTGTCTCCATTCCATTTTGAAACATCTGCCTCAATACTCATTGAGTTCTGTGAACACCTGAACCTCTCCAGTGTGGGCTCTGGGTGCTGAGAGAAAGCAGCTACTTGGAGGCAGTTTCTAATGATCCCAGAGCTGCCACAACTAGTGTGGCTTTTACCAAACTGCTACATAATCTAAAGTACCGAGACACCCACTCAGAACAAGCTTACACTGACATGTTTGCCTTCTTGTTTCTTACACACAGAGAAACTAAATGTATCTGGGTCTGTCAATAATCAGGCTTTTTCTGCCACATTAAAAATTGTGGGTGGTGGGCTTGGGAGATGGGTTAGTTGATGAAATGCTTCCCTTCCAAGTATGAAGACTTGAATTTAGAAGCCTCAGAAAAAACCAGGCATGGTGGCATGTGCCTACAACCCCAGCAATGGATTGAGGAGGGCAGAGGCAGGCCAGCTCCTTAGAGCCTGAAATCAAGGTTGACCTATGTGACCAAGTTCCAGCCTAGTGAGAGATTTGTTTCTAACAAGAAGTGAAAGACACCTGAGGAACAGCATTTGAGACTGCCCTCTGACCTTCACATTGACTGCACATGTGCATACAAGCAGATATTCCTAAACAAAGGCCAACCACACTCACTAAATGATAGTCATGGCTCTGTTTTGTAAGATGGAAATTCAGGAAACTTGCCACCAATTATTGTGACCAATAATTTGTGGTTTCTAGGTTTTCTCCATTAAAATGCCCACTTATATTTTGAAAGTAATTAAAACTCCTGTGACTCAAAGGAAAGGAGACTGACTTTGCAAGCAGGCTTCAGTGAAAGTGGTCTGTGTTTGATAAGGGAAGCCACTAGACATAATGGGTGAATCTTTGTTAAAGAAAGAAGAAAATCATTTTTGTCATAAATAGTTTTAAAGTCATTTAATAAAGAAGAGGAGAAAAGAGCAACAAAAAACCTAAATGGGTCGGGTAAGGTGTGAAGGGTCTATGAGAAATAAAGAGAAAACTAATCTCCCACGGCCGGGCTGGATAAATGGACGGCCATTGTCAGGCTTTGAAATGAGCTCCGGTATCAGGCGTGCGGCCATGTGGAACGGCCTCCTCTGCTTCTCTCTGAAAGGACAGAGGCCTTGGACTATTGGCCTCCTCTTCATAAGAGATTACAAGTGTTTTCTTTACCTGTTGAGTAACCTCCCTTGTAGACAAAGGCTCTGTTCTTACCAAAATAATTTCCTGTGCTTCGTGTTGCCTTTTCAAACTTTTTATTACTTAAGAAAGTGGAGCCCTCGCAGCACTGAGAGAGCAAAGGTTGGTTCTTTTTTCCCCTTTAACCACTATCTACCTCCTCTATTTCCCTTGAAAATCGCTGTCATTTTGGTTAGCTGGGAAGCTAAGTACTGTTTCATAGTAGCCTGTGATCTCAGTCAGCACTTCAAAGTATCTGACATTTTTGACACCTCTGAATTAAATTCTAAATTCAGTCTTTCTGACCTCAAGCTAACTTTGAAATTTCCCAGAGGCCTCTGGAAAGTCTCCCAGGATTTGTTCTGTCGTGTGAAAGACAGATCTTAAGCTAATTAGCTTGCTTGTGATGTGAAATGGTACGAGGAAGCTTCCTGGAGTAAGCAGCGTTGAATCCTTTGTATCAATCCTTTGTGAAGATATGTCAGGTGCCAGAAGCTGTCTGAGATTTCCAGAGATTTGCTTTGTCTTTAGCAGCCTTGATAGGTCCCTGGGCAGTGTGATGGGTTATCATTGCTCTTACTGATGGAAAACACTGAATATTGTGAGAATGATTGCCTCTTTCTGCTGACCCACCTCAGAAGGGTGACGTGGCAGGTGGCAGGTTTTAGAGCCTGGGGTTTTTTGCAGACAGTTCTTGTTTTACCTGGATGCCTTTCTGTAAGCAGGTGTACTTCAACTATATAGTCCAAGCTTGTCTGCGAGAGTCTCAGGACACTCTGACCAAGAATAGACTGCCAGTGGTTTCAAGATTTCCTGGTGGTCTTTGGTGTTCCCACCTGAATCAGGAAGGGGCAGATGGTTCCCTGAAGTGTAGAGACTGTGGCCTGGTGGAGCAGGAGCAAGTGGCTACGGTTTCAGGGCCTTTGTCTGAAGCATTGTTGGTACTTTTGGACTGGTTCTGCACATTCAAAGACAGTTATTTACTGACTCGGAGCAGCTTGGAAATTACCCTGGTTTGTTTTGGTTTTTGTCTTTAGAGGTAAGGTCTCTTCACAGCCCTGTCTGTGCTGGAGCTCACCATGTAGACCAGGCTGGCCTCGAGCTCACAGAGATCCACCTGCCTCTGCCTCCCAAGTGCTGGGATTAAGGATGTGTACTACCACACCCAGCCTGAAACTGTACTTTTTAAAGTGTATTTTTAAAAAGATTTATTTACTTATTTGTGTGTAGGTGACTGTGTGCTGTGTTTATATATGTGTGTGTAGCTCAGAAGGTGTTGAATCGTCTGGAGCTAGAGTTATAGGTGGTTATAAAGCCACCCAACAGCTGCTGAGAAGCAAAGTCTAGAGCAGCAAACACTCTTAACTGCCTAGCCATCTCCCCTGCTTCTCATAATTGCGTTTTTACAAAAAATTATATTCTTTCCACCTGATCCCTCTAAAATCTTTATCAGCCTTTATTTTATAGCCATGTAAGTATTTGCATAAGTTCAATAAAATATTATTCTTTCTTTTAAAAATAACTAGTTTGTTTTATGAATGTGGGTGCTTTGCAAACAGGCATGTCTATGAACCACTTGCGTGCCTGATGCCAGTGGAGGCTAAGAGGGTCTCAGATCCCTTGAGGCTAGGGTTACAGACAATTGTAAATTGGCATATGGGTGCTGGGAATTGAACCAGGGTCCTTAGAAGAGCAGCCAGTGCTCTTAACTCCTGAGCCAGTTCTCCATCCCCAGACACTATTCTTCTTGGGTCAGGTAGATCATTCAGTTGACAAAGTACTTACTGTGGAAACATGAGGACCTGAGTTCAGATCCCCAAGACCCACATGAAAATCAGGGTGTGGTGGCACGTTTTGAACCCCAGTGCTGGGGAATTAGAGAAAATAGGATCCCGGAGGCTCTCTGGTCAGTCTAGTCAAATCAATGAGCTCCAGGTTTCTTAAATAAATTAGATAGTAATTGGGAAAGACATCTGATAATAATATCTGGCCTCCGTACACATATACTTACATGCATGAATGTTTAACATGCATATACACAGGCACATGCACGTCAAGATTTTTTTTTCCTTTTAACAGAACGCTGTTGGAAATACTGTTGGAAATACTGACCACATGGCTAAGGCATTGGCTTAGCCTTCCCACTCCAGATAAGTTAGAATCAGATGTGAGGAACTGAGGCTGTAGTCTAGACCAGCCCACCTAGCACCTGGCTCCTTGGGCTCCCAATCTTGTGGACAGGTGGGAAGGTCTTCCTAGTAGCCTAAGAAGCTTACAGGAAACAAGAATCTATCCTGCATCCCAGGCTCTGTAATGAGCCCCTTGCTGGTAGCACCTAGCCTCCCAGAGGCTTGGAGAAGCCGAATCTGAGATTCCCTATAGAGTCCCAAGAAAGCAAACCCAAATCACAGCTTCAAGATTGAATATTACTCACACTTCACTTTTGCAAATAAGTAGGCAGGGTGCCAGAGAGGTGGGATGATTTATAGTCAGGAGTCGCATCACTTTGTTAATCTCTGATTGTCAAAAAGAACTAAATGGGAAACTGCAGTATACACCTGTAGTCCCCCCCCCCCCCAGCTCCTCTGCGTTCATCTCTGGCCTCTTGGAAAACACATATTTTGCTTTCATTTTGCTGTGGCCCATGAATCTGGACTGTGTCCTGAGTTTCTCTGGTGTTCACTATGAGCACAGCCTTCTCCTGATCTCTGTGTTCTTTCTCTCCAGATCTGGCGCCACTGACAGCCAAATCTGCCGATTGCTGAGGACCATCAGGAGAAACTCGGGACAGGAGTCACCTCTATGCACTCCTCAGGTACAGCCATGGCTAATGCTCATGCTCACACTATTTCTGGGGCCACCTCCACCCTCACTGTTGGCCAAAGCAGCTTCTGGTGGCATCTAGGAGTCCTTTCCACTGTCCTGGGGCTCTGAAACTCTGATCCTCCTGCCTCTGCCTTCCAAATGCTGGAGTCATAGGCATGAGCTGCCATGCCCATTTAGGACTCGTTTTAACTTACTTTAGATTTATGTGTATGAATATTGTTTGTCTTGTCTCATTTCCTTTTCATAGAAATTGCCCTCACTATGTTCCTGGCTGCTCAATTCCCATAAGAGGAATCGCAAAACTAACCATATCGGTCAAAAGGCAAAGGATGAGGAGAGAGACTCTGGCCTGCTTCTGTCCAGGTCTTTCTCAGCCTGCCTGACCTAGACTCTGATTTAGCCTTCCCAGCCAGGCTCACGGAAGAACTCATCAATGTCAGATCACTGGCAGATCCTGAACATGTGGCTGTTTTCCCACTGACCACCCCTGTCTGCCCACAGTAGAGTACCCTTAGGTCAGCCAGCAAAGAATTACTCAACCTAGAAACGTCCATGTATTAGTCTATCTAGTCTTGGACTGTGGTTCTTCCTGGGACATGGACCTCACTCCACTCTGGCTAATGCAGTCCTGACTGGCCTCAAACTCACATAGATCTACCTGCCTCTGCCCCTGCCTCCCAGGGCTGAGATTAAAGGCATAAATAACTACATCTGACTATCTGACCATCATTAACAAGTAGCAGGAATACTGTATCTTTAACTGGTATTAGATGTAATAAAGGATTTTGTTAATTTTGTTAGTGTGACAAGGACATGATGGACATATAAAAAAATGCTTTACCCAACTCACAGAGAGTCATAAGATATTGGGACAGGGCTACTTATCCCCCCTCCCCCCCAAAGAAGGGTGCGTGTGTGTGTGAGCGGGTGTGCACGCACACACACACATTTGAAATATGTATGTATCAATGTATGAGTATGTGTGTGTATATATGTTTGTGTATGTGGGGGCATTCAGACATATGTGTATATTAAAACAAGTTGGAAAATGTGCAGTTATTAAAACTGATGATGGAAGCATGGACGTTTGTGACATTGGGATTAGTTAGAACATTTCCATGTGTATAATGTATTTAGCTGCTCAATGGCATTCCTACTTAAAAGGCATTCGAAGATTAAAACTCTTTCTTTCCATTCCCTAAGTTCCAATGAAAAGAGAGGACACAACAGAAACGACCACTCCCACCGTATCCAAGCCCAAGGTTTCTGTCCACCCACCTCCATGGGACCCTACCTAATGTTTTGGTGGTTGGCTGTAGCTCAATTCCTGGCCAGCAGCACAGCAGGAAGACAGATAAGACGGTCTCTACCCCTCTATTCGCTGCCATGGTCCCTCCAGTCACAGGAGGAGGCCCTTCCCTGGAAGGCCTTTGGCTTCCCTAGCCTTGGTCTCCTGGATACATGGAATGTCTAGGACCTATGACATCACCACCAGGAAGTGACCTGAGTCCTTTCCCCATTACAGTGTATGTGCTATGTGTGAACTTTTGACAACATGGTTAGGAAGTGAGCTGGGGTCCTATCCTGGGTGGGGTCCAGTTCTCTGTATGGTTCTGTTGACTCATTCACATTCTTAAACACTCCTTGTGGGCCCTCCCTGTGGGTGTGTTTTCACAAACCTTCTTTCTCTCTTGTGGCTACTCAGGAACCTGCTCATGGCCCCAATACAGCTGCTGAGATTTAGAGGCATGAACTGGCCTGGCCAACAGTGCCTTCCAGATTCAGTGAGGACCCTAGGGCAGCTGGCTACCAGTAACCCTCGGCTCTTTATTGCTGATGTGGGGAGTTGATGGTTTGTAAGACTTTCTTGGTAGACATAACCAATCAACCTCAGAGAGTGAGAAATCTAGCTTTTGTGGTATTCATAAAGACAGAGCACTGTGGACGACACAGGTGTCATGATTTGAGCCCTATGAGCTAATAAAGGGTCTGAATATGATTCAGGCATGTGACCACAGCTCTTTAGGTTGTGACTCAGTTGACTGAAGACAAAGAGACATGGCCCTGGGACATGCTTGGTTAGTGGTATAGCTGTGATATGTTAAGAAGTCAGTTACCAGATCCTGGTGTGGGAGTGGAACCCTCCATGCTGGCCTTGCAGGACTTTGGAACAGGGCTCGCTGAGAAGATTCACTTCATTCCGTATGGTCATCTCAAAACATGATCTCCTAAAGCAAATGATGTGTACTGTCATCTGTAACTCTGTGGGTTAGCTCTGCACGGATGAACTGTCCAGAGGTCCAGTGTGGCTTTATGCCTCTAAACCTGCCATGGCCTGGTTCTTGTCCTATAGCGGTTCACTGGGCTAGATCACTATTGGGGAGAAAGCACACCCACTAGAGACAGCTCTCTTCTTGTGTCACACTTGATAAAGTACTGGCAAACAAGTCATCAGTTTTGTCAGACTCAAGACAGCTGCACAGAGAGGTTGTCTGAGCTGCTCAGGCCACAGAGCACTTGCTGCCCATTTGCAGAGGCACTGGATTTACTGGGGAGGAGGCAGCCTGGATATCAGTTGCTTTCTAGAATTCTAGTTTAAAGACTAGTTTCCCAAATTTTCCTCTGATCTTTGCTACCCTTTAGCAAGAATTTTACACAACCTTCCCTTTGCATGGATGTTTTTTAAGAAGTATTAAAATGGGAGAATTAAGAATATTGATCTGTTGGCAGCCATTTCACTGAATGCAGACTTTAACTCACTTGCATAAATAGCTTGGAACAAGTAGATACCCATCCCAGCTGCACCTATGGGGGAGGAGCTGCTATGAGTCCCAGGTATTTGGTCCCTGCATCTTCTGAGATGGTTCTAGGAGAAAACAGCAAATAGTGTTTTCTTTTAAATAACTTTAATTAAAAAAAAAATAGTGGAGGCTGGAGATATGGTTCAGTGGTTAAGAACACTGATTGTTCTTCCAGAGGACCCTGGTTCAATTCCCAGCATCCACATGGCAGCTCATAGCTGTCTGTAACTCCAGTTCCAGGGGACCCAAGATCCTCACACAGACATACATGCAGGCAAAACACCAATGCACATAAAAGTAAATATAAATAAATAAATAAAGTTATGGCATGTACTATTTGTGTATAACATGTTGGCCTTTAACTCAGTATGCAACCAAGAATTCCTGAGCCCCTGATCCTCCTGCCTCTGCCTTCCAAATGATGAAATCACAAGTGTGGTTGTCATGCCCACTTTTTTGCTCTTTTTAAAAAAAATAAAAATAAAATATGTGTATGGGTGTTTAGCATACATATACGCATTGTACCACAGAAGAGGGTGTCAAATCTCCTGGAACTGGAGTGTTAGACTGTTGAGAGCCATCAACCGGGTACTAGAATTGAGCCAGCATACTCTGGACAAACAGCCAGGGCTCTAAACCATTGAGCCGTCTCTCTGCGGCTTTTTCTTTTTTTAAAAAAAGCAGGACTTTCTTATTTTCTTTTAACTTTGTTCATCACTCATGGCATCCAGGAGTAGTTTATTGTTTTAGTAAATAATGTAACATAATTACCATGGAGAATTCAAGCAATAGAAATACAAAGATGACAGTTTACAAAATATTTGAGTTCCTGCTACAGGTCATGAAATGTGGGTGTGGAGTCAGCATCCTTGCAGAACGCTCCTGGGGATCCCAGCCTGCCTTCTGCTTCCCTCTGGGTTCTGAAGCTTGCTTAGGCTCATCCTGTGCACAGCACCCATGGGAGAAGAACAAAGTAGACATCTGCCCAGTTTCCCTCCTGTAGAAGTTCCTGGGGGACATCTCTCTAGACAGGCCATCTTCACTGTGGTCAAGGCCCCTAAACAATCAGACTGCACTATTTCCTTCCTGACTTAGCTGCTTACCAATGTGTCACTTGTTCTGAGCCTCAGTTCCCCCTTTAGCCAACAACCATAATTTCTCTGGGTGAGCCACAGTTTCCTTCTAACATGGGCAAAGGCCTCAAAGAAGCTCAGTGTTGAGAACAACGGGCATCTCTTCAACTCCATGGGTTCTGCCTCTGAGGGGCACAGTGAGATAGTCTGAATCTGGGATGGACTCAGCTATTCTCATGTACTCTGGCCATTGTCATCTCTCAGCTGGGATGACATAGATGACCTGTTTTTCAAAGTTGGTTCTGATATATTCTCAATTTTGCCAGAAGAGGATTATGGGCAAGCCAGGCCCAAAGCCCAGCAGGGTCTCTCTGCCTTCACGGTGCCCCTTTGTGAATGTTGGGTAGCTGAGCATGGGAGGGGAGGGGTGCCCTTTTACACTGCAGGCCCTCAGGTCACATACTCCCAAGTGAAGATCCTTCTCAAAGCCCTTTTGTGTTGTTTGCACTTATGAAAATATCCCACAGACCCATAATTTGGCAATATACATACAACCAATTGTTTTAAAAACAGAAGTGATACCGGCTATTATAATGTAAACTGTTTTCTAAATGAAAGAATTAAAGGAATGTAATTGGAGAAGTACACAAACAGTGGTTAAGACGCTGCTTCTGGGAAGACATATTACAACTTATAATCTTCCTCTATGGGTGTGCGTTGTTGGTGTCTAATCAGGCATGTGAATGGATTCAGGTGTTGCGTCCTATTAGCTGGAAATTGCTCTGTTATTTGCTGAGCTGTTTATGTTACATTGTTACTGGCTCCGAGTTTCTCTTCCCCTGGTCCCTGCAATCTATATAATTGTCTTCCTCACTTTTGTCTTTAGAAAGCTTTAAATAGAGTTCCCTGGATGGTGTGGGGTGTCAGAGTGAGAGTTCTGGAGCCTTCCAGAAGAATCCTAGAGTTATAGGGCCTTCACAAAGATGCTGCAGTGGGCAGAAAGGACCAGCTCCACCTCACAGGCTCACTGTGGGGTTGTAACCAATAGCCCGTTCCCTTTAGTAAGGGTCCCAGGAGAGTCCCCGCAGACCAGCCCTGTTGCTGAGCAGCTCATGGCCTCTGTAGTAAGGGTGTGACTTCAGTTGGCCATGATGGCTCTCTCTTCCAAGGATTTTTGTGCTGAGGGGCTGGTGACAGAAGAACCAAGGGAACTTGCCTCTTCTGGGGAATCAGCAGGGAAAGGTCTGATGAGTAAGACAAGCCTTCATCACCTTTCTGCATTCACTCACTCACTCCTTCTCTCTCTCATAGATCATGCTTCCTGGCAGGGACAGAGCTCCTTGCTGGTATTACTGGACATGAGACTGGTGGTCAGTTTCTCCCCAGTTCAACACCCCCCAACATGTGCTGTGTCAGATGGCCAGGGAAGTGTGGAAGCTGCTCCAGACACAGAGTCCGTCAACCTGGCAGGTATGCTCACAGTGGTCAGGCCCATGCTCTCCGGGGCTATCTGTACCAGCCTTTGAATTCAAATAAGGATGTCAATAGTATCGTAAGAAAGAATTTGGGAAAATCAAATGCAGTTACTACCTGGATATATCTCTGGGTGATATGCTGTGTGGCTGTTAGAGTGTCCTTATGCAAGCTATGGATCTGAGGTACATAGCCTCCTGTCACCACTGTCATATCCACAGCCTGTCCTTGACCAACACAGAACGTGGCTCGTGAGTGTGTAACACATAATGGGGCAGTTGTGCAAGTGGTTTTGCCGAAAGAGAAAAACACAACTGAGAGAGTTTAGTGAGGACTGGAGAGCTGGGAGAGAAGAGGGAGATGAGAAAAACTGTCAGAGACAGTCACCCAGGGGTTGGGGACATGGCCCATATTACCAGGTGTCTGCTTTGCTTGAGGACCTGAGTTTCATCCCAAGAGCCCATCTTAAAAACAAGCCCAAACCTGTGCTGGTTCATATTTGTATTCCCAGCGCCTAGGAAGGCAACAGAGACAGCGGATCACTAGGGTCCTCCGGCCAGCCATTCCGGCCTCTCCAGTAAGAGGAACTGACTAAAAACAAGCAAATAACCAGCAAGTAGGGGCTGAGGAATGACATGAACCCTCCAGGTTGTACTCTGACTTACAGTACACATGTACCTACACATATCTCCATGCACACACACACACACACACACACACACACACACACACACACACGCACGCACAAATGTTTAATTATTTATTTGTAAAATAGTACCTTAGAGAAGGCTTCTATTAGCAGAGCTTAAATTCAGTTTTCTTGTATGTATGTATGTATGTGTGTGTATGTGTGTGTGTGTGTGTGTGTGTAGGCCAGAGACTGACACAAGGTATTATCAGCCATTCCTTACTTTCTTTTTAAGAGACAGGGCCTCTCACTGAACTTGAGTCTCACCGATTTGGACAGACAGACCAGAGAACTCCAGCAACCTCTTACCCCCATCTTCCCTGTGCTTAGATTATAAAGGAGCTGTTTACTTCTGGGATCTGAACTCAGGTCCTCACACTTTTCTTGCAAGCACTTAGTGGACTGAGCCATCTCCCTGGTCCCCAGTATTCTTTTATGAAGAACGTCGTTAACATGAAGGACAGAGTTCAAGAGACTGGTGGTAAAGTACTCTTGCACAAAGCTCCAACCGAGAGCCCTAGCACCCCTGTGACTGAGGGGCATAAGCACATTAGGTCCTCAGGAGTCCTCTGTGGGGCATAACATCTACTCACCAAGTCAGGCCTCAGTTATGGGACTAATAGTGGCCAAGGGTTAAGGAGAGAGCTCAGTGATAAAGTGGTTGCTATACAAGTGAAGGGGCCTGATTTGGTCCACCAGAACCTACATTTAAAAAGCTGGGCATGGTGTTGTGTGTTTGCAGTCTCAAGGCTGGAGAGACTAGGGACAGGCAGGTCCCTAGGACTTGCTGGTCAGCCAGTCTATTGTAACTGGTGAACCCTAGGTCCTAGTTAAAGATTCTATCTTCAAACAACAACAAAAGTCAAAGTTGCCTAAAGCCCTACACACAATATTGACATCTGGCTCCCACAAACATATGTGCCCTTGAACACACAAGAACAAATACACACATGCCACTCACTGTGGAACACTTTAAGATTTATCTTTTATTTATGTGTATGTGTGTGAGCTTGGATGAGTCAGTTCATGTACATCAGGACCCCACAGAGACCAGAAGAGGTGTGAGATCTCTCAGAACTGGATTATGGGTGGTTATAAGGCTGGGAGGTGCCCAACATAGATACTGAAAGCCAAAGCCGGGTTATCTGTGTATGCAGCAAGCAGTTAGCTGCTGAACCATCTCTCCAGCCCCTGAAAAAAACATTTTAAATGTAAATCCACATCTTACAGCAGGTTTTCTGTCACCCAACATGTGACTGTTTCCTGGACAAGCAGATCTCGCAGTGATTGGTGCAGAGTGGCTACCGTGGCTGGGACTCATGGCCATGGAAGCAAATCTCAGGGGCCCCCACAGGGCAGGGTGAGCAGCTGCCGAGGGCCTCTCATTGCCAGACTGCTCTGTGAAGGGGGACAGTGTTGGCAAATGACAAAGAAGAGAAAATTGGTATTACACCCCATAGTTAACGTGACAACACGCAGCTAATGAGCACTTAATGATCCCCTCCCTGCTCATTTTTGTCACCCCTTGAGAACGTCACTTGTTTTATACTTAGCTTTACAGTGGAGGATTAGCTTTCCGCTAAAGTGAATTAGTCAAGGTTCTTTAAAACTCAGAACAAAGGTGCTGGAAATGTGTGAGGCTAAGAGGAGGCTGAGCTGTGTGCTCCTCCAGGCCCAGCCTCACCAGCAGAAGGGAACTTTGGCCGAGGCGTGTCAAATGAGACTAATGTCGTACTTAGAGAGACCTTCATCTTACACACGATGTTTTCTTTCTACCCGAAGTTGTCATGAAAAAGATGCCAAGGTTGCTGACATTCTCAGGATGCAAAGATCCCAAACCCATAGGAAAAACAGTGTTCAAAACATCTTTTATTTTAAAACACAAAGCACCATTTGTCATATACACAGAGATACAAACACATGTGCATGTATACACTTACATATATATACAAAAACACACATGTGCATTCACATATGCATGGGTACACATGTGCATTCATATTACATATGCACATGTGCACACACACTTAAACATAAATACACACACACACACACACACACACACACACACACACATCACAGGTACACCATACACACACATGCATATTTCATACCCCTTCTCCTGTTTGCTGTCTAGGTTCCTTCCATGTCCCTCCCTGCTTTTTTTTTCTGCTCCTCAAGTGATTCTACTCAACCCCAAGGTTACAGAAAAGAGATAAAATCTGTTCTTTCCCCCTAGGCCAAAGATTGTTTGTAGTAACTCATATGTTCCCTAGAGGAGCTTGGGAAAGTTTGTCCCACCTGCTGATAACTCTGGTGGTGAACAGAGGCCAACCTACCATGATACAGTGGTTCTGCACTCCCACCTTCCTGAAACCGTGCCCAGCACCACCCATCCATTATGGCAGCACCCAGAGAAATATTCCTGTCACAGCGCAGAAGAGTGTGAGTCGGCAACCAGAACTAGAGGGCTGACAGGAGGTCCCAGCAAGGTGTTTAGAATCATCTTCCCTGGGCTCCTGCTGACCTGAGTACAAACTCAGCAGGGATTCTGCAGTTCACAGAATCAACCATAGATGTCGACACAGTACACAGCTCCTTGGAATCCAGCCGCATGGAGGGGGCCTTTCTCATTGGCTCAGGTGGCTGAAGTTTTACCATACGACTTTTCCTTTGCTTGAAATAGATATTTGTGTGGGGCCACTTAAAAGTCACTTGCTTTCTAGGGAGACTGCTCGGTGGATAGAGCACTGTCTTGGCAGTGTGACGACTGTAGTTTGGAACCACAGAACCCGTATAAAACCTGGCTGGGTGGGACATTTACTTGATAAGGAGCTGTTGGGAGTCCCTGGTGTGAGCTGGCTGGCTAGACTAGCTGGGATCAGTGAACTCTGGGTTCGGTGAGACACCTTACTCAACAGATAAAGTAAAGAACAAAGGAAGAAGACAGCTGATATCAACATGGAGTCTCTATACACACATGCATCTGTACCCTTGTGCTACCCACATTCCAACATCCATGCACACACAAAATGGGGAGATTATATGCTTTGGAGAAGAGTAGCAATTAATAATGGGTCTGCCTTGATACTAAAGAATGAATTAACTTAGGAAATTGCTTTCCATGATGGTGGTGGTGGTGGTGGTGGTGGTGGTGGTGGTGGTGGTGGTGTGTGTGTGTGTGTGTGTGTGTGTGTGTGTGTGTGTGTGTTTGTGTGTGTGTAGAATGAGTAGGTCTCAAGGAATGTGGAAGGAAGGAATAACTCAAGATGCTGAGACCCCCCCACCCGAGGTTTGCTGGAGCCTGGTGCTCAGATAGAGGTTGACTCCTAACATTTTTCATTCCAACTCTAAGCCTCCACAGTTTCCTTTTGACTAGCTCACTGTTTCTGTGGCATTACGGGCTCTGTGTATTTAAACTCACATGCACAACAGTATGGGGCAAGGGGCCCTGGGGACAGTCACAATTCCAGCATCTTCATTTAAAATTGGACACTCAGTGAGGCTATTTCTTCATTCTTATATCTAGTCATGCTGGGAAGAGAGCACACCAGACTATAATTCCACTGTAATAGACCTCACCCTTAACCTCTGGTCTCAGAGGCTGCTTCATCCATTAATGTGCCTGACCCTGCCACGTGGAGCTGAAAGTCTCCCAGGTGGGCAACAGGATCCATACAAACTTGTCTTGCACAAGGTGATTTGTAAGAACAACCCAGCCTTTGGTTCTGATTTCCTTTCCATTGATTTACACTAGTAGATTTAATTCTGTCTTGGAGATGGCTATTCAATGGGAACTTTATAGTGAGGAAACCATTCTAGAAGGATGGCTCCCACTGGGACAAAGAACACCAGGATAATTTCATTTCAAGATCTCATTGATGCCTGAAGCTTAGCAGGACACAGGCCAAGTCCAAATGAGTGCTTACATAGAGCCTGGGGTGCATGTCCTGCTCTTAGCTCCTGAGCCAACCTGGGCAGGACCTGGGATGCCAGGGCTGCAGGAAACCAAAGGCTGTGGGACTTGTGCACTATCTTCATCTAACTGTGGAAAGACCCAGACAGCTTGGATATCCTCATTCATCTTTATTTAGATTAATTGAATGCAATTTAAAAAAAATTAATTTTGGTCTTCAAAGTATCACTGTAGTAAGGAATTTCTGGCCTGGCCTAGCCCTGAGATCTGGACCCACAGTCCCAAATAATCACACAGAATCTTATATTAATTATATACTGCTTGGCCTATGGCTCAGGCATATTATTTGCTAACTCTTAAACTAACCCATGATTAGCCAAGTGGCTTAGTGCCTATTCTCAGAGCAGCATTTTGCCTTCTTACCTCTGTGTCTGCCTGGCATCTTTGCTCTGCTTTTCCTCTTCCCAGAGTTTTCTTAGTCTGGTAGCCCCGTCCACACTTCCTGTCTGCCTTCTGGCCAATCAGCATTTTATTAAACCAGTATAATGGACAAATATTTACAGTGTACAAGAGCATAATCCCACAGCATATCACCTCTCTTCATGTTAGAACCAGGTTGAAGCGGGCCTGACCCATGCAGGGTAAGTGCTCAGAGTGCATGTGTCATTTGCCTTTTTTCAGAAGGAAGGTGTGCATCCTCTGCAGATGACCAGTGTGGTTCTGTGCTGTACATTCCTGTCCCTAGGGAGAGAAATGACATAAAAGAATGTACATTTGCTAAAACTCAAACTGGCTTAAGTGATTTTTTTTATTTCAAAGTTTTCAAATCTTATTAAATTCCATCACAGTTTGGTCTGTGCTCTTTTTCAGACATTTTTCTCTGACATGCAAATTTCTCCTGATGATAATGTGCCATTCTGGATATCCAGTACCTCTTGAAAACAGTAGTTCTCAACCTTCCTGCTGCTATGACCCTTTAATACAGTTCTTCATGTTGTGGTGACTGCCAACCATAAAATTATTTCATTGCTACTTCATAACTGTAAATTTGCTATTGTTATGAATTATCTTAATATAAATACCTGTGATGGTCTTAGGTGACTGTAGTGAAAAGGCTGTTTGACCCTGAAGGGGTCAAGATACAGGCTGAGAAACACTGGTCTACGCCTTCAGAGCCTCTTCCCATGGCACCTCTCTTGTCTGATGAGGAAGTGAGTGCCCCCAGGTGGTAGAGGTGTTCCTCAAAGGAGATGGGGGAAGAAAGGTTAAGGGAATGAAATGAAACTTGCTGCTTCATGGTGAATGTCAGCATGGCTCGGGGTAGGGTTGATGCTGAGTTTGGAGTGGAGTGGGATTTATTCAGGGCCTTAATGTCTTCCTCCTGGAGTTCTGAAGAGACCTTGGCATCAGAGACTGGGAGAGGGCCTCAGAAGGTGGGCCCCTGGTCACCATTACTTGAAGAGGCTGTTCTGGCTGTGCAGTGAACCAGGACGTTTACCCTGACATCTACAAATGGAGCTTTGCTGTCTCCATGGCCATTCTCTCCTCTCTGATACTCTCAGACTGGTGGTGGTTTGGCTAGGCTTTGGTGACTGCTGCAAGAGGCTACCCCCCACCCTGAGGACCTGGGGCTCTTTTTCCCATGACTCCACCCTGGATGCCTGCAGAGTGTAGAGATGGGTCCTATACCAGGTCTTACACAGCTGAGTTTTACATGCTGTTGCTCCTGAAATCCCAGCCCCTGATCCCCCCCACCCAGGGTCTATTGCTTCCTCAGCTAACTAAAGGAATACAGAGTGCTTTAGAGGGTCCTTGTGCTCCATCCATATGGGAAGGCCTCAGGGTGCACATTTGTGGCTGCTGGAACTCACAGAGGCCTATTTGTCTTCTTGAGGAGTCTGCTCCTTCCATGCTTTCTGTCTTCTTACCCACAGATATGAATCACCTGAAAGCATCTGAAAGTCTTAATCTTCTGAAAACTGAGTCTGTGCCTTTGCACATTTGGCCCTAATGGCCAGGAAGAGCCCTCCTGCTCCTGTGTGACAGGCAAGTCAGTGGAAGTAGCAGTATACTTTAGAGGCCTTCCCAATATGAATTTCTGAAATAACTTTTTAACTCTTTGAGGAAAATAAGCATTCTAATGGTGCATCGGGTTTGGTATTCTCTCACCAAGCCAGTGGTCCTCAGGCTGTGGTGGGGACATTTCAGGGATGCTCTGCAGCTCTGTGGATAAAGGCCCTAAGTCAGTTCTCCTTCCGTGTTGTCTTCATGGTGTTTGTGCCAAAAGTCAAATCCTGGGTATTTGCTGTGTTTGTACGGTGGCACCAGAGCACGGGGACTTGACAGCTCTGGGAAGTTGGCACATGAGGGAGCTGTGGGTGCCTCATTGCTTCAGCTAAGGGGCTGCTGGTGCATTTGTTTCCAGAAGCCTAGGTTTTTCTGGAGAGACAGAAAGCACCCCCGTGGCCCTCCAAAGCTTCAGTCTCTAGGTGTGATAGTTTGAATGAGATGTCTAGAGTTTTTAAGTACTGGGTCCCCAGTTCACAGTGTAGTTTGGTGAGGTTTAGGAGGTCTGGCCTTGCTGGAGGAAGTATCACTGGAACAGGCTTTGAGTTCCAAAAGACTCTCTCTCTCTTTGTGTGTGTGTCCTTCACAAATGTCACAATTTCCCTTTGCCCGGAGTGAAGGTTAGCTAGTCAACACACCTGATAATACCTTAAAATTAACATGGGAACTTAACTCAAATAAACTGTAATGATAAACTTAATTTCAAAATAGTGCACATTTCAATATGCAAACATCTATCATAGCCATGAGCACACAAAAATGATAATTTAAATAAATATAAGCCATGTTTGCTGATCATTGCTGGTACTTTGTGTTATATATGTTGAAGGAGTGATTCACAGACTGTTTTTCTGTACACATAGAGGGATGGAAGGATCTCTCAGGAGGCCACATATGCAGTTATGCAATGTCTCCACATAGATACAGTGGCAGAGACATCCATATGTAGGATATCCTGGTATGCATGGTCTTTCTTGGCCGGCTGTGGTTTTCCTAAATGATGAACTGTTTCTGTAAGATTTTGAGGAAAGAAAAAACCAATTTGTCTTGATTTACAGGGAGTCATTGTGTTCTTAGAAATTTAGGAGCTGCTTAAACTATTCATCAAAGCTCTCCTCATAACAGACAGAGAAGACTTGCCTCTGGCAGATGTAAATAGAGTTGCCTAGAGGTCATTTGGGGGAAGAGCTAGCGACTGTGGGCACTCCCTGAAACATATTTCTTGGTATCCTTGACGTTACCCTGGGTGTGAGAAGGCTGCTTGGTACAGTGAAGGTCTCCCTACTCCTGTAGTGGTACTTAGGAGGAACTGTGGACTGTGGCCAAGTCTCTGTCAGCCTCACAACAGGACTCCACATTTCCAGAAAACTTCTCATTCTCCTATGATACGTAAGCTACTCCACCACTTTGAACCCAAACATCTCCATGAGCCCTGTGGATGCTACATGGGTCTGAGGAAGGCCCATTTTCCAAGCACTTGAGCTGTCCCCACACTCTGTGCCCTGTTACTCTTTGAGAAGCCAACTGTCAGTGGTCTTTGCACAGATGGGGTCCCTATCAAGAGGTGGAGGATACTTCCTTAAACTTGGGCTCAGCACCTGAAACTTCCAGATTTTTCCTGCCTTGTAGGCTCATCACAAAGTCACAGCAGACACCCTGCTGGGGTTGGGTGGGAAAATCTGAGGACAGAAAAACACTCAGCACACTCAGTTACAGCTGCTACTTCTGCAAAGGCCAGCTCTTACCAGGGATCCTAGGAAGAAGGTTTCTGCTTTATCCACTTGAGCATCAGCCCACATCCCTGCAACTCACAGCTCACAGGGCCTCAGAGACTAAGCATGTAAGCAAGCAACAAGCAAGTGCTGAACCATAGCAAGGGGGAAATGCTTCTGTCCTTTAGACAGACAAACAGATGGGGGTAGTGAGGATTGATCGATGGTGAGCTTTCTTCTG
Source organism: Phyllotis vaccarum (assembly GCA_033318265.1). Taxonomy (NCBI): domain Eukaryota; kingdom Metazoa; phylum Chordata; class Mammalia; order Rodentia; family Cricetidae; genus Phyllotis; species Phyllotis vaccarum. The sequence goes on along the minus strand of JARWLC010000002.1, from coordinate 125,379,489 downwards.
GTCTCACAACTCATCCCTAACAGGCAACAAAGACTCTTCAACTAAAATCCAATGGGACCATCAAGCTGAATTCAGGATTGTATGAGGCAGGAGTGTGTCAGTATTTTGAGCCATGAAATCTGACGTTCCTTATCATCTGTGCACCTGAATAAAGGGGGTAAAATGGCTTTTAAGCCATATTGCAGCCCCTCCCTCTGCTCCTATGAGTCTATCCAAGTATAGGGCAGGTGGTCTGTTGTGCTTGGAATATGGCCGTTTTATGGGTCCAAGCTACCACATGCAGGGGAATTGGCTGAGGTGCTACCATAATGGTTGATGACAGCTCAAGACCAGCTTATCCTGGACGTGAGGGCTTTCTCTTAGGAGTTGGACACACTGAGTAGATGGTGTCATATGTGGGAAACATCCAAGAGATATATGGATACAAGACCAGGCTTGAGTGCCACAGTGTCTCCCTGTCCTGGCTACTTTGGCTTGGATGTGGCTCAGGGGCCATCAGATAGAGTAAGGCAGAGGAAATGTTCCTGTGACCACAGGCGCATGGTCAGGACCAGTATAGTACAGGACTGCCCTTAGGAGGATCCAATCCCACCTCCAACACATCTTTCCAGAGCCTGAGGAGGGAGTAATGATTCAATGTGGTCATAAACTCAGTGATGTTAGACAGACAGATTGCTTGCCAAGGAAGGATGTCTGGATCCTGAGGTCCTGCCAGCAGGTCAGAGAAGCCACATTCAGAAAATTGTTCTCCTTCTGACCATCACTGAGAAACATCTTCAATGCATTGTGCTGACAAGACAAACACAGAAGGTGCCAGGAGATACCTGATGGACCCAACCCCTTGCCCAGGATGCTGGTGTGCTTGCTCACAGCACAAGCCCTGAGGTCCCCTGGACTGGACTCTGGACTGTGGCATATGAATCACATTATCAGCCAAGACCCATTTTATTGAGAGCCTCAGGATGAGCTAGTCATGGCCTTGAGCTCTGTCAGTTTTCCTGTCCACACACAAAATGCCAACACCATCTAGCCTCCAAGATAGAGGAGGGAAGAAGCGATGCCCCATTCCTCTCTGTCTTGAGCATGAGCTGTGTGGAGCTCATGGCTGGCAGACAGTATCGGCTAAATACTCCAAATGCCACCAGAGAACAAAGGGAAGCTACCTGGTCCTCTGGAATCTCACCAGTCTAATTCACAAGGTTAAAAAGTAAGAGAACAGTGGCCTGCTAATAGAAGGGTTATACATTTTGGTCATGACCTCTCTCTCTCTCTTTCTGTGTGTGTGTGTGTGTGTGTGTGTGTGTGTGTGTGTGTGTGTATGTGTGTGTAAAGGGGCTGTGTGTGTTAATGTATGTGCACACATGTGCACACAGGGGCAGATGTCAGCACTGAATGTCTTCCTCAACGTATGTTTTGGAAGCAGGAGCTGGTTGGCCACTGAGCTCCAGAGATCTGCCTATTCTAGCCCCTTCCAGCACTGGGATTACCTATGTGCTCTGGACTTTTACATGGGTTTGGAGGGATTAAACTCTGGTCTTCATGCTTGCACAGCAAACACTTTACCTATCTTATGCACAAATCTTAATTTGTCTTCTAATAAAAACCTGGAGCCAGATATTGGGGCAAATGCTGAAAGATCAGAAAGACAGAGGAACAAGCCACAGCCACTTCTCACCTCAGCCAAAAGAGGAAGATCCTGTCTTCTACCTTATATTCCTTTCTCTGCCCAGCCATATCACTTCCTGGTTCAAACTTCCTAATGCTGGGATTAAAGATGTATGTGCTTCAAAGTATGTGGAGCAGAGGCGTGGAATCCCAAATTCTCAGATTAAAGATGTGCACTACCACCACCAGGCTGTTTCTCTCCTACACTGACTCAATCTCTTGTAGCCCAGTGTGGCTTTGAACTCACAGAGACCCAGACAGATCTCGGCCTCTGAGTACTGAGATTAAAGGTGTGTTCCATCACTCCCTGAGACCTCTATGGCTAACTCTGTGGCTGACTCCTTCCTGATATTCAGGCAAACTTTTTATCTTTAGAGCCTACATAGTATATCATCACACCACTGAGCCATGTGCCCAGTTCCCAGACAAGATTTGTCCATCTAGCATTGTCTGTATGTTCATGGGTGAGCCATCCACTGGAATATGGCCATCCTCCCACACATTCAAAACATTGTGGTTCTCACTCTTCCTACAGCTACTAAAGGCTAAAGCTCTTCAGTAAGAAAAGTGGCTGGACTGATCTTGAGCAGTGATTTGGAATGTCTTTCTATACACTGTGAATGCCTTTGGTTAATAAAGGGACTTTTTTTGGCCTATGGCAAGGCAACTTGGAGACAGGCAGGATATAAAGGAGAAGAAGGGCAGAGTCAGAGAGATGCTGTGAGCTGCTGGCCCAGAGAAGGCAAGATGTAAAAGTACAGGTAAGCTGCAAGCCACATGGCAAAGCATAGGTTAATGAAAATTAAGGTTAAGTTGTAAGAGCTAGCAAGCAATAAGCCTGAGCCATAGGCCAAATGGTTTATAATTAATATAAGCCTCTGCATAATTATTCTATAAGCAGCTGCAGGACATGGGGTGGGAAAGCTTTGTCAGGACAGGTCAGAAACTTCTGGCTACAGTGCAGGTAACCAGGGCTGTTTGGGGTTCATGAGTGATAACCATTTCAGGTCAAGAAGTTTGCATAGCACAGTGCTCCTATCCATCCTCCAGCTCTTACACCCTCCTCTCCTTTTCCTCTATGCTCTCTTGGCCTAAGATGGTAAGAAGATGTCCCATTTAAGGTGAAAACCCAGTCTCTTATTTGTAGCTCCTTGATGAAAGTTTAAAAAGTAAGTCACTCAGATCCCCTAATGGTCACAGTGTGTAAGTTAATGAACCAGGTGGCTTTAGGGCCTTTGCCTTCCAAGTTCTGCAGGGGTAAGAACTGTGGAAGACTGGATCATTGCCACTCATTTCCACATTGGTAGAGGAAACACTGTGCTTCATTTCAACAGTGATTTCTCTAAACACCTTCTTCTACAGCCAGAGAAAATTATCTTTCAGATCTGCCCTGTAAAACCTGCAGCTGCCAAATATCAGGTAGGAATCATGAACTGCAGATCTTTGGCAGGCAGAGATGTCCACAGCCACATCAGACAAATACATCTATCATACTTCCATTTAACAATCAGATTCAGCAGACTGCTTAGAATAGGAAACACACATCTACAAAGGCAATTTATTTTCAAAATTCTAGTTTTCTAACACTGGTACTGATGGCTGTACCTGTGTTATATGATAATTATATATTCATTGGCTCTGGGTGCTTTGCCTCCATTTGAATAAGAACCAAAGAATGCTCTTTACTGTGTCAACACGGTTCACATAATGATATATTACCTTTAATGTTCCCATTTGAATTTAAAGTTTGCTTTTGACCAACACAGAGATGTCAGCCATTCCACCACACAAGGAAGCCAGAATGTTCAGTGATTTTGGAAATGCTTTAGCTGCCACCAGAGAAGACCAGAGAGCCTCTAAGTTCTGCATCTTATGTATGTTTATAGATTTACTTCATTACCACAGTATGATACCACAGGGAGAGCCTGTTTGTAGAATTACAGATTCTCTTCTGATTTCAGGTACAGAGCCTTTCTCTGCAGTCTTGCAAACACACACATACAGACAGACAAACAGACAGACAGACAGACAGACAGACACACACACACACACACACACACACACACACACACACACACACACACACACACACACACACACCCATTTCCAATAGTCATCCAGAAACATACAGCCCAGAGGACTCAGGGCTTCACGCACTTGGCATGGTCAATGGTCTATGCAGAAAAGGAGAATGATAATAATAATTGTGTCCTGGGGAGGACCCTTGAAAGTTAACTATGAAATAATGGAATTGCATGCAGGCTCTTTTGTTTCTAAAAATGCAGAAAGTAGCAAGAAGTTGCCTATTTCGTCTTGCAGCACAAACTCTTTGAGGAAGAATTAAGAACTATTTCACAATGCATCAGCTGGCTGCCTGCTAGAGGCCCCAGGGCTAACTCCTGAGGAAGGTTAAGCGGTGTGTTCCGCTCTGGATTACTACTGCCGTTCAATTCATTAGAAGAGTTTATGGACTTACAATATGTCTGTAATTTATAGCCTGCTTACTGACAAAGCTCCATGCTAACATATGTCTAATTTGCCAAGGTTATCATGAGTTCCATTCATCTCCTCCACTAACAATGTGCCTCTGATTCCATGCTTCCTGGATGAGGTACATGTGGTTTCATATTTAGTGCTATCAATCACAGGTAATTGCCTCTAGCTCCCCAGCTTACTGTGGAGGATGGCTTCTCTGTAGCCCTTGAGGACAGACGGCAGGATTGCACAGCCAGAGGAGGGCGCCATGCCCCAGCCTCCCCAGAAGGAGCCTATTTCTGTAGCCCTGGAACTCACCATATAACCCAGCAGAAATGCACAGTCACCAGGGACTCAAAGCTTCTGTATTAGTCACCATGGTTGCTGTGGGGAAGAATGTTAGGATACTGTTGCTGGATCCTCTCTAGGATCTAGTGGATGTGACCAGGTGTCATCCAATGTGACAACTCCTGGCATAATCTGAATGCCTGGCTTGAACAGCCTTCCCCTGTCTGCTTAGAGCTTTGCCATGGACATCCGAAATGCTTTATAGAACCTGGCCGTGAGAAGGGCCTCGGGCAGTGGGATTGTGGATTTTAGAGTGTGCAGCCATACCCTGAAGATTAGGTGCTGTTTGTCAAGCCTTGCTGAGGATGCACAGTCAAGGTTGAGAGCTAGGCTGCCTGCTTAGAGCTACCTAGTCCATCTAATTCTCCCAAATTTACCTTGCTGCCTGCTTTGACCATTGTGCGAGAATGTGTGTGTGTGTGCATGTGTGTGAATTCACATGCATGTAGATGTGCATACATACATGGAGGTGTTGGTCTTCAGGAACTTCCATTCTTGATTTTTGAGTCAGAGTATCTCATTGGTCTAGAATTTAGTGTGTAGGCTAGGTTGGCTGGCCAGAAAACCCCAAGCATCCCTTCCTCTGTCTCCATCTCCTCAGCACTGGGATTACAAGCAGGTGACATCACATCTGGATTTTCACACGGGCTCTAGGTGCTGAAGTTGGCTTCCCATTCTCACAAAACAAGCACTTTGAACCATGCTGTCTCACCAACTCTTACTTTGTGCATTTCTGGATGAAAAGCACCAACTACTCAACATGAGCAGCATAAGATGATGTGGCTGTTCAGATAGTTGGTGTGTAGAGAAAACACAGAACCACTGTGTACCTCCAGATTCTAAGATGAAACAGTGTAGAAGCAGGTGCCCGAACCTGAGGACTGCTTAAGTGAGCAGCATGCTCTGGCCTGTACTCTGAATTCTTCATTTTCTGAAGTCACTGGGGGAAGTTTGGGCCGCTGAACAGCCTAGTATCTGTGTTTACAGAATCCATTCAAGCTTTTGAATGGCAAAAGATCGGTCCAAAGAACAGAAGCCAGCACTCCTGGTGGTATTTGACACTATGGAAGGGATAGCAACAGGATGGATGGAAAACATGATGTCCTAAGTGCTCTTTCCTTATGAGCAGGAGATGGGCAATCATGATCATGGAAGAATACATTTCTGCAAGGCTGGCTTTTGAAGCTGGGCACATGGATGTATATGTCCCTTAACGTGGGTACACGGGGACTTGTTTTTCATCATAGGGCTCATTCCTTGAGTCGTAATTTTGTCCTTCTGTGTCCAGCCAGTGATCTGGAAATTATACCGTTGGTTCACAATTAGGCTGAGGAGCCTCCCCAAGAACAGACAAGTGTGTTGCTGGGGAATCCAGGACAGGATTTGGTCATTAGACACAAAGATGTGTGCATGCCTTACTCTAGCTCATAGCTTAGAAGTCTGCATCTGAAGAAAAAGAAGAGAAAGGAGTGCTTTTTAAAGAGTTATTTATTTGTAACAATGTGTTACTGAAATTAAAAAAAATTAAAGCCTGATGTGGCTTGGAGGTAGGACAATGTGCAATGGGGGCAGCTTTACTTCTGCGAGATAAGAAGGTCTGGAGTCCTCTAGGCAACAGTAGTCCTGAACAAGATGCCTAAAAACAGGCAAAGTGGTAAGTTTAGTTAGTGGGCTTTATCAAAATTAAGAAGAATTCCTAAAGATCAGATGATCAACTCATCGCAGGACTTGTAAATCTCAGAGCAATAAAGGACAGGGGCCAGCCAGTGAGCTAGAAATTATACTGTTGGTTCACAACTGGCCTGAGACAAGTGTGTTGGTCAAGGGCCCAAGTTGAGAATGGAGAGGCTACATGCCATGGACAACTGGCAAAGGCTATGGATATCATTCTTTTTATATTTTTTTTCAAAAGTTGATAGACTGTAGGATATTTTCTAATTAGCCATCACTGTAGAGGGTAAGGGACAAGTTGAGACATTACATGGCTCTTTCACCACACTCTCACGGGGTCATGGGAAGAGGAGAGGACAGGCCTGGCATTGGCAATTGCCAAGGTCTCTGGTCTGGAGCAGTCATCTCTGGCCCACTGTATGCTCATCAAATGTGGTCATCACTCTCTGAGCCTATCTGTAGACCCTTCCTAACAACAATGATAGCCTGTGTACTCTTTTTGGGGACCCAGAATTTTGGTTAGGAGCCACCTGAAGTATCTTTACTCAGAACTTTCTGTTCTAGAAGGCAGCCAATATGAGCAGGTAAGCGTTCCAAGTCAGGGCTTTATCCCCAAAGATACAACTGTGTGTTTCGCTATTTGTCAGAACCCAGGATACACACAGGTGTCTTACCTTGTGCTTTTCAACTATGGTTCTGAGATGGGTCTCAGTTGTCCTGAACTGCTTGGTAGAGCAGAGAAGAAAGATGGGAAAGTTGGGGAAGCTCCAGGGCAGAATCTGCTCATTAGACACAAGAATGTGTACATGCCTAACTCTATATCATGGCTCAAAAGCTGAATATAGAGAAAAGAATGGTTTTAAGAGTTATTTATTTTTATTTTATGTGTATGAGTGTTTCATCTGCATGCCCGTATGTGTGCATCATGCAGTACCAGCTGAAGCATTGGATCCTCTGGAACTGGACTTATCAACAGTTGTGAACCACCATGTGGGTGGTGGGAACTGAACCGGGGTCCTCTGTAAGGGCAGTTAGTGCTCTTAGCTATGGACCCATCTCTCTCAAGAAATCCCTCAAGAAAGGAATGTTTTGAAGGACACTTACTGAGCAAGATAGATTACATTCTTTCTGAATGGTAAACTGTAGAAGTTCTCAGTGTGTGCAAAACAAAAATAAATGAACATCTTCCTAGAAAGAAAACTATGGTGTAATACAAAGGAGCTAACACTCAAGAAAATTCCCTTCTCTTAACCCAAGGGCTGTGTTTTCAGTACTCAGTGGTTACCTTTACAGAAAAGGGCCAGGGAGAAATAAAGAAGTCTCTGTATAAATGATAGGTGTTACATACATGGTAAGTAGTTGATAGATGATAGTTATGTAAGTGTAGACTTATAAATGACAGATAGTTGGGAGGTAGATACATAGGTAGAAAATAGATAGGAGGATTGATTAGCAAGTGTAAGGACTTGGGCAGTCAGTTATTTCTCTGTTTTCCTGATGCATGTACACAGACACATACATGGGAGGGGGGAGTATGGTAATTGCAGAAGACTTGTGCAATTATCTGGCCAGCTGATAGACTATCCATAACCATCATTTGTTGAACATCCTGGAAATCAAGATACTATGTTAGCTCCCTTTCATGTTGGCCTTATAATTACAACATCCTGCAAAGGATTTGCACCTGTGAAGATGTTACTGGACTGTATGGGGTCCTGGCCAAGGTTCATGGATATACTGTGTAGGGAAGCCAGCCTGGATCAGTCATCCTACTGTGGGTCTTGAGGACCATTGTATAGCTCCTGGGTGTTCTTCGCTGTGTCTCTTTGATGTGTGACTTTTCCTGGTGAAATGTGAATATATGTCCATTTACCTCAGATAGGGCAACAATGGCAGACTGGAAGCTGATTCTATGTCTAACTTAGAGAACCAGTGACCTCATTGGGGTTACTTGCAGGAATGTGGTGACTCAGGAATGTGTGACTCTTGTACACATTTCACTTAGCTCCCTGGAACTCTGAAATTGCTTATGTCATATACAATTTTAATAAAAAGTCTCATAAATCTTTTGAGTTTTTAAGTTCTGTTAGTCTTGTAAGTCTCCACTTCTGAGCTGCATGGCTTCATAGAAGCCAGACAGACTCTTTGACCTCTTCTGGTTGAAGAATATGATCAGATATGATTTTTGTTTCATTTAGATAAGCTTTTCATAGATGCCACACCAAAGTGTCCTAGTCCTAACTTCTGAAAGGATGGTCACTGCAGCATCTGTGATTGAATAAAAATGTCCTCAGTAGGGGCATAGGGAGAGGCACTACTAGAAGACATGGCCTTGGGGGAGGTGTGTGTCACTAGGGGGCCGGCTTTCCGGCCTCAGACACTCAAACCTGGCTAGTATGTCTTAGTTCGAAGCCTGCAGCCTGCAATCAAGAGGTACAACTCTCAGCTCCTTCTCCAGCACCATGTCTGCCTGCATGCCACCATGCTTTCTTGCCATGGTATTAATGGACTAAACCTCTGGAGTGTAAGCCAGCCTCAATTAAATGTTTTCCTTTATAAGAGTGGCTGTGGTCATACTGGGTCTTCACAGCAATAGAAATCCCGAGTAAGACAGAAGCTAACATTATGTCGGAGAGCTTTTCCTGCCATGTTATTGCTGGCATCTTGGATATGGAGTAGCACATGTCAGGCTATGCAAGGTTTCCAAATACTGATGTGTTCTGTCATCCAATATTAAAAGTCATCCATTAATATCACCCTGGCTTTGTCAGGAAAGCCTATAGGAATTAATCTGTCAGGCTTTGGGTAATAGATCCACATTTTGTATGTGGCCTTGAAAGTTCCAATTCCATCACTGACAGCAATTCCTGTTGCAATTGCTCTTTATAGGGAAGATTCGAAAGAACACTCTACTGTCTGTGTCTGAAGCTCATCTATGAAAATGTGGCTAGTTTAGCTCACAACTCACACCTGATTCCCCCCCTCCACCCCCACCTCCTGGCACAGTCATACCTGGATATGTATCAGAAGTAGAAGCTGGGGTGGGTCTTGGACAAGCTAGAAAAGTGCTATACTGCTCAGCTACATCCCAAGCTTGGGGGGGGGGTTATATAGATTACCAATTTCATTTTTCCCCCTAAGGAACAAGGATGCAATAATTTATAATAACATTCTCATGAAATGATGAGAACACTGTAGACTCAGAGTAGTCAAAGTAAGGCAGCATACTTCATGACCTTGCAAAGCCAGACATTAGCCTGAAAGGCTAGCAACACGACTAAGGGCAGAGAATAATTTAGGAACTCTAACACTTGACCCTCCATTTGAGGGAACAGTTTTACATGACCTCTAGGTCTTATCTTCGCCTCTGAGGCTTAGATTTGTTTTTCTCAACCAAAACCATGTATAGGCTTTTCATGACTATTCTCTAGTTCATCAGTTGTGTGACCTTGCAGGAAGCTTGGCTATTTGGTAATTTTGTACTCTACACTTCTAGTTCGGGTGTCTTTGGTGAGCTTATCATTTGGGGGGATACCTAGACTAGCAAACATTAGCAGGGGTCAGTATTTTCTTTCTATTTGCATCTGACCTAAGCTGGGTAAATGCACCTTTTAAAAAACGAACCATTTGACTTATGTCCAACTGCTTAAATGAATGAAGCCAGTCTGAGGTGGTCGTGTCACCCTAGCAAGACGCTGAACTGGTGCCAGCTGAGTCTTCAGCAAGGCAGCCCACTGAGCTTGAGGGTACAGCCTATGCCCAAGATCCTGTCCTGCCAGGACTCCCGGGCTGGGAATGAAACCCAGCATTTGCTGTTTGGCCAGGCTGCTTCTTCTCTTCCTCCTCCGTCGTCTAAAGAACAGCAAGTCTTAACTGCTGGGCCCACATTCGTTTCTATGTTTCCACAGCACTGTAGATTGTATGCTGAACACATACTCACCGATAACATCCAATAAGCCCTTCCCTGCTCCTCCACGTAAGTCCCCATGTCCCTTAGACTATTTTTGTGTCATATATGCACATGATTTTATGTGTCTATGTAAAATCTTGAAACCGAGCATGAGAGGAGCCATATTATGTTTGTCTTTCTTAGATTGACTCAATTTGATCCTCCTGCCTCTGCCTCTGAGTACTGAGACTAATGCCACATGCCACCATGCCCAACTTCTAGTTCTGGGTCCTATACTCTTGCATCCCAGGCTGGCCTCCAACTTACTATGTAGCTGAGGATGACCTTGAACTTCTGATTCCCCTGTCTCTACCTCTTGAGTGACAGGGTGGCGGGTGTGTACCACTGTGCCAGGCTGATGTGGTGCTGGCGATGGAACCTTGGGGATGGAACCCAGGGCTTTATGCACAATGAGCAAGCGTTCTTATCAGCTGAGCTACATCTCCAGCTCTAGAAGGCATTCTTAAGAACAGCAGCAACACAATCTTAGGTCTTTGACTTTCCATAAAGCACCAAGGACCAGGTATGTTGGTCTCACTAGGTCAGAGTAGGGTTTTCCCAGCCCCACCTGCCCCCTGACCCATTGGGTCTGCCTTGGCTGTTCTGCAGGCCACATGCATAGATGTCCTTCCTACTTCACTCAATTTCTTGTTATTATTTTTAGATGGAAAGAAGTTAATAACCCAGAGTGTGCCTCTAAATTTAGGCCACGCCATCCTTAAAAGTCAGGAAAGTCTATGAATTGGAGAAATGGCCAAGAGAGTCATTTATCCATGCATAAATTCATTTATTCATTTGTTAAAACTGGGTCTCATAGTACTGGTTCCTATAGAACTACTTCCTAGTTCGCTGAATCTGACCCTTTAGCCTCTATTGACCCTGTGTGCTGGGATTACAGATGTGAGCCATCGTGACAGGGCTGACAGGGGCTAGATCTGGGAATTCCCAGAAAGCAGCCCTGTGGGAATCTGGGACTGACATACAACTTATCCCAGGAACAGGTCATGGTTGTCCCTTCTGTGAACCTCCCTGCCACCTCCCTCCTGTTCCAGGAACCAGAGTAGAACTCACCCTACCTCACTGCAAACAAAAGGCTGCACACTTAAGGCCCTCTCAGCAGACTTCTTTTTAAGACATCTCTCATTTATGCTGGAGCAGGGAGAAGATTCATTAAAAAGAAAAAGATAAAAAAAAAAAAAAAAAAAAAAAAAAAGCTCCCATCCCAGGCTTGATGACAAAGGGCACCTCCCGGTTTGGCTCTCCCCAATGGTGGGACCTAATTACCAGCGGCCCTGGCGGGCTGGGCCTGAGCTGCCAGCTTTGCAGAGTAGAGCTCCTTTAATTATACACACATTTCCCTGCTCTCCACTCTCTGGCAGCCCCATGGCCGGCACCTGTGCTCTCAGACCTGGGGCCCGGGTCGTCCTGCAGATGCTGAACCTCTTTTGTTGATTTCCTATTAGAGGCACTTAATAGGCAGAGGCTGGGGACAGCTTTACTGAGCGCCTGGCAATGGACTGCAAACATTGTTCCCTCGGTGGGTAAAGGGTCAAATGGTCTCTCCCCTGCCCAGGCTCAGCTGGATAATTGCTGGTGATTAGCAATTTTAATTACCAGGTGCGAGGGGTCGCCCCTCCCCCAAAATTGGGCAGGTTCTTAATAGTCCTGTGGTTGCAACCAGGGAGCGCCTTTTACCAATATGCTCTGGGCCTTTTAAAGTTAATTAAATTAAAGCCCCCCCCCCAAACTATCAGAGATGGGTTGGGGATCTTCTGCTCCCGACATCAGTTTCCAGTAACGAGCATCCTACAAATGAACATGAACACTACTCTGAGAGCAGAGATTAACCCCTGGTAAGCAGTGTGCTTCTCTGTGCCTGCGACCATGGTGGCCCTGGAAGCCCTTTTCTGTTGCTTGGATGGTAGCCCCCAAACACCCCAGTGTGCTAGTTACACACCCTGACTTTCAGGGGTGTCACAGGATTTCTAACTCTGTCTGGCCTAGGCCACAGCCTCACTTTCTCCAGATGGGTTCATTTACATACGACGGGCACAAATATTGATCACAATTGAGCAAACGACAGGTCTTGAAGCTTGAAAATTCTGGGGTGGGGGTGGGATAAGAGGAGAAGGAAAGGGGGTTGGAGTTGGGAGGGAAGGGAAGGAGGGAGGAGGAGGAACCACAGCCTGGGCCCACCTCTAAGTCTCAGCTTCTGTGGAACATGCTTTGGGAACATGTTTGGGAGTTGGGAATCAAAGCACTCAGTGGAGTCTGAGGAGAGATGGAGCCTGGCAGATACACAGTCACGTGGGGAACAGAAAACAGTGGAGACCCAATGGTGCTTCTTCCTGCTGGGAGAAGATGACCTGGCTGGAAAACCTTCCAGAAGGCTCTTGACCTGCAGCTGCCCCACACCAGTGGCATGCAGGAGGCAGATGAGCCATGGCCACATTCTGCCTTAACTTTGGTTTCTCTGGCCCTGGGTTTAGCATTTTTAATTAAAATTAACTTCTTCCTGAGGACCGTGTAGACCACTCTGTGCCCCCCAAGATTAGATTGTGCCCCAAGCACGTGCCCCAGAATCCTTCCTAAAGGACACTGCTGGGGAGCAATGTCCAGTTTCAGCTTCAGTTTCCCACAATCCACTTGGAGAACCTAGCTGCTGGACCAAGAGCCCAGGGAGTTTCTGGCCAAGGAGGTGTGAAGAGTGTGAGAATGAGACTCTGACTGTGTGGTGGGTAGAAAGGCGAAGCTGGGTGTTGTATGTTCACAGGCATGAGGCAGATCATGGAGTCAAATGGGAGACTGCCCAGGTAAGCACGGAACTGAGTATTAGCCCAGATATGTGGGTCCATTACCTGGTTATTTGTGATTAAAATTTACCCCTTTCTCTCCTGCTGCACCTGCTGACTTTTCTTGCTTCCTATCTACAGTGTTATTGTACCCATAACACCAGGTTCCATGCAGTGGGTTTGTAGAAACCTGTCCTGATTTCTACCCTGTACTCACACTAAGCTGAGGACCTGAGGACATATGCAGACCCGAGTCTCTCTGTGTTCCTATAAGGCTGTCTGTGCTATTTTCTGCTTTAAAAAGGTAGCCAGGCCTTAGAGGAGGCTGGGTGTCAGGACTTCGAAGGGCATGGACAGCAGCCTGGAAGCCATGGTTTCCCCAAGCAAAACCATCCCTTCTAAGTACTAGAGAGGTTGGTTCCTACCAGAGACATTGTAATGGCCCTATATTTGAAGACAGTAGTGACTGGGGCATTAGACTGTGGCCTCAGTGTTATGGCAGGTTCCTGTTTGGGAGCTGGCTGGAAGGCTCTAGCTACCAATGCAGGAAGATCTGCTGGCAAGGGCTAAGCATAATCTGACTGTAGGTGAAGTCTCTTCTAGCAGGCAAACAGCACATTGTTCTGCATTTCACGTCTGCTTTAAAAACAATTATTACACAGAGCTTGCTGGCGCACACCTGAATCCTAACAGTTGGAGGCAGAGGCTAGAAAATCTCTGTGAATTTGAGACCAGCCTGTTCTACATAGCCAATTCCAGGATAGCCGGGCCTACAAAGAGAGACCTTGTCTCAAAAAACCCAAATAATAATTATTGGTCATAATAATATTAAAATTATTGCACTTATTTATTTAGGTAGGTGTTTGGGTGTGTGTATGTCACAGCTGCTATAGGGAAGCAGAGGACAAGTTGTAGGGATGCCTTTTCTCCTTTGACCGTGTGAATCCCAGATAGAGAACTCATGCCATGAGGCTTGGCAGCAGGCACTTTTAGGCTGAGACATTTCCCTAGCCTTGGTCTTCATTTGACTCTTACAGAGAGTGACTGTGTAGGCGAAGTTCTAAAGATGGGTTCTCTGGTGTGTGTGTGTGTGTGTTTGGGGGAAACACACCTGAAGATTCCATTAAAAGGACATATGAATTCTGTATCCATCTGTGCTCACAGGATGAAGCCCCGCCTTCATATGGAGCCAAGATCTCTTAAGTTAAAACTATTTCTAGAAAAGAGACCATGAGATACTGAGGCTACAGATGAGGGGGCGGGGCATACTGGCCCGCAGCAGCCACAGGGAGGGGAGCCCAGGCAAGGGAGGGAGAGGAGAGAGAAGGGGGGGCAAAATGGAAAAGGGAAAGAGATAAAGAGAGGAGGCAGAGGAGTAGGGGAGGGAGGTGGAACAGGAAGAGAGGAAGAGAGGGGGAGGGAGGGAGAGAGGAGGGAGGGAGGGAGGGAGGGAGGGAGGGGGAGACAGAGAGAGAGAGAGAGAGCAGTGCCCTGTACCCGGTGCCCTATCTGTGACCTCCTAAGTGGCTGCCACTGTGCCACTATTAGTCAGCTTGCTCCTGTCCTGAGGGGAGCCTGGACTTTCTCCAGTGCCTCAGTGGACACTAAGCTTCAATGCCTCTGCTCTCCACACCCACCTGGAAGTCTGTCCTTGAGCTGCAGGAGTGACTTAGGCTTGCCTCAATTTTCTGCAACCTGAAGACAAGCCTGGTGACTTTATTGCTATCAGTCGCCTGCTGCACCTCTGTGCACCCGGACTTCCTTGCTGCGCTCTGAGAACATAGGTATTGTGCCCTGAATTATGATCTTGCTGTGATAATACACTGTATTGATTCAACAGAACAACCTGTCTATTCTGTCTTCTCTCCCCCATCTCTGAGAAGGGAAGGGAGGCTGACAATCAGGAACAGAAATATTTTGGACTTTGCATCTTATGGCATAAAGACTTTTTTTTTTAAGTTTAATATTTGCAGAGTAATTTTTTTGCAGGCAAATGTGGTTCTATCTGAATGAAGAAGGTGAACTTCTTGGAGCCCTTATTCTATGGTGGTGTTAAAATGCAGAAGAAAATTGAAGGTGTTGTTCTGAAGTTACAGTGGCACAGATGAAATATGATGAAGCTGCTGCCTGGGTCGTGAGGTTCAAAAATAAAAGGATAAGCTTTCATCTCCGTCCTGCCTTATTCTTTTACTGCTTCTGGGCCCTAAGCGTTCTGAGGCCACTACAAATAAACCGTCAAGAATCGCCACAGATGGTCTAAACTTACCTTTGTCGCACAAGTTTGTTGTTTCATGTATCCACATCCACGGAAGCAGGTTGGATTCAAAACTAACAATAGGTGGATGTAAGTAAACATTTGTATAAGGCAACACAGTGGCTAGGGTCATCTTTATTAACAAGTACTTTTGTAAGCAAATAGGAAATTATTTTCCTTCAAAACAGTTCATCTAAGTCTCAGTAGCTGAACCTGCCTTTGCACCATGAGGACATCCATGATTTGAAATTTCACAGCTGCTGCCCACATTGGCTGGAAAGCAGAGGCTGGTGTGGAGAATTGAGGAGGGGCTTCACCTAGGGTGCAGAGAGACCTGTATGTAAAGGATGTGAGCACATAACTACATATATAAACACAAAAGCATACACTTCCTCTGAACTATCTAAGAGGCAGGCATTCAGTAGCCCTAGAGACACTGATGCCCACTTCCATCCTGTATAGATAGCTGAAGACACCATTGTGCTTGGCTCCGTCTATGTCCTGTTTGGGCTTTGTTGAGCTACATGGAACTGGGGTGCAATGGAAGCCCTGAAGTCTAAGACCTGGATTCCAGGTATTGCTATCAGAGAAGAAGTGGAGACAGGTGAATGAATGAGGCTTCAGCAGAAATTGTTTTACGGCTAAGGATATCTCTCTCTGAGCAGCTGCTTCACGTCCCATTCACAGACCCAGTATCCAGAAAGGATGCTCTGATCCATGGTTGCTGTCTGCCAGCTGGACCAAGAGGAGCAGTACTTCCTCCCACCTAAATCCTAAAGTGGATACACATCAAGATCAGGCCTAGGGCTTATCCCCTTCCTCTGTGCTAAATCCTAACAGATGCATCTGTCCCCCTCCCCCGCCCTGTGGTCCCTTCCTCTGTCTGCACTGTTATTCTCAGAACACAGCCTGGGCTGCCCTTGATTATGGGTCTTCCCAGGATGCAGCTCACTTGGAGTTTATAGCAGTGTCTAGTAGTAACATGAAGGCCTTTTTCAGGGACCATCTTATGAAAGCAGGAGGTGTGCATCATCCTGTTTGGGGACCACTCAAATGCTTCCAGTCCTGCTGGTCATTAGGGTCATAATTTCTAAATGGCCTTTTCCTTGTATGGGATAGTGTACCTGCTGTGGTTAATCTAAAACATGGACCATTTAAAGAGACAGGAGAAAGGAAGAAAGTGTCTCCTCCAGCCTTAAAAAGGAAAGTTCTATGTGTTCTTTTAAGGATTGTGCTATGCGGATGATCCCGTGCTTCCAGCCAGAGTGACTGCCTTGTTTCCAGTCTGTGGTCAGGGATGGGCATCATCTCAAGCTTGCAGAGTCACATGGGTTCTGAGGAGAGGGAGAGGTGTGAGGTTCTGGGAAGAGATGGTTTGCGGTGACTGTGGGCTTCAGGTAGAGTCTGGTTTGTAACCTGTGTTTTCTCTTAAGAGAATCAGGAAGTCAGAATCTCCTGAAGCTCTTCCTGGGCACATCTGGCTCTGGATGTGCCCAGCATGGGCATGAGTATTGCACAAACTTTAGTTAGCATATAATGAAAACCCAGAGCCAGATATTGGGGGAAAGCTGGAATATTAGAAACAGAACACAGCCACCCAGCCAGCTCCTCAGGCCTGTTTCCAACTGAATGCCTGAGTCCTTTGAAGAAAAGGAAGGGAAAGTCTCTGGGAAAGCTAAAAAACCCTCTTCTCTTGCTCTACCCAGCCCTCTTAACTTCCTCTTTCCACATTCCTAAAGCTGGGATTAAAGGTGTGATTCATCACTTTCTGATCTGACTTGGTTCTGTGGGTAATTCTAATATTCCAGATTAATTTCATTAAATATGTATCACCATTTATGTGTCTAATGCCTTCAAAGGCCAGAAGCAGGGTGTTTGGTCCCCTAGAGCTGATATTCCAGGCTAATTTTATTAAATATATATCACTACACATGAGCATGGGAAAAGTGGGCCCCAGAGACCCATCCATTCTGGAGATGCTTGTCCTAGGTGGTGGCATTCCTCTGCGGTGCCTGTTAAGAGCAGTATGCCCTGCTTTTCCTTCTAAGTGATGAGAAGTCAGGCCTGCTTTGCCTTGCTGGGTTGTGATCTGCCTTTGGTTGTGGTTCTTGCCGTTGGGTTCTGTTGTAAAAGCCCACAACATAGTTAACATCGGGTGCAGATAACTGAGCCCAGTGCACTCAGGGAGTAAGATCTGGAACACAAGCCTGCGTTTTGCTTTTGGATTTTGCTCTTGAAAGGGTAGTATCACCTAGGACAAGAGTCAGCTTGTTCCTGTGGGTAGAGAAGATAAACCTGTGCACACTTTGATTCAAGCTGTGAGTTCCTGAGACTATAATGCCTCTTCTCTGTGTGTGAGTGTATTGTATGTATGAGTGTGAGACTGTATGAATGCATCGGTGTGTATGTGTGCAAACATATGTGCATATGTGTGTGTGCCTGTATGGTTGCATTTCTCTATGTGGCATAAATTCCTCTGTGTGTGTGTGTGTGTGTATTGTGTGTGTGCACACACGTGCATACATGTACATGCCCCCTAATCATAAAAAGTAGAAGAAGGTGAGCAATGAGCTGTGGGCAGGAGAGGGACCCACAGCCTTCTCACCTTGATTGAACATATTGTTTTATTTTGACACACATCTGTGGAAAGAGACCGTTTTGAACTACAGCAGCAGAAAATGCATGTACAGCCGCCTCCTGCAGAACCAACTGCCCGGACTTCTTAAAGACATAATGAAATTCCTTTAGATATCTTTTGTTTCTTGAATCTTAATGAAAAGATTGATTTCTGGTCATTATTTATCTATTGTCAACTTTAACAAACAGCTGTAGTGATAATTGCTGGATTTCCCCTCTGTGTTTAGCGGGAACTGTCAGTTCACAAACATGGAATTGTGCTATTATCTGTGTCTACGGCATTTTTCTGTAAATATAAAGACTTAGTGCTGGTTTTCAATAAGTACACAAAGATGCTAATTACCACCATAACCATGTAACACACCAAAATATATAAAAATAAATAACAAAAATGTGATTTTTCTATTAGAAATTCAAAAATGCTTATTTTTTAGGCAGCCTGTCACACACTACTTTGGAAGCAGTACCATCATCACATCTGTTTTCTAGACCTCAGTGACAGCTTTCTGGCCTCACTATGGGCCTTATGTGGAAATTTCCTTATTCTTGGTGGTCACTTCACTAAGATTCCCGGCCTTCAAATGTCGCTGGCTTTGAACTCCTATAGGCACTGGGTTCTTGTGACACATTCCTCAGAAAAGGGACAGAGCTCCAACTAAGGAGATGCTGAGCCAAGGACAGAGGTTTATGAGCTTCTCTGAGGACATCTGATTCGGGAGGCTGTGCTGGTCAAGGCTTCACAGTGTCTTTGGTCTTGATGCTAAAATGGAAGAGGCCAATTAAAGGATGAACATTTTCTTTTCTTATATTATACCACTATGCTAACAGAGTCCCTCCGTGTGGGCTCCAGATCCCAAGGGGGCTAACCTTTTGATGGGCAGCTGAAGGAGGGGCCTGGCCTGTTGGAAACAATCATCTTTATTTACTCTGAGTTTCTAACTGAAGTAATGCATTTGATTATGGGCTGGTTGAGGGTGCATGTGTTAGCACGTGTGTGTTTTAACACATGTATGCATGTCTGTACTTCATGATCATGAAAGGCAAGGTTTTTACAGTAGACATTTAGATTCTAGCAAGGAACCAAATATCTGTTTATCTAGTATCACTTGGAAAAGAACCAGGAGGATGCATTGAGGGCAAATGGACATATATACACTGCATATATATTATATACACACAGGAAGAAGAGAAAGATTGCAAAAATTAATTTTTATGTGTGTTTTACCTATATGTATGTCTATGTAACACATATGTCCAGGGCCCATGGAGGCTAGAAGATGGCTTTAGATCCCTGGTTGTGAGCTTCCAAGTGTGAGTATGTGAACCTGGATCTTCTGAAAGAGCAGCTTATGTTCTTGCTGCACATTTTTATTTTAAAGAATTACATAAGTATGAAGACCAACAGAACCTTATAATGTTCAGGGTGTGCAGGCAGGGAGGAGAATGGGGGATCGTGAGTCCCTCCACTGAGAGTCAATAAGGGAGTCTGAAGGCTAGCAGGACAGAGACCCAGGTAAGCTGAGGATTCAATTACTAAAAGCAAAGAAAAACAAAACACAAAAGGAGGCATAATGAAAAAGTCAGGAGATTAAGGTAAAATGCAGAAAATTTCAAGTCATTAAAAAGATTAGAGATATCATGAGAGCAGAGATAAGAAAAAAATCAAACCCGTGATAGCAGTGTCATATACAAACATATCGGTGGTGCATGAAATACAAACATCCCCAAATCACCAGTTTGTCAGATCGGGGTGGCCGCAGAGACTCAACTATATGCTGTCAACAAGAAACCCACTTTAAGGTGAAAAAAACAAGCCAAAAGCAAATGAGTCAGAGCAGATTAGATGCAAATATGGAGCCAGAGAGATGGCTTCACCCATAAAAGCACCCGCTGCCAAGCCTGAGTTCAGTCCTCACAACCCACATGGTGGAGGGAAAGAACCAGTTCTCACAGGATCTCAACACATGGACCACGGCATGTGTACACCCCACATACATATACACAATATAAAAAAGAGATTCAAACGTGATAGGGAAGAAAGTCTGGTTACTTGTGTGGTATCAAATGAAGTAGATCACAGAACAAGTATCATTACCAGGGATGGAGAAGCAGAGTTCATCATCAAGAGTGCACACTAATATACATGGACCTAAAAGAGAACTTCAGAATTTACAAAGCAAAACACTCACCTGAAAAAGGCCCAAAATCAAACCAATGGCCATATGTGGATTTTTCTGCCCACCCCCAAACAGGATAGAGTAAATCAATAGACAGTGTCTTAGTTAGAGTTACTGTTACTGTGATGAACCAAGGTGAAAAGCAACCTGGGGAGGAAGGGTTCACTTGGTTTATGCTTCCACATCACTGTTCATCAGCAAAGAAAGTCATAGCAGGAACTCATGCAGGGCAGGGACCTGGAGGCAGGAGCTGATGCAGAGGCCTTGGAGGGGAGCTGCTTCCTGGCTTGCTCCTCATGGCTTGCTCAGCCTGCTTTGGTATAGAACCCAGGAGCACCAGCCTAGGGATGGCCCCACTCACTATGGGCTGGGCCCTCCCCCATCAATCACTAATAAACTGCCTTCCAGGATGGCTCACAGCCCAGTATTATGGAGGCATTTTCTCAGTTGAGGTATTTTCTCTCAGATGACTCTAGTTGTGTTCAGTTGACATAAAACTGGACAGCACAGACAGCAAGGACAGGAATGACCTAAGGGATATAATTGAAGGGGCAGATTTGATTGATACATACAACCCCACTCCAACCAGAAAGATACATCTTTTCAAGTGAATGTGGAATATCCACTACAATAAAACATAGTCTATGGCCTAAAACAAAGTTTCACTTTTTTTTTTTAATGAGTTATTTAAAGCATTTTCTCTGTATATAACAAAATAGTAGGTGATAGTAAAATAACACTGAAACAATCTACAAATATTTGAAAGTTGAATAAGATATTTGTAATTTAAAAGGGGCAGGGGTTGTTGGAGAGATGGCTCAGAAATCTGATCTTTTGAATCTGGGAATTGAACAAAGCATACATCAAACCCAGGTAAATGAGAGAGAAAATAATAAAGATTAAGGACCAAGTTAAGTTGAGAACAGAAAAAATGACCGGAGGTGGAGTGGGGGATCAATGAATCCGAGAGCCAGTTCTTTGAAAAGACAAAGCTGATAAACAGTAGTGAGAATTAGGTTTTGAAGAGGGAATGTCCTGGCACGCTCTGTGTTTGAACACTGGATCCCCAGCTGATGGTCTGTTTTAGCTGACTCCAAAGTCTTTAGATGAAGCCTGGCGGAAGGAAGTGGGTCATTTGGGGTGGGCCTTGAGATATAGTCTGCCCTGTTTCCTGTTCACTCTCTGACTCCTGCTCCACCTAGAGGTTAGATGAGGGGCCCTAACTACATACTCTGTTACTGGAACTTCCTGGGTCCTTTTTCCCTCCACGATAGTCTGTATTCCCTCAAAGCATAAGGCAATATAAACTCTGCCTCCCTTAGTTGCTTAACCCAACCAAGGAGGAAAAGGTATGGACACAGAACTTGGGAATGCCTTGCATATGTGGCAGAGCTTTTAAAGTTGTAGCCCACAGTGGATTTTTGGGGGCAGGGGTGATCAGGCTCCTCCAGGAATGTGGTGTGCAAAGCTTACACTGTCCATCAGGGTCTATCTGTGGTCGATAGAGCTGCCTTTCCACTGTGTCCCACAGGGAAAGCTTGATTGCCTTCCCTTATTCAGGGAGCATCTGCAGGGTCATCCCCATCAGAACTCATACAGATTGTCACAGGCCTCCCTGCCCTCTATTTGTTCTGCTCCTCTTTTTGAAGCAGAGGAGAGAGATATGGAGAGAATTACAGGGACACGGGAAAGGGAAAGAGACCCTCATCAGCCGAGAAGCAAGAATTCTGGTATGTGCTGGTGAGATGGTTCTGAACAAAACAAACCAACCAACCCAAAAAAAGAAAAAAAAACAAACCTTGCCACCCGATGCTGCAAAGCTGATGAGCTAAATTCAGTCCTTAGAACCCATGTTTCCCAGCATTCCCAGCCGTCGCAGGGAGGGACTGTGTAGTGGCCTTCTCCAGGAGTCTGCCTTCTTCCGTCAGAGTAATGGTACTTGTTGAAGTGAGTAGACTTTGAGGCCCTGGGCCACTGCAGGCAGCATGGACGGCATAGAAGTGTGGCAGTGCAGTGGGAAGAGACCTCTGCTTAGTGCCTTACAATTCTCAGTCAGTCAGGGCCCCATCTGTAAAATTCATCTCTCCAGCGAAAACAGGAGGTTATAGAAAGGGTTCCCAAGCAAATGTCACCTTCTGTTACTGACATTATAGGGATATTATGATTAATATTATCACACATTGACCTTTGACCAGAAATTAGGACTCACAGGAAGACAGAACTGAGAGATGGAACAGGAAGTGCTCTCTGTCCTGCCAAGCTTATTAGGGGTGAGCAAAGCCTCTTTAGTAACTGATAGAGATGTGGGGCTCAGCCTGGACATTTAGTCATCACAATCAAGAGGCCAGCAATTCCATACAGATGGCAGCCAGGTCCCTGGCACAGGGCAGACAGATCCCAGCACAGACCAGCTTAAGACAAGATTAGTGTGGAGCATGGAGGACCTGGCGAGTCTGCATGGGTGAGATAAGAAAGCTGGAGCAACAGAAGGACCCAGAGCTGCCTAGGCTCCCCACAGAGGGAGGAGGGCAAGCGCTGGAACCTGCTGCAGTGGATGCCTCTGGAGCATCTGCTGTTTCACCTTGCCTGAAAGGGACTGTGGAAGAAACACAGAAATCATTTACATCATGGGAAACTCCCGAAATGTGTGTGAATTCACCTGATAGAGAGCATGCAGGTTTGGGTGTTGGAGGAGGCGGAGGAGCACAGAAGCAGGCCAGCTCTCACCTGCACACAGGAACTCCTCCCCTCGTGCCTCTGCCTTCAGGGACCAACTTCTTTGAATACCTCCTCTGCCTCCTCTGCTCACACGCTACCTGCTCTTAATTCTTGCCTTTACAAATGTGGACAGACTCGGACGTGCATTTCCATGCTGTGATAGTGGAGGACGTCATGAGCAATGCATGCCAGCATTACACATTTTTGTAAATGCACAGTTCCCACCAAATGCCAGCAAGCCAACCCAGTAGTTCATTTGTTCATGCGTGTTGGTCCAGTGCCAGAGAACTGCAGCCACTTACCCTCCTTATAGATGGAAAGAAGAAAAGAACCCTATGTCCTTCTCAAAACTCACAGCGATGTAAAGATGTTCTTGACAATGTCTTGCTAAAATAACAGTAGAAGATTTTTTTCTCCTGAAAAAAAACAAAACAAAACAAAAACAAAAACAACAAAGAAACAAAAGCCAAAGCAAAAGGGAGGAAACCTGATGTGATGAATCTCTTTGTCAACAGAGATGTGGACTCCAGCCTCTTGTTCAGCACTGAGTTAGCCGGATGTGAAATTTTAAAGTGTGATGATCATCTTATTAGATGTAGAAAAGGCCTTTGACAAAATCCAATACTCCTTCATGATAAAAATCCTGGAGAGATCAGGGATACAAGGGCCAAATCTAAATACAATAAAGACAATTTACAGGAAGCCGCCTATAGACAACATCAAAATAAATGAAAAGAAACTCGAAGCAATTTCACTAAAATCAGGAGCAAGACAGGGCTATCCACTCTCTCCCTATCTATTCAATATAGTACTTGAAGTTCTGGCTAGAGCAATAAGACAACTAAGGGAGATTGAGTGGATACAAATTGGAAACAAAGAAATAAAAGCATTGTTATTTGCAGATGATATGGTAGTATATATAGTAACCCTAAAAATTCTGCCAGGGAAATTCTACAGCTGATAACCACTTTCAGCAAAGTGTCAGGATACAAGATTAACTATATATTAAATATATGAATATATATAGTGAATTTATGATGTTACATTGTAAATAATTGTCCGGCCTATGGGTTTAATAAAAAGTGCTGATTTGCCAAAGGCAGACAGAAAATGTGGATGGGGCTACCAGACTAAGAAGACTCTAGGAACAGAAAAAACAGAGCAGAAATGCCACAGAGAAGGCAGAAGAAGCAGAAGACACCTATGCTGCTCTGAGAAAGGTACTGAGCCACATGGCTGAACAGGATTAGAATCATGGGTTAAATTAAGAGCAAGAGCTAGCAAGTGATATGACTGGGCTCCAGGTCAATCAGCGTAAAATTAATGTAAGCATCTGTGTGTCTCTGTGGGACTGCAGGTCTGCAGGTCTGTGGGTCTGTATATCCAAATTCCGGGTCAGAAACCTCTTACTACACACACACACATAATATATATATATATATATATATATATATATATATATATATATATATATATATATATATATATATGCAGCCCTCCTATATACAAATGACAAATGGACTTACTGAGAAAAATATCAGAGAAAAAATGACTTTCACAGTAGTCTCAAATAATATAAAATATATTTGGAGTAATTCTAACCAAGAAAATAAAAGACTTGCATGATAAGGACTTCAAGTCTTTGAAGAAAGAAATTTAAAGAAGGTATCAGAAGATGAAAACATGTTCCATGCTCATGAATCAGTAGGATTAACATAGTGAAAATGCTCGTCCTATCAAAAGCAATCTGCAGATTCAATGCAATCCCATTAAAAATTTCAACATAACTCTTTATAAACCATGAAAAGATAATTCT
The DNA here is from genome assembly GCA_033318265.1 of Phyllotis vaccarum. Taxonomy (NCBI): domain Eukaryota; kingdom Metazoa; phylum Chordata; class Mammalia; order Rodentia; family Cricetidae; genus Phyllotis; species Phyllotis vaccarum. Next base: position 125,354,987 of record JARWLC010000002.1, on the reverse strand, counting down.
CAGCTTCATATGGACAAACAACAATGCCAGGATAGCTAAAACAATTCTGAGCAATAAAACAATAAAAGAACCATTGGCAGTCTCTTAATCTCTGATTTCAAGTGTTATTACAAATATATAGCAATAAAAACTACATGGTATTAGCATAAAAACAGATACAGTGATCAGTGGAATAGAATTGTTGACCCAGACATAAATTCAAACACATATAAGCACCTGATTTTTGATAAAGAAGCCAGAAATACACAATGGAAAAAAGACAGCATCTTCAACAGATGGTGCCGGGCTAACTGGATGTCAGCATGTAGAAGAATGCTAATAGATCCATATTTATCACCCTGCACAAAAAAGACCTCAACATAAATCCAGCTAAACTGAACCTCACAGAAGAGAAAGTGAGGAATAGTCTGAATTCATTGGCACAGGAGACAGCTTCCTGAACAGAACACCCATAGCACAGGCACCAAAAATTAATAAATGGGACCTCATAAACTGAAAAGTTTCAGTAAAGGCAGACACCATCAATAGCACAAAGCAGCAGCCTACAGAATGGAAAACATATTTTTGAAAACTCCACATCCAATAAAGAACTAATACCCAAAATATAAAGAACTCAAGAAACTAAATATCAAAAACCAAATAGTCTAATTTTAAAATGGGGTACAAATCTAAACATGGAATTTTCAATAGAGAAATCTCAAATGATTGAGAAACCCTTAAAAATGCTCAGCATCCTTAGTCATCAGAGAAATGCAACTCAAAACTACTTTGCTGGTGAGAGTACAAACTTGTACAGCCACTGTGGCAATCAATATGGTGGTACGGTGGTTTGAAAGACAGTGGCCCCCATAGGCTATGAAGTGGCAATAAAAGTGGCTATTAGGAGTGTGCCCTTTTTGGAGCAGGTGTAGCATTGTCGGAAGAAGTGGTTACTGGAGGTGAGCTTTGAGAGCTCAGTCCTCATGCCGTGCCCAGTGTGTCAGTCATTTCCTACTGCCTGCCAATCCAGATACAGAATTCTCAGCTCCTCTCCAACACTGTGTCTGCCTGCATGCCACCATGCTTTCCTGTGATGATGACAATGGACTAAACCTTTGAACTGTAAGCCAATCTCAATTAAAGGTTTTCTGTTACAATAGTTACCATGGTCATGGTATCTTTTCATAGCAATAAAACTCTGAGACAGGCAGTTCTTTAGAAAATTGGGAACTGATGTACCTCAAGATTCAGCTATATACCCAAAGACACACTATCCTACCACTTGTTCAGCCACCCTCATTGTAGCTATATTCTTAATAGTCAGAAATTGGAATTAACCTAAATGTCTCTTGACAGAAGAATGGATAAAGAAAATTTGGTACATATGGTAATATGGTAATGCAGTGGAAACTTCCTAGAATCAATGGAGGGGATCCTAATAAGGACTAATAGTTATGGGTCATACCAAGTCTCAACTTGTCATATCTTGTACTCAATTAAGTTTTCTAGTGGACGGACTGGGTTGCATTCAATTGAGTTGTTACCAAGGAGGTCCCATGGGAGCTCCAAACAACCCAGGATGATGATAAGGCAAAGGATTGCTCTCCACAAACTGACAGCAGGGTCACCATTGTCAAGGACAACATTCAGACAACTCATTGAACATGGGGAAGTCAAGCTGGTGCCTACATGGAACCTTCACCCCTGTGTTCTAGTCTCTTTGGTGCAAGAAGGTACTCTGCAGGCAACCAAAAGAGAAACATGGACACCAACCCAGTCAGAAAGCCTTTGACCTATAATTTGTCCTTCTTGTAAGATATGCTAGAGCAACATTGGCTCAGAACTTGTAGGAATGGTGAACCAATATCTGATGTGACTTAAGGCCCACTCCACAAGAAGAAATCGATGCCTGACACTGCTTAGGTGACCAAGAACCTGAGACTAGGTAGCCCAGTAACCTAGACTAAAAACCAAACATGACTGGTCTAAAAAACATCAATGAAATGATTCCTAATGATATTCTGCTACATTCATAGTGCCTTATCCCATTATCGTCAGAGAGGCTTCCTCCAGAAGCAAACGGGAACAGATGCAGAAACCTACAGCCAGACATAATGTGGAGAGAGGGTCTAAATTGGAGGCCGTCATCAAATCCTTCCGCTCAGAGATCAGAGAGTCCCATGGGAAAGGAGGCAGAATAAATGTAAGAGTCTGCGAAAATGGAGGACACCAGGAGAATAAGGCCTCTGAATCACCTAAGCAGGGTACATATGAGCTCATAGAGACTGAAGCAGTGGGCGTAGGGCCTGCCCCAGGGCCTCTGAATACATACTATATTAGTGGCTTAGTGTTCTTATGGGACTCCTGGCTGTGAGAAGAAGTGGATCTCTGACTCTGATACCAGCTCTTAGGACCATTTTCCTCCCGTAAGTTGCTGTGTCCAACTTCAATATGATAGTTTTTGCTTTATCTTATATTTTATTATGTCTGATTATTATCTCTTAGAAGTCATTTGTTTTCTAATAAGAGACAGAAAGGGATCTGGAGGGTCGGGGAGGTTAGGGGGAAACAAGGAGGAACAGAGGGAGGGAAACTATAACAGGATGTATTATGTAAAAAAAAGAATCTGCTTCTAGGGTTTTTTTTTTTTAAATAAAAAAGAGATTTTAAGGTGTGTAAGGATAGAAACACAGCAACCAAATCCTGTCATTACTTGGATGAGTAGGTTATGAAGAACCCTTCCCAAAACATATGTGATGTAGGAATGCCTTTCTGTATGCTGTGAATATCAATCTTTAAATAAAGGAACTGTTTTGGCCCATGACAGGCACCATAGAAAAAGTAGGAGGGGAAATAGCAACATAGATAGGAGAAGGGCGGAGTCAGAGACAGACTGAGCAAGCTGCCCAAGAAGAAGCATATAAGGAACACAGGTGAGCCACGGGCCACGTGTCAGGAAAGATAAATAGAAATGGGTTGATTTAAGATGTAAGAGCTAGCTAGCAATGTGCCTGAGCCATAGGCCAAACAGCATGAACTTAATATAAGTGTCTGAGTCATTTCTGGGGGCCTGAGCAGCAGCCGACCGCTAAGGGGTCTGTCTGGGGCTGCAGGTCTGTGGGTCTGGGCCTCTGGCCGCCTGGGACCAAGAAACCTCTTTACAACACATATGCACTGGGGAAATGTTTTAGAATTCTGAAAACGTTTATATTTGTTGAGTTATACATGTCAGTCAACAAAGCTGCAATCCTGCCCGCTGACTTGTGAGGGTTCAGTTTAGATGTCAGCTGGGGCCTATCTGAGGTCACTGCTAAACAGCATGGACTAACTGGAGCCCTGTGCTGGTCAGCCTCATGTCAGCTTGACACAAAGTGGAGGGGGAGGGGGAGAGGGCCCAGCCCACTGTGGATGGCATCCTCCCTGGGCTGGTGGTCCTGGCTTCTGTAAGAAAGCAGGCTGAGCATGTAAGCAGTACCTGGCTCTGGGTCGGCCTGCTTGGAGTTCCTGCCTTAGCTTCCCTCAGTGGACTCCGACTCAGGACATGTGAGCCAAATAAACCCTTTCTTCTGCAAGTTCTTTTTGGTCCAGTGTTTCACCACAGCAACAGCAACACTAAGGCAAACCTCTAGCTCAATACAAATAAAATCAGACAGATCTGAAACCTTGGGCTGCATCATTGATTGTAAGGCTTGCTGTTTCTTTAAAATTATGTTTTAATGCTTTATTCTAAGTTCATATTAAAATTTAGTCTTCACTTTCACGAACACTTTTTGGGAGAAAGCCCTTATATATATGCATAGGGTGTATGCGCACGTGTGTGTGTGTGTGTGTGTGTGTGTGTGTGTGTGTGTGTGTGTGTGTGTGTGTGTGTGTGTAGGAGTGCAGGTGTGCTTGTGTGTGACCCTGTGGGGCAGAGGGTGACTTTGGGTATCTTCTATCACTCTTTATTTTTGAGACAGGGTCTCTCACTGAACTTGATGGCTTCTGTTTCATATAAATTCACAGCATTTTTCCTGTCTCTGTTCCCCTAACACTGGAGTAATAAGTGTATGCCACCACACTATTCTGCGCATCCAAATTCAGGTTCTTGTGTTCATCCAGTGTATTAGTTAGAGTTCCCCAAATGAACAGAACTGATAGAATCATATACATGAGAAGGGAATTTACTAGACTGACTTATAGAATAAGGTCCAGGTATTGAGACAATAGCTGTTTTTTGACAGAAAGCTGAGAATCCAGCAATGGTTCAGTCCTCAAGTCTAGGTGGTTTCACAGTCCCAGTCTGGTGCCAGAGTCATGGATGCCCAGAGAGAAGTTGGTCTTCGGTCTACACTGGAGTCCTGAAGAAGTTAAGAATTAGTAGCAGCTGCAGCAGCAGAGTAGGCAAACATGCTAGCAAGAGTGGAGACAAGCAGGCAAAGAGCTAAACTTCCTTCTCTAGTATTTTTCCATGTGCACTGCCACCAGGTGTGGTCCAAGTTGGTCTTCTTCAAATAATCTGATTAATAAAATCAAACTCTCACGGGGTACCTAACATCTTGGGTTTTAGTTGGTTCCAGATGTAGCTAAGTTGACAACCAAAATTAAACATCACATTAAGCAACAACTTTATAAATTGAGCCTTCTTCCCAGGCATCAAACATACCTATCCATGGCCCTTAGATTTGAAGATATTTTAACTGATCGTTTCTTGTCTCAAAAGATAATTGAGAGACACCCAGAAAATTGGATGCATCTGCAAGGTGTTTCCAGGAGATGAATGGCACAGGATCACAACAGAGAAGACTGGCACCAAATGTGGGTAACATTAGTCAACAGAGTAGGGAACCCAGAAGGTACTCAAAGTGGCTGAGGGGGCGCCATCCAACATGGAGGTTCCTCTCTCCTTGAGGCTTCTTGTCTGTTACTATAGACATCAGACTCCAGCTTCATCAGCCTTTCAACTCAGATCCATACCAGTAGTTCTCCAAAGGCCTTTGGCTGAGCCTGTGTCTTTAGCAAATCTTCTCCTGAGGTTTCCGGTTCTATACACAAAGTAGTTGCTAGATCCCTGGCTCTTCAGCCTACAGATGGCCACTGTGGAACCAGCCAGCCTCTGGGTCATGTGAGCCTATTTAATAAATCCCTATAAAATTACAGGTATTTCCCACCGGTTCGGTCTGAACCTTAACTGGATGCTCACGTAATACACACCTTTTTTAAAACCATGGTGCTTGATAAACATGGCTTCATATGGTTTGTCACTTAGTGTTGCTGGGTAACTTCCCACTGAGATTTACAGAGTCTAGGCCCTACTGCAACTCAGGGATATCTTGCCTGGAGCCTAGCTTACACTATGGAGAGCAAGTTCTGCTTCACGGCATCTCATGTTCATAAAAATCTACCTCAGCATCTCTAGAAATCAGGAGACAACTGGATCTTTACACTTAGGTCCCTAGGAGCACACCTGGGGCTGGGAGCAGCCATGTCCACAGGAGGTAGCCCTTGCCACTCTCCAGTCTATTTTTTACCTATTGGAGAATCCATGACAGAATGACACCATCAGGCTGCATGGGCATCAGGAACCAGGGACCCTGCAGTGGGATGACCCAGGGCATATGTTGACAGTGCAGGAGACTTGCTGATGAAGGCTCCATCAGTGCTGACCTGGGTGTTGGACACCTGCCACTCCAGCTGCGACATCTGCTGTCTGCAGCCTATGTGAGAATGAGACTATGAATGGAACTCCAGTTTCCCTAGCTAATCCATGCCTGAGAGGACTCATTTCCTGTGGAGACCTAGTAACCACACATCCCCACTCCCAGTGGAAGCTTCAGAACTTTCTTTTCTGAGTCATTTTATGAATCTCTGTGATGAAAATACCTAATGACTGAAAGGGGGGGATTCATGTTTGTTTGGCTCAGTTTTAGGGATTGTGGTCCATTACTACAGAGAAGGCATGTGGAGGTTGTAGCGAAGGCAGTGTGCATGTAGCAGTAACTTCTCAAAGGAACAGAGAAGGTTCTGGAAGCCATGACCAGGTTACAACCTTCAGAGGCCTGCCTCTTGTGACCTACTTTAACCAGTTAGGCCCATGCCTCCCAAAGGATCCCACAGTTTCTCAAAATAACACCACTCACCAAGGAGAGCAAAGGCTTGAGATGTGAGCCCCATGCATGGGGACAGTTCAGGTTCAACTATAAAACACTCATACTGAAAGTTCCCCCTCTCTAACCCCCTCCAACTGCTGAGATGGTTCCGTCTGTAAAGATACCTGCTCCCAGCCTGCTGCCTGAGTTCTATGCTTTGGAACATACCTAATGAAAAGGAAGACCAGATTTCTACACATTGACCTCTGACCTCCAGTCTCCCCTACATAGACACATATAAAACTGTCATTTTTAATTTTTAAAAATTCCCTAAATTCAGCTTGTGGCTCACTGATTGATTTTGGCCATTATATGTAGTCTGTGGAGATGTCTGTGGTGGAAATAGTAGTGAGAGCTGGTAAAGCCAGCTTGACCTCTGGGCTCACTGGTAACCAATGGCTCCCTATCCATCACAGGTGTACAGCCCAGTGAGTGTCCAGATGCCGTATTGGATGCCAGCTTTGCAGACCCTGACAAGCTGTTTCCCTTTCTCCTCTGACATCATGGTAGTTTCTCTTTGGAGCAATAACAAAAGTGTCAGGCTTCTCTATAAAGTACTCACTGCATAGTGTTGACATAGATGCAGAGCAGCTTGCTGGTAATCTGTGTGCAGAGATGCATAATCTTGGTTTATGCTGTATTTTTGCAATATATAGACATTAGCATACAGCAACATGGCACCTGAAATTACACGTCAATGCAAAGGGAGACCGCTTCTGCTCTCTGGCGGCTAAGTGCTGTGTGCTACTTCATCATAGTGTGTGTCACAGAGAGCATGAACATCTTGAGGTTGTCGGGGCACAAACCTTTTAGTGCTTACCAGTCTTGAATTGAAGAAAGTGCCCAGACACCAGGGTCACAATGAAGGGCTTTGGAGCCAGTGCAGCACAGTGTTCTTTATTCATGAGTGAATGAAAAGGTTACATAAGCTCATCTTTGCACAGGAAAGAGACACTGCATCTGTGTGTGTGTACCTGCCTATGTGTGTGCACACATCTATATGTTCTCAGTGTGTGCTGTATGTGTGTACCTGCTTGTGTGTACATATGTTTTCAGTGTTTGTTATGTGCATATATACACATGCCCATTTGTGCATGGTATGTGTGTATGTTTTTAGCATGTTCTATGTGAATGTATGCAACAGCAGCATATATGTTTTGTTGTTTTAGAAACAGAGTGTCACTGTGTAGCTCTGGCTGTCTTAGAACTCACTCAGTAGACCAGGGTGGCCTCATATTCGCAGAGATCCACCTGCCTCTGCTTCCCAAGTGCTGAGATTAAAGGCGTGTGCCACCACATCCAGCTTTTTCCTTTTTCTTTCTGTTTCTTTCTTTTTTTTTTTCCTCTGAGACAGAGTCTCACTATGTAGCTCTAACTGTCCTGGAACTCACTTGTAGACCAGGCTCAAGCAGCATACATGTTTGTTGTGACAGGTTATCTCTAGCCAGGATCCAACTCAAAGTCCCTTGGGAGCTCTGCCTATGCAAGGTGCTGCCCTTGGGTCCTGTCTTGCCTGTGTTTGCTTATCTTGTAGATTGGCTGACCTATGAAGGCTGTCCTCCAAACCCTCAACCTCCTGTTGTTTGTTGGAAAAACCAGGATTCCCTTCCTCCTGAGCACTTTGTATAGTCAGCTCGGTCTCCTGTGTGGGCCAACTTCTCCAGCTAGTCTTTTTCCACTGAAACCCAAATCTGGTGGAACCCCCAGTTGACACCTCCCTGCCTCTCTGGTCTGTGTTCTCTCAGCATATGGACCATAGTAGCCTTGTGTTCCTACAGGAACTATGGCTGGCACATCCTCTCTGCCCCCTACCCCACACACATGTTGTTCACATAAGCCCTCCATCCTTCCTGAAACAGCATATCTTGAAGTCGTGTCTAGTGCCCATGGCACTGGCATCCCATGGTGACTCAGGCTTGTAAACAGTGGCACCCAGGGCTGGCTTTACACAGATGCCACTGGAATTTCTATGGTAAAGAGTATTGCTGATATGTAAAGGGCCTCTGCAGCACTCTCGGGACGATGCATATATGCAATGGCACTCAGTCTCCACCAGTTATTAGAGGCAAACACGACCGCTTTTGGCTGACAAGTGACTAGGAGGAGAAACTTCAAGGTCAGCCACAAAGAGGGTGCAGCTGAGCTAAGGTTTAACTTACTTCTGCCTCCTGAGGAGACTGTTTATGAGATAATGTGTTCCTACTGCATGACATTTGCCAGTGACTCCTGATGCCGTATGCTGGATGTTACACACTGTATGCGTGCATAAGTGTGCCCACCCCACAAAACGGTGAGCCTGCTGTGAAGACTAGAAGTCAGACTTGGAAGCCAGAGATATTCTGCACTGACATCAGGTAGGTATTTGGGAAATATTGGTTGAATGGTCAAACTATCAAATGGCATAGCCTCTGGGACTGAGTCCTCCTTCATCACAGATTTCCAATTGTAAGTAATGCTTTCTGAAGTCTGGCTAGTGTGGTGTCAGCCCTGCTTCCCAGTGAGATGTTCCCACAGAATGGTGATGGGTCAGGACATCTCCGGGGCAGGCCCAGAGTTCTAGCAAGTAGCCTCCAAGGTGAACTAGTGTTATCAATGGGAATGAGAGCCCCTTGTTTGGAGTTGGAATAGACCAAAGCCACAGGCAGCAATATTTCTGATATGAACATTTGACACCTTTGACAATAACCAGAGGATCATTCCCATTATCCTTAGTGAGAGGGGATTCTGGTGGGGGGTAGGAGACAGGGATAGGAGAGGGATGGGGATAGGTGGGTGAACATTAGTCACTCTGATGGAGCAGTTCAAAAAGCCTTAGTCAGTCTGGCCTGGGCCAAGAGATTACAGGTTAGGGATGCTCAGCCAATCAAGGCCTCTAATTGTGCTGCTTGGAGTGCTTTGGCTTTGTACCAGTCAAGGTTCACTATTTTAAACCATGTCACACAATTCCAAAGGACGGCTTTCCTTCCATCCTCCTCCTCAACCCTTGTATTATGTAAATTGTTAAGACTATTATTCTTTGAGTTTCCCTAAGTTCCCGACTGTTTTAAAATTCTATTTTTAATTCTTTTAATTAAAAAATAAAAAAGGAAGAAAGGAAGGAAGGAAGAGAGAAGGAAAGAAAGGACAAGGAAGGAGAAAAATAAAAATAAAAATGCCTGTTTCTGGCAGACAAACACCTCAGGAGCCTTAGAACACCCTGACGTGAGGGCAAGCTGGCAACTTCCTCTATGGAGCCCTAGAATTTGCATGGGCTCATGAAAAATCATTATCGGCTACACTGGTGGCTACTTTGCCTTGCTCTCTAGATTGGGAGCCAGGTCATTAGGAAACTTGAAACTTCTCTCAGAGAAGGTCGTGAGAACTGCCCCTCAGCCTCTCAGGTGTTAGGACACAGGCCAGTGATCAAGCTGCTTCTCAGGAGCTTTCGCAGAAAGGCCTCACTCCCAGGCTCCTCAGACTAGGGATCCCCTTGCTGTGATGCAGTGGTAGCTGGTATCCTCAAGCCATTGACCAGGGACACTTAACTTCTCCTTTCCTGTGCTTACCATGGCAGCTTCTTCAGAGTGACATGATGTGGTAGAGAGTTTAGCATTGGAAATTAAGTGTGGAAGCAAAGAGGATGCATGGTGGGTTTGTGGTCCTGGGCCAGCCTGGGTATTTTATTTTCTCACTTACAAGGTCTGATGAGATGTGTGACCTGCATTCAAGGGGGTGGCTCAGCTATCAAAGTCACATATCACTCTGAAGATGTGTAAGTGGGCACATAGAGTTTTGACAATGTGTGCGTATTCTATAAGGATTGCAGTGGTGTTGTGACATAAGATCTAAAATTAAATTATGGCAAGGAGCATGCTTATAAAAGCACTCAGAAAATATTTTCTCTCTGTGAGGTTAACTGTCATGAGATGAATTGCAAAATGTGGAAAAAATATGAGAAAACGGTGAGTTTGGAGATATTGCTCAAGAATTGAACAAGCAGGCTGTGGAGATGGCTCAGCAGATGGCTCAGCTGAGGCACTGGCTGCTCTTCCAGAGGACCTGAGTCTGATTCCAGCATTCGCAGTAGGTGATCCACAACTGCCCATAACTTCAGTTCCAAGGAATCTAATGCCCTCTGACCCCTTGGGTACGTGACATACACTCACACAGACACAAAAACATAAATGAAAAGTTAATTTTTTAGGAGTTGAACACAATCAAAGAGATTTTAAAACTAGAGAGGAAAAGTCAAAAGAAAAGAAGAAGGAAAGATTTTCCTTGTTGACGTTTATAGCGTCTTTCAGTCTGGTCAGCTGCTTGTTTACCCTTACCACAGGGAACAGGATTGCAGCAATTATGTGCAGGGGAAACCAAGAGTTTCCCAGAGCTTTGGTTAACCACGGTGTGCTCTTCAGAGCTAGACCATAACAATCAGGTTCAGGAGGGCATTGCAGGGGAGCAGCCTTCACAACCGGACACCAGAGAATTAAGAGATGCCAAGCCCCACCTGAGGGGCAGAAGCGAGGTGATCTCATCCAGAGGAGAGCTGTGGAAAGCATCGGGAGGTAAGAAATGGGAAGAAAGGGGGCCTACCATCAAGGACAGCGGCAGCAGCTGTCTGTACCAACCTGCCTGTGACCACACAGCTCTTCTCCAGCCAGCATAGGCAAGCTGTCACTGTGGAAACTGGGAACAAGAACCATAGAAGGAGGCCATAGAGTCACCAGTGTTCTGCCTGATCGATGCTCCCGTCCAGCTTCCTTTCGGATCTGCTGTGGACATGGAACAAGCCTTGCCTCCATTTCCTGTCCCGTCTTGTAGCATTGATGCCTGGAGAAGTTAAAGAAAAAGAACCAAACGGCTGAGTCCTCAAGGGTTTACATGTGTCACTAAGGGATTATGGATGGGATTTCAAAAGTCTCCTCTTCTGTGGCCCTCTGCCCAGCCCTCATGTTCGTGTGAACACTGTTGGATCCACCAGAGCCTGAAATGCACCAATTATACTGGAGCAGGGAGGAGGAGGAGGAGGAGGAGATGGAGGAAGAGAGCCTTCTGGGAAGGGGGTGGGGATTACAGAGCATGTCAACTACTGTGGAGGGAATTCCTACCTCTGCTGGATGTCTTCTTCCATGTCAACTTCATAGTGGGTTCCCAGGCCGATGACCATGCCATTCCTGTCTGCAGTGAGGTGGCCTAGCAATTGACTAAAGATAGGGGAGAAATGAGATGACAGCAGACCAAGTCTGGGCTCAGCATTTGGTGGGTGAGTCTGCACCAGTAGCAAGTACTACTCAACCTTGCCATGAGGCAGCCATGGTAAGACAGTGCTGGCAGCTTTGTCCTCTTGCCAGCATAACTCATGTGGCATGAGGTGGAGCTCTGTCTGATACAGGAAGCACTGGCTTCCACAGATTGATGCTTTCTTCTGAATTGCTGCCAACCCTTCCCTCCTCTATCCCTCTTCCCTCTAATTCCCCACCCCCACCTTCAATAAAATACTTCTCTTTTGATTTCACTCTGCAGTGGTCTCGGGCTCTCTTCCAGCCCAGCCTCCCGGTCCCTGGAAGAGGCCACTTTGTCTGAAGCACTGCTGGCTGCATCATGGGCTGCTGCCCCAGGTGCTGTAGCCAAGGACAGGTGGGCAGGGCTCAGAGCCTTCACCAAGCCATGGCCTTGGGTTTGCTTTCTTACCAGGCCTCGGCCCTTCTTTGCTCTGTGACTTTAGCCATAAAGTGTCACTTCCCTGTCAACAGAACAGGAAATTGCTTTATTATTATGCTAAGCTCCCACCTTGTTTGGATAGAGGAATGGCTAATGAAAATGATTGCTCTGTAGCGTGCAGAAGACAGAGTGCTAAGAAATGCTCAGTCAACAGCCTACATAATTTGTATGGTTATTAGGGACAATTTGTGACTTTTTAAAAGTCTAGTGGGTCCAAATGTCAGAGAAAGAAAACATTAGCTAAGGCATCTAGGATTGATGAGTTTAGAGAAGAAAACAATCCAAAGAGCTTTAAACATTTCCAGTTCTAATCATTTCATCCCTTAGAATGCACCTCCTTGTACCCTGGGGTACCTGCCAGTTGGCTTTCTTCCACAAAAGTGTTCCTGTTCAAATCAGGACACCCAGGGGAATGTGTCACAGTCTTCATTCCACACTCTCCCTTCTGCTAGAATCCCCAGTTAAGGCAATAATAGTGTTTGAGAATGTTTGGGATATCAACGGGCCCAGAAAGACAAGAATTGTAGAGGCATTAAACATTTTTTGTTTGGAAACAGATGGGACGTAGAAAAAGAAGGAGAATCATCTGAGGACTCAGGCCACTCTAACGTCGAAGGTCACTGTCACTCACTGAGCAATCCAGCTCTCGAGATGACGTCAGTCTGCCAATAGCCTTTTCACAAAGGCTGCTTATTCCATGGCTCTAAATTATAAGTATCTGTGAAATGAAAAGAGAGAAAGTCCTTCAATTTCATTTCCAAATTCTACAATTTCTTTAGAATGGCATGATGGACCTGTCGGGGAATTAGAACCCCTGGGTTCCGGGTTAAGAGCAGGGAAGTCACGAGTAAGACAGAACAGTTTGTGGAATTCACTGGCCAAGACAGACTAGCTAGATTGGAGAGACCTAAGGTTCCGTGGGAGACCTAATCTAAAAGAATAAGATGAAGGAAAACATTTAACACTGACCTCTGGCCTCCACATCCAACACATGCATATACATGTGCACATCCTTGCTCATCTACATCTACTAGCCACATGAACATGTACACCCAAAAATAGGACACACACCAGCAAAAACAAGAGTAATATGTAACCAGTTTTGAAGACAGAAGAAGAAGCAGAAACAATAGCTTATTGAGTAAGATGAATGGGTTGGCCGTGAGTTGCTGAGAACATCTGAAGCTTGAGTCCTTGACATGAGTCAGGCCTCTATGTGTTCCCCACCTCAGGCTTGCACCCACTGAGGTGACATAAGCTCTGCCTGACAGACAGATTTGACGAAGACCTTAACAGCCTTTGCCATCCTCCGGTAGTTTTCTAACTGATGTTCTGTCAGCTCTTTGGTCAGGAGAATTTATCTTTTGAATTGTATACTCTGAATAGCTCAATATTTTGTCAGAAGATTTAACTGAATCAGAATTTTAAATCCAGAGGGTATTGTAGAAATACCTACACCCCTTATTGTACGTATGGGAAAATTGAGGGCCCATAAGGAGTGACTCCCCCAACCACACCGAATGAAATAATCTTTACCTGTATCTTTTCTCAGTGGCTTGAATGCTCATGCTTTGAGGGGTCCTATTAGTCACATCAGGGGACACTCCCTGAATATCTGTTGTAAAACAGATGCAGAATCTTGTTATCGGTGGTGACTTAGACTCTCCAAGGTGGATGAGACTTGTATCAAGGTTATTTTTCTAATGACTGAGGGTCAGTCAGTATCATCCACTGGACACCAATCCAACAGTGTGTAAGTAGCATCCTCCATGGTGACTGTGTGGTATCTAACGCAGAAACTCAAAAGAACTATTGTTACCTCTACAACCAAATGGAAGTTGATGGTCATGTATGAGATTCATCGACAATAAGGCAGAATTTGGTAATGCCTGACATTCATAAGGTACAGGAAGGAAGGGTTTTGTTATCTCTGGTTGGAGCCTATACCAAAGCCTTCAGGAGCTGCCCTTTTCCATAAATGTAGAGATAAATGGAATGACAGATGCCATCAAACTATACTTTATTTGCTTTGTTGGACTGATGATTAATGAAAGCAATGAAAGATGAAAAGATTGGTAAGAAAAACAATCTTTTTAAAGACAGGGTCTCACTATGGAACTCTTGCCTGATTCAAACTCACAGAGATTCTCTGCCTCTGCCTGCTGAGTGCTGCCATTAAAGGCATGTGTCACCACACCCAGCTAGAAAATTAGCAAAATAGGGGCTGGAGAGATGGCTCAGTGGTTAAGAGCACTGGCTGCTCTTCTGAGGGTCCTGCGCTCAATTCTCAGCAACCACATGGTGGCTTACAACTATCTATAATGAGATCTGGTGCTCTCTTCTGTCATACAAGTAGAATACTGTATACATAAAAACAAATAAAACCCCTCAACACACACACAACAGTAAGAGATCTTGTTTTGCTTTTCAAATGGTGAATTTATGTAGCAACTGCAATATTCACCAGTTAGTTCTAATTTGTTTGTCAGGCACACAGGAGGGTAATTTCTGTCCATCCCTGAATCAGATATAGTCAGGGAGGCAATCAGAAGCTTCTAGATATGCAGATGCGATTCTCATTCTGCTACTGTGATGCTGACACACCAGCTGCTCACTGGCCAGACCTCAGATGGCAGAGTCAGCATCTTACCTCTCTCCCTTTACCAGAAAGAAATGAAGGGGCAATTTTTTTTTCTAATTCTGATGCCTGGCAGTTGTTTTTGACTGCAGGAAACCTTATTCTTATCCTGACTAGCCTAGAAATTGGTACCAGAAGTGGGGTTCTACAGTTCAAAAGGGACCCTAAAATATTTGACATCATCTTAGCAGTCAGTCGTAGGAAGAAAGAAATGTTACTGAGGATGAAGAAGTGTGGATCTTAGTTATACTAGATCAAACTCCAAAAGCCTCTTCTAAAGCTGGTGTCTTAGTCAGAGTTACTGTTGCTGAGATGACACCATCCACAGTAGGCTGGGCCCTCCCTTTCAATCACTAAATTAAGAAAATGCCCTACAGGCTTGCCTACAGTCCAATCTTATAAAGGCATTTTCACAATCAAAATCCCCTTCTCTGAGATAGATAGCTAAGCTTGGGTCAAGTAGACATAAAACTGAACTGGCACATCCAGGGGATTAGGTTTTGATGGCTCTGTGTCTACAGAAGAATACATCCCCAGCAAGACATTTGTGGGGCAGCCATAACAGAATTACCAGAACTGTCACTTAAAGCAATAATAGTTTCCCTCTAATGGTTTTGAAGACCAAAGGATTGAAGCTTGTGTGTGAGCAGCAAAGCTACTCAGAGGATTGTCTTCCTTGACTCTGGGAGCTCTCAGTAATCATTGCCATTGCTTGATGTATGGCCTCATCATTCCTGTGTCTGCCTCATCTTCACATGATGTTTCCCTGTGACTATCTGTATCTTTGTGTGACCCCTTACCCCTGGTGTCACTGAGTCTGTGCTTATAAAGACAGCAATGATGGAGTAGAGGATCCCTAACCCACAATGAGCTCATTTTAACTAGCGTTCATCTCGAGACACTTCCTCAAATAGACCACATGGACAGACACGGGCAATTACAGCATCCACATTTCCTTTTGAGAAACCTGATCCAGACTCAACCGTGGGCATTGTCTGTGTTTGCCAAAGCAGTACAGGGAAGAAAGAAGCCCAGAAAATTACTGGCTAATTTGCAAGTGTGAATCAAGGAATAGAAACAACCAATGTAGGCACTTGTCAGACTAGAAAAGACACTGACTTCTCCACTCCGACAAGCAAGAAGTAGACTTGAAAATGCTTCAAACTGCAGATAGTTTGGAGCCCAGCCTTCCAGCCGTGTCGGTGAAGGATGTGGTCCAGCCATGTCTGCTGAAACCTCTTACTAGACCAATGTGACAGGAAATGACAAGATGATCTGTGTAAGCAGAGGTTTTGTGTCCTGACCAACTGATCCCAAAAAAACCCACAAAAGCTTTTATTTTAATTTAATTTATTTAATTACAAAATGATCATCTGATAGCTCAGGTTTATTGCTAATTAGCTTTTAAGTCAACCCATTTCTATCAATCTATGTATTAGCACATGATCCATGGCTTTACTGGTCTTCTGGCATCTTGCTTCTTGGTGGCTCACTAATATCTCTTTCGACTCTGCCCTTCTTTATCCCAGTCCCCAGTTTGATTGTCCTGTCTAACTTTATCTTGCCTTGTTATTGGCCAAACAGCTTTATTATTAACCAATGAGAGTAATACATATTCACAGCATACAGAAGATCAGCCCACAGCAGACCTCAGTCAGTGGCTCCTTAGAGTGATCAGAGGGGAAGGATTGGTTCTCCAGCATCTTCAACAAGCATGCCAGTGTAGGGAACACAGGCCAGAGAAGGAGCGGCAGTCCCTATAAAGGGTACTGGGTAGCACTTGGTAGGTTTGGCTCTGAAGGCCAACTGACTGACAGCTAGCTAAGCTTTTAAACACATGACCCAGGAACTCCCATGTTGGCTTTGAGGAGGAGGATGTTACTCCTCATGTCCTTCCCCTTTTACTTTTACTTTTTATTTAACCAGGGATGGTGTTTTGTCTATACACAGGGCAGGTCTCATCTCAGTCATTCTTGGCTGGAAACACCCTTACACACCTCCAAAGTTTTGCCTCATTAGTGCCCCAGAGTTCCTTAATCTTGTTGTGTTGATAACCATAGTAACCATCATGATGGGGTAGATACCAAAAGAAAGAGGACCTCTGAGCTTTCTGTCACTGAGTGCTCCTGTGTGGTGGCTATGACAACAGCATAGCCTAGGCTGATCTAAGTAGAACCCAAGTAACACCAATGTGAAATACAGCAGGAAAGATTCAATGGGCCAATCGACACTCGTAGTTATGGAGACTCACTGTCAAAACCAAAGTGATTTTTTCCTGAGTAGCTTTGCCAGACATAGAGATTAGCAAGGGCTCTACCAGGAGCCTTATGAAATACACACACTGAAGAACTTGTTAGTTGGCAATTTGGGGAAGAACTGAGTCTGAAGCCATAGGACAGTCATTAACCAGATGCCTTGATTCACTCACTAAGTGGATGCTCTTTGTTCCTATCTCCTGTGTTCAGGGTTCTATAAGGAAGCACCATATGGCTTTTCTTCCCTAAGCAACACAATCTTGACCCTGAAGGAGGGAGTATTCCCAGCTTTGGTTATAATCTTCCTTATTATGGAGAATAAATTATTCAAGTCCTTGTAACTTCAGGGTTGCGTAGGGAAGTCGATGTTGTCACCCACTAAATAATTACTGACTGACTGCTTGTGCGCATGGTACCCAGATGCTTCCCCACTAGACAATGATGTTGTTGCTGCTCATGAGGAGCAAGGGTAATGTGAAGACCATGGAAACAAGAAAACAGGCAGTAATGTAAGACAGCATGCCCTTGGAAGTCAAAGACACTTCTATAAGTCATTGGCCAATGCTGATCTGAGATGAACTGAACAAGAGAGAATTGTTAGGAAGCCGGCCAGCCTGAGGACATTTCCGAAGCAGAAGGAACCCTGGGAAAGCTGAAAAAACCCTTCTTTTGTATTCTTCTCATCATTTGGCCATGAAGCAAAAGCAAAAGGTAGTATACATAGTTACTTCATAACTTTGTTAGATAAAAAATTTATATGCAAGTTATATACATATATACTTATTTAATCAATGTTTCAATTAAGAATGGATTGATTGATACGTGCATTTTTGTGTCTTAATTAAGTCAGTCTTCTTATAAAATTATATTTCCTTTTACCAAGCTGAGAGTCTTAAATAACGTGCTTTCATGGTTCATCATAAAGTTCTGGCCTCTGTCTTATTGAGATTATTCTGAACTGATAATTTTTGGATAATGTAAGGAGTGTCACAAGGCCCTTCATCAGGGATGGAGCCTATAGTGGGATTATGATGTTACATTGTAAATAATTGTCCTGCCTACTAGTTTAATTAAAATGATGATTGGCCAAAAGCAGACAGGAAGTGTGGGTGGGGCTACCAGACTAAGAAAACTCTGGGAACAGGAAGAACAGAGCAGAACGCCACAGAGAAGCCAGACGATGCAGAGGACAACTATGCTGCTCTGAGAAAAAGTACCAAGCCACATGACTGAACAGGATAAGAATCATGGGTTAGATTAAGAGTAAGATCTAGCAAGTTATATATGCCTGGGCCCCAGGTCAGTCAGCATGCAATTAATACAAGTGTCTGTGTGTTTCAGTGGGACTATGAGATATGGGTCTGAAGGTCTGGGCCACTAGGCTAGGCTGGAAAGTCCAGGTCACAAGACTAGACCAGAAAGTTGGGCCAGAAACCTAATTACAACAGGAACCATTCTCTGTAATGGAACACTTGAGAGGTGTAAAGGTAAAGACACTGAGGGTTCAGCATCAGTGGACAATCCCTCCCTGTAAAACAATCATGGAAACCCTCCACCCAGGTCCAGTTCTTCCTGGGTCATAGACAGATCTATACTGTGTCCTCAGGGTACAGCAAGTGCTGGGCTTTGGGCAGTGATTAAAGTGCAGGCCTTTGCCTGTCTTTCTTGAAGGCACCCTTCCTTCACTCACCTAGGTCTATGTCAACAGAAAGACAACATTTACCTCACATCAAAGGCCAGTCACTTTCTCCTGGTTATGGGAGATTTAGGTGATTACAACACCTTTAAGCTTACCCTGCAACCATACTCAGGGTGTCTCAGCTTGTTGCTTCCGATGGAACAGGCAACAGTGACATTGTGGGCAATGATGCTTCAAAAGAGGTCAATTCAAGCAAAGGCGAACCCCCCTGGGGCAGAAAGCAGAGCTGATTTCAGGCACTCAGCTAGCATTGCTGCTGGTACATGTGTTCTGGGCTGGTACCTGGAATGACTCCTGGCCAAGAGATGGGTTCGAGGCTGGAAAGGATAACCTTTGGTGGATGCCATTGGCTGGGCTTGTGCATAACGCATGGCTGGAGGGTGTTCACAGTAGAGCAACACAAGCAAGTATTTATATTAGTAATTCCAGAAACTTCTTACTGAGGCCCGAGTTGGGGTCTTTTCTCATGGAGGCAGATATTGTTTTAGCAGAGAAGAGTGTGGCCAGGGTGTGCCAGCCACCTGATTTAGGAACAAGGCTGCAGCTGGCCCTACCTGAGCACACTCAGATGGCTGATCTGTGGTGTGGCTGGCTCTAGACCTTGTTAGCACTCCTTCTTCATATGCCATGGAACATTTGGTTATTTGGGAGGGGAAGACATCTAGGAAATTGTTAGCTGCCTGTCTGGCAAGATGCCTTGGCTTATGGAGAGGGTGGGGAGTGGTTCAGATCAGAGACCCTGAAACTGGACATCTGTCATCAACACACCACTTTCCCATGCAGGCCACTAGTGGTGTGTTCTGCCCATAGGGGCAGGGAGACTCCTGGCCACGATATAATCTTGTGTTCTTCCTGCGACTCTGTCCCAACACATTTTATCCACTGGGTCCTGGAAGGACCTTGGACAACTAGACTAAGGTTGCTTCTCTTATAGAAAGCACAGTGGAATTTTTTCCACTCTGGAGGAACAGAACAATAAAACCTTGGCTGGTTTTCCAAGGGCACCACTGGTCATAACTTTCAAAGCTCTATTTCAAGCGATTATCATACAGACCCTAGTTTCTTCCAAAAACACTTAAGAAGGGCCAGATATGGTGACACAGGCCTATAATTCCAGCTCTTGGGAGTCTGAGGAAATTGCTGTGACTTCAAGACTAGTCTGGGCTACACAGCAAAACCCTATTTCAAAAGGAAAGAAAATAGATTAGAAGTACAATTGATTTAGACCCAGCATTTAAAGTCTGATCTCATGAGCTGTGAGGAATCTGTGCTAGCTGAAACTTGCATGGATGCTGGCTTTTAGGCTTTGGCCCCAGCATAGAGCTCACAGCCAAGCAGGGTGTTCACCGGCTTTTTTATTTGTTGGTTGGTTTGGTTTGAATTTTGGCTTTTGAAACAGAGTTTATAGCTCTGGCTGTTCTGGAACTCAGAAATTTACCTGCCTCTGCTTCCCAAGTGCTGGGGTTAAAGGCATGCCTGACATTTTCACTGACTTTTTAATTTGAATTTTTCTTCCTGATAGAGTAGATTGGATGATGGAACTGTGTTGGTTCACTAGCTTGCCTGGACCACCTGTGTCAAATAACTCTGAAGACAAGTTGGGTACACTGTCTCTAAACCTCTCTTATGAGGCAAAAACTCTTATTTTTAAACTATTTATTTATTGTTATTGTGTGCATGTTGTGGTGGAGGCCATTTTTGTGGAGTCAATTCTCTCCTTCCAATTTTTTGTGGGACCCAGGGATCAAAGCCAGGTCATCAGGCCTGTGAGGTAAGTTCTTCAACCACTGAGCCATCTCCCCAGCCAGAGACAATATTGTTCACTATTTACAAAGGAGGAAATTATACCTAAATCTCATAATGTGTCACTTAGTCACAAACACATTCAGGTCTAAATTCGAAGGTGTCTCAATTGTCTCCTTCTTATCTACGCTTAAGGGTGAATCCATCACTTCCCTGTCTTTGCCATTCCCTGCTATGAGCAGAAGGCTGACATGTATGTGCTCACCAAGTGTTAAAACCATGCTGAGAGACAGTATGTTCCCACTTCATAAGTGAGGAGTCTGAAAGTAAGGGAGTTATGTGCGGTCACATGGTGAGGTGGTCTGAGACCAGTCCTGTGGGATCTGTGTGTGGCCCTAAATTCCACTGTGCTATGTCAGAACCACAGGCTGTAATCTACAGTGTTAAGAGACTAAGTCACAGGCATGGCTTGGAAATGAGTGTGTACTTTGAGTATGAGACAAACGAAATCATACAGACATACACATATGCACACATGAATGGACATGGACACAGGCACATGTCTATATACACAGATATACACAAACATATGCACATGCAAACAGGTACACACTCATATGAGCATGTATACCAGCATAAACACATGCACACATGCATGTATTCCCCCACCCTACATACATCTGCATGCACACAAGAACATGCACAGTCTCACACACACACACACACACACACACACACACACACACACACACCTGTTCACACATGCCTTAAGTGAAGGTAGCAAATGTGTGGGAATATAGGGGCTTGATGACATGAGTGCTATGTCTTCCACTCACATAGGTAAACATAGCTTGCATGAGAAAAGAACAGAAGACTATAGCATGGTTAACATCCAGAACATTCTAGAACTTTCCTCTTGCTGGCAAAAAAACATGGCAAGCTATCTTTTTTTTTTTTTTTTTTAAACAGGGACTTGTTGAGTAGGTAGTAGGTTTACAGTACTCCTTACGGTGATAGGTTCATCTCGAGTATGAACTTTGCCTGAGCCTCAGAGTTCTAGGATTCCAGGCAAGCAGTACCATACTCAGTATAGTTATTTGTGGTTGCATATTGTATATTTAATAAAAATAGTCAGAAATATCAGATGACAGAGCCATCCATCCAGCCTTGGTTGGTTGGTTTGTTTTTCTGAGACAGGGTTTTTTGTGTAACAGCGCTGACTGTCCTGGAGCTTGCTCTGTAGACCTGGCTGTCCTTGAACTGACAGAGATCCTCCGGCCTCTGCGTCTGCGTCTGCCTCTGCCTCTGCCTCTGCCTCTGCCTCTGCCTCTGCCTCCCAAGGGCTAGGAACCACCACTGCCTGGTTGTTAGGCCTTGAACTCACAGAGATCCTGATGAATCTCTGTCTCCTGAGTGATGAGATTAAAGGCGTGAGTCACCTCTCCCTGACCCTCTCATCTCATGGCTTGGCTGTGAGTGATTCTGTTCTCTGATATTCCAGACAAATTTTATTAAATATGCAATATATTCACCACAGCTAATTTTTTTTTCTTCAGAAGAGTGGCCAATGTTGCTGGGACTGCCATAAAATAGAGTGACTCCATGTCAGCACAGACAACAGAGAGAAATCTTATCCCAGAGCGACTAACTAGGCCCAAGAGGGAGGAAGAAGCCGCATTGGCTACAGTGTTATTGAGAGCTGTTCCAGCCTCTTCCCCTGTGTAGGGTCCTCCCAGGCCACTCCTTCAGCCCTCTCCCACTGATGCTCTTAGATGGAAGTATAGCCCACCCCATATTCTTCCAATTGATCCGAATTTATTTTTAATTACTATCTAGAAAAATATTCTTTTTGTTTTACAGACTTTTGGCATATGCTCCAAATTTGCTGAAGGTTGTGCATTCAAGGAGAAACTCTGTCAGGTTTCTCTGAGAAGGAAGCTGGAAGGTTTAGAGGGGTGTTAGGTTTCCCATACCGTGAAGAACCCTGACTCTTTCTTGAATTGATGTTATCTGCCACCCAAGCTGTTGTCAGAGCATCAAGAGATTTATGAGACTCTGGTGGATGTGACCTATGGCTCTAAAGGCTGTGGGTCACCAATGTGGCATCACCCTGGCTGGGCCATTCAAGCCCCACCTGGCACAGGAGAGGTGACTCAGGGCTGGACTGGGACAAGAAAAAGCAGAATCCAGTCAATACTCCTTCTTGTGACTTGTATAGACAACCATGTGGATACAGGCTGCACTCTTCTGCAAGCCTGGGACAGAGTTCATAAGCTCCATCAGCTTCACGGTAGATGTGGCCCTGAGCCACAGTGATGCAGAATCCCAGGAATTCTCCCGCAGGAGGGTAGTGCCTATCTTCCAAATATCCTGTCATCTACTCTGATCCTGAGCAGATTTCAGGCCAGTTCTGGTTGCCATGGTCTCAGAATTTGACTCACCTCACCTTGTTTTGTGGGAGAAAATGAGAGCTGCAGAGGAAGGGCACACAGAACAGTCCTTTCCTTCATCAGGGACACCAGAGTTCAGACAGAGGGCAGAGGGGCAGCAGAGCTGAGTGGAGGTAAGGGCAACATAACTTTGCCCAGAAATTTCTGCCCTGTGCAGCCATCTCCCTGCACAATTCTGTACATAAAGCTATTTTGATTAAGAGTGCTGCCCACAAGGAGAGGTGACTTGCTCTTTGGGGAAGCTTGCCTTTACAGAACACACCACCAAACAGGTGCGCGTGCTAAGCCAATAGCAGTGCCCAGAGACAGCAGAAGACTGACAAGGGAAGAAACAACACAGCAGCTGGGTACACTCTCCTCATTAGTTGGGGGCATGCTCCCTGCTCCCTGCTCCCCGCTCCCTGCAAATGCAAAAGGGCACAAAGGAAACACAGTTCTGTCCAGGTGATGGGATGGGCGTGCAGGGGTTGGCACACACTTCATCCGTCATGCCACACCAAGGAATCCTCATCAAACCAGCTCACCTTGGACCTCATGGGCAATGTCACTTTGCTTCCAGGAGGGCCAAGCAGGCCACTGTCTTCTGGGGACAATCTCTCTATACCCTGGTTCTCTTTGAATCTGAGATTCAACAATGATTTCAAAATCTCCTTAGTGCATTAGTGAACACAAGCAGCTCATGACAGCAGAGACAGCACTGTAGGAAACAGGGCTAGGGCCAAGGACTGAAAATGCTAGGTTACAGACCTTAAATGACTTTCTCAGGTCAAGCAGCTGATAAAGAAGCCAGTCCGCCCCTCTAGGGGCATTCCTACTGACTTCCAGTGTGGGCTCAATCAGCAGGCAGGTTCAGTGGTGCTAAGAATGACAGCCCCCCCCCCCATGCCTCTGAATAATGAGGTTATAGCTCATGATGGTGGTGAATTTGACTTTGACATTATGGAATATGAAGCAATGAGACAGACAGACAGACAGACAGAGAGCAAAAGTGAGCAGTGGTCATTCATATTAATTCCACCACAGAAATGGACAGTTGTGATAAGAAAAATTGAGTCCGAAATTAACATTCCAAGCAATGATTAATATTTCAGCCCTTGGAAGAAGGAAAAATACCATGAGCATTTCAGGAGACTATTTTCCTCATATAAAGCTTATTCTTATAATATTACTGCATTTCAAAAAATACAATTTTTGAAAAAAAATGAACTATAGCTTTTTCCTGTGATAGGCGACAGGTCAGAAAAGCATTTCAGAATAATTTTACACCTTTTAACCTTAAAAAATACTTTGCTGACAATTGAGAAAGGGCCTTAAAAGAAGCGCTGATAGGCAGTCTCACAGCAGGTTGCCTCGTCCCATCACAGAGCCAGAGCTACTGCATAATGCATCCCATAATAAGGAGTGTACCGTGATCACAAAGGTTGAGTAGCAGTTTTACAGAGAGCAATCCTTGGCAAGAGAGGCTATTAGTCATGACACTGGAAGTTTGTTACATAAAACTCTTAGGAAGGTATAGAGGAGGTAAACTGCTTAAAAATTTGATTTGCGCCAAGAAATAACTTTGTCATAGAATCTCTTCTGCATTTAAGGGTATATTTAGTATTCTGTTTTCAGCCCTGCTCATGCTTGGACAGTTTTGTTAAATGAAAACTCTAGACTGTTTAGTTAAATGAATGGTGCTTCCCTGATGGTAATGGTTGGAACCATTATAACAGTTATGGTGATGATTCTGAGCACTAAGACCATGGCTGGGGGTCAAAGGTTCCTAGTGGTAGATCCTGTTTGATTCAGGACTTCAATGAGATTTCACCATAACAAAATTAAAAAAAAAAAAAAAATCCATGTAGGCAAGATTTCTTCTGAGCTCTTGTTTCCACGTAAGTTAGGAACAAAAGGTGCTGAGAGAGGTGACAGGGTGGGTGGGGCGGCTCGGGGGTACCTCTCAGGGGAGGGAGGAGAAAGAGGAGGCCTAAGAGGCCTGGAGCCATGCCTGAGGTCATGGTCACCATTCTCCCTCCGTGGATCTTTCTCAGAGTGACACAGGGACCCTTCCTGCTCTCCTCTCTTCTCTTCCCCCCACCCTCCTTGGCACCCTTTCCATTGTGGCTCCTCTGAAGCCACACAGAAGACCCTCTTAATTCTCGTCCTCTGGCCTCATGGGGCACTGAGCACTTACCTCTGGAAACTTTATGTCCTCCTAACCGCCCTTATAGGCTCTCCCCAAAATGAGTCTGCCTCATGCCCAAATCAGTCAGATTGCAAGTGATTGTGTTTTAATATTTTCTATTATTAAGTTCTATATATCATAGCCAGACATGAACATTTGTCCCAGATTATGACCCAGGTAGGTAAGTGAGTGCTAGGACTGTCAATACCATCTGATGGGAATGCTCTGGCCCTAGGGTTGGAATAGTAAATGTCATTCAAATAGAGCTGGCTTCAAATTCAGTGTCACTGTGGTTCAGGGATAATCCACCTATTTCACTTGTACTGTTTGGAGACACAGAGGTTTACCTAAACATGTACACATCCATACTTACATATGTGCACACAGTCATGCGCACGCACACATGTACCTGCACACATGATATCCACACACACATAAACATAAGTAGTCCTTTCCTTGTCACTGGACAGAAGCCACTTACAGGAGGGGGGAAGGGCACCACAGCTGTTCAGTGTAGCATGATCACTGCTGGACAGGATGTGAAGAAGAAACCATCACTGTCAAGGCCCAACCTGAGTAGCCTGCTTTAGCTTGCTGGGCTATAGACATGAAGGTTCCACAGTACCTCACAGCATTGTCTACAGCTAAAAAAGGTATCTAAACACATGAGCCTATGGGATACATGTCACAGCCAAACCACCTGAGTACACACACACACATACACACACACTAGCACATACACATTCGCATACACACATGCACACACACACAGCACATACATATACACACACATGTACACACACATGCATACACAGACACACTCAAGCACACTCACACACATGCACACACAAGCACACTCACACACACATGCACACACAAGCACATACACATACACGCACATACACAGACACACACTAGCACACTCACATACACACATGCACACACATACACACTCATATACACACATACACACACGCGCACACACAGATATACACATACACACTCACATATACACACAGACACACTCACACACACATACCCCACCAACAACAACAAATACAGGTATACACAGGGAGCTTGTTGTCATCACCAGAGGTTCTGTGACTGCCCTCAGAGCAGTGTCCCCTCTCTGAGGTGAGTGGGCAGTTGGCAGCAGGCTTCTGACTGCCTCACACTGGGCAGTTCTAGACACCAGAGCAGAGACCAGTCCTCAAGAATGAAGTGCCCTCAGACAGCTCTGTGTTGTTGATGGACGTGGTAGAGATCCACTCAGGCCAGCCTCAGTCCCATAGGACAGCAACACACGGACAGACAAAACCAGCTCTGATTTCTTCATCTTCCTTAAATAGGTCCCTACCTTACTACACCCCACTCTGGATCCCCCACGACCCCATGAGTTAGAACGAGGAGAGACAGCTGGATTTGCTTCTCATAAGGTGAAGGATTTGGGGGGTATTCTGGGATTTCTGGGGTGTTTTAGCACCAGTAGGTCTATTCCATGAATGGCCTGTGGAAACACATTCTTTCTTTTCCCTTCTTCAGAACGCCTAGGTGTGTATCATGTTTTACTTTTCTCAGCCCCCCCCCCCAACACTTTGGTATTTTCCCAAATATTTCTTAAAGAGCACCTCTTACTTTTTAGTTTTCGGAATTTTTAACTACAAACAAAATAACCAGGCTGAGGATGTAGTTCAGTCGGTGAAATATTTTCTGGTGTGCACAAAGCCTCGGGCACGCCTATAACACCTGCACGAGGGGGTAGTGAGGTAGGGGATCCAAAATTGCTACATGGAGGATTTAAAGCCAGCCTGGGTTGTGTGAGTTTTTAGAAAATGGACCTAAAATTTTTCCTAAGGTCCCTGTGTTCCACTTCCCTCATGTAGAAACCTTGGTTGTTCTTTCTTACCCTTGTAGAAACTGTCTACTTAATGTTTTCCCCAGCAGAAGGGCCCCTGCCGTTTTACACACACACACACACACACACACACACACACACACACACACACACACACACACACACACACAGAGGCCTGCCTGCCTGCTTTTTAAAAAACAAACAAACAAACCTGGAAGTCTTCCTCCCATACCTCTGTTCCTGAGGAAATTGGAAAGCACAGCATTTGGCTGAGGCCTCCAATTAGCCACCATTCTAGGGTTAGGGTCTGATGGCTCTGCTGGTGGTCTCCCTGGGACGGGGTTCGTTCCATTTCAGAGGCTTTGCATGCTGACTTTGCTGTGTGAGTTTTAAACCAACCACACTCCATGCAGCTCAGCTCCCTCTTTTAGAGAACTGACCCTGTCCCAACCCTGTCCACTACCACAGCCCAGCTCTTCGGGCACTGCTCCTCCATACATCAGGGAAACCTGTCTCTGCAGATGGGCACTCTGTGTTGCTGGGAACACCATGTAGAGCCGAGGATGAGTTTGGTCACATGCAAAATTGGGGACACCTTCTGGCCCTGCCACTCAGAAAGTGGGCCTGGAACCTCTGCATCTCGGTCTGTAGTGGGAATACATGCCACTCCTGTCAGGGTAGTATAGATGTGTGACTCCTGGCCTCTTCTTCTGGCCTTACCTGGAACCCTGAAGAAAACCTCCAGCAGGAGGCAGGATTGCATCTCCACCCCTACAATCTATCCCATGTACTGGAGAGAAGAGTCCAGGAAATTGTTTATGGGGTGAAGAACTCCTGAGCATGGCAGCCACTTAACGTTCGGAAAATACAAGGCATCCAATTTAAGCATGCTTCAGCATAAGCACCCATGGTCCAGTTTGTGCTTAGATCTGTGCGTCCATGATCACAAGCCAAGTGCAGGTTTTAAGTTTAGTGAATTAAGGCCACACAAGTGAGTATGGAGCAGGCGACTGTAAAGATCTCCATCACTTCAGTGGTGGGGAAAATCTAGAGGATGGGTGGGGGCTGGCCTTGAGGAGCCTGGGGAGCCCAACTACTCCTGTAGGTCATTCCATAAAGCCTCCATCCAGGCTCATACAGATTGCTGGTGGAGTGGGTGATGGATCATCTCTTTCCTTCCTGGGGTGAAGGCTGCTGAGGGGAGAAGAGTACAGACTGCATATCCACCCGGGAGGGGGCCATGACTGAGAATCTGTCTGTAGGCCATTCTAACCAGAGCTGTGTGGGTTACACCAGCTTAACAGGTCCAAGGGAACAAGGCCATGCAGGGTGATGCGCCCTACACCTGGGTGCTTTGTGGGGCATCTGATCACGTCATTCATCTGAAATTGTGCTCCAATCAATGCTATTTACACATACCCCCGAGTGCTATTGAGGAAGGTGTCTGCACCTTTCCCAAGAGCGCCTGTGACGAGGGCTAATTATTGATGGGGAAATGTCACCCTTTTCAGACAGCAGAATGAGAGCTTTCCAGGTCTCCTCGTCATATCCATACAGCTTTGTGTTGCAAGAAAAGGATTGATGGTGAGGAGTGTCTCCTCATTCCTGAACTTGAGCTCAGGACCATTTACACACAAAGTATGACTCACTGAGCTGGAGACTTCAGAATTAGCTATCTGGTGAGAAGCCCTGCTCCTCATCCACCTACTCACACCATAGGCAGGAATGGACATCATGTGCCTGTGGGAGCTGCCCTAGGGGAGGCCAGATCACACAACTACAGTACCAAAGATGTTATCCCTGTTCCTGGCCTTCTGAATGACATCCAAGGAAGAAATTGCTCTCTAAGCACTGGGTACTTGTCTGACCCAGAGCTTAGGTGTCAAAATTCTCCAGAACCCATTTGAACAAAATGATGGATTCCTTAGTTGCTGAGGCTACTCAAAGCAGCACATGACACAGTGCCATTGGGTTTTCAGAGCCCCTGCTAACTGGGTGCTAAATAGCACATCTCAGTTTGTAGCTGGCAGGAGCTGTCTTAACTACAACAACATGATTAAGAGGGGATCACAGGGGTCATCGCTGCATGCACAGTGGGCTGTCCACAACCTGAACTGAAGGTATGGCCACTGAATCCTGCCCATGTGTTGAACATTGTCTGTAAAACAAATATTTGCTAGAATCATGATACATCCCAATCATCAGATGAAAACCTGCTTAGTAAAATGCCTCTCAATATGTGCCAAGGTGTGACCACTAGGGAGCAAATTGGGTGTGACTAGGAGACCCATATTTCTCTGAGTGTGTATATATATGTGTGCTATGAAGAAGTAGCCGTGGGCTACTGACTGTGGCCACTATAGCAAAAAATAGCCATCAGAACAAGAGAGGAAAGACTAAACCCTGTGAATCCCCATCATGGAGACTGCTAGGTAAATTAGATTGATCCACACGTCGATGTGGAAAGGGACTGAGCATGCAGTCCCTACTGGTGCATGAACAGTACCTCACAATTTGCACAGGAGAAAAGGGGATAGCATGGGTATGTGAATGGAGGGCTACAGATGACAATAGCAGATGGAGGCTGTACAGAAGAACTTTTAAATAGCTACTTGGCGAGGGAAGGAGAAGACTCAAAACAGGGGTCAGCCTCTCCTCAGACCACCTTGCTGTCCAGTCAGGGCTGGGACTGGGAAGTTTCTAGAAGTCTGTCCTCATGACCTGCAAATGTTCAGTAACTTCACACATACCTTCAATTTGATAGCCTTAGGGTCCTTCTCCCAAACTCGCCACTGGCTCCAGGGTCAGATTTTGTGCATAATTATACAACAAAAGTTTAGACATTTCTGAAAATATGGAAAGCAAATACATACATCACTCATGTAGTCACAAAGCATCTCTGCCAAGTGACTTTGAAGTGAGGACTATTGAGACAAGTAGCGACCATACACACCTGCCATTCTAGCATCTGGGAGCTGGGTATGGGAGACATAGACCTCAAGGCTAGCTTAGACTATACGATAACAGTTATGTCTTGTCTCAAATGCAAAACCCCTAGCTTTTGACTTGCAAGACAAAGGTATTTTGCTGTTGTTTTGAGAAGGTGTTTCTGGTGTTTCTCTGAATGGCCCTGGCTGTCCTGGAATTCATTCTGTGGAAGAGGCTGACCTCAAACTCAGAGATCTTCCTGCCTCTACTTCCAGAGTGCTGGGATTAAAGGCATGTGCCACCATGCCCCACCACTAAGACAAGAACAGCTCAAATGGTCAAACTGCTGGTGGTGCTTTCTGAGGAGTCCTGTAGACACACCATGTGACAGTGTGGGTAGAATAGTGTAGTGGATGGGATCTGTATGTGTTAACTTTTGTGTTCTCTGACCAAGACAACCTGAGAAAAGGCTCATCTTAACTCAGAAGTTTACTCTATCCTGGTAGGGAAGGCATGGTGAAATTCAAGGTGTTGGGAGTATGTGCTGTGAGTTCTTTGCATCAGCATCATAGAAAATAACGGAGCTAAGCTAAGGTCCAGAGGACCTTCAAAGGCCCACCAGAGACTGGCTCCATGTTGGAAGAAGTGAGTCCCTGGGCTGGGCTTTGAGGTTTCAAAGTCTCTTTCTCTGTTGTAGTACAAAGTTTCTGGTCTGGCCTAGCCCTGAGGTTTGGACCCATAGTCTGCAGCTGCTTAGTCCCAGAGAAACACACATAAGCTTATATTAATTACATGCTATTTGGCCCATGGCTCAGGCATATTACTTGCTAACTCTTACTCTTAAACTAACCCTCAATTAGCTACGTGGCTTAGTAACTTTTCTCAGAGCAGCATTCTGATCTCACTTCCTTTATGACTTCCTGGCATCTCTGCTCTGCTTTTCCTCTTCCCAGAGTTTTCTTAGTCTGGTAGCCCCACCCATACTTCCTGTCTGCCTTCTGGCCAATCAATGTTTTATTAAACCAGTAGGAGGGACAAATATTTACAATGTACAAGAGCATAATCCCACAAAATTTCCTCTTTTTTTCTTTCTAAAACAAAAACCCCAAATCTAATTTCCTTTGTATACTTTTTTATTTTCTCACCATTATCTATAACAACTTGCAACCAACACTGTAAACTAAGACAAACATCAATAATCCATTTTGGGGGAATGTGGGTATAGTTCTATAGACAACTTCCTGCTTATTTGGGGGTGCTGGGGATCCTGAGAAAATTCAGAATTATGGTCAAGTCCTGACTGGAGTATTCTGTGAAGCTGGGTCATCTCAGCTAGTCTCCTTAACACTGTTCTAGATGCAGAGCTCAGAGGAAATTGCAACAGAGCAGAGCAGAGATGCCAGGAAGACACAGAGGAAGTGAGATCAGAATGCTGCTCAGAGAAAAGGTACTAAGCCACATGGCTAATCATGGGTTAGCTTAAGAGTAAGAGTTAGCAAGTAATATGCCTGAGCCATAGGGCAAGCAGCATGTAAATAATATAAGACTTTGTGTGATTATTTGGGACTGCTGGTCCAGATCTCAGGGCTAGGACAAGTCAGAAACTTCTTACTACCTCTCTCTCTCTGCCTCCATCCCACATATCAGAGGTAAGCTCTCTATATAAGATATAGATAGGTTCCAATGTCATGCCTACCTGTGGCCACCATGCTTCCTGCCATAATGGTCATGAACTAACCCTCATTAGCAATCTACCAATGAAATGTTTTCTAAGTTTCCTTGATCACAGTGTCTCTTTGATGTGGGATATCTTTCTGTATGCTGTAAAATAAAAGAACTGTCATGGCTTTTGGCAGGCATCTTTAGAAGAAGGCGGGGAAATCAAAGCATAGATGGGGAAGGAGGGCAGAGTAAAAAGAGACACCATCCAACTGCCCAACAACCAACATGTAAGGCGCACAGGTGAGCCTCGGGCCATGTGGCAGACAGATTAATGGAAATGGATTGGGTTAAAATGAGGGAGCTAGCTAGTAATGTGCCTGAGCCATAGGTCAAACAGCATAAAATTAATATAAGCCTTTGTGTGACTATTTGGGGCTACGAGGGGGTCCAAACCTCTAGACCTTTGGCCAGATGGGTCAGAAACCTCCTCCTACACCTCTTCTTAGCAACAGGACAGTAACTAAAGACAGAAGATTTGCCAAGTTGGTTTGAATGTTGTTGGCATGAGAAGGCAGCAAGAAGGTGCTTAAAACAGCCATTCAGCTGTCAATATAAAACCAGCTGTTGCCTGTTAAGTTGGTTTTAGCTTCAGATAAAGCTCTTAATAGTAACTCACAAGGAACAAGCGGGAATCCTTCCTTAGTCAATCTGATTTACCTTTTTTGGGGGGACTGGGGGGGCGAGGGGGCGGGGCAACCTAGGGCCAGCTTTGCTCATTATAATATTAATCTCCATAGAGAAAGATGTTTTGTCTGCTATCTGAAGAAGCATGATGCCAAACAGCATGCCCTGGGGTGCTGCTCTCATGCATGAACCAATCTTCATTGCATGTATGTATATGCATGTGTTCTCCCAGGTCTGAGAGACAGTAACTTACTGAAGCCACTCTAGTATGGCACTTGACTGTCGAACCAAGGTCAAGGAGTTTGTGGGGCTGGCTCCCAAAGAAGCCTCTGAGGGAGACTGTTTGAATTGTCTCCTGGCTTCCTGGGTGTGGCACTGAGACCTCATCTCAACCAGCCATGTCTGCCAAATACTGTTCACAGTGCAACTGCATTTCCAACTACTTGGGTTAGAAGCTCAGCAAATGGATTTTGGAGGGACTCATTCAACCTCTAAGAGGAGGTTGCTTGGGAAGATGCCCTTGGAGAAGTGGTAGCAATTGAAGATGGAAGTTCTGTAGTGCAGGCTTCCTTTCCTGGAGACATCTCAGGTCCTAGGGCACATTCCTCCAGGAGTGTGAACAACTCTTCAAGGGTGACCTCCTTAGCAAAGTTTACTTAATCATGCCTTTCCTTAGAGTATGTTAGGATATTTTTTGCCCAATTACTATCACTCCGTCAAAAGCCCCAGGCCCAATGTTAATGGCATAGGTTTGAGTCCAGAGAAGCAGAGAACAGCGTACAGAGACACATGGGTAGTTTATTAAAGAGAGATACCGATGAGCATGGCTATGCTTTTCTTGTGGAATATCTTCTTCATGTGAAACCCAGACGGAGAAAGGCTTCCAGCCTTCTCTCAAAACTACCTGAGTATGCTTCATTTGTCATCTGAAGCCCAGGTGGAGAAGGCTTTCGGTTGTGCCCTGCTGCTGCCTTTCATGTTATTTCCTGAATTTACTCCTCTACCTAATTCACTAGTCTCTGACTTCACCAGAAGCCCCCCTCCCCCCCGCAAGCTAGTCTGTGTCTCCTGTGCCACCTCACCAACTCAAGAGACAAGTGATGAAGAAAATTATTTTAGTGACCCCACGTCCTTCTTCAGGATAGTGAGACAAGCTTTAGGCTTAAGTAGAAAAATGTCAACAGTGGGTGAGAGCATAATTAAGCAGTCCTGGTCAAGGCATGCTCCTGTTGATCTGGGATACTCATGCTCTCCCTCTCTAGCCTGTCTCCCTTCTATGATCCACAAGGTTTTCATCCTCAACTACTCTCTGGGGCAACTGAGTAAGTGGCAAATACTATAGTATTTAAATACACTGCCAGTATAGATTTTTAAAAATGTCAGAAGCTGGTGTAACCCCTAAACTATGTTATCCATCTGAACACGAACATAGGAGATTCTCTCTGGTGGTGATAGATGCACTGCTGTGCCTGACGGTATCTCTAGGGATTGGTGGATGAGTGACTAGCTTGAGAAGCTGTGCTTTCCCTGGCTTTAACAGCCTGGCTCTGAGCTTCACAACCAGTGGCCTGTGGGAGGGATCTGGGTCTCTGGGTGGGTCTCCCCCCTACCTTTCTCTCTCAGCAGGACTTAAAACCGGCTTTCAACAACTCCAGTGAAATCTCAAGGCTCAGTCACCGGGAGCTGAGAAAAAAGCTGGGTGCTTTTTCTCTTGGAGGCAGGAAGGTGTGTGAGGAAATACATCAGCCAATGCCAGCATTTGCATTTGAAAAGAAGAAAAACATGTGTGATTAATAAAAGACTCATCAAGCATGGTGAATCTTACGGCTTACCTTTATTTTCCTATTTTTCTTTCTCTGCCTTTTAAAACATGTTTTCTCCTACACAGTGAATGTCCCAGAGGACTGAAATTCTAACGGGTCCTCTTTACAAAAATATCCAAAGCAAAAAAAAAAAAAAAAAAAAAAAGCCGCAAGAAGCTTTAGCTGTTCCAACTTTAAATGGGTTGGAACAGTTTGTGGCTCATTTCTTCAGACTTAGAGATCAGTCTGAGACGTTACCTCTGGCACTAGAAAAAAAAAAAAAACTAATTTTTTTTTTTTTGAAAAGGAAAAGTGTAAACAACCTGTTCGTAAAAACTGAGTTCTCCTGCAGAAGAACACATCCGTGTTTTACATATTATCTTCCCCCAAGTTTCAAAGGTCGTTTTTCTGGAAAATACGGTAGATAATTGCCTTTCTCCATTTGTGACAAATTAGAAGTGACTAAACACAACTTTAAATATTGTCACTGTGGAAGAAGGGTGTTTGGAAGAGAGAAGTATAAACCAGAAGAATGATTTAGTTCAAATAAGTTAGACTTCGTCCTTTCTTTTCATATACAAACACAAGTGTGGACTGGAGGTCGGCCCTGACTGCGACTGCGACTGCGATGCTCCCGGCACACATCTGGAAGAAAACACCTTGCTTTTTTTTTTTTTGTAACTCAATTTCTGTCCAAATTGTACCCGAAAGCTGCCTGGCATTGTGCTGTTTTATTAGCAACACAAAGAACGTTCCTTGCAGAGCAGGCTGGCCCTTGAAGTGCAGCGACTCTGCGTGGGGCTGGGGCTTTACCGTTCCAGGGGAGAGTTGAATACTAATCGCTTCTCTCCCGGACCGGCTCCAGGCCTGATTACTCTGCTGAGGAGCCCTGGGCCAGGGTTGGCTGGCTTCTCATTTTTTTTTTTTTTAAATAAAGCACAATATAGGGGTTTTGTGTGTGTGTATGTGTGTGTGTGTGTGTTTTCAGGGGAAGAAGGACACCTTACTGTCGAATAGGCAAAGAGCTGCATTTATTAATTCAGAAGGTTTTCATGGCTCTACCCAGACAAATTGCTTTTCTAGAAAACCAAACACACAAACTACTCTCCCAAATACACAAATACAAACACACAAATTGCTAGTTAAAGTGCAAATATATGTTCCTGGAAACGGAAGATGTTCCTGTGGCCGCCTCCTTCCCGGAGTCTGGGCGAACAGGTGCTGTCCCTGGGATTCTCCACTTTCAGACCCAGACTGGCTGCCCTGAACTTGCAGAGGGCTGAGACAGGCAGGGGACAGCCCAGGGACTCAGCCTGCTCACACCTTGCAGAGCCAGCATGGGAAGAAAGCTGCGCTGCGTAGCTGCCACAGCGTCCTCTAAAGCTGGGCGGGTCTTTCATTAGTGGAATCTCATATTCTCATGGAAGGAAATTTTATTACAAATTAAATGAGTCTGTGGAACAAACGGAGGCCCCAGTTGACCGATACGCATGTCATTATTGTTCATACAAGCCCTTTCAATCCATCTCCACCCTATTGCCAAGCAGGCCTGAGCGCAGCCGACTCCGAGAAGTGAATTTTCCCTTCTGGCCAGCTCAGCTCAGCTTTCCCAAGGCAAGCTTTAACACCGAAACACTTACTTCTCAAATAAACATAGGCAAGCACCCCCATTCTCTGCTAGGGGTGGCCCTGCCACCAGCCTTATTGTCCTCATTTGTAAAGCGTGAAGTGCTGGAGGGGCTGGAGCAGGGTGGAGGTGTTCGATGATGTCAGAATATCCCCCGCTGAAGAATGTCAACTCTCCCGCAGGCTGGGCCGGCGGGTGGCCCAGCGCAGGGCGGCCACTGGTGCTTTCTAACTCCGCCCTGCAATTCTTCTGGTCCGGTTCCCACCGACAGACAGGGCGAGGGAGGTCAGAGTGGCCGGGACAAAAGAGACCCCCTGCTGCCGGGCTTGGCTGGGTTGTCAGCACCAGTAATTCAGGAGTTCACCTTTCATCTTCTAGATCCATTAGGGGTTAAAGAGAGACCCATTTTACAGCTGACAGGCTTGAAGGGGCGGAGGAGGGGGAGGGACGCAAAGCACCCTAAAATTTATAGCGTTCAAGCCATCTGCTAAAAATAGAGCCGTGCAGGTTCTCTTTTCATCCATCCCCATATAATGGGATATGTATCTCTGAGACAGCATAATAAACAGGCAATTCTTGGTCTAGGGATATTTTCATATTGTGTGGTGAGAGGAACGGAAGGAGGGAGGAAACTGGGAGAATGCATGCAAAACAGTGTCTCTTGCTCCTCAGAAGGGCGAGCAGGGTTCAGCAGCTCACCTGCAAGCCTTCATCAGCCCTGTAGTCAAGGGGAACCAGCGGCTTTACTATCTAGTGTGGGAAAAGATCTGTCTGGTGACATTGGACCAGTCTCCTTGTGTGATGCATGAGATGCATGTGTATGTATGCGGTGCTGACTGGGGGGGGGGGGGGGGAACGGAACCAGAGAAAGAAAGAAGCAAGACGGGCTCTTTTAAGAAATCTTCATGTGCAGCAGGTTTTCCCTGGTGACTCCCAATCTGTCTTCTGTGAAGCCAATAAATGAGTTAAAATGAATTAATTTAAAGTGTTTTAACTGATGATGGACAATATGTCTCCCCAAATAATTCAGTCTAATTTCCTTTTAATCAGTATGACCATCACCTTCTGTAAAGAAGAATTTCTAACTATACTTAGGCAGTATTGTAAGGAAATTGGGAAGTGGTTCTCCCTGTGAAGTGGTATTCATAAATCAGAGGGCATAATGGCACACCATGTACATAGGTACACTTAGCTTCTGTGTCCATGTGCCTAAATGTGCTCTGTGTGCATGCCTATGCACCTGTGTGTGCTTGTGTGTGATTTGTGGGTGTGTATATGTGTACTTGTACCTGAGAGTGTTAACATATAACTACGTGGGTGTTGTATATATATATCTCATATATATATATGAGAAGCTTTGTGTGCACATGTGTGTGCATATCCATGAAGCCCTTGCAAGGTTGTAATTCTGTGTGGAGGCACCTGTACTTGTGTGGGCATGGAATGCTATTGGAAGCTCTGCCTTCTGGGTGCTCTCAGTTGGCATGACCAGCTAATGAAAGCAGCCCAGGGGCTGGGAGATTCCTCAGTCGGGGAAAAATGGTGATGCTGCAACCACAAGGACTTAAGTTTCATTCCCAAGACCTACATTAATAATAATAATAGTTCAATTCTCAGCAGCCACAGGGTGGGTCACAACCATCTATAATGAGATTTGGTGTCCTCTTCTGGCCTTCAGGGGGACACACACACAGGCAGAACACTGTATACATAATAAATAAATCTTTTTTTTTTTTTTTTAAGTTGGATACCTCCTGAGGAAAGATATTCAACACTGCTCTCTGGCCTCTAGAGGAATGTATACACATTCACATGCACACACATGCTTCTAGAGATCTACACCCGGAGTCTGGTGTACTTTAAATCCCATTTAAATAATGAGGTTTTTTTTTTTTGGTTGTACTGTTGTTCATGCCTGGCCATCCTGGCTCCACCCCCAGAACCTATGTTCCCTTTTGCAAATGTTTCTTTTTAGCCTAGTCAGTGGCTAATTCTTCAATCTGCCTGGGTCCTGTGGAATGCAGAGGTCAGTTAGCACTCTTGCCTTCAGGGTGTGGACAGCCACAGGCTGGGCCTCTTCTCTACAGGCAGTATCTTCTGGGATCCTTCCCATGGGCTGCTCCATGAACTCTGCTATCCCAGCAGACTTCAGCTCATTCAGATCAATTCAATTGCAGTTTCTTCTGGAAGTCCCAGCATTCAGACCAGAGTGACAGTGGGCTTCCTGTGAGGATGCATAACATGTGCTGGAGGTTATTGGTCAGAAGGGAGTTATAGAAAAGGAGTAAAAGGGGGGGGGACACTCCAGACCAATGCCCTAGCTGCCACACACAGTCCCCAGGTCCAACTCTGACAGCTCTGACTAGGCAGCTCTTCCAGCAGCTCCATTGTCCTGAAGTGGAGGGCGTGGGATGATGCACCTTCCCTAGGCTGCCACTCCTTTTGTGATCAGGAAGTCCTCAGGGTTGCTTAGGGAGGTTATTTTCAGGGGTGAGTGCCCAGGGCACAGATTTGGGAGCCTGAGAATGAAGATCAAAAGAAACCCCTGCTGTGGATGTCTCCTACATGAGTCTGGGGGTTAAAAATCCCACCTCCACTTCCCTTTCTGTATTGAGATCCCAGGGCAGTGAAGGAGCAGACTGCTGGAGCCTGGAAGCATTGAGTCACATGACCACAGAAACCAAAGCTGAAGAACTGTTCCCTAGAACCTCCTCAAAAGCCACACATCCATGGAGATGATGCGCCTGCTCACAAATTGGGTTGAGACCGATGGGATAAAGATAGGAAGCCTGAGGGTCCTCAGTGACAGGGAGGAAAACTCCCCATTACTTTCCTTACTCCCCCCACCCTCCCACCTCTCACCTCCAGTCTTCCCGTGAGCTGGTGCCCAGTGAACACCTCCTATATTCTCCCTCTGCGCTTCCTGGAGAATTCTCTTAGTTTTTAAGCACTTGTCTTTTGCTTGTGGTGACAACTGATTTCCTAGCCTGGAATCAAGATGAACTCCTGATTTTAAAGGTGAAAGGGAATTTGGTTCTAGCACCTCTCTACAAGTAGAGAAACCGAGGATAAGGGAGGTAAAGGGCCTTAACTTCCTAGTCAATGAAAAGTATGCTCCTAGACCCACATATTGCCCCTCCCCCCAAGAGTGCCTTCCCTGAAGAGGGTCAGATAAAAGCCAACAGGAACCTATCACAAGTCAGGGAAGTGGCCTCCACTGCAAATATAGGGTGACAATTAAACTTCACACAGTTGGTTCTGAGATTAACATAGCTCCTTGAACCACAGTGTTACTAGGGAGATGCCCACTGGGGTAGATAGAAGGGATAAGCCATGGGCAGAGACTTGAACATGGATATACTCTATCTCCACAGGCAGCTAAGGAGCAGCCAGGTTCCTGCTAGGGTGTCCATGGCCTTCACTCCAGAGCCAGCCAGGAGCCTCCCAGTTAGAGAGACACTGAACAGCCCTTGCTTTTGGAAATACCAAAAGTAGCTGGCCCTCTCTAGTGCCATGGTCTTCGTGTGTGTCCCCAAATCTAAGAGCAGGTGTGATAGTATTAAATGGCAGGGCCTTCAGGAGAAGTTCGGAAGCTTCTCTGTGTGTCTCCTCAGAGGCTGATGGATCCTTCTGCCATCTGAGCACAGCAGCAGGAGGCGGAGACTGGGCCTTGCTGATGCTGCCACACTGCAAGGCTGGTGCCTTTATCTGGGCCTTCCCACCTTGGACACTGTTGCTGTGGTGAAACAGGAGATTCCTTGTCCGTTGTCCTGCCTGCAAGCTGAGCTGCTCTGTCAGTCTGCAGCTGACTCCAGACTCTCAGATCCTGAGCTGTGGCCAGTTCATGTTTATACCCCCTCAGATGGACCCTGCAGGGACTCCTGCCAGTCTCTCCAAGGAAGACAATAAGGGTTTCCTAATGCCCAGGGCTCAAGTAGGTCACTACATGCTTGGATTTCTTTCTCAGGAAATTCTTGAATGCACTTTCTAAAAGGTGTCGTTCCCCCCCCCGTCCCCCCCCCCCCCCCGTCCCCCGCTTTCCATTCCCCCTCCCCCTCCTT
The DNA here is from genome assembly GCA_033318265.1 of Phyllotis vaccarum. Lineage (NCBI taxonomy): Eukaryota > Metazoa > Chordata > Mammalia > Rodentia > Cricetidae > Phyllotis > Phyllotis vaccarum. The sequence continues at coordinate 125,315,609 of JARWLC010000002.1, read as the reverse complement.
TTCTCTCTGCTTCTGTTTTCACACACATGTAAAACCGCTGTTGGTGAACTCCGCTGCCTTCATCTGTTGGGACTGAACATGCTTGGTAGCCCAGTGACATTGGCAGTGGAGTTGGGGCCTCTGAAAGCAGCCATCTCTGGGCTCTTGGCTCTAGACATGCAGAACAAGTGGCTTGTTTCCACATGAGCCGGGGTTGACCAGAACTTGTGGCCTGGAGTCGGACATGAGAATGATGAACTTATCTCCTATGGGTACATTTTCTTTTGCTCTGCTCCTGGATCATGAGCCAGGCAGTCTCGAGGCAAATTGTTCGGTTTATTGACATTTCCTCCATCACCTCCCTGACAGGAAAAAGACGACTTGATTCCCATTTGTTTCCCTTGCCAAAATAATGAGGACTGTGATGAATGTTTGTATTAATCCCCCTCCTCCCTTTTCAGAAGAGGAAGCAAAGCAGGGGAGGAGGAGACCACAGTTACCCAAGAATGAATGGAGGGAGGATCTGCAGGTCGAGAGAGAGAGAGAGAGAGAGAGAGAGAGAGAGAGAGAGAGAGAGAGAGAGGGGGGGGGGGGGGGGGGGGGGGAGAAGGGCAGGGGGGAGGGGAGGAAGGTAGAAAGAAGGGAGGGAGGAAGGGAGGGAGGGAGGAAGGGAAAAGGGAGGGAGGGGTGAAAGGATTTTTCCTTCATTCGGATTGTCTACCAGCATAATCTTCCTAATGAGAAGACACAGGGAATAGGAGGAAGAGAGAACCCTTCCTTCCATGCCTGAGGAGGGACAGGCTATGAGGATCCAGGAGGAGATCTGGAGTAAACAGAAAAAGCAGAAAATTAGAAGAAACATTCCCATCCCCTCCCCTCTCTTCCTCCTTCAGTTAAACTCAGAGCAGACAGCAGTCAGACACCCACCTTCATTCATTCATTGGTGTGTTTTTTCACCTTTGCATAGAGACTGATTTTCGTGGGGCACACTGTACCTCATGTTTCTGAGATTTCAGTCTCCACAACATGCACATGAAAACCAGTAATAGGCTTTGGTGGGCTTCTTACACCTTTCACTATTGGAACACACTATCCGGTTTTAGGAGAAGAGGCAGAGTGGACGTGGACATGAAATGCCACAGTCCTCCTCTTGGGGTGCTGATGGTGGGTGGGAAAATCAGTCTCGGGCACCAGGATGCTTAGGGCAGGGTACCTTTTTTTTTCTTTTTTCCAGGATTTTAAAAAAGTCTTTTAGCACTCGATTGCACAGAAGCCTCCTCTGATTCCTACTGATTCTCCTTCAAGAGAAATAATATCCACTTAGAAAAAAAGCCAGATGGAAAGCCAAGGACCCCTGCTGGCTACAAGAAGCCTGAATGTGGGCTCTTCAGTCTGAGTCTGCCCTGGTGGGGGTGGGGGTTGGGAGTGGGGGGTATAGTCCATGGACAGCCAGGGCCACAAGACAGCAAGATGACTATTTGGATTTTAGTGTGCAGGGCACAAGCCAGTCAGAGCCTACATTCCCTACACATCAGCAAGATCCATACTCACTTTGAAACCAAGGACCATGTATGGATTGTTATAAATCAGGAAGGGAGCCAGGAGCTATCGGTTCCAGTTTTTGTGTGCTTGGAGGGGTATGAAGATACTGATTCACTTTCAACTCTGCTAAAATAAATATGTATTAGAAAATTCTAGAATAAGCAGGGAATTGATTGCACACAATGCCAGTACTTGGGAAAGAAATAAATTAACTGAAGGCAGAAAAGGACAATAGCATGCGTGACTCACTAACCCAAACAGACAAGGCTCAACACGCAGGCTCACTCCTCAGCTGTGGACAGCGGCTTCCAGTGGTGCTTTAAAATGAAAACCCAGGGGTTTTGTGTTTTGTGATGTGACTATTCCATAGCTCATTCATTGCTCAGAGTTCCTGGCTGGTCATGATAGTGGGTGCCTGTGATATTTAGGAGACAGGCGGATTTCTGGTTCAAAGCCAGTTTGGGTTACATCTAGAGATTAAGTTACATACACAAATAAAAACAAAATACAGCACATGCATGCATACACACAATCAACAGACTACCATGAAGATCTGTGCAAAAGCCTTCACCAGGGAACAGGCTCATATTGGGTTATAGTTAGTGTAACTGTCAACTTGACAAAATCTAGAATCACCTGGGAGATGGGCCTCTGAGCATCTCTCTCTGTGTATGTGTGGAGGTTATCTTGATAACATTCATTGAGATGGGAAGACATGTCTATTGCACTATTCCTTATTAGGAAGGAGATACTGAACTGTGTAAGAGTGAAGGGAGCTGAAGGAAGCTGCCATTGTTCACTCATGAGTCCTCATTATGCCCAATGACCCCTCAAGCTCCTGCCTCTGCGACTCTGCCTGGATGGACTGGAACCATGAGCAGAAACAAGTCCTCTCTACGCTTTGCTTTTGTCTGGGTATTTTTATCACAGGACAAGAAATGGAACAAAGGCTGATCTTGGACACACCCAGGAGTGGCTCATCTTCTTGGATATGTGTGTTGCTAATTCATTAAGAAACTTCCACCATGTCTCTGGAGTGGCCGGAGAATCCCTTTTGCTCACAGCCCTGCCCTGGGAGTCTATCACTTCTGGGAAGTGAAAGTGTTATAGTTCTGAGGAGAAAGGTATTCTAGCAGTCAGGAGCCAGGGAATGCCACAAAGTCACACCAACAAGCCTCACACAAGAGATTTATTGGGAAAGGCACAAGAGGGTGGCTGCAAGGAACTGAGTAGGAGACAGCTTATACGGGGATTTGGGGTGGGAACAGAGTTTTCCAAGGTGAGGATTGATGGGATTTTACGTCCTGAGCTTGGGGCAAGCCCAGGGACTGGCCTGATTTCAAGTTCAGGAATTGGTGAGTTTTCAAACCCAGAAGTGAGCTTGGACCTTTTACCCTACAAGGAGGTGACACTACTTGGCCTCTTTAGAAATAGTTACTTTCTTAACTTTGGTTTCAGAAACTCTTGGCTTGACTTCAGGTGTTGTAGTGGTGCCATAAACACATTCTGATTCTGACAGCAGGTGCCTTGTGATCTGACCAGTATCTGGAAAGATCTTCTTGTCCTCTAGACATTTCAGTTCACCTGCCAGTGAGAAATGGTATAAGGTGGCCATAGGTTTGCATAGAACCTCCTAGCCTGTGTGTTTCCACATTCCATTCCCCATAGGGTCTTCTATTGTAAAAATGTATGGATGCCATAGTCCTATGAACCCCCTTGCTGTGTGACAAGGCTTTCTCCAGGGAGACACAAAATAAGTGTATGCTCACTCCACATAGTGATCTGAGGACAGACCAAAATCCAGCTTGGTGAACCAATGTGTAATCAGACTTTTTTGTCCTGACTGCCTTTCCCAAATATTCACTCTTACATTAATTGTAAATGTTCAATTGATAGCTCAGGCTTTCTACTAGCTAGTACTTACATTTTAAGTTAATCCATATTCCTTATTTACACTCTGTCATGTGGCGTAAGTAAGGAATATGGATATAATAAGCTTTTATTAGAATGGCATGTATATCTTCTGCTCCCTCTATATCTGCAGGCAACTTCTGACTCTGCCCTCCTTCCCAGCATTCTGAGTTTGGCTTTCCTGCTTAACTTCTTGCCCAGCTACAGGCCTGTCAGCTTTTTATTAACCAATGAGAGTAATACAAATTTAGAGTGTAGAAAAGGATAGTTCCATAGCACCAGTGAGTTTATTGGGGTTACTTACAACAATGTGGGGGTCACTTACAGGAGCAGAAATGACTCCAAGACAGCTGCATCCCGAAAACCTACCTTAGCAGAGATGACACTTCACAAAATCTGGAAACCCAGAGCTCACTACACAGCCAGCAGTCAACAGATTGTGTCCTTTCCAAGTGACTTACTTGGTCAAATCCTCTCTGAGGCAGCTACTCTGTTTCTGCTTCTCCAAAGCAGCCGGTCTGGTCTCAGTCTGCATTCCCACTCTTCTAAGAGTTACTCTCACAGCCTTTATTGTTTGCTTTTGGGAGGGAGACGCCTAGTGAATCTGATCAGTTTCAGAGACATCCTGGAGCTATTTTGAGTTGTTTGCTATTTTGAGTTGTTTATCTTCTGTCTTTTGTTTGCAGGACCAAATGTTTCAATTTTAGAAGAAACTGTTTCACATCACCCCTGACTTGCCTGGGATAAAGCTTCAGGGTTCCCTCCTCCTAGCAGCTCTGTGAGGTAGCTGTTTGGGTACACCTCAGCTCTGGTAGGTCTCTTTGCCCTTCCCTGCTGCTGTTCTTCCAGACCCCTTCTTTCCTCTCAGCCTGCTAGGGAAATATCCCGACTCCAGAGACCATCTGTCCTGAGGGCTAGCCTCATCTCCTGAGCCAGAGTGCCGAGTGTTTAAGACTGGATTTCCTCCACAGTGTTAAGCCTTCCCATTTCTACCATAGGAACATACACAGCTCTGGACCCTCTTCCAACCAATGAAGATAGGGAAGGGATAATCACAGTATTAGCAAGTCTAGTGACCACACATCCCACTAGAAGCAGAGTTAAGCTGAATAGCTCTTCCCCTGGAGAAGGTTTAAGCAGAAGAAGGAAAACAACTCAAGTCCCAGCAGTCACAATCTGTGGCCTAGTGTGAATACCTCAGTCATGGGCCTGCCTAGTGTGAGTACCACAACCACTAAGGGCTGTGACTGGCACTTTCTATTGCTGACACAGGGCAGCGGACCAGGTGAGTGATTAAAGAACTCTTGGCAGCAGGCCTGTGTGGCTGGAGCCTGTCTGTAGGAGGATTCTAGACGCTCACCTGCCTGGCATTGGCATCTGCTGTGGTTAGTTATCAGATTACTTCCTGGGTATGGGACTCCTTTACTTCAGGGTCTAGCCCACCAGACTCACTTCCCTGGGGTTCCTCAAAGGTGGTTTTCTGCAGGGGCTGTGGTCTCCAACATAGCAGCACACAGCCATGGAGACAGAAGCCGTGCTCAGTCCCTCTAGGACACTCTGACTGTATTCCAGTGATCACAGACCTCAGCCCCTGTCTGCCCTAACAACACCATGTTCATGATTTTCTTTGAAAATTGAATTGTCTTTTTAAAAACTCCCCCAGTAAAGAATAAATAAAACTACAAATGGGCTTGACAAGATGGTTCAACGGGTAGAGATCCCTGCTGTGGAAGCCTGATAAGTTGAATTTGATCCTCAGAACCCAGGCAAAAGTAGATGGAGAGAGCAATCCAACTCCATAAAGTTGTCCTCTGACCTTCACATGTGTGTGGTGATATGTGTATTCACACGCAATAATAATAAAAAAGAAACTATAAACATGCAAAGGAAATAAATGGAAACAGATGATCCTAGAAGATGAAAAAACTAATTCAGAGGTTTCAAATATCTTGTGTGACCATCAGCAATAAAAAACATTGGGGAGGGGGCACCTCATGCACATATCCACCTATACAGATAGCTGAGGTTACCCTGGTCTCTGCACGTGGTTTTGTTGTACTCTATTCTGAGGGTCACCATCCCTCAGATGAGGTTGAGACTGACCAGCAGTTTGCTGCCTGCTTTACAGACAGACAGGTTAGTGGGAAAACTCAAACATGACTACACATGGCACATATACATATGCATACTTTCTGACTTGGCTACAAAACCTATCATTACTTTGCCAGAATGGCAGTTGTGAGGTGTAGCTTGGCTTTTGTTACAGTTAATGTCAACTGTCCATCTGACACAACCTAAAATTATCTGGGAAAAGAATCTCAGTTCAGATTCTAGACTGATTGGCTTGTTGGCATGTAAGTGATTGTCTGGTTGTTAATTTATATAAGAGGGACAAGCCCATTGTTGGCAACACTATTCCCTAGGCTGATAGTCCTGAGCTATATTGAAAGCTAGCTGACCACAAGACTGCTTGCAGCATTATCTGTGGTTCCTGACTCAGCTCTTCAGCTTTGAAGTGAGTTTCTTGGTTAGGGATATCAACCAAAAGTACAAAACAGTAAGAAATGTTGACTAAAACCTTTGCATTTTAGTTCCCATCAGCTGCTCACAGCTGAGGGTTCTGCAACTGTGCAGTAAGTACATAAAGTAACAAACAGGACCACATGGGACAGTCATGGTCTTCATTCCCCGATGATCTTCGGCAAGGACTGTTCATGGAAAGCTTATCCTGCACTGGGATCTGAGGCAGTGGAGCTTCTGTTGGCTTTGGTGGCTTGAGCTATATGCAGATACACTACTTACATAAGATTCTAGCTTTGAGGCTCTTGGTATGAAGGACTCTAGAACCAATCCCCCAGTGACACATGGGACTCTGTGTTTACCGCCACTAACTCTGTCCATACCCAAGTGCTCATAGAGATGCAGTTATTCTAGAGAACAGTGGAAAACCAGAGGAGGCAGGAGCACTTAAGGCCAAGTCGCTCACCCTCCCTCTGAGTGATGTGGGTTTCAACTCCTGTCTGAATGCACCAATAGCTCCATAGCGATGAGGCCATGCAGGAAGCAGGGCAGTGTGGCCACACCTCCCTGGGGTGGCAGACTTCTGCTACTGAGCATGACTTCACAAGGGGACCCAGGGAATAGAGGGCAGATTGACACAACATGAGAAAGGTGAAGGAGGGTTCTTTTCTGAAAGGACTTGGCCACTGTGTGAAAAAAATCTCTCATCTTTAAAACATGTTATTTCATTGTTATTGTGTGTATGTGTGTTTGCAGGATGAATGCGTGTGGATATACATGCCAAGCTTGGATGTAGAAGTCAGTGGTCAACTGCGTGGAGTTGGTTCTCTCCTTTCATATTTTCTGTGGATTGTAGGGAACAACTTAGGCCATCAGGTGAATTGTTGAGCCATCTTGCTGGTCCTTTTCTCATAATTAAATCTATTCATACCCACCTCTGGTCATACTATAACCCCTGTTCACACCTCATCCTGTTCACACTATGTTCATGTTCATACACTATCCCTTCCCATAATTTCTGTTCACACCACACCCCCACAGTCACACATCCTCCATTCATGCCCTATGCCCATTTATATACCTTATCCCTGGTTACACCTCACCATTATTCACACTCATCTCTGTTCATACCTCATCTCTATTCACACCCTACCCTCATTCACACCCTACCTATCCCTGCTTACACCTCATAACCATTCACACTCCACTGCTATTCACACCTAACTTTTGCTCACACTTCAGCCCATCCACACCCCACCCTCTCCACACTACATCTCCCTTCACATCAAATTCCCTATTCATGACATATCCTCATTTATAGCATGCCCATTCATACCCCCACCCAGTCATCCCTTTCCCACCACCTTCACATCACCAAAGCTTATGCTTTTAATTCTTAAAAAAATTTAAAAAAATAATTAAATCTGTGTGTGGAAACTGCAGCCCAACGCACAGGAGCGGAAGAGTCTCATGAAGCAGGCTCCTTGTGTGGAGCCTGCTTCCCCTTGGCTGGTGGCCCAAAAGTTATTTATATTCTGATTAAATGAGCAGGACTCGGGAAGAGGTAATGTACTCAATGATTCTGAGAATTCTGAATATAGAGTTGTTCTCTCTATGGAGACCCTGGCATGCTCACAGCTAGTGTGGATCCCCTCTATGGGGACCCTGGCATGCTCACAGCTAGTGTGGATCCCCTCTATGGGGACCCTGGCATGCTCACAGCTAGCGTGGATCCCCTCTATGGGGACCCTGGCATGCTCACAGCTAGTGTGGATCCCCTCTATGGGGACCCTGGCATGCTCACAGCTAGGTGTGGAACCCTTCCCTCTATAGGGAACCTGGCATACTCACAGCTATATGGGAACCCATTTTTATTCAGCATTTCAAGGTCTAGCCCAGCACCAGGCATAGGACATAGGGGACCCTAGCAAGAATTCTCAGAATGAAACATAAGGAGCAAGCCGACCATGCGTGTTTGCCACTACACTAGCAGCATGGCACCTGAACACAAAATGAGCAGAACTGCCAGAACAAAAGCCCATGTTTGTGAGAAATCAGAGAGAGGTCCAAGGATCCGAGATTTTAAGCGAGGTCAGACCTTTCTTCTGCCTTCTGTCAAACATTCTGTCCCCAGTTTCTTCAGCTTAGTTTATCCTGTCATCCATGCTCACTCATTCATTTATTCACACATTCACAGCTTCATTCGTTCCTATTCACTCGTCTCTTCATATGAATTCATTCACTTATTCATTTGCCGCTCACCTATTTATATATTTATGTTTATTTATTCTTTCACTCAGTTATCTATTCACTCATTCACATTGATTCATTCCCACTATTATATTCTAGAGGACATTCACTATAGATAAAGTCATATAGATAAAACGAACATGTATAAATAGTAACCTGGATGTGCGGCCAGCACAAACCTTAGGAAGACAGTTTATGCAGTAAAAGACTCATATATGAAGTCAGAGCAGTGGCCTCAGACAGTGTGTCCCACTTTTGGCACACCATGGTTCACAGAACAGGACAGTTGTACATGTAGCCTGGGCAGAGGAGGCTGCTCTGGCCCTGAGCTGTCAAAACATAGATATGGGAGAATTCATAGCTTCAACCACAGAGACTAGCCCTTGGGATGCATGGGAAAGGTCAGTCCCCGTGTGCACAAGAGGGAAACTTGTTCCTGGGATATGTGGGGCATATGGTCCCCAGGTATTCATAGGAATGATTATTCTCTGGGCATACTTAAGGGTGATTTGTCCTATATGGAGATGATTGGTCCCTAGAGATACATAGGGTGACAAGTTCCTAAGATATATGGGAGTGGCCAGTCCAGTGTGACCACGTTAATTATATCTAAGACAACATCTGAGCAAACCACCTGTCCTAGTTTCTGTTCCTGTCGCTGTGATAAATGTAGTTGAGCTTTCTTTGGACTGACAGCTCTGGAATAATGACCTAGAGACTTTTTATTAATTATGAAAACTTAGCTTTAGTTTAGGCTTGTACCTAACTAGTTTTGATTAAATTAACCCATATTTTTAAAATCTACATTTTCTAATGTGGCTCAGTAACCTTTTTTCTATTGCCCATCCTGTTTCCTCTCTGTCTGGCTTGGCTACTCCGCCTTTCTTTTTCCCTGAGACCTCTCTGTTCTCCAGAAATCCCACCTAATCTCTTCCTGCCTAGCTACTAGCCATTCAGCTCTTACTAACCCAATCACAGTGACACATCTTCACACGGTGTAAAGGAATATTCTGCAACAATAGAATGCCCTGTGATAAGAGCAACAAAAGTGAAGCAGGGTTTGTTTCAGCTCATAGTTCAAGTGCAGTCCATCTTGGTGGGAAGTCAAGGCAGTGAGAGCCTGAAGTAGTGGGTCACCTAACATCTGCAGTCATTAACAGAGTGATGAATGAATACTGCTGCTCACCTCCCTTTCTCCACTAATGCAGGTCAGGATCCCAGCCAAGGATCCGTGCTGCCCACAGTGGACAGTCATCCACCTCAGTTAAACCACAATCAAGGCAATTTCCCACAGGCATGCTCAGAGGCTCATCTACTGCATGATTCTAGAGTCTCTCCAGGTGACCATTAACACTGCCACATCAACTTAATTCAGAGAAGACATTGTTGGTTGATTATTTCAGAGGTTTTGATTCAAAATCTCTTGGCTCTATGGTTGGAGGCCTTGTGGGGACATGGCAGGTCACAACAGAATGGTGTGACAGAGAAAATTTGCTTAGCCTAGGGCACAGAAAGTTGGCGATGTGTGAAAGGAGAAGGGACAGGAGAGACTTTCCCAGAGCTGTTATTTGATTGTTTGTTAATCTTTTGCTTTATGGGGGGCTCGCCACCCAGCTCCCAAATAAATCACACATAGAGGTTTATTCTTAACTAACAGTGCCTGGCTTTAGCTTGGCTTAGTTTCTAGCCAGCTTTTCTTAAATTATCCTGTCTATCATTTGCCTCTGGGATTTTTTCTTTTCTTACTGTGTGAGCTTACTTTCACTCTTACTTGGTGGCTGGCCGTGTAGCCGGGTGGCTGGGTGGCTGGCCGTGTAGCCGGGTGGCTGCCCCTGATGTCCTTCTCTCCCCCTTTCCTCCCAGATCTCTCCTTTTTATTCTCTCTGCCCGCCAGCCCCACATATACTTTCTACTGCCTCACTATTGGCCATCAGGTGTTTTAGACAGGCAAAGTGACACAGCTTCACCGAGTTAAACAAATGCAACATAACAAAAGTAACACACCTTAGAACGATATCTCACAATACAGCATGTCACCAGCAGCCAGCCCAACGAGATGTCCTGGTATCTGCCCCTCTTAATAGCTCATCACATCATGAACCTGTCAATGGACTAAGCTACTGAATAAAGTCAGAAGATTTTGAACCAGTCACTTCCTGAAGCTTATCAGCTCTGAACGGAGAGATCAACATGCATGTACCTTCTGATCTAAATTATAACATCTGCTTATGCTCAACACAAGGTCATATCCATTAGTACTAAGACTTGGGACTTTGGTGAAAAACAGTAAAACAATCCAGTAAGAAAAAGCAAAGTGGGGCTGGAAGGACAGAGGGCTCAGGAGCTCTTGTGCTGGTGAGTTTGATGTAAACTTGACCCAAGCCAAAGTTGTTTGAGGAGAGAGAGAGAGAGAGAGAGAGAGAGAGAGAGAGAGAGAGAGAGAGAGAGAGAGAGAGAGAGAGAGAGAGAGAGAGAGAGAGAGAGAGAGAGAGAGAGAGAGAGAGAACTTTTTCTATTGAGAAACTGAGAAAATGCTTCCACCAGATTGGCCTTTGGGCAAGAGTGTGTGACATTCTCTTGATTGATGGTTGATGTGGGTGGGCTCAGCTCACTGTGAGCAGTATCACCCCTGGGCTGGTGGTTTTGAGTGCCATAAGAGAACAAGCTAACGGAGCTGGAGAGATGAGTCAGAAGTTAAGGGTACTTGTTGCTCTTGTAGAGGACCCAGGGTCAACCCTCAGCCCAGGCATAGTGGCTTATAACCATCTGTAACTCTAGTTTCTGAGGTGCCTTTTTCTTCCCCTGTAGGTGCCTGATTTTATGTGGTATGCACATCCAGGCAGAACATTCACATACATAAAAATAAATGCAACTTTAAAAAAAGAAAGAAAGAAAGAAAGGAAGGAAGGAAGGAAGAAAGAAAGAAAGAAAGAAAGAAAGAAAGAAAGAAAGAAAGAAAGAAAGAAAGAAAGAAAGCTGAGAAAGCAAAGAGGACTAAGCCTTAGGCAGCATCCCTCAGTGGCTTCTGTATCAGGTCTTGCCTCCAGGCTCCTGCTCTGTTTGATTTCCAACTCTGTCTTGACTCAGTGATGGACTGTGATCTGGTAACTATAAGCCGAAATAAACCCTTTCCTTCTCAGATTATTTTTGGTTATGGTGTTGTATGACAGCAATGGAAACAACCCTCTTACAGAGGACTCGAGTTCAGTTGCTATCACACATATTGGGCAGCTCATATAGGTACTCTGAAGTACCTATAACTTCAGCTCCAAGGGACATCGATGTCCTCTTCTGGAGTCCATGGGGACCTGCACACACATGTGCACATACTCACACAGACACACACATATGTCAGTGATTGAAAAAGAAAAATTAAATTTTGTTTTGTTTTGTTTTTTGAGACAGGTTTTCACTGTATAACAGTCCCAGTTGTCCTGGAACTCACTTTGTAGAATAGGCTGGCCTTGAACTCACCAAGATCAGCCTGCTTCAGCCTCCCAAGTGCTGGGGTTAAAGTTTTGCACCACCACTGCTCCGTAAAAAAATTAAATATTTTTAAAGGGAAAGTAAATTTCAAGACATTGGTTCTTGAGTTTTGAAACTATCTCTAATATGTCCCGGGTTGACCTCAAGGTGGCTGAGGCTACAGTCTACTTCTGGGTAGATGGGATCGCATTACAAGCCCACATGGCTTCTACCACCTCATTTTTGGCAGTGCTGAAATCAAGCCCAGGGCCTCTGGTATGCTAAGCTCACTAAATTGTATCCCTGAAGTTGAGATTTTAAAACCAATGTAGCCAGGTAGTGAGGGCACATGCCTTTAATCCCAGCACTTGGGAGGCAGAGGCAGGCAGGCAGCTAGATATCTGAGTTTGAGGCCAGTCTAGTGAGTCCCAGGACAGCCAGGGCTACACAGAGAAACCCTGCCTTGAAATATCAAAACAAAAAACAAAACAAAAAAATCTCCAAACAAACCAAAACCAAAACCCAACAACAAAAGCCAGTCTTCCTGTGCTTTGTCTTATATCCACCTCAGTTCCTTACTGTTCATCCCTTCCCCTGTGCATGTAGCTTGGATTACACCAGCTCCTTCTCTCTGGTTTAAATTGCATGTACAATATAAGGCTATTGCAGATGCCTTGTTTTGAATGCTCTCTGCTCCTTGGGGAGTTTGGGGTCCTGTGTCTCCCTTAGTGCCTTGCTCACAGAAGTACAGAGGACAGTAATCTAAGCATCACATAAGAGTGACATAGTCATTCTGGGTCAGTCGGTCACAGTCACACTCATCTTTCTTCTGTCCTAGAATCTAGTTCATGCTTTTGTCACAACATTTTTGTTTTTTATTTTTTAAAGATACAAATGAGTTTTAGCTGTGAGTCAAACCTGTGGTGCATTGATGAATCGTTGGGTGGTCTCTGGGATATTGTAGTCAATCACAGTGACATTTGGGAGGAAGACACCAAAGCTGCGGACTCTTCCCTAGAGCCCTATCTGTCCATTTCTCCTTCCGCCATCTCTTTGCCTTCAGTATTGTCTTCAGCATTTGGAGACGAGTCACGTCCATGTGTTACATCTGACATCCAACTAGCTGAAATAGTCCCTTTGGATGATTTGTGTCTCTGTGTAGCCTGTACTGCTGGTCATGTCTTGTCCCTGACTACAATCAGAGACCCGGTCTGCTTTGGGGACAATTAACAGAAGAAAGTGGCTCTTTAGCAAATTATGCTGTCCTTGTCCTGGCAGCCATGTTTGCAAGAACCCCTTTCTTCTCAGCGTGAATGATGGAAAAGTGGTTAATTAAAAGGCCTCCCTGTTCCACCTCAATCTGCAGGGTTGGACCCTCTGTGAAATCCTGGCAGTTTTAGCAGTGCCTCCCCCAAAGGCTGAGATTCATTTCCATTGTAAAGGACACTCTTTCCTGCCCCATCTCCACATTGCTGGCTGGGTGGAGAACGCGCATCCAGCTGTTCTGTTCCTCTGTGCTGAGCCGCCGCTGGACGCATTTTTGAGCAATTATCTGGCTTGTGTTTTCGTTTTAACGAGTTCCCAGTAGCTCCTTGGGTATTTTTTCTCAGTTAATTGCTTGCTTCTCATCTCGTTCATCCAGGACTTTAGGGAGTGGTGCGCTCCAGAGCCACCTGTCCCTGGTCCTTGTAGTGAGGGCATTCCTTAAGATAGGAGAGGGACACTACGTGGCAGTTTTGACTGTTGGTTCTGCCTCTGTGAATCTTGGCAGCTGGTTCTAAACAGAATGCACCCCTCACTCAGCCCTTTCCATCTCCACAAAGACATACTGGTGGCTAGAGTACCTCAGCCACGCTGACCTCTTAGGAACCCCAACCCGAGTGAGGCAGGACTGGGGTAAAGGAGTGGAGGCTGCTCTTTACCGCTTACATAAGAAGCCAGAGGTGTGTGGGTTCTCGCTGGAGTCAGGTCGCAGATACACCCAGCACGTCTGGCCCGTCCCTTTGCCCTTGAGTTGCCTGGCAGGGGTGGCAGCCTTTCTGGCCATGTGAGCTGGTGAAGCCAGCACTGTCTCTCTGTGTGGTCCTTTTATTGTCTGTTTGCCCGGGAAATGATCCAAACCTCAACTGTAGCCCAAGATGTCCAAAGTCCAGAACGCTGGCTGATCCAGGCAGCCGAGGAAGTAAACCGTTTTTTATGGGTCTCACAATGGGTCCAAACAAGGGCTCTGCAGCCTGAGCAAGCCCCGGAGAGGGCTCTCTGCGAGCGAGCATCTGCTCTGTAGTCCTGGCAGAGAGAAACTGGGAGCTTTGTTTCTCTTTTGAATAACCCAAAACATTAGCCTCTAAAAAGCAGATTGGACCGTGCCCCGCACCAAAGTGGGCTGAAGTCCTCCAACCCCAGCTCCTGTAGTGAGTGACCTTCTTTGGTGATGAAGTTGCTCACTGCAGAGGTCACACTGGAGTGGGGCCTTCACCCACCATAACTGGGTCCTTAAGAATGAATGAGGTCCAGATGCAGGCTGGAGCACAGGTACTGAGGTGGAGACAGAAGGAGGCAGAGACGGTGACAGCAAAGAGAGTTGAGCAAGGCAGAGAGGAGAGGCAGAGGTTAAGATTCCAGATCTGGACAGGCCTGGGACAGATCCCCTCAGAGGAAGCCCTGTTGCATCACCCTTGGGCCTCTTCTCAGGTCCTAAAGCCACCTAGGGTGCTGTGCCCTGAGGACAGCTCTAGGACATGATTCCAAGCTGACTGACTGACTGAGCAAAACACTGGAAGAGCTACTTGCCTTTCACAAGAGGGTTTTGTTGCATCCACTCACCATGCCTGATGTGAAAGCTTCTCTCCCAAGTGCCCCCCTGGAGACCTTGGGACCATCAGTCTTTGTCATCTTCCCATCTGAGTGCTCACTAAGTCTTGTCTACTTTTACATAGTGGCTCTGATCTTTCAAGGCCTCCCTGTCTCTGTTCTCAGTGAAAACTCTTCTATGTGAGTACCAGTGTTACTATCTAAAATCTTTGGCCAGATCATGCTCACATTCCCCTGTAATCTGAGGTGGCTCTCATCTGCTTTCTGTAGGAGGATCGTTTCTAGACTTGAGTTTTCTGCTAGAAGCCTCACCTTCCACCTGGGGCCCACATACCTACTTCTCCACCCAGCCCCCTTGTGCTGCCCTGTTGGCCATTTTCATTTCATGGGTTCTGATCAGACGCCTTTTAAAAAAAACCCACCCATGTTCACCTCAGTCCTCCAGCCTGTAAGGACTGCAGACCCTTTTCTGTAGAGAGTTCTTGCCTCTTAAGGATGTAGAGAGATGTGCACAGAGAGCAAAGAATGAAGCAGGCAAGCATTTATTAAGTAGAGGGAAAAGTTCTCAGCGATTTCAGGCTTTCCCTAGGGATTTCTAAGTGTATTTTAAAAGAAAGAATGGTTCTTAAATATGTTAATTAGATGAGAAAGTAAGGACCTATCAGAAGAAAGCCCACCAAACCCAGAAAGGTCTCAATGAACTTGCTGTTAAGGCAAGAGGACAGAGGGTGCAGGGGAGAGCTGGTCCCTCTGGGCTTTCCCTAGGTCCTTACTTCCCTGTAGGCAGCATCAGGCTCTCCAGTTCCACATTCCACCTCTTCTGCTGAAATGTAAGCATTTCCATGTCCTGACTAGAAAGAGTTGCATCCCAAGTACCTATCCTGAAGGCAGGACAAGCTCAAGATTTGAGGGATTTTTCTTTCTGATGATGGAACTCTCACTGAGTCTTTAGAACTTCTAATTGGCACCAGCTGGTGTTGGGTGGCCAGGACGGTCTCAGAGAGGATCTCCTTCCATCTTTTGTGCCAAGGGAACATGGGAGGGGATATGGCTCTGTCTTCTGATATTCCAGACTATTTGGTTTGGATTTTGGTTTTTGGAGACAGAATTTTTCTGTGGAACTGTCTTGGGATTTGTTTTGTAGACCAGGCTGGTCTTGAATTCATAGAGATCTTTCTGCCTTTGTCTCCTAAGTGTTGGAACTAATGGCATGCACTATAATTGCCTGGCTTTCATGGCTTGGCTCTGTGGTTGACTCTCTGATATTCTAGACTAATTTTATTAAATATAGATCACCATAGACCCCTGCTCTACTTGCCTATTTCTTTGTGATCTGCCATGACTACTATGGACACTGAGAAAACTGAAGTCCTGACCCATAGGCTCAAGCAGGCCTATGCTGAAGGACAATGTTGTGTCACCTCCTAGGAATGACTATCCCTGGGGCAGTTTTTTTTCTGTTCTTCTCTGAGGTCATCTAAGCAGCTAGCTTCATATTAGGGCCTCCATTATTCATGGTCTAGCTACTGAAGAAGAACCATTTTGTGAGTCATCTGGCAAACACTTGTGTGACAATGAGGTTTCTTGGCCCCGGGCAGCCAGAGGTCCAGACTCACAGACCTGACACCCCAGACCCCTTAGCCACCCACCACTGCTTAGTCCTCAAAAATGATTCAGACGCTTATATTAAGTTCATGTTGTTTGGCTTATGGCTCAGGCACATTGCTAGCTAGCTCTTACATCTTAACTCAACCCATTCTCATTAATCTGTTCTGCCACGTGGCCCGTGGCTCACCTGTGCTCCTTACATGTTTCTTTTTGGGGTGTCTGGCTTGATCTGTCCTGACTCTGCCCTTCCTTTCCTACCTAATCTGGTTCCCCTGCCTACTTTTCCTATGGTGCCTGTCATGGGCCAAAACAGCTCCTTTATTTAAAGATTGATATTTACAGCATACAGAGAGACATTCCTACATCACCTCCCCCTTTCTGTCTATTCAAAAAGGAAGGTTTCAATTTTAACATAGCAAAATTACATATAACAAAATAGCTATCAAGAAAGAATTACAGTTACAATATCTAGTCTATTTGTATTTAGCAAAATTAAAGAAAATACTCTATCATCTACCTTATCCTTATGAACCTAAAGCTTCATATCCAATATACCTTTCAAATAATTAATAACTATCTAATCTTCAACTACATCAAAAACCACAGAAGGATATATTTACCCAAGTGCAAGCAACTTCCTAAATCTAGAAATGACAGAGATGACACATATCTGCCTGGACAGTCACCCCAAGTTCCTTTATAAAGTTTGGGCATCCATCTTCAGCCTACAGGCCCAGAGTCTCTTTTCATTTCAGTGAAGTAGGAAATCTGCTCTGCCCATTCTAGTATAGTTAGTTCATCAGTCGCTTCTCCTCGAGTCCTGAAGAATGTCTGACAGTTTTCTTTGCAAAGCAGGAACCTGAAGGACCATCTTGGCTTGTTCTGCCAAAGTTCAGAGGTCACCTTCCTATGAAACCTGCATGTCCAGTTTAAACAGCATATTGTCAAGCAGTCAATATAAGAACAGGTTCATGTCCTGTTGGCTAACTGATGCCACAAAGAAACTAATCTTCATATGGAGTTTCTTCGATGCTCATTTTTCTCTTGAAGTTAATTGGTATTGCCAGGAGCAGACCTGTCTCACTGTCCAGAAAAGTCTAAGTTCTTAAAACATTTTAAATGCCATATTTTGTGGGTCTTAGAAGTGTTTGAAGATTACCTATCTAATTGAATTATATCTTTGTATACCTAAAAATCTAACTAACATGCATTTCTTAATTATACATTACAATTTTAAATCAGCTACATAAACATCATATCTTAAACAAGAGTAGAAAAATACATATAGCATAAGAGAATTGACCTTAAATTTGTATTAATAAACCAAAATCCATACCAATGTAAACCATTTTGAGATTAACAGCTGATTTCCTGATCTAAGTAAATAATCTAATTTTTTAAAAATCATTCATATACCATATCCCCTTTTTTTCTTAGAAAGAGATTAACTATGACCATTAACCATTTATAATGAAAACAATTATAAACAATATTTTGGAAATTTGGGCGCAGTTTTTCATTATTACTTCCCGCTGATTATGGGATGTTGAAAATCTCATAGGTTCTTGAGACTGGATCATAGTCTACAGCCCTGAAACTGATATGGCCATCTCTTCCCATCTGAGATTTTTTTCAGGGGGTCTTGGTTGATGAAACCATATTTGTCTAGAAGCAATCCACAGGTTCTCATCCTCTGTGGAAACAAAAGCAGAACTCTTCCAAAGCAATAAATCCTTAGACACAAATTTCAAAATCAAAATACCTTTAAAATATATATTCTTGTTTAAGACCCACTGTCTTTCTGCAGTTAGCTCATTAACAGTTAAAAAATTAAAAGAAAACACAATAATAACCCAAATCCAGATTTTATGTCTATTTCGATCCTTATGTGGCTTAGTATATTTTTATTACTCTATTTCTCTTTCTAAAGACTTTCTCTGCCTTCTTTCTTTTCTCACTGAAGCTTATGTACCTTTTACACACATTGTAACCCATTTACAGGGTTTTTTTTTAATCTGAATCTGTTTTATTGTGAATTCTTAATCATTTTCCAACCAGAAGAGCTTTTAAAATACTTACACTCTCTTAAAGAGCCACATAGTTTTTGCAGATAAAGCTGAATCAGTAAGTTATCTTAAAGGGACCACGTCTCTGTTCACCACCAGCAGACCCAAGAAAATGCTCCTACTAAGAAACTGTCTTTGTTTCCTTCTTATTCAAAATAAACAGAAACATTAAATCTACCGAGTCTTCTGTGAGACTTCAGGAACCGTCCTGGTTACAGCTTACACTGCCTGCCACCAGTCCACTGCCACCATTTTGAATGTGGCCAGATGCCGTGCTTTCTCTGTATAATGACTCACTTCAGACACACAGTTTGGAAGCTGCTTTGGCTCAGTTTCTGTGCTTTAGAGCCCTTTTGAATCTTTCTCTGGCTTTATGTGGGTGTTTGGCTCACATTGAGAAGCCATTTGTTACAGTGAGGTTTCCTAGCCCCAGGAGGCCAGAGGTCTGGACCTGCAGCCCCAGACCCCTTAGCTGCCTGTGGCTGCTCAGGCCCCCAGAAATGATTCAG
Organism: Phyllotis vaccarum; assembly: GCA_033318265.1. Taxonomy (NCBI): domain Eukaryota; kingdom Metazoa; phylum Chordata; class Mammalia; order Rodentia; family Cricetidae; genus Phyllotis; species Phyllotis vaccarum. The sequence goes on along the minus strand of JARWLC010000002.1, from coordinate 125,296,948 downwards.
ATGCTTATATTAAGTTCATGCTGTTTGGCCTGACTCTGCCCTTCCTTTCCTACCTATTCTGATTCCCCTGCCTACTTTTCCTATGGTTCCTGTCATGGGCCCAAACAGCTCCTTTATTTAAAGATTAATGTTCACAGCATAGAGACATTCCCCCATCACACTTGGCTGCTTTAGAACCCCAAATGAATGTGGGGGTTCCCTCAGCTATACTAACCAACACCACAACACAATTGTCTGCACATTGTGGGGGTTAAAGACCTAACCTGCACACATTGATGGGTGACTTGAGCTGTTATGCTGTGTATGGCATCTATAGAGGCATGTCTTCCTATATGTTCCCTCCATTCTGCCCCTGTGCACTCCCAAGGGACTCTTTGGCCTCCCCCTTCCTCAAGCAAGCCATATCTCAGTCCTGGGCTAGTTCCAACCAGAGCCTTGATCCTCCGAGTCACCATATTGTCTGAGAATCTTGTAGAAGGTTCTAGAGCAAAGGGATGTGACTCACAAGATAGTTTCTGAAGGCAGCCTTTAGTTCAGGGAGTCCCCTGTGGGAGTGGGTCTCATATGCCTTCAGTAAGGCCAGATGATAACATAGGAGAACCCAGAGTGCATTGTAACAACTTTCTGAGTCTGGACAATTAAGTCCTTATGGTTTCAGAAAATTAAATATGTTAATTTGGATAAATACTATCCAAATAACAATCCACTCTTTTTTCATGTGTATGTATGCATGCACATACATGTAGAAGGCAGAGTTGAAGCTCAATATCTTCCTCAATCACTCTCCATCTTAATTTTTGAGACAGCATCTCTCACTGTACCTGAAGCTCACTGATTAGGCTGGGTTGGCTGGCCAGCATGCTCCAGGAGGCTGTCAGTCTCCATTTACCCAGCTCTCAGATAACAGGATCACATCACCATCTCCAGCTTTTCACACAGGTGCCAGAGGATCGAACCAGGGTCCTCCTACTTGAGGGGCAAGCACTTTACCAGCTTGCCCCTCAAACATCCACTCTCTAGAATAAATATCTTGAATGATTGGATGACTGAATTAGACTAGTCTCCTGGGATAACCTAGATGGAGAGAAAGGACAATACCAATGAGTTTGGGGTCAGGCCACTTAAGTATATGTAAGGGCTGGAAAATAAATGCCCTGCTAGATGCCAAGAACTTGACAAGGTCCTGGAAGTCTGTGGGCATCAGTAAACCCTGGCTGAAGTAAGGTAATAATGGCTGGTGGACCACATCTATGAGGCATAGTAAGGGTTGGCATAGGTAAGTGCACACAACCACCTTTTCTTCTTCACACAATAGAGGTCAAACTGTCACATCTAAAACACCAAGCCATTTTTTAAAAAAAGATGCAGCATGAACCTTTGGTGTTCTTATTTACAAGCTATCACAAAAGAAAGAAAACCCCATGTATTAAGTACATAGAGGCCTTTTCAGTCAGATCTTGGAGAACTAATTTCAAATAATTATACAAACAGTTCCTACTTCACCTGGCAACTGGGAGAGGTGTTCCCCTCCTCACCCGCTGAACTTTCCGTGACCCCCTCCTTGTTTTCACGTTGCATAGAAAGCTGCTAGTATGTGAGGCACATCAGAGCATCTTCTGCATCCACAAGCCTCCAGAGGACTGAATCTTAGGTAGGCTGGAGACACGTCATATCCCATGTGGTCCTTAGGGTTTGCCAAATTGGACACAGCTGCAGAAAAACTGTGGCCAGGCAGACTTGCATTGGCTTACGTAAACCAATATCTATCATTGGGCAATACATCCCAAAGCCCCAGAGGACAGATGCCTAGACCCGGGACAGTGTGAACTCCTGGGTAGACTAGGCTTTTCCTATTTTGGTGTCACCATGCTGTAAAGTTAAACTTATAAATAAGGCACAATGGTAGACTGATAGCAAAGCAGGATGATTGTAACAACATCTACATACAAAAAGGTCTCTTGCTCTGTCTCTTTCCATTTCTCTCCGAGGAAACACCATACTTACTCTTTGCCACATCCATGTTGACAGCAGCCCTGCCTGTGTCAATAAGACAAGGGTCACTTTGGCAGTAACCCTAGTCAACTGGATGATTGAGATAGCTACCTGAGTGACCACCAGGTGGACATCATGCACAGCATGAAGATGCTGGGCTGAGGAATGGTCCACAAAGTGAGCGGGATGCAGAGAACTGTGAGATTTACCATGCCACTCAATGGAAAATTTCTATTTCTAGAACTGCCCTACTTAAAATTTTTAGAAACTGAAAAGGAGACCTCACAGGAAGAGACAATACTATAAGCTAAGACCCTAACAGTAGAAAAACCTGGAAGAAGATGCTAACAGATGTTCTCTGTCTGGAGCAGGTCTATCCTCACCCCCCTCCCCCCATTTGACTTTCAGTACCTTACTAGCCAGGAGACTTACTGAAGCCACTTTATAAGCCATCTGATATACCACCTGTTAATCTCCCCCATGGTTAGACAAAAGTGGAGCCACAGAAACGCAGGCAGCTTTCCATCCATCACTTTAGTGGAGGTATCTCAACCCTCCATATGAGCTTGCCCTCTAGAGCTCACCTCCAGCTCTCGAATGAACAGTGGGCCAGGCTTCTGCCAAGTAGCCTGATCTCACTAAGGACTGAAAGAGAAAGAGGCACAGATCAAGAGATAAAACAGAGAGAAGGGCAGATTTGGCCCAAACATTTCAATTTGGCTCTGTGGCCTGCACCTATAGCTGCAATCCAGCAGGTCTCACAGCCCATGTTCACAACTATGTTTCCAGTGCAGCAAGGCCCTTTCAGCTAAACGGACTAGTGACACGTGAAATCTAATTAAAGGGCAATTTATACATTTGCAGCTTTTCACATTCTGTGCGAACAATGATCGTCCACAAGCCACACAGTTAACTACAGTTTGCATTAAAGTCTCCCCCACTTGGGGGACATGTGACTAATTATTGTAATCACTTCCGTTAATATGCATGCCTAGCCTTTTGTGTCATGCAAATGTGACACCAAGCCAGCATGAGGAAGTTACCGGAACTCACTGACAGACAAAGACAAGCCATTGTGATCACATTTCATTTTGAGCATAAAGACCCTCAACTTTTGAGACTGTGCTGTGCCCCCAAAGTCAGCTGGGCCGCTTTCCCTGGAAAGGTTGAGAGCATTCGCTAGGGTGGTTTGTTCTAGAAACCAAGGCTCTGGTGGGTGCAGGGCTAGAAGGCTGTGAACAGCTCCCCTGACTAAGACTTCTGTAAGAATGGTGTGCTTATGAGGTCTCTGTAGGACTTCTCATCCACTGAGAAGCTATTTTAGCCCGTCTTTCTCCTTCTGTAAACATTTTTTTTCCACAGTAAAAACTATCTTTCATTACTTTGAGCTAGGTGCAAAGTGAAGCATTATTTGAACTGTCTTCCCTTCAGCAGGAAAACACCATTATTATCCCCATTTTTCAGGTAATAAAAACGGAACATAATAAAATGTGGAAAGGAAAGGCTGGGGAATTTAATGCAATATTTGTCTCTAGTTCAAACACACAACTGTTGCCCTGTCCTCCAGGTTTTTTGTTGTTCTTGCTTTTTTTTCTTTTTCCTTTCTCTTAAGTCTTCTTAAACCCAGGCAGACGTTTTCAGCAGTGAGATGGGTTTCCAACTCTGCTGTCTGAGGTGGCTTTATTTTGCTTGGGTTTAGAGGTTGAAGCCCCTGGCTCAACACCCAGAGATTGTAGAGTTCAAGCCCCACACTCTGTGTCCAAACCCTATTCCTGGTCACTCTTCCAATGGGAGGGACATTCAGGATTGCATGCGGGGCCTTCTAATGGTCATTTCTCTATCTTTGGAAAGCAGAAACATCCTGGCTTCTGTTGACACTGGTGCTATGCTGAATGGTCTGTCAGGTCACCACTTATTGATTGGTCTCATGAAGCAAGCCTAGAGAATATCTTGAAAAGCAATCATTCAGTAAAAGGCTACATGCACCATCCATGGCAGAATGTGAGAACTCAATTCTTCAGTTGTTTACACATCAGACAGATTCCTGAAATGATTCCTTAATGAAGTATTTAGTGTGAGTCAAAAAAAAAAAATCACACACTTCCTGAAGAGGCACTACTCTACATGCCTGGTGCTGGGTGGGATTGAGGACTGCCTCTCGCAGATTTTCATAGAGAACCTTAGAACCCCTGGAGAGCTTTGGAGCCACATTTGCCTGCACTCCTAGGCCCTAGCAGCTGCATAAAGCAATAGTCCCACAGAGCATCGTAAGTATAGCATGCTTGCTTTCTGTTCTGGCCCAGAGCAGTTATTTGCCTGTAGCGTGTATCTGTGCCTTCAGTCACAGCCCTCCCTGCTGGCCAACCTTTTGGTGGCTTTGCTGTGAATAACTAGATCCATCCTGCTGCCTTTGTGGAGCATCTGGGGTCAGAACATACACAGCCCGACCGCTTCAGTCCATCCCAGGGCAGGACAGAGAGTACAAGAGCTTCTGTGAGCCACAGTGGGATATAGAACAATAGCTATATCACTAGAAATCTAAGAGAGTCTCATCTGGGGTGCCACATGCGATCAGAGGAACTAGGATTTCTTTTCAGAGTGCTTGGTCTCATTAATAAAGGAATTTAAGAATGAACTTAGAAGGAGATTTGAGGGGAAATTTTATTTGAGTTTAAAAGAAAAACGAAAGCGCAGATAAGCTGTGGAAATGGAGAAAAGAGAAAATCACAGCATAAGCAGCCACGAGACTGAGAGAGACGGGGGCTACCTTCTTAGAAAAAGAGAGTTCACAGTGTTTGGAAAAGCATATCCAGGCTTTGGCAAATATCCAAAATAACAAAAAGAGATGAAGAGAAAAGGCAAAAGGGTATACTTTTCTGAGTAATTTGGGAAAGTGATTAGTTTCTAGCATGGCTGCAGAGAACAGGGATTCTGGAAAGGCAAGTACATGACCTCATTGAGGGGATAATTATTCCTCCCATCTCCGTCTCCTTTTAGATTTAAGATGAATTCACCTTCCTGAGGAGTGGTCTCTTGGCCAGGTGATTGACTTGCCCAACTGGATTAACTCTTTAGTGAGATAGCTACAGCACCTGTCCATCCACAGGAGGAAAACATTTTCCTCTAGAGGTCTTGCCCTCCTCTGCTTCTGTGTCTTTATGCTCATGCCTGAGACCCAGCTTCTCCTTGTAAGAGACTTGGACTGTGTGAATTTACAAACCTAGGGAACAAAAATATTCAACTCAGAACAAGAAGGGAGGCTCATGAAGACTCATCTTGGGCTGGCTTCTTGGAGGGGCTTGTCACCTCAATCAGGTTGGCTTCTAGCAAAAGAAGCCAGACCCCATCTCTGAACTTCAGGAAAGATTTACCCCTGGCACCTCCCAGTCCTGAAAATGACAATGTAAATATACTGTAGAGGACTCTGACAAACCAGGCGTTCTTGGTCATAGGCCCAACCCACTGCTGAGCCTGGGCTAGAAATGGAGCAAGCCCCAGAGCACTCACACAGTATGAGATTGGAAAGCTGCAGGACAGTCGAGGGTCAGGAGCCCAGGTCTCCAATCCCTCCTCAACCCCCCCCCCCCTCCCGTGAGTAAATCCAAGTCTCTCCTAGTATCTTTGTCTTTCTTTCCCTATATCTCTGTTTTACCTGACCCCATCCCCTCTCTCTCTCTCTCTCTCTCTCTCTCTCTCTCTCTCTCTCTCTCTCTCTCTCTCTCTCTCACACACACACACACACACTTCTTTTTGTTATTTTGTCCCTTGGTCACTTCGTTCTTTTCTTTTTTTTTTTTTTTAAAGCTTTTTATTTAAATAAGAGTTGAACTTCTCTTTTTAAAAAGAGGGTTGGTACACAGATTAGATTATAAAGCTGGTAGTCTCAGTTTGGGAGTTTGTTTGTTTTTTTTTTTTGTTTTTTTTTGTTTTTTTAATAGTAAATGGCATTGGTAGAGGTGTGAAACCCTCCTAAGGATTTGTCTTTTGAGGGGAGGGAACCAACACGTACATCTTAAGTCGGCGTATGAAAACTTGACATCCGTGGTTCTTGTTTCCCAAATATGTCTGAAACCTGTCATATCTGCTTCCCTGGGACAATACAGAAATAGTTCCAGGCCCTGCATCGCTATCCGTTTCCAGATAAAGGTTATCTGATTATAGTCAATATAGAATTTTCAAATTTCGAAACATTTTATTATTACAATAATGGCTATTACCGTTTCTTACAGACATCCTATCAGAAGGTTTATAAAATGTATGCTTTGGTTCATGGGGGGGGGGGGGGGAGAAAGGTCAAAACTTTTAAAATGTCACTTCTTCTGCAGTTTTTGCATAGAAAATACACCGGAGCAGTGGGAGGCCTCCCTGCCCATAGAAACGGCGGCAGGAAAGAATGTCTCTCCGCAGCTGAGTTTCCACTTTCGCCGCAGCTGCGGGCTGCGCAGAAAAGCACGGTGGGAGCCTATTGTTGCCCAGCTGGGTAACAGTTTTCTTATTTTACAGTCAGCATCCAAGGGGGGTTGGGTGTCTCCTAAAGTGCCTGAAAAATAATCTATCTGCTGCAAATAGATCGCATGCTCCCTCCTCCCGAAGGAGCGGGGGATCTATAAATTGCGTCCTTCATTTGGACCTAGCCGTGTAATTAAACATGGCAAGCAAAAGCCACCCCAAATGCGAGGCGCAGATTCCCCGCACTTTCCTAACCGACCTGGGATTTCGGAACGGCGTTTGCAGCCAGCCAGCGCCCCCCTCCCCCGCCCCCCAGCTTGGTGGCAACAATTGCGTACTCTGCCTACCGTCAGCCAACTGTTCCTTACTTGAAGGTCACCTGCCATAAGGCTGAAGAACGACAAACTAAAAATTTAATCTCAAGGGTTTGCAGCAGGCAGCGGTCCTCTTGGGCATCTGAATCCAGCCATTGTTTACTGTGCCCAGTTTGTGCAAACCCGTGGTCCGTGATGCAGCGCGCCCGCCCGGCCTCTGACTTGTTTGCTTTTGTTGTTTTGTTTTGAACTGTGAATTGTCCGTCAGGTTTTTGTTACCATGGAAACTCACTTTTTAAAGGTGAAGAGTCAGAGACCTTTGGCCACTCGACGGTAGGAATCCACTCTCTGGCAGGTGAAGCATTGGCGTCACCACGTGACTCTAATCTCCAGGCTGGAAGGCACAAGGGGGATGGCTGCACTCTCTAAAACCAAGTTGCCCTCGCATTGGCTGTTTCTCAACTAGCTTGGTGTAAAGACCGAAGGAAGTTGCATCAGATCAAAGGTTTTCTTACCTTCCTGGGGGTGGCTTGACGGTGAGATGCTTGCTGGGAATCTGGAAGTGGATCCCCAGGGACATCAGTGGTGAGCAACCGTGGTGAGCTGGCAGGTGTGAGCCTTCTTAGCTAGGGGACCTGATGGGGGTGGTACTTCTGATTATAGGGTCATCATGGCCAGGGTGTAGCTCAGTGGCTTGATGTTTGCCTGACCTGTAGGAGGCCCTGGGTTCTGTCCTGAGCATTGAGAAAGCAATTGGATAAAAAGCTGATTTGGAGTGCTCAGACTCCTCTGGACTAAGAGCGGGGACCCAGTGCTCATCTTCAGAGAGTTGCCTCCAACATCCCTAGCTAGGAACACACCAAGAGTGGACAGAATGGCCGGATCTTCACGGAAGAGGAACCCATTGCATGTGCTACAGAAGAGGTTTGGGGACAGTTGAGAGACTGTCCTAGTTAGGGATTTTTATTGCTGTGAAGAAACACCATGATCACTTAACACTTCTGCATTATAGTCTACCACTGAAGGAAGTCAGGGCAGGAACCCAAACATGGCCAGAATACGGAGGCAGGAGCTGATGCAGAGGAATGGAGGGGTGCTGCTTACTAGCTTGCTCCCCAAGGCTTGCTCAGCCTTTCTTATAGAATTCAGACCCACTTGTCCAGCGGTGGCACCTCCCACAATGGACTGGGCCCTCTCCCATTAGTCATTAATTAACAAAATGTCTAAGAGAGCTGGATCTTACGGAGACATTTTCTTAATTGAGGTTCTCTCTGTTCAAATGGTTCTAGTTTGTTTCATGTTGACATAAAACTAGGCAGGACCCTGTCCTTGGCCTGTTCTTTCCATTCTCAGACTGTTTCCGTGATTCCTTGACACTGTTGATCCAAAGGGGGGGAAAAAACAATTATTACTTAGTCACATCTGGTGTGTTACACAGGCTGGTCTCAGATGTAGCCAAGTATGGCCTTCAGAAACTCCTGATCTTCCTATCTCACCTTCCTGAGTGCTGGTATGCCTTAATATACAGATTGTGGTTCTGAAGCTGAAACCTAGGGCTTCTTTGTACATGCTAAGTAAGCCTGCTACCACCTGAGTTATGTGCCTAGCCTGAGAAAAAGATTCTTACCCCAGGAGCCTGGCTATATGAGGAATAGATACAGCAAAGTCAAAGTAGGTATGTATGAGCAAGCAAGCAGTGAGATTCTTTTCTTTTTTTTTTTTTCTGGAATGTGTGACAGGCCTTGGAACTGGACTTGTCCCAAGCAACGCATGGGAGAGGGGAGCAGCCTTTAGGAGACACTGGTGTTTCAGGGGGTCAAGCTGTGAGCTGTGATTTTCCCTACCCTCCTGGGATGGTGGAAGTAAAGCCAATATGCTTGCCTGCATTGACCTATGACCTGGATTTGTGTATCTCTGGGCACAAGCCTGGAATTAATGGTGAAGGACTTGCTTCTGGCTGCCCATACCCTGAGACATGGGCCTTCAGTACCCAGTGTGACTCTGGAAAGAGCAGGAACACAGTCCTGGATGAGGGAAGGCAGCTGGGCGTGCAAGGCAGCCCTTTCAGAAGGTGTGGTTTCTGAGCTCTGTGGAAGTTTGTTTATCTGGATTCCTGTGACAATTCGTGGTGCTGGACCTACTCAGAAATGCTTGGTGGATGCATGATGCACAAGGAGAATCTAATTAAGGCTTTCATGCCATCTCAGGACCTTGGGGAACCCCTTTCCTCATCCCTCTTCCATATCCCACCATGCAGCTCTTCTCCCCCACCTCATCCATACTTACTAGCAGTTACTAAAGACAAAGAGTCCATGAAAGATGACCCTCAGCTCTGAGGAAATAATCCCCAGGAACTGAGAAAAGAAAATGAATGCTTTCAAAGAAACTTGGTGTTCCCTTTCTACTGGGTTTCCATAGAAGCAACATCTGTGTGGCATTCTCCTGCATGTCCATATCAGGATGGTGGCCTCTTTCACCACATTTACCCTCAATGTATTCTCTTAGACAAACTGACAGACTTGATCATCTAGGAAACTGAAACATCAGAAATCCAGGTGAACACAGGAGACTGGACCATGCCTCCCAGCTTTTAGGGTGTTTACTGTCCCTGATGCAAAGCTATCATGCCTACTTGGAGGCAGTTACAAAGTGGTACTCATCTGTCCAAGTTTCCCAGCATCTCCTGGATTAGTCTCTAGGTTTCTAGGACTACAAGGCAGCCTAGGGGAGACAAAAGCCACTCCATCCCACCCTCAGCCCAAGTCTGACATGGCCGATCACCTGGACTTAAAAGTATAATTAGTAAAGGGATAGACCATTGCCTTAAGTTTGTCTCAAGTACTAGGAACAAGAGTACTGGTAATAAACCCTGGCACAGACCTTTGGATGAAAGCATTGCTCCTGGGATACAGTAAGCTGGATGGACTTCTGGGATCCTTCTCACAATGTCTCTAGTTGGTCAGAAGTAATGGTGCTGTTTTATCTTTCTTATGAAATTGTGTGTCCACATCTCCACTTAGAGAATAAGGATAAAATAAACCTGAATTCAATTTTCCACCTGTTGCGGACTTCAAAAGAGGAAGATGATAAACCAAAGAAGAGAGATGGATGTCAATGACCTCTTCCACACTGAGTTCATTCCAAATCAAAAATAATGAAGCTGGGAATTGCAGTAAGAAGAGCATGTGTGTCAATGGGAAATCTAATCAGTCCTCTGAGCTGGGAATGCTGAAGAATTGTAGCTTGACTGAGAGTTAGGAGAATACAGCAGACCTGCAGGGCGCTTGCTTTGTATGAGTGGAAGACTGAGGGGGAAGGAGAACCTGGCTCCTTGCTTTCATTTAGTGATTAAATGTCTGTTGCTAAGGTGAGGCATGGAACACAGTCACTAGTTACATGGAAAAGTGCAGAAATGCAAACTGAACAGAGAGAAAATGGAAATATATGCTGAGCAGCTCAAACCATCCACTGAAGAAGGAGAAGGATACACTGTAACAAACAGTAGCCTTACAGTATGACAGGGCAGGGAAATTCAGGCACATCAGTTATTACACTAAATGTGAACAAGATAAATTTCCCAAGTGAACTTGTGAGGTTGTCAGACCAAGTTTTAAAAAATGCACACTCATGCTCATATCTTAATATCCTTAATAAACAGGTATGAGAAAATGAAAATGAGAACATAGTGAGGCTCATACAAGAGACCTTTGGGGCCATGGCTCCGCAGCGTTTGAGCAGGCAACACCATCATGAAACTCAGTTTGCCAAGATAATTCATTAGCCAAAGGCAGATGGACACAGTGGAAAAATACAAACAAAAACCCTAGAGTAACAGGGTGACAATTTCCACTGCAGAAACTAACACCCCAGCACATGAAGCACCCTATGGTTTATAGGTTTGTAAAGATGGATAAGAAACTAAAGCACCTTTGTAACATTGGGGGAAGGACTTCCGGTAACTGACTAGAACTTTGTGAAATGTTCCTCCTATCTGTGTGTCAAACAAGACCAGCTTGGACTTCTCAGTTACCGTGGAAAGTACCCAATATTCATAGATATCCCTGGCAGTTCTTTCTTCAAGAGGCCTATTCGATAGCTCACTTGCTCTGGGTTAAATGCAGAGTCACTGTGTTGAAATCCTGAAGACTAGCAAGAGGGTCCCTAGCCCTTAGAGCAATTTCTCCTGCTTATGGGAGAAAGGGCCATTCTTAGCTGTATTCTTAAATAAGTGTAGGGCTCTTTGTCTCTGTTGACATTACCTGCCTTCATGCATAGTCATGTTTGTGAGCTTTATGTAAATCAAATCCCATTTTCCAGTTGACTAGCTGGCCATTTCTATTTGTTTTTTCTGTTTTGATTGATTCTCCATTGACAGTGGTGCTTACACTCCAGCTCTGTCTCTCTCTAGCCTTCCTACTGAACTCTCACTGAACAAATGATTGGCTCCACTTGGAGACAGGGCTTAAAGCAACTTCCATGAATCCTGTGACACACCCTTTGTTAAGTGAAGGTTGCTTCAATGTTAGCAGTAACCCATAGTTTACCTGCTTGGGCACTGTGATTCTGTTCTTTTCTGGAAAGTATTGCCTATTCACTCCTAGCTCCTTGTTCCCAGAGCTCATTCCAGACTCCACACAGGAGAGGCAGTGACAGCAGAGCCAGGGGTGATATCAAGGACCTCAGCAGCTGAGAGCCTGGGACACTCCTCCAGGGCCAGGTTAATGCCTAAGCCTGACTCTGGCTTCTGGGAAAAACAGGAGGCTCACTATGTCCTATGGTGGCTATAATACAACCCAGGAGATTAGTTTGCCATGCACATATCCCACATTTTATAGGTAAGCATAGTCTTGGGAGCTGCATGTCAGTGTGTGCATTCAGCCAGATCCCTAGGGCCAGCAATTTCCCAACTTTGACAGCTGTCTGCAGATGGCGCCTCATGAACAAGGAATTCAGGTTCATAAAGCTGAAAACATGATGGTCATCCACCATGATACTTATCCACCCCATGCCAACCTTGAGAAAGTAACCTATCCCTAGGGAGAACCCTCGAACCAGCAGACCCTCAGGGGTTTGGTTCCAGGTTGCTAACCGGATAATAGGCAGTAGCCTCCCTACTTCCTCCTCTGACCTAACATCCTCAGACTGTGTCATTGACCTCAATGGCAAAAAAGAGTTCATTGGAGATTCTGATCCAATTAGCCCAAGATGGGACCTTCGGATCAGAGTTTTTAAACTCTCCCCAGGTGAGTCAGATGCCCAGCTATGTCTGAGAAACCCTGGATTCAGGAGAGACCCTAGTGGGGCTCCTAAGGGCTGAAATCATCTTTGATTCTCTCCAAGCTTATTTTTATAGTCACATCTCTCAGAAATTAATTTAGTCAATTTTCAATTACTGTGAAATATGTCTGATAAAAGCAATGTAGGAAGGGAAAGATTGGTTTTGATTTGAGATGACATTTCCTTGTGCTGGGGCTATCATGGTGGCAGGAATAGAGACAGCTGGTCACATTGGGTCTATAGTCAAGAGGCAGATGACTGACTGATCTGGCTTCCTCCTTTATTCCTTTTTTCTCGGTCCAAGATACCAGCCTATGGGATGGTACCGCCCAACTTTGCAGTGTGTTTTTCCTCCTCCAGAGAATCGTCTCCAAGGCTGTTTCAAACTTCATTAAGCTGACAGTGAAGGCTGCCCTTACAGCAATGCTTTTCTGGTGCCATCTGTGTGTGAGGCAGTTTGTAACACAAAGAGAAGTCCTTAGAGAGGAGACAGCACTTGTAGGTGACACACCTGCACAGAAGATTGCAGTAGGGGCACATGCCAGGCATAGAAGCCAAGAGGAGAGACTGACTCTGCTACCGTGGGGTGGAACTGGAACTCCAGGCCATACTGAGATACCCTAGAACAGGCCAGCCATTAGCAAACGAAGGGCCAGCTTCAAGAAGCAGAGATGGCCTGAAGTTAGAGAGATTTGTAGGTCCTGTGGGGACTGTGGGCTGCATGGAATTAGCCCTGTGATGGTGGAGACAGCAGTGCACAGGTGCTCAAGAAGACATACACTTCATCTTCTAAGTTTGACTTAATCAAGCCCACTTATCTGGAAACAAACAGAACCTTAGAGAAAGCAACCAAGTTCCTTTCCCCTCCTGCTATGCTAGACTTCTCTGCTCTTTTCACAAGGATGCTATCCTTCCTGATGGTTCAAAGGTGGGAATACTTTAGTGGTCCCTTGGCATATCTTGGTGACTCTTTACGTTTCATAGTAGCCTTTGGTGTTCTTTAGTGACCATTGGCATACCTAAGTGATTCTTGGTGACTGTTGTTAACTTTTGGCACTCTGGTGGTATCCACTGGTGAGTGGTGTCCCTTGGTGACATTTGTGTTCATTAAAGACCTTTGGCATCTCTTGGTGATCTTTGGTGTTTCTTGGAGTCCCCTGGTAGCCTTTGGCAACTCTTGGTGCCCTTTGGCATGCTTTGACTTCCCTCAGTGGCCCTGGGTGGTTCTTGAAAACCCTTGGCTACTGTACTTTACTCCGCTTATGTCTTTGCATGGAATTTTCTTTTTGTGTGTTTCTTCTTATCCTTCATCTTGGACTAAAGCCCCCATTCCGCGTTGACCACAAACCCATTTCCAAATAAGGTTGCAAACAGAAGTGCAGAGACTTCACATCTAGTTGGAGAGACACAGCTGAGATCTTAGCATTCTGGAAGTTTGAGATTTCTGTGAGTAGCGGATGGACCTCATTTTTTAGATCTTCATCTGCCATAAAGCTTCCCAGTTGCCACATTGGGAAGGTGAGTCCTGGGGATGAAATATACTTCCTGTCTGCCTGGAGATTGCCAGTACCAACTCCTACCACCAGAGGCTGGTGGCTGCCATCTCTGTTCTTAGAGGACATAGGTATGATCATTGCCCAGAAAGAGAAACATTTGAACATTGCTCCAAGGAATTCTAGGACCAATGACAACTTAAAGCAAAGTGCTAGACTCAAGGGCTTTGCATTTTGTTGTCTAGTGCTGTTGAGATGCTAGTGAGGGTCAGACAGTGCAGGGTCAGGGGAGGCAGGCAGCAGGCACTTAAGAGACATTTCCATTACCTTGATGGTGACCTTGTGAAAGCCCCCACCCCATCCCAACTGATTACATCTTCATCTTTAAAGTGCAGGTGGCTGTCACACATATTTGTTTTTGCAAGGTCTGGTTTTATAAATTTCATCTCAAATGAAAAGTGCCACACAGCTGTGGAGCATTGTCTTATTAATAACCTCACTTTAGCACATGCTCACCCACGTCTCATACTCATTTTAATATTCTACTGAAGGGAACATGTATTGTCACAGCGTCTGATCTCCTCTGCCTTCCTTATGGGAAGTTGACCAAGTGGTCACATTGTCCCCAGGCAGCCTATAATTTTCTCCTTCCAGGTCAGACACTAAGCCTGGCTATGACATCATACAGAATTATCTATGCCACTTGTCACGGTCAGTTTAGGACTGAGGGCTCAAATCATAGACATTCACTCTACAGTTCCTCAGGATGAAAGTCTGAAAGCAGACCATCCAGCTCCTGCTAAGAACCCTCTTTCTGGTCTATGGTCTTAGTGGCATCCAGACAGAAGATAAACAGCAAACTGTGTTGTCTCTTCTTACAATGGCAATGGATGCCATCAGGAGGATCTCACACTCACATGACATTGTCTCAATCTGATCGCCTCACAAATGCCTTGTCATCAAATGTGCAGACTTTAGGGAATCCAGGCATCCAGTTAGTGGTAAATTTCCTAACAGGATCACTTTTTTAGTGACTGCTTAAAAGCACTTTTATGTCTTATTGGTGGTGTGCTGAAGCCTCTGGGGGCAGATCTAGGGACATCAAGTTGATCTCCCTTTTGTCACTTCTGTGGTTCCTAGGGGTGGACTCCTGGTGTAGACACAGTACAGAACTTTGCAGTCTAGTACTTAGTGGTGAAAGGGGTGTGGTAAGAGCTGGGCCTGTGTGTGTCTGGGTCGCCTGGCTCCTCAAGTGGAGTTCTCAACTCACCAGGTGCCGTGAGGGGTGCTGATTAGGTGAACCAAACGCCCTGGGTCTTCTGTCTATGCCTATTCTGAGTTAGAGCAGGGGATATTGAATTCCACCTTGTCTGCTGAGACCCTAGCATCAGTAGATCTCTGGAGCTAGCCCAGCACTTATACCAACATCTTGTTCTCATTCACCTTCACCACACAGCTTCCTTGCCATCTTAAAGCATCTTGCACCAAGGCCAAACTTGTTCACTGTATCCCAGAACCCAGACAGCATGCCTTGTGTCCTTGTGCAGACAGCAGCCTCAGGACTCGGCCTCTTCACTAAGCACCAATAGTCAGTGTCCCATGGTTCCTGGTAGTACTTAGTGCCAATTTTACATACTGCTAACCTATATCACCCAGATGGACTTCTCAACCCCAGTGCTTCCCATTTTCCAGTGGTTAAAGCAGTAAGGCATGCAGGCACACTCTGGAATCCTCCAGTATAGGGAGCAAACCTCCATCAACCATCTATGGGTGTCAGACTCCCAGCCACACTGTGAGAAAGCCTGCGACTGCTCCAGGTCCTGTCCTTCCACCCTTCTGACAGCATTTGGTGCTCAAATTTGAATCTCTTGGACAAGATCAAATGAAACAGAGTTGCAAGGAAAATCTAATGTCTCAGGAACTTTTCTTATTACAAGCATTTCCCCCATAAAATTCAACCAATAAGTCACCCAGCCTTCTCCAGCATATTTCACAGTCCTTATAGAACATTAAATTGTGCTTGTTGCTGATGTATTCAAGATTATAAGGAGCCAATCCTTTTACCCCAGAAGATGTAGAGTAGCCCTGGAAAGTCTTGACTCTGAGAGATGGAACTCCTCCATCACACACCCCAGTGACAGAGAAGTGGGTGACTTTTTAAGTGTGATGTTTTCAGGGAAGGGGCTGAAGGGTTAATTTGGTGCTTGACCACTGAAACTGTTGAGTGCAAGGAGAACCCTGTGCTGATCAGATGATTATTCTCGCAAGAGCAGCAGCTGAAAGCCGATCTGGCCCACCAGGTAATCAGGGGAAGCCGGTGCCTCGAAGAGCAGAACAGCCCCACGAGATTCTATTACTTGTCGTCTTTCAAGCATTATAATGAGATTATAGTAACCCTAAACTGACTGAAAACAGAAATCTGGCTGGCTGTCAAGTTCATTGTGTGTGGCTTTGTCACAATCCAGATCCAGTTCCCCTGAACCTTCGGCAATGATGTGGGAAGAAGGTTTCAAAGAACGCAGCTCTTGCATGCACACTTGATTCTGACCACTGCGCCCCGTTTACTTGGGGAGACTTTTGAGGCTCACTCCTTGTCACATGTGATTTAGAACCTTGTAACATGATGTTTCTGCAGTCTCCCCACTCCTGGTCAGCAGCAGGCATTACATATGTCCTGCAAGTATACTATATACATTCTGAGATGGTGACTCTCATGGCACAAGTCTACATACCCACACTGACCTGCACCCTGAAAATTCAATAACAATCTGGGGAAGTCTTGGCTCCAAATAATGATCGAGAAAACTCTCCTGATCCTGTTTTTGGGTTTATTTTTTAATTATGTATAGATACATGTCTGTGTGTGGGCATGTGCATGTGAGTGCAGCCTATGGAGGTCAGAGGCACTGGATCTCCTGGGTGCTGGAACAGAATTCCAGTCCTTTGCAAGTGCTCTTAACCACTGAGCCATCTCTTAGCCCATTATTCTCAAAAAAGTTGCTTGTCTCACTGGAAAGGTGTCTTTCTTCTTGTTCCTATTAGGCCAGTTTTCTGCATAGTCACAGTAGGGTTGGTTTACGTGTGAGATATTCCTTCACCTCCATTTCCCCTGGTCCATTGAACACATACTGGTTCTGTGTTTGTTTTTTTTGTTTTTAGTGTCTATCTCAATGGCTTCTGTGAAGCATATAACCGCCCCCCCCCCTTCCCCCAAGGACTGCCTTAGAGATAGAAAATCAGGAAAAATTCCTATGGCCAGCAGGAACTCTTAGAGCCAGAGCTGGCTGTGAGCATGCTGCTGCTCTGGAGCATGTTAGCTGAGTCTCATTCTTGAGCGACTCTTCTCAGAAAAGCAGGAACAGATAGCAAACCCAGTCTTGAAAACCCTTTGCTCTTTAGAAACTAACTTCACATAACCTTTGACCTTTGCTCTCAGGGACCTCTCCTATGAGGAAGAGCTACCATCTTTAAGTCTTTTAGTTTAGAGGCTGCTTATTCATTACAGTTACAATGTTAGCTGTAGTAAGAAGTTTCCGGCCCGGCCTAGCCCTGAGTCTGGACCAGCAGTCCCAAATAATTGTAGGAAGTCTTCTATTAATTACAAGCTGATTGATCTATGACTCAGACTTAATACTTCCTGTTATTCTTCATTAGCCCATTATTTCTATCTATGTTGGCCACGTGGCGGCTTTGTACCTTTTCTCAGTGCAGCATCTCATCCCACTTCCTCTGAATCTCACTGCCGCCTGTTCCTCTCCTCTTGGCTTCCCACAATTCTCCTAGTCTGGTTGCCCTGCCTCTGCTTTCTGTCTAGCTACTTGACCAATCAGTGTTTTATTAAACCAATATTTACAATGACAAATATTTACAGTGTACAGAAGCAAAATCCCACAGCAGTTGGCCGTCTCTAGAACAGGTGTCAAGGGAATATAATCTCCTGATGCATAAACCTGTGCTGTGGTCTCAGTCCCCTAAGGGACAGAGACCCCATGAGTTTGGGGAGTGCTTAAAAGCCACCTGGATGGCAGCAGACCTCTCCTTCAGAAAAGGGGATCTCTCACTCAAACTACCAGACCCCAGGGAGAGGAGAGCTGAGACATCTAGGACTGTGGCAACCTTTCTAGAACTTTCCCTCAGGCGAGGACTTGCTCTATAGCCTGCACTTGGTGCACTCTCTGTGAAATGTGGACAAGCCCTCCTGTCTTGTCATATCCCCTAGTCCTTGTCATCTTGCTAGATCACCAGATCCTCCTAGGGGACAGTGCTGCAGGAGCCACTCTGCCTGGGCACGTAGGACCACAGCAGGACACAGGCCCACTGACCCTCTGGAGCAGAAGGGATTCCAGACCCAGAGCAAGTGTCCACACCCACTAGCTGAAGCTCAGTGACTCTTCTAGTGAGGAGGATGCAGCTGGCTTGGGAGGGGACAGCAGGGACACTCAACAGCTTCCTGCTTGAGGCAGGGTGGGGGAGGGGAGGGAGTTAGTAGGGCAGGGCAAGGTGTGACTTCTGACTAGGTTTGCCTCCACCCTTCTGTCCTTCCAGATAGTCATCCAACAGGTCAAATGATGAACTCTGGTTTTCCTGCCCAGATTTCTTGGCCATCGTGTCTGAAGAGCTGAATTGTTTTGACTGGCATCTGGTTTCCATTCTCCACAGGTGGGGTACAGTGAGCAGAGATCACCTCTGGGCCCTGAAGAACACCTGGTTTTGTTAACTCCATTACACCTCTAGTGGATATGCATTGCCTGGGGGCCCAGGTGCAGTGAAGTGAGGCACAACCTCTCCCCCAGCTCCACCAAAGCCCTGTGCTCCACACTTCTTAATACATGCCCTCTTACTACTCAGAGCAACAACAGCAATTTCAGTGGCTTTCTCACATCTCTTCCCATCCTCCAGCACTATGCCATAACTCTCTTGTCCGCTGAGAGGAGCACATGGCACTTTCTAAGTGTGTGGCACCATGAAATCAGCCCACCCAGCTATTGGCAGTGGAAATCCATGGATAGCTATCTAGGGTCCCCTTTCAACTTAGAATTGCATCAGGTAGCAGAGGACATGGCTGCTTATGCTGAACAAAAAGTACAGGTGCCCTTGCCACACAGAAGCTAGAGAGCCGCATGGTGCATGATCAGAGATGAGCAGCTCTGTTCTCTCCACAGCTGAGGGTATCTCATTCATCCTCACAGTAATGGTATTGTGACCTGTAGCAGAAATGAAGTGCCCAGTGTGGGACACAGTGTGACATCCCCCCCCCATACCTTTGTGGAGGAACTTCAAGAAGTATGAGCAGGTTGAGGGATGGGATATGTGGTGATACATATTTAATAAAACCAATCTGGAATATCAGAGAACAGATCTACCCACAGTCAATCCAGGAGGGTCAAATATCGAGGTCAAGCTGGAATACCAGAGAGAGGAAACACCACAGTCAACTCTCATCCAGCCAACTTCTCAGGGTAAAAGCTATCTTCCAGCTTCCTCAGCCTCGCTCCTCATCACTTCTACAGAATGAATCTGTCTTCCTACGCCTGCCTTAAATACCTTCTTCCCCCAGTTGTTTCACTTCCAGGTTCAACTCTGCATCATATTCTAGAGTTAGATTAAAGGTGTGAGCTACTACTATTTGGTAGTTAGGTCTTGAACTCACAGAAACACAGAAAGACGGGCTGCTCAGGGGTCTATTTTCTGGGGGAAGCCATGGAGCTCCCAAGGGATGCAGGAGGGTAGAAGATGGTCTGAAAACTGCTTTGAGAACCAAGAGCACACTTTCATAACAGCCGTCTAGGATCTGGCCTGGCCTGTGTGGCCAGTCTTTTCTGTGTGTTCTATTGATCCAGTCCATGAGCTGGCAGGCATCATCCAGAAGCCATGAACTTCTTCCCCCTTGTAGGCAGCTTCCACTCTGGAGTTTCTTCCCAATGGACTTTACTTACACTAGTAGGAAAATTTCCATCTCCCATGACCCAAGACAAAACACCACTGGAGAAGATTGCCCTAGATGCAAAAGGTTTTGAGCATCCAAACATCAGAACCCAGCACTTGGACATGGTGTCTGGGTCATTACACTCCTGTGCTCTTAAGTTAGTGACAGAAATATTATGCTAGATGAGCCCATTTTACTCTGTTGTTGGCAACACATCCAACTGACTGTAGGTTCTGTTGTATTGATTGTGAACTCACTATTCAGATGCTGAGGGACACCAGGTGAATGCTGCCTTGTGTATACTTTCTACTGGAGGAAGATAACCACAGTTACATTATCTACACATGGGCATGGCTGCCCATCCTGGACCAGACAGCAGTGTCAGACTCAGCTCAGTCCTTGAAGAAGCAGCACTTTGAGGCTGGATGTGGACAATCAGGGCAGGTATGATTGTCCCACCCACCGATGGTGACAGGCTGACATTAGTAAGCTTCTGCTGGCCAGGAGCAGACAATTTGATCATCAGGGTATAACTGCAGCGATTGCACTCAACACACATGCTTAAATTCGTGAGTTCTTAATTAAACTGAAAAATAATTGGTACCAGTGGAAGGTGCTAATGAATGATTCATTATCTTGACTAGTAAATAAGGAGAAGATATCAAATACTTATCCCGCCTCCCCAATAGAAACCTCACAACTTGTAACCAGACTTAAAATATCAGGAAAATTTTCTTAGAGATGTATCCACCTGGTTAGTGGAGGAGAGAGTAGCCTTAGGGTCTGGCCTTGCTGAACCCCGAAATGTAATTGAGTCTCTTGAAATTCTGAGCATAAGGGCATTCCATAGGCAAAGGGATCAGGGTGTCTCAGAACTGTCAGGAAATCGGTCTACCCTCTCCACCCAAACAGAATCTGATTTGCTCCCCCCACCCCATCTAATTACATTTCAAAGGAAACACAGGCAGGAGGCTGGAGGGAACTAGGCAAAGCTGCTCTGGGCACCTCACCTTGAGGACAGCTGAGGAAAGGATGGTTGCTTCCCCAGCAGTAATGGGAGAGAGAGAGAGAGAGAGAGAGAGAGAGAGAGAGAGAGAGAGAGAGAGAGAGAGAGAGAGAGAGAGAGAGAGAGAGAGAGAGAGAGAAAGCACACCAAGGAATGGCGAGCGAGTCAGGAAACATTTGGAATCACAGAGTCTTATTTTTATCTTAACTTGAGTTAAAAGGCAAGTTGAAAAAGTATTATCAGTGCTGATTCAATATTTTGTGATGTTAATGAATTAGTGTAGTTTTCACATAATCTTAATTTTAAAAGAGAATCCTTTGAGGATTCACTCTTAAATCTTCATACACACCTTTTGCATTTGTGATTGGCTGGGGGTGGGGTATGAAATCAGCAGGACTCTAAGAACTGTCAGCTGTTGACATTGGGCAGTGGGCACCAGGCCACTCACCAGAGTCCTCTTCAGTGTAGCAGGTTTCTCTCTCTCTCTCTCTCTCTCTCTCTCTCTCTCTCTCTCTCTCTCACACACACACACAAGCTTGGATGCACACATACATGTACACACACAGGCACTTACAGGCTCACAGGTTCTGACAACAAACTACTTCCATAGGAACATTTTTCTGTACGTGGAGCTTTCTTGAGTGCACACATGCTCAAAAACACCCAGGTATACAGTCTGCTCATGTCTTTAGGCATACACACTCAGATAGCGAGACCCATGATATAATTGTTTTCCCTGGTGGAGATAATGCACTTGGGAGCCAGCGAGGAAAAAACATGAACTGTGAAGTTAGGCTGCAAAGTTTAGGAAACTTTTGGAGGTTACATTTTGACACACTCGGATCTTGCCTTTAACAATGACAGAATGCTACACAAAAACACAGCGCTTCCTCCGGTATTGGGTCTTTATCTTGTCTTGACAGATTATTGCTGGTTAAATTGTAGAGCTGACTTAAAGGCAGGACTCTTCAACGGAGTCAGAAATTAAGGCTTCACCAAATGGTAATAAAGCTATTAAAAATGCAAACAGCAAACAGCTACCCTGTGCAGGTTAGACAGCTAATCCAAACTAGCAGTTTAAAAAGCAGAGCAATTACACTTTTATTTAAATGCAAGGAATATGAGCAAGAATAGAATGAGGAGCCTTGTTTAAATGCATTCTTTTGAATATTTATTAGAAATAATACATGTAGTTAAGCCACTTATCTGATTTCAGCGAACAAGTAAAATGCAAAAGATCAATTTTCATAATTATAGCAAAGAAGTCTGTCTTTCATAAAAATCTCATTAATAACACCATTATTACTGAAAAAATATCTCGGTATTATTATTGTTATTCTAATTATCAGCAAAATGCTACTGATAATGTTGTCATAAAATTTCCTTTTAGTATCCTATTAAGAGAGACCGGCTAAGTAGTGGTTTAAGTTCAATCTAGACCCTAAGTGGCAGCAGAAAGATCTTCTTTGTGTGTTTGGGAAATACATTCTGTGTATAATTACAGAAACACTATGAGTTTGGCAAACAGGGCCTTAGGAGGATATATATGTCTGATCGTGGTTGTGTAGCCAAACCCATGTGCAGATGCTTGTTTCCACAGAACGTTGTGCACAGCAGTGGTGGGTACTTGTCCACACCATCATCCTTACAATATAGTTCTGTTTCATGACCAAGAGTGGGAGCCACCTTTAAACTTAATGCATGTGGGACCTTAAGCTGCACTGCTGGGTCATGCTTGTGCTTCAGGGGTTGGGTCCCTGATAGTGCCCGGAAACATCTATTGCAGGCTGGAAACATTGCCTGCCTCTTTCCTGTGGCCCAGGGTTCCCTCTCAGAATCCTGCTGGAGGAGGCTGCACTCACTTCTTGATTCCTGACAGTTTAGCTGAAGTGAGAAGACAGTAGCCCAAATCTTGGCAAACATTGCTTCAACACCACAAAATACAGCAGGATGATTTTGAGACTTCTGTGTGCCTAATGAGGAGCATTAAAGGGAGGAAGGATATGAAGCAAAATTAGTTATTGTTGAGGAGACTGTTCTCAGTTCTCAAAAAAAAAAAAAAAAAAAAAAAAAAAGCCACAAACTCCAGGGCCTTTTTTTTTTTTTTTTTTTTTTCCCCACACCAGCTTTCTGGTGCAGGGGCAGGGGACAGGGTAGTACATAGCCCTGCCTCTTTACAGGAGCTGCATTCTTCCTGTCTGGAGACCCACAAAGAAGCTAGCGATGCCTCGTGTGCTCGCCAGCACTGAGGGATGATACAGATGACTGATTAAACAAACAAAAAGTGAAGTGCTTAATTTAATACCTGTGTGAGAGCATATTTAAATATCACTGTGCTGGCATGAAGAAAGGCTTATGAATACGTAAAGCAGCCAAATGCTGAGCCTAAGGATTGCTTTGAATTGGAACAAATAATAATTTTTGACAATGTAAAGGAGTGGAAATAGCCACAATGAAGTAAAAGCCTTAGTTTTAATTTTCCTTATTTATGGTGCCAGCTCACAGATGAATACATTTTTAAAATAATTCTGGTAGGAAGAGGTCACCTTGGATTTCCTAGTGGCCCATCATGGTCACTCCGAGTGTGGTGGGAGGGAAGTTCCAGAAGGCTCCATCTTTGGGGGATGTGTGCATGTCCAGGGTATAGATTGACTGTGGCTGCCGGGGACAGTCTTCTTTAGAGGAAGGCAGCTCATCTCAGAAGCCTCCAGAATGGCCCTTATTAATGTGGTCAGAAGGGACCTCAGTGGGTAAGGCAAGGGATCTTATTCCTGGAACAATAAAGTCTATGCAGCCTTCCACCCTATCAAGCAGTCCCCTGCACAGCACAGTTGCAAGACGCCCTTGGGTTGGCCTGAGAAGGCACCACGGTCAGTTGCATGATAAAATACAGATCTCCTTGATCCCAAATGGAAGCAGGTGCTCTATTTTTGCCCAGTGACCTTCGATCAATCAGTCAGTCCCCAAGAATTACCCAAGTCTGGACTCATGACCTCTGAACTTTGTGCTCTTCTTGCTGGACAGGTACAACGTTTATCTTGCTATGAGGAAGCAGAGATGTGGACATTATAAATAGTGCAGGACATTGTATTGCCACAGATCAGCTCTGGGCTGGGGGATCCAGAGTGAATAGATAGAACCAGAAGGAGGGTGTAGGGGTCAGCTAAGACCTGAGGGATGAGGACTCGGTTAGATTTGAGGAAAGGGGGCCTAAGGTAGCTGGGAAGTCTGTCTCTTTAGAAGGTCCCTGCTGGTCTGTCCCATGGAAAAACATGTGACTAAGGCATGCAGAGAAGGTATCCTGGGAGGAGCCTGGTGACCAGGAAATTGGACAGAGGAAGAATGGCTGATGTGAGTATCCCACGGGCTGAGACTCACAGTGGTGATGTTTAGGATGTGGTTCAATGGTACCGAAACAGTGAATGAGACAAACTAGGCAGGGCTTCCCAAGGAGCTCAGCTTCACCATTAACATGTGTTCAGTGAAAACAATGCCACATCCTCACACCTGGCTCTGGGTGAACACTTTTGTAGACCAAACACAGCTTCTGAGGCCATGGCTTCTGCAGCCATCAGGAAGGGAAAGATGGCCTTCTGCCACATACACCAGATGGCCACAGGTCTTTATGACAATTTCTAGTTAGTCCCATATGGTGGTATCCAAGAGAGCTGCGAAGTGTGGGGGCCTGGTCTTTTCATGGTACATTGAAAGAATATTATCTAAGCAAGACAAGAATACTAAAGGTGAAAGGTAGTTTTTGCTCTGGGATGGACCCAAAGGAGCCTATGTGTTGAAGGCTTCAGGCTTCAGATACTGCTGTCCGCAGCTGACAGAGCCTTTAAGAGGTATGGTCCAGTAGGAGGTCTTAAGTGACTGTGCGCTTGTCTTCAGGAGACATTGGAGACCCAGTTTTCTTCTTTTGTTTTTTTGGCCACCATGAAGTGTGCAGATTTGTTCTTCTATGTGTTCCACTCTGACCATGATGTATTCTTTTTGCCAGGAGCCCAAAGCAACAGGCCGACTGACCGCGGGCCAATACCTCTGAAACCATGGGTCAAAATAAATCCTCTGGGTTGATTTTCTCCAGTATTATGTAACAATACTTGAACATGGAAAGGTAACCCACACATTTCTCCCATCTGCTTTTAAAAATAGCTTAAAATATTTTTGATCAGTGCTATTGAACTGGTGCTGTCTGTGCCTGGGATCAAGAGTCCATGGCCCTGGTTCCTGTCTGTCATGGAATGATGGTTCTACAGAGGACATGCACAGGAAAAAAAAGTACTAAGAAAAAGGGAAAGTGAGCCAAGCTTGGCTGTCTTTGCCCAGAGAGTTTGCATATACTGTATATATTTATTATTATTTCCTTGAGAAATGGCTATACACACCTGGAATTCTCAGTGTCCAAGTCTGCCTGTTTTCTCCTAGGAGGTTCTTCAGTCTGAGGAGCATTCTAGCTGTGAGGTAGGTATGAGCCAGGTGGAGCCTAGTGGTAGTTGGGATATATTCTGCCTGACAGCCAGTCAAGCTATGAATATGCTTAGTATTGTCCAGAAAGGGAAATTCATTTCTGCTTCCTCTCACCCACTGTCCCCAGGATTTTACACTGAAGAGGCTTTACATTAGTGCAGCCATGACAGGCTACAGACTAACAATACCGGGACTAGGCCTCACCCTTACAATAAGCAGGAAAAGCCACAGACTGTACCCTGTGGGGACCAATCAGAATTGAGATAAACAGGAACTAAATGCTCCAGAACACTAGGGATAGCTTACATAATTTGCATATAGATTGCCAGTTTCCTTGCAGCAATGCCAGTACCAATCAGTGTTTGACAAGACTTCAGTTACCTCACTCCTGCCCAATCAGGTGTTCAGCCCCCATCTGAATCTGGAATTCCCCTACTCCCCCCCCCCCCCATCCTTTACTCCTTAAAACCCTACCTCAGCTCTCCTTGATCAGAAGGATGGAGAACCCAAGCTTAAGCTGGCAATAAAGGCTCTTTGCTTTTGCATATGAACTCAAGGCACTGCTGTGCTCTTTCTTTTTAGTGAGCACTGTTCTCCATACACAGTTACTGAGACATTCAGAATACAGAGAGAATGGAGTTGTTTTTTGAAACTAAAGAAATTCTCCTCTTGGGGTATCAAAGTTAGGAAAATGGACTCAGTCTGCTCACCTTGACCAATGGATATGATAGCTCTCCAGAATCCAACTAGCTGTGACTTCCTTGGGATTAAATCAACATTTCATCTGTCCCTGGGCTGCCACACTAGTAAACACTAGAGGCATTTTTATCGAGAGAGGTCATTGACATTTTTATTTTTCTTTCACTATATGACTCAGCCTGGCCTCAAACTTTCTACTAACCTGGCAATCTTCCTGTCTCTGCTTCATGGAGTGCAGCTGGGGAACTACCATGCCTGCTACAGGTGGAGCTTTGTGAAGGTCTGATGAGAGCCAGGCAGGCAAGCATAGGAAATGGGACCCTGTTTGGTTTTGCACACTGTGCCATGGCCCACGTGTCTGGGCCCTGGAAACATGACTGGGGTCAGCAGATGATTGACAGTCATTAGCAACATACAGCTGGGAATGGGCCGGCCTTGCACACAGATGGAGAGGCACCATCACCCTGGATATTATTGTGTACATCACTATGAGAATGTTAACCTCAATAGGGAGCAGCATAAGGTAAGTACAGTCATCCTAGAGGAGGAAACTGGATGATGCAGTCAATGCTTTGGGCAGGTATTGTTTTTAGCTAAAGGCCAACCATTTGTTAACATTCATAGTAGGACCAGGGGAAGGCCCTGATATTCCCCTGAGTCTGAAGCACTGGTGTCCTTGACATGACCTAGCTCATGTCAATGCTAAACATTCACTCAGGACTTTATCTGCTCCCCACAATACCTCTTCTTCTAAATAAAGCACTTGGCAATCTGGCTCTTTCACTTGCATGTACATACACATCACTCTCCAAGCAATGCACCTAGCAACCTTGGACACCCCCGCCCCTGCAATTATTCTGGCTACTTGTGCACCCCTCTTGAACAACAGTAGGAGTTTATTCGTTCCTAGTAACTATCAAACTCAACGTATAGTCAAATATATTCTCAGTGTATTCAGGTATGAAGAATGGAAAGTAGTTTAGCCTGAGCTTGTGTTAGCTATGTGGGCAGAAAGAGAAACTGTCCTCAAAGTGAATTTAGTAATCCCCTATCTGCCATCTTATGAATCAGATGCATTATGGGAAAGGCTCTGTAAGGAGAACAAAGGTCTACACAATCTAAACTTGTCAATCAGAATAGAGAATCCAGTCAATATGTTGGCTCAGCAGGTAAATAGTTGCTGCCAAGTCTGATGACCTCATTTGGACCCTTGGGATCCCACACGGTAGAGAACTGACTCCTGCAATCTGTCCTCTCATCCCCACATCCTCACAGCGATACCCACGAACCCAATACACAAACACGATTACACTCAAAATAAATAAATACCAATAAAATTAAAATTTATTTTAAAAAAATACCACCTTTGATCCCCATAAAAGGAAACCCCAAACAATGATCAGAGCCCTTGAATACCTTCATTCATATGCCTACTCTTCTTAACTATTCTTCTTTTTTGGTTTCTTGAGACAGGGTTTCTCTGTGTAGCCCAGGCTGTCCTAGAACTCTGTAGATCAGGCTGGTCTCAAACTCTCAGAGATATGCCTGCCTCTGCCTTTTGAGTGCTGGGATTAAAGACATGTACTACCATCGCCCTATTGGTTCAGAATTTTTCTATGGCTTTGCCCTAAATAAAATGTCCTTCTGCTTTTGTAAATCCATGTTAGCTTTAATTTGGGTTCTTTGAGAAAGAGGCCAAGAACTTGGAGATACCCGGAACATAGATAACCAAGATTGGCAACCCTCACTTCCGGTTCATACACAGAGACATCTCCAAGTGTCTCCTGGCCCACTGGCAGAATCTCCAAACAAGACCTCGGAGCCACACTTTTAAAGGTAGCTTGGGACTATTCATAGGACAGAGCTCATTAACGGCTGCTGCCATTGTCTCCCCCCCCCCCCCCCTCATCTGGTACTCGTGCAGTCCAGTCACACCTATGTTTACAAGCTGGTTCCGGCACACACTTCATCTTTCCCAGTTCAGTGTGTTTATTGTTATGACTATGTGCTCCAGACGTGGACTTTCTTTGCACCAGAAAGACATTGAGACAGAAACCATGATGGCTTTACTGAGCAGCCTAACTGACCGTGGAAAGACCAAAGCAGCAAACAGTCTGTGTGTCCATGGTAACAAGCAGTTCAACATTAACTTTTCAGGATCTAAAGGAGGTAATTACTTTCTTCTCTACATTTGTATAGTTCATAATAGCAATAATACTGTCCCACCCCTAGGCCAGACAACTCCTGGTGACTAATGACCAAGTGGTCATTTTCATTTATGTGTTTTTTCTTAAGGGCCTTTGATTTCACCCCAGGATTTTAAACTCCCCTGGCCACTTGCTGACTGCCAAAAAAAACGTCCCTGTAGGTCATGACAGCCTCCGCACTCTGGGTTTTAAAACAAAGAAGATCCTACTGTGTGGCCCAGGCCTGCTCCCTGTGTTTATGAGAAATGGCTTAAGTACCTCTGTGATACAGCAAGTGATTGAACAGACAAGTGAATAGTCCAGTTAACTACCACAGTACTCAGCACTGCAGTGATGTCTGGCTCCCAAGTTCCACAAACCCAAAAATACCTTCTCAGGGCTCATCTGTCATTCATAACTCACATAGTAATTTAAACTCTGTGGCACATGCAACTACCATCAGGTGCATGCATACCAACTATGGTTCCACCATAGGGATGCCTTACTTCATCAAGACAGCTGTGCATCGTGAAGAGGCACACACTCCTTTCCTGGATTCAGGCTGCCTAAGACATGCTTGCGATTTGTTGAAGGAAACTACCAGGATGGCAAGGAATGGAGAACCCTGTTACAGAGCCTGAAGAATCCTTCAGAATGTCATCCATACAGGCACAGGATCCTGAGACTGACCGGATGTTTTTATCTCCATTACTGAATCAGCCACTGCAGCCCACTCTGTTTTCCCTGCTCCTACCTGTGTAGGATGCTCCCCCCAGAACCCTTAAACTTCTTGAAAGGATAGTGTTACTATCTGCTACAGATAAACTTCCAGGGAGTTGAAATAGACAGCACTGTGCTGAGCAGACACCTGGGAGATCCGTAACTCTTTTTTTCCCCATAAGAAGAGCCTAAACCTTTGGTGTTGATAGTTCTGTGGGCCAGGTAAATCTCCCAATTCCCAGCAGAATTTGAGATAAAAGCCTTTTTCTACATATGGTTTGAATATAAACTGTCCCCCGCAGGTTCAGGGATTGAGTGCTCTGTCTCCAACTGGTGGCGCTATTTTGGGAGGTGATAGGGACTTCAGCTGCTGGGGACTACTTGGAGAAAGTAGGCCACTGGAGAGTAAGCCTTCAGAGGTTCTTCCCATCCCTGGGTCTTCCTTTGCTTTGCTTCCTGCCTGTCATGATGTGAGCACCACAGGCCCAGAACCAAGATCCAAAGATTCGGGCCCAGTCCACAGATAACGATCCAAGTCTTGAAGCCATGAACAAAAACAATTCTGCCATTTGGATCATTTCTGTCCAGACTTTGTCGCAATCATAAAAGCAAAGGAGCACACTCCATTCCATAGCTCCATGAATCTGGGGTGTGTCTGTGTAGGGGGGGGGGATGCATTTTTTTGGACCTTCTGACCTCTGGATAGGTTGGTAGAATAGTTGTGTGCCATGGAGAAACTCAGACAACACGTTATTGTGCACACTTGGTACTTAGAGATTTTCAGCCCATCATACAAAGAGTCTCTTCCTGAGAACCCGAAGGAGCAACATGCACCAAGATGGGAGAGCCAGGTGACCTGACCCTCCCATGTGTGAAGAGAGGTGTGCCAGGATCTCTTGTCCTGTTTCTTAGAGAGACACTAATGAACATCTACTTAGTCATTGATAGGATGCCAACAACAGACAGAAAAAAAAAGGAAGGAAGGAAGAAAGGAAGGAAGGAAGGAAGGAAGGAAGGAAGGAAGGAAGGGAAGAAAGAAGAGAAAGAAAAAGGAAATTGCATCTGAATCTAACTTTGTGAATAGGATTATTTACAAGAGAATGGCTGAAGGGTTGAACCTATGAACCTACAGGAACCCAGTTGGCTACAGCATGAAAGAGAAACTTCTGCTCAGCAGCTGCTAAGGTCTTACGCTGAAGCGGGGTGTGGACCTCATGTGCCCACAGCAGTCTCTCTTTAGCTTCTCCCTTCCCTCTGTGATTGGATATTAACCTCACCCTCATGCAGATCCCATGAGGGTGATCACAGCTCCAACTCAAGATGCCCAAGGGCAGATTCCACAACACTTCATTCTTTCTTCCTGCTCTTCCACACTCTGTGCTCCCTCCTCTGCGGTGATCTGCCAGCCTTGGAAGGAGTGATATGGGCATCCTGTTTAAGACCGAGCATTCATCAAGTACCTTTTCCTATGCATTTTGACATGTTATAGACCTCTGCAGCAACTGCTATTCACTACAAATACTAGCTTCCCTAAATGTGGTGGACAGCAGCAACTTTCTGTGGTCATAAATATAAATATTTCAAAGGCAATTTCACAAATACAGCATATCCATTTACTAAAATAACAGCGATAGTTTTCTATGTCCTGTGGTCTCCCAAAGTACAGAATATTGACAGGGTTTACAGAGCCAGGTGGGAATTCCATTCTGTAGAACAGACCTCAAATCTAATTTAAGAAAGCAGTTGGTTATAGGGCTGGCAGCCATGCAACTATTGCATCAGTAGGTACAACTTTCCAGGCGTGTTGATAATGTAGCAGGATCTGCAACCAAACAGAACTGTTTTTAATGCCTTTCAGCAAAACAAAATCTAGCCAGCAATGAGGGAGCTCCGGGTTTCGGTCCAGCTTGGTTTCTCATGTCCTGAAATCAAAACATGTGGGTGTATTCAGCAAAAGAACCTTACATCTAGTTTTGGTGGGCAAAAAACCCAGCACTATTATTTGGGAGACCTCTGGGGCCAGTAACACTTAGGGAGTAGGGCCATCTATGGAACTGGAATTTGTGGCTTCTGGAAGGTTTTTTTTGTTTTGTTTTGTTTTTTGTTTTTGTTTGTTTGTTTATTTTTTTAAATATACACAGGGTACATTTTTTTCCAAACTCCTTGACCATTATTCTAATGTTTACAGGCACAAGCAAGCTGTTGGGGTATTTTTCTTATTCACCTTGTTAGGTGTTATCTGTGTCAAACTCCCAAGAAAATTTTGTAACTATGGTTGGCCATACTTTCCTGTGTGATATAGATGTGCTTGCATAGTCTCTGGAATCAGCAGCTTAGAGGCTGCTAAAGGAAACATTGGCAATATCTAACACAGTATGAAAAAGTTCATAGCTTGTATTGTTTCCTCAAAAGATCACTATTCAGGCTAGAGGTAGTGTCCATGCCTTTATTAAACTCAGCAGTTAGGAGGCAGAGGCAAGCAGATCTCTGTAAGTTCAAGGCCATCTAGGGCTTCATAGTGAAATCCTGTCTCAAAACAAACCAAATAGAAAAATCAATGTTCAGTAAAGCGATGTGGATAGGAGGCACTACCTTAGTTAGCCCTCTCTAATCTAGACATTCATTCTCCATGATCTCCAGAGGATCCAATAACAATGTGTTACAATAAGGTTTCTGGTCCCGGGTGCCAGTGGCCCAGACCCACAGACCTGCCGCCCAGACCACTTAGCTGCCTGCTGCTGCTTAGGCTCCCCCCAATGACTCAGAAGCTTATGTACTTAAGTACATGCTGTTTGACCTATGGCTTAGGTACATTGCTAACTAGTTCTCTATCTTAACTTAACCCATTTTCATTAATCTGTCCTGCCATGTGGCCCACAGCTCACCTGTGTTCCTTACATGTTGCTTCTTTGGAGGCTTTCTCCGTCTGTCCTGACTCCACCCTCCTTCTCCTAACTATTCTGATTCCCCACCTACTTCTTCTATGGTGCCTGTTATGGCCAAAACAGTCCATAGGCACAGCATACAGAAAGACATTCTCACATCAACAATGTTTTAAAAGATTTGGTTTTTTTAATATGTATGAATATTTTGTTCGCACACCCTAAGATTCCAGAAGAGAATACTAGGTGCTCTGAAATTGGAGTTATAGGTGTAGGTAACTGGACCCAGGATCTCTGCAAGAGGAGCAAATGCTCTTAACAATTGCAGTATCTCTCCAGTGTGGTGATATATTATATATTTAATAAAATCAGCCTGGAATATCAGAGGACAGAGCTGTAGTATGAGGTTTCTGGCCTCTTCAGATTTGGGCTGAATTCTATGTAATTAAGATAAAAATTATAAAATACCAAACACTGTCAAGATTTTATGGGTAAATGAATTGATATTGGGGAATGCACTCTTTGCAAAATATCATTCTTAGGATATAGTAAGAGGTTTCTGTCCGGACTTTCGGGCCTAGCCTCAAGGTTTAGACCCGCAGATCCACAGACCCACAGAGACACACAGATGTTTATAATAGTTTTAGGCTAATCGGCCTAAGGCCCAGGCATATAACTTGCTAATTCTTTACCCTTAATCTAACCCATGACTCTTATCCTGTTCAGCCATGCGGCTGGGTACCTTTTCTCACAGCAGCATAGTTGTCCTCTTGTTCTTATGGCTTCTCTCTGGCATTCTGCTCTGTTTCTTCCTGTTCCCAGAATTCTCCTAGTCTGGTAGCCCCAACCACACTTCCTGTCTGCCTTTGGCCAATCAGCGCTTTTTATTAAACCAGTGAGTGGGACAATTGTTTACAATGGAACAACATAATCCCCTATACAGAGCCATCTCTTGCAGCCCTTATTTATTTATTTATTTATTTATTTATTTATTTATTTATTTATTTATTTATTTATTTATTTATTTATTTATTTATTTATTCATTCATTCATTCATTCATTCATTCATTCATTCATTTATTTATATTGTTTGTTTTGTTTTTGAGACAGGGTCTTTTGTGTAACAGTCATGGCTATTTTGGAACTTGCTTTGTAGATGAGGCTAGCCTTGAACTCACAGAGATCCTCCTGCCTCTGCCTCCCAAGTGCCGGGATTAATGTATGTACCACCTATCTTAATCTCAGAGTCATGGATTTGTGCCCCACATTGGGTGCCAAATGTAACATGAATTCTAGCTGTTATTAAATGAAAACTCAGAGCCAGATATCAGGGAAAAGCTAGAATATCAGAGAGAGGAAACAGACCACAGTCAAATCTCACCCAGCCAACTGCTCAAGGTAAAAGCTATCTTCCAGAGCCCTCAGCCTTGTTCCTTGTCCCTTCTACAGAATAATTCTGTCTTCTATGCCTGCCTTAAATACCTTCTTTGCCTAGTTGTTTTACTTCCGGGTTCAACTCTGCATCACATTCAAGAATTAAGATGAAAGGTGTGAGTACTACTATTTGGTAGTTAGGCTTTGAACTCACAGAAACACAGATCTCTGTCTCTGGAGTTATGGGATTAAACTGGTCCCCCCCCCCCCACTGTCTGACCCTCCTTGGCTATTCCAGGCTGATTTTATTAAATATGTAATATATCACCACACTCCCGTCCTCAAAATAAATTCTGGATTTTTGTCTAAATCTGATTCATTATTCTGAGCACTGGATATCTCTCCTGTGCTTGAACATAGAAGTGAAAAGTGTGTTTGCTTAAAGTAACTAGTTCTTCCTCAGTGCCCAGCTGACGTAATCAAGAAGGGGGGATTTTGAAAGATAGGGCTGCTAGATCTGGGACCTCTTATTTATTCATCTGCTGCTAAACAGTTGATTGGCTGTAGTTAGTAATCAGGAGTGAGCCCTTTGGTGTGTCCTCAACACACTGGTTTTCTGGATGTTGTAGTAATCCAGTTTTTATTTTGCACATATGGATGGTGTTTTCTGAAGAAATTGCATTCTGCCAACTGCAGGCAACAATTCCTCCCCCTCAACAGTTCCTAATCTGCTTTCATGTTCTCCTCACACCCTAGATCACACCCTAGTTTATTAAACTGCTTTTAGAGGATTCGAAAGGCATACAGGTCTATTTAAATAAAAAGTTGGAGGCTAAAGAATCTGTATCAGGGTTGTGCAGAGCAGGGGGAAAGGGGTGCATCTGGAGACAAAGACAGAGGTTAGAGAAGGTGGAGAGGAAGGAGTGAGGCTCTCAAGGGGAAGGAAGACAAGGAGGTGAGGCAGAAGGAAAGCGAAGAACACACACAGCAGTCACTGAGTGATGCCCTGGCTGTGCACTGGAGGTGTCTGCATCACATTAGGAGACCCCTTGGCCCAGCTCAGCACAGTGACAAATTACAGGACTGTGTGCCCATGAGCAAGGAGATGATTTACTACTGGGGCAACTGGAAAAGCAGAAAGGTGAGTCGGTGGGAATGTCCCCAGCTGCTTCAAGGCCTCTCACTCCAGGTCCTGGTGCCCAAGGTTCCACAGGGCGTTTGAGGCCTCTTCAGCCCAGGTCTTCCTGTGGCTGGGGTGCAGAAATGGGAGACCAGAATGTCAGGAAGTCAGCACTGTATTCATAACTATAGTACTTTGTGAGCACACCAACATCAAACTTCACATTAGCATCTCCTATGTATGACTAACACAGAACCACACCATCCTGCCTGCAGGGAGGGCATTGTTAACAAGAAGCCAGCTCAGAGTGGTTAGGATGAGAAGCGGGGATATATGTGCATGAGCTGCAACAATGCCTTCTGTGTTTCCTCGGCTACCCATCAGTGACCAATCAATTATATAGTCAGCATACAGAGGGTCAGGCCAGCCCATGTTCCAGGTTGGGTGATTAGTGGTCAAGGGCTAGACATGGGGAATAGCTCTTCTGAGGTGGCTGTGATAGTGGTATGTGAAGGAGAGATGACAAGAGAAACTAGATTCTTGATGGGGAGAGAAGAAATTGGCCAGAGTAAGAAGTAGACAGGAATTCACACATCCTAGATCCAGAGCATCATCCTGTCCAGCCCCACACAATGGCACATTAAGACCAACATGAAGAGTTTTCTGGCAACTTTTTGTTGTTTGCTTGTTTCGCTTTTTAAGATGCTTGAGTATGTTTTTATACTACGTTTTCTATAAGCAGAAAACAGAACTAAGACCATGGGACATAAACCGAAGTGTCTGTCCGCTGCGGCAGGTGTTCGATAGGGCTGTATTACGGTTGCTCTTTCCTGTCAATTTGACTACATTTGGAATCGCCATGGAAACACATATGTGGGTGGGTCTATGTTTTAGTTAGAATAACTATTGCTGTTACAAAACACCATGACCGAAAACAGCTTAGAGAGGAAAAGGTTTCTTTCATTTATACTTCATATTACAGTTTATCTTGGAAGGAAGTCAGGGCAGGAACTCAAACAGAACAGGGACCTGAAGGCAGAGGCCTTGGAGGGGTGCTGCTTACTGGCTGGTTACTCACGGCTTGCTCAGCCTGCTTATGGAACCCAGGACCACCAACCTAGAGGTGGCACCACCCACCATGGGCTGGACCCTCTCCCACCCATCAATAGTAATTAAGAAAACTCTCTCAGCTGGACCTTATGGAGACATTTTCTCTTGAGGCTCCCTCCTCTCAGATGACTCCAGCCTGTGTTCAGTCTTCCAGGGTGTTCTCAGGTAGGATTACCTGAGAGAGACCTACTGAGTAGACCTACCCTAGCGTGTCATCTGGGGTCCTAAAGTAAATATTCAGGAGGAAGCCTGCTGAACACTGTGTTCTCTCTGCTTCCTGGCTGTGCATGTGACATGGCCGGCAACCTCATATGCCCACCATTGTGACTTCACTGCCAAGACCATCTACTGTGAACCAAAATGGATTCTTCCTTCTTTGGGTTGATTTTCTTAGGTATTTGATCACAGCAGTGAGAAAAGGGGTTAATACAGGTGGAAACTGGGTGAAAGGGGTAGAAGGGAAAGGATGCTTCTTAGGTATCTTTTCTTAAAAAAAAAAAAAAAAAAGTGTTTTGTTATTTTATGTGAATGTCTGCCTATGCATCACTCACGCCGTGCTTCCTCTGCTCCATACACAAAGTGGTGTGGCTGTTCTAATAGAGGCCGAGGAAGTCCTTGACCAAATACACTGAACCTTGTTAGAAACCTCAATAAATTGTGATTTCATTTTATTTATTTTATTTTATTTACCAAACAAAGCCAGTCTACAAGCCTGCAACCATCCTCTTGCAGACTCTGGAAACTTTCTTATAACAGTGAGAATGGGCAGGAGGTGGTGGCATATACCTGTGACGTCAGCACAGGGGACACTAAAGTAAGGAGATTGCTGTATGTTCAATGACAGTTTGGGCTGTACAGCAAAATCCTGTCTTAATTAATATTAATAATAATAATAAAAGCAAGCAAGTAAACAAACCAAACCAGACCAGAGCAAGGTAAGGCATTTAACCTCATCACTGTTTCTACTCAGCATCATATAAGAGTCTTTCTTCCCATGAGAATAGATAAGGGAAAAAGAAAAAAAAAAAACACATGAACTGTGAAGAGAAAACCAAATAAACTTACATCTCTTCACCAGTGATGTGATAACTTTCACAAAAATGAAATATTTAGGTGTTTGTATCACAGAATAGAGGACAGAACATGTATTTAAAAAAAAAAGTCCACAGAATGATTAAAAAAAGTCCTGCACATACAGTTCCATACCCATGTGTGGTTCAGAAGGCAGTATCAGCCTGTCACATCTTTGGAAATCCATTTGCAGGTATGAAGCTGGTCCTGATCAAGCCCTGGCAGGATTCTTTTGTGATAGACAAGCTGATTTGAAGATTTACATGGAAAGACAAGTTATTATAATCATAAAAATAATTTTGAAAAAGCATAAAATTAAGACTACCTAAATCCCCAAACTTAGTCTTATAGCCACAGCAATCAAGACAATGCTGTATCAGCTAAAAGACAGACAGGAATCGATTCGGAAGAATGGAATCTAGAAATAGACACACAATTGTTTTTTGACATGAGTACAAAGATAATTTAATGGAGAAAAAAGTGTCCTGTCAGCCAGGGGCTCTGTAGCCACTGGATACTACATGGAAAACAAGCCCTCTATCTATAGCTAAAAATTGATCACAGACATAAATATAAAATACAAAACCATAGCAATTTAGGCAACATGTAGAAAAAGAAAACAAAACAATATGTTCTTGGTTAGATAAACTACTGTTAAATATGATGTGAAAAAATCTAAAAAGGAAAAATTAAAATGTTTGGCTCTGCCTTAAATCACTACTAATAGAATAAAAGTAAGGCACAAACCTAACTGTAGAGGAAATTAAAGGCTGTTTACTCCCCTCCACTCGTGTGTGTGTGTGTGTGTGTGTGTGTGTGTGCGCGCGCGCGCACGTGTATATCTGTCTGTCTGTCTGTCTGTCTGTCTGTCTGTCTGTCTCTCTGTGTCCTCTGAGACAAAACATTTCATCTTGGAGGGAAGCTGTTAAGATCTAGGATGTTCTAAAAGGAGGCTCATTAGACTCAGAGAGTAAACAACTTACAAATTTCAGAAAGTTCCTGAAGCTGACTAGATCCTCTACACCTACATCTCCCCAAGCTTATGTATACAGTATGGACTGCTTAGAGACATCTTCAGACAAGCCAAGTGTCATGGAGGACTCACTCTCCAACCTGAGCTGCCTGAAAGTTGTGCGGGATTCAAGCTTTCCTGAGTGTCACCCATGCCGGAGTGAGCTTTGGTGATGCAGTTATCTTTGAATCACTTCTGCTTCTGTTAGTAACATCACCTATGGTCCTGTTAAAAAGGCCAATAAACTCATTGGTTCACCGTGTTGGGTGTTATTATCATTATCTTGGCCGTCATTGGTTCCTGTTCTACTTTGTTTTCTTTTGCTATGATGAAACATCGTGACCAAAATCAACTTGGGGAGGAAAGGGTCTATTTAAACATACCATTTAGAGCCCACCATGAAGGAACACCATGGAAGAAACCCAAGGCAGGAACTCATACAGATGCTTGCTCTTTTATACCTCCCAGGATCACCTGCCCATGGGTGGCACTACCTAGAATGGGTCTTCCCACAACCATCATTTAATGAAGAAAATGCCTCATATGTTTGCCTACATACCAATCTGATGGAGCTTCATTGAGCATCTCTCTTTCTAGATACATCTAGGTTTGTGTCAATTTGACAAGAACCAACAACAGCTTAGTTTCCAATGTGGGGCAAGTAGATGTTTGTTCACATGTCTCTAAGGAATTACACTCCGCTGGTGAGAGTCTTGATTTCACCATGCTCACATACAATCACACTCAAAGAAATGTCTGTGCATGCTGACACAGTCCATTGTTCTCATTTACTCACATACCACATATTCACACACATACTTGCTCCTGAAACAAAATAAAGCTTGGGTTTTGAAATTGTCATAAGATCAGCCACTCGTTACATCCATCATTTCTTCCTGCTATTTCCTAAAACAGCTGCAAAACTAACTCCGTGTTGCTTAATGCAAATATCCAGAAGGCAGCAGCAACTACAAGGCACTTCCTCATGCCTTGAAGTGAGCATGGCCAAGGGGCTCCACGATTCTATTTCTTTTTAAGTGACTGTTTTCAAAGAACCTAACAACGGTTCTACAAATCTTTGCACTGGGGTTTTCTAGAACAAACACTGTACCTATAGCACCCGCATAGCACAGAATGCAGCTGGTGTCTGAATATGTGGAAAATGATGCCAATGAAGGAGGTAGGGGGGACTCCAGAAAACTAGCAAATCCTAGGACCCAACCACCCCCATTTTTTGACTATACATTCTGTTACTTCCTGGAAGATCTACCTCCTCTACACAATGACCGTGGAGCCAGAACTTCCATAAACCACCCATGAGCATGAGTCAAATGATTTATTTTTCACATTCATTAGAACTCTTTGAACCTAACTTATAGTGCCATAGCTCAGAACTTACACTAAGACTTTAGGGGCTGGAGAGAAGGCCCTTGGCTTCTGAGCACTTGCTGTTCTTCCAGAGGATGCAGCCATAAGATGGCACACAGCTATCCAGTTCCATGTTTATCTGCCATCCTCTTCCAAGGATGGCATCAGACAGTTACATGGTGTGCTTACATTTGTACAAGCAAAAACTCACATAATACGTAAATATAAAAAAATATTTTTTAAAAGAAAAAGCAAGATGTTCTAGCTAGCCCTTAGCACCAGAGGCACAAGACTAGAAGCAGACAAGTTCACACACAGGCAAAACACAGTTCCATGGATAAAAGTAGAGTTGATTTTTCCAACATAACAAAACAAAAACAAGAAAAAAACATTGACAAAGGCAATGTACTGCTTTTTTTCAAGTTCACATATGCTGTCTATCTGCAAATCTGGTGTAATTATGCTTAAAGCAGGCTTGTACATGTCTGGTGAAACCAGGTAGAACCCCCCCCCCCCTTGGAGCCTCATCTCTAAAATAAGATGTGTTTCTCTATTCCTTGGAGAATGCAAGTAAGGAAAGCCAAAAATAAAACCATTTAACATTAGGGCATCTCACAAGTTATGCCTGGTAGTTGGCTTTGCCTCCTGGGGAGGGGATGCATCTGTAAGGTGTTTGGTGTGTCTTGCATTAACTGCCCCTTCAGGTGGCACTGGTTGGTAAGATCAGACCCACATACCACCTCTTCAAAGGCCCCAACGTCTGAGACCCTGTAGTGCCATTTGGAAAAGGGCCTGCTCTCTCTCCAACACTGCAAGCCAGAAACCAAAGTCGCTATTGGCATATTGGGGATTTAGCTTCGTTTCTAGACTTTGCTTTCCTGTTTTCCCCTTCCCTTCCCTCTCTCCTCTCCTCCCTTCATCCATATTCCTTCCCCGTTCCTTTCTCCCTCCTCCCTTCTCCTTTCTTTCCCCTTCTACCCCTTCTTTACCCTCTTCCTTTACCCCTCTCTCTTCTTAAGGTCTCTCTGCCTCTTTGCCCTCCCAGCCAACTCTACCATGCTGTGCAGAGCACTGCCCTCAGTGTGGGAGACACAGTCACATTAAGACACAGGTCCTGCTTCAAAGGTTGAGAAAGACAGGAAAGGTACCATGTTCACACCGTTTGACAACTCCTGGGGAAGACATTCAGAGGCCTCTAAATGAGTAAAGTGGGAGCCAGAAGCAAAGATCATGTCATAGGTCTGCGCATGGAGGAGGAAGACAGGCCACACAGCCCCGGCCATGACTGGGCAGAAGCAGGGTCCATCTGCTGTGCACTGGCCCTGTTGTGTGCTCCCCAAAGAAACCTGTCCACTTGAGTTTTCATAACCAGATTGCCCATTTTGAAGCGTGTCTTCACGGATCTATTTAAAGGCCTGTCTGCTATGCAGTTCGCATTTGATATATGAGGAGTTTTGATTTCGCGTCTCATTTATTAGCCTTCATATTCAAATTCAGAATGTGTGATTTTACTCAGAGATCTGCAGAGGACTGCGAGTGTAATGGGATGCCTCTCACCTCAGGTGGTGTCCCAGTCTGAACCCATTTGAAGACCAGGCAGATGTGGCCAGCAGCAGTCCCTAAGCCTGCACCCAGCCCTGGTACTATGGTGTCAGCTGAGTCTTGAGATGGCAGCTGATGTTGAGCTCATTAAGGACCTTGAGGCCATCCTGGCCTCCCCTGCAGTCTCAGGAAGGGACAGCTTCCCAAGAGGCCCCTGATTGGGGCTGGCTGGGCCCAGCAGGGGTCCAGCAGCTCCGTGTGACGATGCAGAGGCTTCTCTGCCTCTCTGCTCTGTGAGTGGCCGGCTCAGGGTCTGAGCGGCAGTAGACAGTGCTGCCTGCTCCGGATGACTCCAAGGTGGGGCTGCCCATGATGCAGTTCTGAATCTCATCTCCTTCTCCTGATTGGCAATTACACTGCCCTGCTTGCTGCAATCAGATCTGAAATCAGCTTTGCCTGTCACTGAGTTGCCTTGCACCCCTGGAGCAGCTGCCCTCAATGCACCAGAACTCAGGGGTTAGAATAGGTGGCCATCCCATCCAATTTATTCCAAAAGCCCACCACCAAGGAAAGATGACAAAGTAGGAGGGTCAGGACTGAAGCCTTGCCTGTGGGTCAGGGGACAAAGAAAAGGGTGTTTGTTGGTGCTGCATGCAGGGAACTAAATGCAGGAAGCATTGATGAGCATTCTGTCATCAGAGACTCCCTCCCCAGCTTCCCTTACTTCCTCCCTCCTCTATCCCAGGATGGCCTAGAACTCACTCTGTAGCTGAAGGTGACCTTGAATTCTTGGGATTACAGATGTTTATTACCTGGCTGTAAACAGTGCTGAGCCCAGGGCTTCATGCACGCTGGAGTGAACATCAGCTCCAGCATCTGCCTGAGCAGAGCTTCCTAATGCCGCAGAGTCTCCTACTGCTTCTCTACTCATGTGTCATTACCGAAGGGGGGAGGGGTCCCCGGGGTCTCTCCTGTTGCACGAATAAAGGAAACTCAGGGCCAGGTCTCTGGCAAAGGAGGAGATATCAGAGAAGAAACACCACAGTCAGATCTTACCCAGCTGTCTTCCAGCTTCCTCAGCCTGGCTCCTCCTGGCTTCTTCTGCCTGCTCTGTCTTTCTATGCCTGCCTTAAATGCTTTCTTCCCTTAGTTAAAGCATGGCACCACCACTGCCTGCCTGGGAGCCTGGAACTCCTTCTGTAAACTAAGATGACCCGGACTCAGATTGGATTAAGGGTGTAGGTCACCACTCCCAGGATACTCCCTGTGTTGGGATTAAAGGTGTGAGTTACCACTGTCTGATCCTCCTAGACATCAGGATCCTTCTGATATCTCCACTGTTCTTATTATATTTGAAAATATCTCCACACTCTCCTCCCCAGCTCACCCACGCTGCCTGCTAATGCCTTTTCTCAAAGATGAACTAGGACATTTCACACTGCCTGTGTCCCCCAGGGGAACCTAGCTCTGATTGGCATGGAGATGTGCCTAGTCTTCACTTCAGGGACTTCTGGCTTGTTCAACCCCTCACCTAGGAGGTAAGGCATCAGCCTGCCTGAGATCTTCCTGCCCTGGAACTTCAACACAGTGTGATTTGGGAGATATCCCTCTAGCAGGTTGTAGGGGAGAAGCCAGTAGTTCAGTTCTTCACAAGTCATTTCCCTCAGGGTGAGTTCACCTCTCTCTGCCCTGGGACCCCAGCCCTGGGCACTGAGTGTTTCACCCCTGCCCCCAGCCCTGGAGACTATCCCTCCTCTAACCTCCCCTGCGGTACCCCCTCCCCCTTTTCCAAGGCACTACCTGCTCTCTGTTTTTTCTTTTCTCTGGTACTCTGAGTTGGTGTCTGAGGTGGCCCCAACACAGTGCTGCAGCCCACAGTATTGATGCTGAGTCCTCAAGGTTCTGGGAGTGAAAAATCTTTCCTCAGGGAAACAGAGCCAGGTCTTAATGCATCTGAGGAGAAGTCTTGCTGGCCTCTCAAATACCATCCAGAGTTTGTGGGCAGTTTCTGGTTTTCTAGTCTCGGCCACTGGCCTCACATGGTCTGGGCTCTTCTGTGTGCCCTTCATCTCATTCTTAAGAAGTCAGGTATGCTGGCTTCTGAGTTGCCTGCTCAGAGGGACCACCTCACACCTTAACTATTGCTGCTACAATGGTGGTGTTGATAAGAGGTACTTTCTGAGAGTGGAGCAGGGTTGTAAGATTTTATGCCTAAAGGGAGTTGGTCAGAGCTCCTAGGCCAGTCCTCCCTCTCGTTGCTCTCCTAGCTCCAAGCCTGGGAGCCCTTTCCTGTATGAGGAAGTAAGTCCCTTGTCCTCAGGGTACCTCATGAGCATTCCCTCCTACAGTTGTTCATGCATGTGGTTCTACAAGCTGATCCTGAGCCGGGAAGCCTCTGAAGGGTTTGTGAAACAGGGTGGGGAGCAGGCTTCTGTGTTGGTTGATTGTACAGTGCAGGGACAAAGGGGACTACGAAAAGCCAGCTTCAAGGAGAAAAGGAGTGTGGCTCATAATCTCCACGGTTTCAGCCCAAAGCCACTCAGTTTTGTTGTTTCTAGGCCTGTGGTCAGGCAGAGTATCATGGCTGTGGTTGGGAACAGTGGAGGAGCAGAGCTGTTCACCTATGGGCACCCAGGAAACAGAGGAAGAGAAACTTGCCAGGGACAAGGACATTCCCTTCTGTGGTCATATATTGTGTAGGCTCTAAAGAAATGAGGTTTGTCTGAAGATCAGAGGACAGATCCAACCCAGAGTTAGCCATAGAGATCAGGGAGTGATGGAACACACCTTTAATCCAGCAGAGGCAGAAATCCATCTGGATCTTTGTGAGTTCAAGGCCACTCTGGACTACATGAGATTGGTCCAGTCTAGGAGAGAACAGAGCCAAGGCATTGGTGGTACACATCTTTAATCCGAGCACTTGGGATCTCATGCCTCTGCTTCCATACTTGGGAAGCACATGCCTTTAATCCCAGCACTAGGAAGTTGGAGAAAGAAATATAAGGCAGGAAGAGACAATAACTGAGCCCCCACTTTGCTTTTGGCTGAGGACTCAGGCATTCAGTCTGAAGATAGACCACTGTGATGAAGCAAGTTTGATGGCAAAGGAATTTTCACACAATATTTTAGTTTCCTAGGGCACAGAGCATGCGCCAACCCTGTAAGCATTTAAAAGAGAAATGGGTACATCTTAATTCAAATTATTCTATAGTTATACGTGCCAGCGACTAAGCCTGAGGGAAGATGACAGGCCTTGAAGCATGTTGGCCACAGGCCTTCAGTTTGTAGGCATGCAGGAAAAAGAGGTCTCCTATGCTGATTAGGGGCAAATGAACTCCCCCTGGGTTTTCCAGCTGTTGTCTTCTGTGTTTTTCTCAGCACAGCACCTGTGGAGCATGAGCATTCTCTCATCTGCCCCCTTCATGGCTATCATCTAAATATCACCAAAGGGCTGGATTCTGATGGATGACACACACTTTGGAGGGTGGTAGAGCATTTAGTACAAGTTATAGAGAGAAGACATTAAGCCACTGGGGACATAGTCTTGTAAGGGGTGTTGGAACCCCTACCCACTCCGTCTTTCTCTCCTGTTTCTGGTTGCTGGGTCTCTCCACAGGCCTGAGGGTGACGGAAAGGACTACCACTGATTGAAACCATGAGCCAGAATAAATCTTTTCACCTTATCGTCTGTAATTCTCCAGGAGTCTTTCATAGGGAGAGAAAGTTGACTGACGCCATGTTTGTAAAGCAACATGAAAGGCAGGGTGAGTGGAAAATAGGCTTCAAGCCATGAAGCCTGGATCCTAATCCAGTGATGTCCCAGATTCTTAACCAGCCCAATGTGGCTTTTGTGAGGTTAAAAATTGCCTTGCAGGGCATCTGAGAACTGGCTGAGGTACAGGAAGTGTTGGCATGTCAGGCTGGGACCCTGTGGCCTGGGCACTGTCTACAGGTCTGAAAGGATAGCTTTGCAAGTTACTTCTGACTCAAACATGATGAAATATTGTTTTTG
Organism: Phyllotis vaccarum; assembly: GCA_033318265.1. NCBI lineage: Eukaryota > Metazoa > Chordata > Mammalia > Rodentia > Cricetidae > Phyllotis > Phyllotis vaccarum. Next base: position 125,252,925 of record JARWLC010000002.1, on the reverse strand, counting down.
AAATGTGATAATTAAAAAAAATAATCCAACAAAGGAGCTGGAGAGATGTCTCAGTTAGCAAAATACCAGATTATAGGTTAAAAAAATACTGGCATGGTGGATACATAGCAATGAGAAGGCTTGAAGCCTACCACTCTAGCCAGTCAGTAAGATTCAGATTCACTGAGAGACCCTGTCTCAAAAAAATAATGTGGATAGTGATTGAGGAAGTCAGTCATGGTACACACACGCACACACACACACACACACACACACACACACACACACACACACACACACACACATACATCCATGGATGAAATCAACAAAAATAACACATGAATATTTAAACATGAATTACACCTTTGTGTTTTAGTACCAGTGTTTTAATTTAAGGCTCATCACAGTGGGAGAAGCACTTTATTTTACCAAGATAATAACCTTGGTAATCAATGTTTTTATTAAAAGCCTGGAAAGCACTTCTGAGCCACATTCATGCATGCCCCACCCCCTCCACCCGCTCAGGGAAGTACTTCAGCAAACAGAATCATGCTCAATTAGCCAGTGCCATCTTTGAGACTCACTCTCTTCAAGTACATGCACATGGAAGTCACTATCATGCACCCTCACAAGCTCCCTCCAGACCTGGCACCCATGCGTGTGCTTACTGTTCTACACTGCCCTTCTAAGCATGACTTCCTTACATTCTTTCTCCACTGAATGGATCATGACATGGAGCAGAACAGGAAGGAAGGTCAGCGTGCCCCTGGTTCTTAATGGGGTCTGGCCATGTCTCATTTAGGGTCTTGATATTTTAAAGTTATGCCTTTAAGCTTTTAAAAAATAATGTCTGAATCTGACTACAGAGCATGCTCCCCCTTGCCTTCCACAGAAATGCTCACTATTACAGTTGTTCTGGTGTCCCTTAAACCTGGATCTATCTCATGAAGACGAAAATAAACATGGAGTATATACAGAGAACCTTGCAGACTGGAAATTAGAAAGGCCTTTTAAAGCCTCAGCAGAGGTGTGGAAAACCTGGAGGAAGGCCACAGCCCTGTACCTGCATCTTAGACAAAGTCCTGGTTTTGCTACATTCAATGAACCAACTGGGAGGTTGCAAGATGGCTGAGGAAGGGCCAGGCCAGTGAAAGGCAGGAAAGACAGCAAAGGCCTGGACTCTAGGCATGCCTCTTGGAGCGTTAGGGGCCATTTCCTGAAGATGTGACTTTCTTCACAATACTTAATTGCATTAAGTAAGAAGAGAGATTTATGCCAGCTCCTGTCTCACAGACCCATTGCTCTCCATGTGTGAGGTCACAGATGGTTAAGCATAGACACCTAGACACTGAGGTAGCCCCAGAAGAGATGCCAGGATTCCTAAGGACATGGCTTCTCTGAAGCTAGTTCACAGCAGACAGGAAGTAGAGGCCTTCAAGCCTAGCTGGGATGACTATTAACTACCTATCTCCTTTTTTTTTTTTTAACCCAAAAATTGGGTGTTTGAAGTTTTAAATGTTCTTTATTCCAGACCCCAGCCTCCAGCTTCTTTGTTTCTATTTCTGTCCTGGCAGCTGTTAGAGCAGCGTCCACGTCTACCACAGCTGTGGCCAGTTGCTTCTCCAGCCTTCCTGCAGTGCCGCAGGCTCCTCTCCATCATTTTTAGATCTCACTACACATTCAAATGTTACCTTTCCATCAGAAACACAGTTTGGACCTGAAGGAGAAGACCATCCTGGATAGTACCACTCAGACACACAACATTCTCCAACTTAAGCTTCTAGGCTGCCTTCAAGCATTCTCTGTGTTATACCGGCGTCTTGAGAAATAACGCCTATGGGACATGGAGCTAGTCAAGTTTGGCTGGTCAGAGGACAACAGGTATTAGATCAAACTAGGTTACTGGTTATCCACAACAATGCCAAGAAGCTGGCTAGTGAAGGAAGGACATTGGTCTCTGACTTCAGTAAGCTCAGTCATTGTAGGAAAGCCTGGAGAATATTCTTCAGTGCCTGGATAATCTGACCCAGGTTCCAGAGCTTCCTCGTGAGAAACATCCTGAGAAACTTGCTTGAGGCAGATTTCATTGATGATGAGACTCAAGGCCAGGGGCTCTCATGGAGGTGGGGGCCTCAGTGTCTTAAACAACCTCTTCTAGAATTAGAACAATTGTCCAGGTGGCAGATGGTATATTCTGACTCTGCTGAGGATTCTGCTTTTATATGGAATGTGTCTTGTGTTAGGGGAAAACACACAAACTGCTGTATGCACACACACACACACACACACACACACACACACACACACACACAAGTTTGGTGAACACACCAAGTATATATAGCTAGAATCATGGGAACTTTAGATATGTCTGCTTTCCTATGCAATTTATCTTACATGCAAAACATTTATAATTTGCTTACTGCTATATTAAAATCTAGATAAGACCCGTTTACAGGAGGCCCTCGTTCCTTTCTTATCTCCTTTTGAGACATCTTGTAATAAGACTACCCACCCCCCGGTCTGTAGTGCTTTTTCAATTTTCCAGTCAATGCAGCTGACACCAGATAATTTCAACACAAGAGACATATAACACTGGCCCCATATGAGCAGTGACCTAATTTAGTAAATCTTGGGCTGTTTATCCACAATATCTTGCCTGTGAATATTTGAAAGTACATAAGCATTGTAATCTCCTGGGGGAAAGGAAAATAGAAGGTGCACACAAGTCTCCCTGGTCTTAGAAGATGATGGAGCAAATGAGGCTGTGATGCAGCTGAGAAACAACAGCATCAGTTATCATTGGAATTCTGCTATGTGGGATCTGTACACTGCCCCTCTGGTGCCTTCTCCCATGATCCATCCTCCTTTATCATTGCCCAGCATCCTTGAAAGCATCCTAGTTGCTTTCAGTTTTATACGGATCTAGAAAAGCAGGACAGTGGGAGAGCGATGGTTGAAGTTTGGGTGTTTTTCTCAGCAGTTAAATGGGTCAGTTCTAATGAGAGCAATCATGAGTTGTCACAACACAGAAGCACTTTGTCCAAGGACACACCAGCCATCCTGTATGTCCACCATTTGAGCTGCTAATAGAAAGCTGATGACTTCAGCAAGACATGTGCCCCATTTGAAGGTATTGCCGTAAGCAACTATTATAAATATATAGTGTGAGGCTTGGGGGTATAGTTCAGTTGGTAGAGTGCCCATCTGCCATGCACAAGGCTCTGTGTTCCACCCTTAGCACTGCCTAAAAATGGGCATGATAGTACACACCAGTGATCCTAATACTCAGGAGGTGGGGCAGGAAGATCAGAACTTTGAGGTCATCCTTAGTTACACAGTGGGGTAGCATCCAACCTGGGGATACTCCAGAACCTGTCTCTAGCAAACAATAATAGACAGACAACAGTGTGACTAGAGACTCACTCAGATGCTTCTGTTCATTTCTTATTAAACAAAAAATCCTAATGTAGGGGGATTATGTTGTTCCATTGTAAATAATTGTCCCTGCCTATGAGTTTAATAAAAAGCGCTGATTGGCCAAAGTCAGACAGGAAGTATGGGCGGGGCTACCAGACTAAGAAGACTCTAGGAACAGGCAGAACAGAGTAGAATGCCAGAGAAAAGCCAGAAGAAACAGAGGACAACTATGCTGCTCTGAGAAAAGGTACTGAGCTGCATGGCTGAACAGGATAAGAGTCATGGGTTAGATTAGGGTAAAGAGTTAGCAAATTATATGCCTGGGCCTTAGGCCGATCAGCATAAAACTATTATAAGCATCTGTGTATTTCTGTGGGTCTGTGGGTTTGCGGGTCTAAACCTTGAGGCTCAGTGTGAAAGTCCAGGCCAGAAACCTCCTACTACATCCTAAGAATGATATTTTTGCAAGGAATGCATTCCCCAATATCAATTCATTTACCCATAAAATCTTGACAGTGTTTGGTATTTTATAATTTTTATCTTAGTTACATAGAATTCAGCCCAAATCTGGAGTAATGGACATAGAAATAACAGGCATGAGGATATCTCCTTTTGTGATAAAAATAATTTTAATGTTATTGAAAATTATCTCTGAGATATGTCCAGTTTATTGGCATAATAAAATTGACTTCACATTTTTCCTGAATTGTTTCATGTTGAGAATATAACTCCCCAAATAAATATATTGTACATACTCCACAACTTATGCATGTAAAATGTTTATGATGTACTTAGTAGAGTATATTAAAGATAGTTTTTTATTTGTTATTACTAAAATGACATGAAATTTCTAAATTTACAAGTTCACTTCCAGACATCTATTATCTAAAATATTATATAGAGTTTAGTTTAGTATTAAAGTTTACTAGGAGTAGCCAGATGGCTTGGCATATAAAGGCACTTAATTGAGTCAGATCATTAGATCCCTGGGACCCATAGGGTGGAAAGAAATGACTGTATCCTCTGATCTCCACGTGTACCATGATACACACACACACTCAAATGTAAGTGAATAAACATAAAATATTAAGTTAACAAATGTTTCCTTGTGGCTTCCTTGGCCCAAGTCTGATTTCATACAGTTCTAAAAGTTTAAGTTATCCAAGAAGAGAATTTCTAGAAGGAACTCATTCTTGGTTGGGATAGATTGTTTTCACAGAAAGTGATTTCCTGTTTATAATTCTTAATGCCTTTGAGTGGTGGCAGTTAGACCTGGTGATACATTTGCCAGGCAAAACTAAAGCCAGGAAGTGTAAAATACCGACTAGAAGTTTGGAAGTAACACAGAGAGGTTTCATAGGATGCCATAGAATCTACACAGTGACTCCTAGTCTCCATATCCCTCTGCCATCCAGCATAAGAAGCAAGATTCTTCAAAAGTTGCTGCAGGGTTTGTGGATTGCTGGCTGACATCGCAATGTAACTAAGCAGAATTAAAACTAAAATACCAAGGATATGACTTATGCAATAAATACACTCCTGACACTTTTCTTGCCTGGTCCTGAAAGCAAGGAAACTTTGGCTTAAGAGTAAGTTTGAAAAGAGCTGGGAGGGGCTTCAGCTTCCCCCTGTTGGGTCTCAGGCTCAATCCCTCTGCCCACTTCTTCCTTCTCCATTTCCTAGAGGATCCTGGGGAGGTCAAAGGCTATTGACAAAGGACAGGGAGCAGTGAGGAGGAGCTAACAAAGCCACACTGGAGCACAGTGGCCCCTGAAGCTTTAATAATGCTTTTCATTTAATTTAACACCTCCCAAGTAGAGTCATTTCTGTAGCCAATATCCCAAATAATCAATGAGCTCTTATTCAGAATCTTAAGATCCAGGTGTGTGACATTCTGAATTTTGGGTGCTTAGGGGCTATATGTGGTGGCCAGCTACCCTCCTGGATAACATGGAGTCTATGTTATCTGTAACATTCTGGGAACAAACCTAAAATAAATACAGACAGAAGGTGAAAATCAGGAAGCAAACTGACAGGCCAGTCAAGCTGTTCAGCACGGGACAAAAACAGATCCCAAAAGGACAGAAGGAAAGGCCCTGGACTTTCTGGCCCTGGGACTCACTTGCCCTGTGTGCCTAGGCCAGGGTTCTTAGTTCTGTGGCCTGGAGGTCAGGTACTCAGTCCCTAGTGATTCATCTAGAGTTCAATTGGAACACAGCTGTGGAGCTGAGGAATGCCCTATTCCTGAGTGAGGCAGTCACTTGCAAATATGAGGACTGATGTCTGGCATCTGTGTGTGCCATTGTGCATGAATATATGAGGAAACGAGTCCACATGTGTGTGGGAAGGAGAGAGAGGCAAGGGCAAGCATAGGGCAGCTCCCCAGAAATGGGGGGGTCCTTTGGCAGAGTCATGTGTCTGGCTACCAGCCCTTCAAAACCTCCTAGTCCCCAGGACTTCTGTAGCTCTTCATTAGACACCCTGAGCATCTACAGGGAGTCAGGTACTACTACTTACTGAGAGCCCACCTTGTCCATGCCATTTACATTGTGCTGGCCTCCCTATGACCGTGGCATCCAGACCACTGCCCTATAGTCTCTCTGGTTTGGGACAGCCTGGAATGCTCAAGAGAATCAAACCCAAATGAATAAGCCTCATGGTCTGTAGAATTTCATCTCCACTTATTTTATTTTTTTTATTGAACTTTTTTTGTGTTTATAAAAAATATTTTTATAAATTTTTGAACATTACATGCATCCAAGCTCTCCCCATTCAGGCTCCCCATTCAAGAACTGGGAAGGCTCCTCAGGAGGGTTGGGTACATGAGGGAGGCCTTACTCAGTACAGGAAGACCATGCTGGCAACCTTCCCATCTTGGAGTTGATCCCACTAGAAGTGGGCTGGTAGTTTTCTTGGCGTTTAATGGGAACTTGCTCCATCCAGGGAAAAGGCAGGGATAGGAAAGCAGCTGAGTCCTGTGAAGAAGTAGGGAACATGTCAGTAGAGCAGGATGGCTCAGGCCTGTGGTACTAGCATTCAGTAGGCTGATACAGGTGAATTGCACTGAGTTCTAGGTCAGCTTGAGATACAGAGTGAAACCCTGCCTCAAAACAAAACAAGAACAGAAAGAAAAGAAAAATGCAATACACTAGAGGTTCCTGGGCCCAGTTATTGAAGGAGAGACAGAAACTGCCTTACCTGTAACCTTGGGCCTCCCAAGAATCCTGAAATTCTTCCTTAATAGACTGTATACCTGGAGCCTAGAGGATATACTCCCAGTTTCTGGCAGCAGGCATACTATAGGCCACCCACTGCTAGGTCCCCAGGCTCATCTCTCACCCCAGGAATCAAAAACCTCTGGGTCAAGAGCATCCTTTCCTGTCCTGGTTGGGGGTGGAGCATCAGGGAGAGAGGATGGGCAGGAATTACATGAGCCACTGAGTCCTCTGGTGAAGGGACCCTGCACTGAGGTGGTTTGGAAGTGCTGAGGCAGCCAGCCTGCCTGCTTCTCTAGGAAGAGTTCAAGCTAATGAAAAGCTCATGAGCACCTGTGGTGGGGCTCAGTGGCTGTCCCTGTCCTGACGCCTTTCCATGCACTGAAACCTGCAAGCAGCAGCCACAGCAGCAGCAAAAAGAAAAGCCTCAAACCACAGTTGTTAGAGCCAGATGCCCCAGTTCAGAAGCCCAAGCACGGTTTGTAAAGTTTTTCAAATCCTCTAGTAAGAAGTGTCTGCAAATTCGCTCCTCCCCACACCCTCCTCCTGTCCCCAACAACAGAGGCAGCTTTAGACTTTGAAACTTGTCACAGACAGAAACACTCAAGAGAAGGCTGCTCACGAATTCGGGTCGTATAATTTTCAGAGTCTGATGTCTTGCAAGGATGACATGACTGTGGCAGCCAAGGGTCCAGGGCATCAAGTCTGAGCAGCTGCTCCCGGGCTTTGAAAGACCCAGGACAATGGGTGTACTGTTCCCAGGGCAGGCCTCTAGCATTTGCATAGACTGTTCTGCCTGGTTGACCAGGGGCTGTCTTGCTCAGCATTGTCCACAGATCACTTCAAGATGGCAGAGGTGACAGGATTCAGGTGAGAACTGAAGTGGAATGTTGTCCAAAGGGCATGAGGAGGAACTGTCCTGGTAAACTCAGCTTGAGCTAGTTTGCAGGGATGCAAGTATTTGCTTTTGAAGATTTCCTCCTGACTGTTGATAGAGAGGAATCCTGACTTTTAAGAGGAACTTGCAGGGCCCAGTTGAGGGAACATTCTGGGGTACCCCCCCTCATCTAACAAACTAAAAATGTGATGGACCAATGAGTATTCACTCTTGCATTCTTTTAGTTATGCTGCAGAAATGGAGGCCCAAGGCTGGCACAATCTAAAATGAAATTTTCTCTTTCCCTGAAATGACATATTTAAAAATTGACACCAAGGTGAGGGAGGTAGTGGGGGGTCCCAAAGCCACCATGTAGAAATACTGGAGACAGAGGCAGACCAGACCAGACCAGAAGCAGCTCTAGGTTTCACAAGCTAGTAATGGGTTTTGGCGCTTCCAAAGTCGCCCCCTTGCGCAGCCCCTCGGAGCACCAAAGGATTTTTCCCTCGGTGCTGATGTTTTGACCTCAGCTGAGAAAGTTTTTGTAAACACGTGCTTCCTCCCTGGAGTTTGGCTCCACAGCCCACCACCTAACTCCAGTAGGTAGGACGGGGGCCTGGAAAACAAGGGCTTATTTCCACGCCCACAGTTCCTAAGTAAACACTGCCCGTTCTTTTGCTTAGAGGACCAGGGTTCTGTAGGAGGAAATACCAGGGGAGGGGCCTAAGGCGCAGCGGCGGGTAGGTTAGAGGTGAGCTGGAATGATCAAGAAGAGAGGGAGCATTTTTCTCCATCTAAATAGGCCATGGTCTGTAGAGTCTGCAGCATCATTTCTGTCTGGTCAAAAGCTCTTTACTCCCACAGGCAGTTTTGTGCTTCTCGCAGGCCGTGGTCCCCACGAGGTCTGGCTCCTTCTCCTCCCCCACATCCTCTGCTCATCCCCACCCGAGCCCAAACAGGTGTTAGCAACCGTGTGGCATCCAGATCTCCAGAGAACTGGCCGGCTCCTGGCACCGCGAGAACCTGGGGAAACGATGATGCTTCCGAGTTCCCACCCGGGTCACACTGCGGATTGCCGCGCCGCTCATCTTGGGAATATAGCGATTAATCCAGCCGCAGGTTTCCAGATAAGTGACTGCGATGGAGACTGTTGGCGAGAAAATAGACAATTATCCGCTGTTAGCTTTACATAAAGATCGCATTAACTCAAATTAGTTATCAGACAAAAGAGCGTCGGCAAGCGCGCCCTGCCCGCCCGCGCCCTGCACGCGGGCATCTCGGGGTGCAGCCGGGCAAAACGTGGGGCTGGGCTGAGGCCTTGTGACGTGGGACGGGGAGTGGAAGCACGCAGAGCGGGACCTAGGCGGGTGTTACTCGTGCTGTTCTGACCTGGACGCGATGGGAAGGGGCTGTCTACAGAGTCGGATTAGCCCGCCCCGGAACTCCAAGTGGTCCCATTTCAGTCCGATCCACGCTCGTCCCTTCTGCTCTACGCGCCGAGCCAGCCAGTCCTCGCGGCTGGTAGTCCTTTCATCTCTGGCAGGGATGTCATTTAATTGCTCTAGACGTGTCTCCTCGCTCCCCACTGCCCTGCTAGGTGCACCGGACTACCCGGTGATGCGCCCTATTCGCGGCCCCCGGCCACTGCACCTCCCACCACACTTTGTGGAGGTCGCTCTCCGTAGGACTCTCTCTCAGAGAGGATAAAACGAAGACGAGCTGAGGAAGGACAAGACTTGGAGCGGTGGGGAGGGTGGGGGGAGCTGAGAGTGGTCTGAGGCAGGAACAGGTCAGTTCGGCCTCAACAACCGAAGTTAACGCGCTGTCGAGGCATAGCGCATTTTTGCCACCCTGGTTCTCCTGTATCCCCCTTAGCGTGGACATCAGCTTTCACAAGCAAGATAGATTGCACGGACCGCTGTCGGTGGGAACAAACACAGCGCCCAACATCTCGATGGGCTGCAGCGCCCAGCGGGGTCCCCACTGCCGCTGGCGCTCGCTGGCAGTGGTGCTTGCTCCCGGTCGGCCTACCCGGCCCCGGGGTCCCCGGCCCTGCTGAATAGGGCGGATAATGACCCCCGGTTCCCAAGGCAGGCTCTCTGCTGCCTGGTGAGCCTTGGATTTGTGTGGTCCAAGCCTTTCCCAGCTTGTCCCATTCTGTCACCGGGATAAGGGGCTCCCTCGGCTCGTTTGCACCTGCGTCGCTTTTGGCTCCTTCAGGAATGCGCTGAAGCTTGTAATCAGCTTTGTGAAGCCATTGAGTGCACGGCTGAGTGAAACTTCCAAAGCTCGAGGAAAACTGGCCGGCTGAATAGGAGCCAGCATGGGGCTGCTCTCCAAGCCTCCGCGCTGCCAAATTCCAGCAGAGTGCCTCACAATCGCCTTCCCCACACTGAGAAAAGTGAGAAAAGAAAAGCGAAAATACCAGTCACCGGGGTTAGCTGTTTGTTCCCAGATTAATGGCAAGCGGCTCCCTCCTACTCCACCCCCTCCACAAAGCTCACCAGTTCAGGAAATATGACAGGGAAGGGAGGGTAGTTATTATTAGCTCCCCAACTGATGCCACTCTCCGGGCGGGGGTCTTCTGGGGCTCTGGAGGGTCCTTCACTCTCATTGCTGAACTGAGCTCCAGCGGCCACGTGTGCCTTAGGCCTAGTAGTTGACGCGCATCTCAGCTGGAGCAGAGCTGAGGATGAAGCCGCACAGAACTCCTAACCTAGCCTGCAGTCTCCAGGAAGGAACTATTAACCACCTAGTTCCTTCTACACAGGCCCGGCAGGGGCCCTGCCACCCCGGCCCATCAGCAACAGGTGTCCTGGGCCTCTCTTCAGAGGCGTAGGGAGGGAGCGCTCCCACTTCCAAGACTCCAGGGACAGAGGTACCTCAGGGTAGCAGCTACTGCAGGTGTCTCCCCCTCTTCTTCAGGCATCTGTGGTTTCTAAGAGTCAAATCGTAAGTATCTTCACAGGCCCTGACTCATTCTGGCCGACTCAAGATGAGTGAAGGCTCCTCTCTGGAAAACAAAATCTTTGCCAACCAACAAAAGACCAGACCACTTGCAAAAGGCAAAGCCATCCTTCTCAAGGTCTAGGTATACCTGTATTCTGGGTGGCTGCTCATCTGCCGAAGGCTTTTTCTTGTGTAGCCAAAATAGGTTCTAGAACATGTGCATGCAACGTTCTTGTGAAAGAGGCACAGATACTTGGCTACTGTGTGGATGCTGACAGGCCCATCTCTGAATATGGCCTGTGAGGAACCTTCAGACAGGAAACCTAGAACCCTTTCTCTGAATTTGCACACGAGATCCTTTACTCAGTAACTCCCTGTAGGAATCACCCGAAGAAGGCAGAGGCCACATTGTGTTCTACACATAAAACCTTGCTTCACAATGACTGTGGATTTTCTTTGCTAATTAATTTCTTCCACCCTGAATGGGAAGCCAGTACTTTTCTGGGAGCATCAGTTTGTGTTTGATCTGGCCTTCCAGAAAAAAAAAAAAAGGAAGTTCAGTTCTATGAGGTTCTTGCTCTAATATCTTGCTTCTGTGGGGGGCCTCATGGTGTCTGACTGTGGCTCTATGCTATAAATAGTTCCCTGGTAGATCGAAAGGCTTAATGGACCTCTTTAAATACCTAACTTATTATAAAGCCCTGTGGAGAATAACATTGAGAAGCAAGGAGGGGGCAAGAATCACACTCCCCCCTAGAAGTCCTATTACAGTGTTCTTGGTTGCACTCTCCTGGTGCAGAGTGGGCAGGAATTTTCCTATTTATACACCTTAATGTGCAGTGGAGGCTAGAGCACATGAGAGTCTGAGAGACAGCCTGTAGAGCAAAAAGGAAACTAAACTTTAAGAGGTCTAAGGTCTGTCCCAGAATTGCTTGGGAGCAATTTGCTGTTGGATCAAGAAGCATCAACAATTGGAGCATGGTTCTACTTTTAAACATGCTTTATAGTCTAGTGAACTAGCAAGTAACCCTCCCTCTCAGACCGACCAGGAGGAGCACAATCCCCAAACTTGGCACAGTGAGAGAATGTGGAACTCAAAGAAAAGTTAATGACTCCGGGCACCCAGAGACCTGAGCTCTTTGAACCTCCCAAAGTGTGCCACCCACCTTGACATTCAAAGTTTACTTTTTTATTGCGAAGTTTGACATGTTTTCAGCGGCACCTTGCCTTCCAACCACTCTCAGTAACAAGTCAGGAGGATCTGCAGCAATTCAGAAATTAGTGAAATTTTATTCCTGGTGGGGGCACTGGATTAAGAGGCTGAGAGAGTGTGAAGCTAGTCAACGTGTAATTGCATGATAAGGCTCTCACGAGGAATTTATTGGCCAAGTTGCTATTTCTATTCCTTCCTAATCTCATTTAGCACATTCGTTCTCTGCAATCTGTCTTCATAATCTCCTGTAGCAGAATGGCAGCCAATGGGAGAGCATGAGTGTTTGGAGAGTAGAGGAAATATGCAGAAGTGCGATAAACTGATGCTAATTACCCATATTTAGGACACCGAGTGCAGAAGATCAAGGTTTACAAATAACAAACCAGAGCCAATGATGACGGCTTCCTTGTGTGGAATATATCGGAGGGGACCAGATAACGGTTTCACGGGCAGCAGGGATTTATTGGTCAAAGGCTGTGCCTTCCCACTTCCCCACTTTTACATAGCAGTAAATTATTTCGGCTAAATTTGCCAGAACATCACTCTTTCATTTGGCGATGTGCCGTGACTTACTCTTTCTTTGTGTCCATTCAATGCAAATCCTTGTAGTTTAACATCAGCTGATAAGAAACAAATAATTGAAGTAATAGGTAATTCCCTTTAAATCGTGCCTATAGGAGGGTCCCAGGAAAAAATGAGATGAGGTAAAGAGCAGAGGCTGAAATGGAAGCAGCATCACCTTCAACCTCAGACCATGTGGGTATCACCACGGGCTCACAGTGTTGGCTTCTGCATGTGGCACGACTTCCTTGCTGACAAGGAGAGACACTTCCAACATTGCCTCAGCAGGGCCGATGCTCTTACCCACAATTCTGATCACATAATGACAACGACGATGATGATGGCCATCAAATAATAGCTAAGAATAGTATTTTTTCCCTTCAGCACCTTAGCATTACTTAGTGTTCCCTCTATACTCCTGGCTCAGAGAACAGACACAGGAGGGGTCAGGCTGCCAAGCTGGTGGCAGCTGGAGGGTCATGGAAAGTTATTGATATGGCAGTAGTTGCCTCCGACAGGCTTTAGAGGACATTGGACAGCAAACCACTGCAAATAGGCCAGTTCATTTTAAGATTTGTGTGTTAACTAAATGCAGCCAATGGCTTGCTCCATTCTTTGAGAAATTCTAGGGCGTTTGCAGCCTTTTCAATAGGTCTTGGAGACAGCAAAGGGTGTTCTCTGTTAGGTACCTGTGGTGAAACAGTATTGCCATAAAAGGAGTCACGCTTCAGTTTGGGGGTATAATTTACAACTGGTCTTGTCAAATTATTTATAGCTGGTCTTATCACAAATTATTTTTCATCCTAGATCACATGAACCACAATCTATGTTGAGCTTACCTCCATGGCCCACAGCTTTCCTCTGTATTCCAGCAAGTCTGGAGGGCCTTTCTATTCCATATATTACTGTGAAAGAAAAAAGAGAGAGAGAGAATGCCAGTGACTTGCTGCTGAAACTAGAGGGCATCAGTCTCTAGAGGGGATAAAACATGGCCTGTGTGTATCTTAGAATCCAAGGCAATTGGGATGAGAGGTTTAATGAACTGAATAATGAGTCTATAATGTATTGTGTGTGTATATATGTATATATATACACATGCATATATACACATATGCACACGCATGCCCATTGTTTTGTGAAAGTTAATTTGTTATGAATTGATGACTGTGCTAACAATAATGTTTGGTTAAAAGGTTAAAAGACAGAATGCACATGTTGTTTTATATGCATTCTAAAATTGCTCATTCAGCTGAACATGGTGGCATGTGCCTTTAATCCCAGTATGTGGGAGGCAGAGGCAGGAGGATTTCTGTGAGTTTGAGAACAGTCTGCATAAAGAAACCCTGTTCCAAATAACCAAATGACATCATCAACAACAATAATAATAGACCATTCACTGAGGAAAACAAATATTCACCTATCAGCAATAGTCAAGTGAGAAGTGGAGAAGTACAGATTTGCAGGAACACCTGCAGATCTCAGAAAGAGCCATCCCTCAAGGCATTTGCTAAACTCACATTGTAAGAAGCCCATGCATGTCCCTCCTACACAAACATTCCTGTTTCATAGGGAAGTGAGTTATTGGCCTATGCCTGGCTTTTGGTTTTGACTTAGATCTCCAGAGCCAATGGGGTCCCTTGGTTCACCAGCCTTTCTCCTGCAGTTACAAGAAGTTAGCTCACAGGTCTAACTGGCACAGCTCTTCCCTGTATGTGTTTTGCATGCATCTCTGAGACATCTTTACCACTTAGTGAGACCACTGGTTGTTTGTGAAAGTTAGCAACCATTATTTTCAAAATACATTAAATTCATAAGGCATCAAGCAGTCAAACTGTAGCAATGGAAGCTAACTAGAAAATTCTTTTTCAGTGAATGATTCCTTTTTGCATTCTTGGAGACAGACGCAGAGAGCAGCTTTGACCTCACGACAGGAAAAAGCACAAAGAAAGAAAAGTCACCAGATTATTGTTATTAGTGTGTGTCTGCAAGTGTGTGCACTTCTAAAGGTATGACCAGGTGTGGATAGGTGTGAGCATGTGTGTACCCTTGCAGGTGTGTTTGCTTATGCAGGCATGGGCAAATCTGTTTACCTTTGCAGATGTGTGTGTGTGTGTCCCTGAAGGTGCATATAGGTATGTGTGTGTATTCCTACAGGTTTGTTTGTGTATGCAGATATGAGCAGGTGTGCGCAGGGGTGTACATGTGTGTGTACCTGCACGTATGTGCAGGTGTGTTTGTGTGCAGGTATAGATAGTTATCTGTACAGGTTTGTATCTCTACAGGTATTACAGGTCTACAAAAAGTGTGTGCATGTGTTTGTGGGTGAATCTGAACCTTAGTAGCCCACAGAAGATGGCACTTAGTATTCCCCTGAGTGAAACCCAGATGGAGAGGGACCCAAAGAGGTACACAGAAGAGAAAAACAGATAAGGATCTGGGCTGGTGTCTTTCTGGGAACCAACTGCTCCCCCTAACGCTCCTGAACTCTCCAGTGTTAGGGCTGAGAGTGGACACCTGTACTGTTCCTCATACCTTGTCCACTGACTGCACCTTCAGGAGCCCACATTTACTCAGCACATGATTCTCTCTCATCAGCTTGGCTTTCAGGGACCCTGCTTCCTGCCTCCTTGCTGAATCCTCTTCACAATCTTGAATTGCAGCCTGCTCACAGCAGATGTGGGGGCATCTGAAATAGACAGGGAACTCGGGTGACTGGCTGAGGCTGGTTAGAGATGACTGCAAAAGTGCTTGGAGTGTTGAAATACACTTCCAGCTCCAATGACTCTAAACAGCCTCCAAGGAACATACACAAACAGAACACGGTGGGACTTTCTTGGCATTTGTTACTGAGACTGTCCACTCCATGTCACTTCCAGCCACGTCTCTTTATTTTTGAAGCAGTAGAAAGGTTCTCACATCTTAGGCATTGGCCCTTGACTCATTCTGAAGCTACAGGGGCTGACAGGTCACCATAGGTTTATCCTCAGATACACGAAGCTCTCCCTGGTTTTTCTATACTTCAAAGGTAGAAGAAATACCAGGCTGAGTCTCGCCAATCATTATCTCCAAGTTGATGTGTTAAATGAGCCCTTTGCTTTAGAGGTTGTAAATGACAAGATTTTTACCATTAGAGTAATTTCTACCTATTTCCTGTTAGATGTGTCAGACCCTCATAGAAAAGTCCAAATTTGTCTGCTTGACATATGTTTAACACTTCTTCCCTTCTCTAAATTCTAGAATGCTTAACTACTGTTTGCCTAGGTGTCAGTCTTCACCTATGGGGCTTACCTCTTGAGGCCTCTGAGAGGTCCCCAGCCTCAACTCCAGACAGCACTTGTGTTTTAGCTGCTAAAGTGGGTGATTACTGGCATATTTACTGTAATTGATAAAAATCACAGGAAATGACATTTCTATTAGTCATTGACGACTCCAAACCAACACCTACAATAGATGTTATGCCTACAGATCTATTAAAAAAATTATTCTTCCAAAATCAAAACTTCTTGCTAGTCCTTAATTCCATGAATTTATCCAGCCTCATTTTAATGTGCTATGAAGCTCAGACCTCAGGGAATTCCCTAGACTTAGGACCTGTTGTGTGGCGTCTTGAATGAACATCAGGGAAACATGCTCAGAGACTGAGAATATAGGAATGGCCTGGACAAGATCTGAGAGAAAATGTGGGCAAAATTGTTGTGCTTGCTGCCTAGTGCAGACTGGTGTCTATAGATCCATTCTCTGCCATGGATCACTGAGTCAATTTGTCTAAACATATACAATAGCCTCTGAGAAAGAAAACACATTCTCTTCCCCACAAATCCATCATCTCAGAGAGCCTTGCTTACCTATGCACAAACCCAGGCTGAGCCCCACTGGGTGGGTGGTAACTATCTGCATAGACTTGGGTGGAGAATGAACTGACATCAGCCATGGTGTCGGCCATGAAAAAAAGGCATTGATGTTGAAAACTGATTGGGCTGAAGGGCATGGGAGGGGGCTGCAGGAATAAAGGTGCAATCTCACATGCTTGGAATTCTTCCACAAGAGGCCTAGAATGCCACTCTGTAGTGCTGTCCTGTGAACAGCCCCATGCCTAGTCAGGCTCCTCAGTCAGAGGACCTGGGGTCAGTGAGCTGAGGAGGAGGAAGAGGAGGAAAAAGGCTACAGTGCACAGATGGGTTCGCACAGACGAGAGAGAAAAAAAAAACCACAGCAGAGTCAAGGCAAGAGGAGGGTGGTGTAGTGGGATTCAGGTGTTAGCTGGCAAAGCCTGGAGGCGTGTCTCTAGAGTACTGGGAGCCTGAATGGGGTGTGGCCAGACCCCACTGAGACATGGGGACAGTGACTTTTCCTAGTTGTTCCTGCCTTCGGGGATAGAGGATCGACCATCCATCGTGGGACAGTTCCACTCCCCAAGTACTGTCTTAAGGTTCAACTGTATCAGTGAGTGTTTATATAGCTCTTAATAAATATTAATCCTTTATATGATATATTGCTAGTAAATTTTCCGTGATATTTGGCACCCAATGTGGGGTGTTTTCTATAGAAAGAAGCTTTTTGATCCAGACTAGCTCCACTGTTCAGACTTGTTGCTGTTGCTTATCTGGACCAGCAATCTCAAAGTCCCAATGAAACACAGACTCTTACATTAATTTCATGCTGTTTGGCCTATGGCTCAGGCTTATTTCTAGCTAGCTCTTTCATCTTAATTCAACCCGTGTCCATTAATCTGTTCTGCCACGTAGCCCATGGCTTACCTATTATTTCCTTATATCTTGATTATTGGGTGGCTGGATCGAGTCTCCCTCTGATTCCACCCTCCTTCTCCTATCTATGCTCGATTTCCCTGCCTTCTTCTTCTGTGGTGCCTGCCATAGTCAAAACAGTCCTTTATTCACAGCATATAGATATCCCACATCAGGGTTGCTTGAAAAAAATTAAGAGATTTGGATGAGAAGGGTCAGCCATTGTGTAGATACTTAGTCAGCCAGGTAGGAAAGCTTCTAGTCATGTCCACTGTGAGGAATTAGGAGTCCAAGGGAGCTATCAAGTGCCCAGTGGGTTGTCATGTGAGGTAGGGGAGAAGCAGGGTGGCCTCCATGGCAATGCTTGGCTCTGGCCAGGTTGGGCACTGGTGTGGATATGAGGGAAGCTTTGGGATCTGAGAAGTTGGAAGAATGAAGAGGGGAGAGTGACGGGGTCTGGGAAATGGATTTTGGTTGCTGTTGTCTTTGCAGACCCCTTGGATCTTTAGAACAGCCTTGTCCTTGCCTTTGTCCACAGGGTCAGTTTGTGCTCACCCTGTGAGACTTAGTCATACAGCAGATTTTTATCCTTGCACCAGGACCTGGCTGATTCTGGCTCAACCTCTTCTCCTAGTACTGAGGACCACTGTGAGGCCAGGCAGAAGAAGACTGAGGGGAAGAAGGGAGGACCACCATCTCAGACAGTAAGGAGGAGGGCAGGAATGGGCCTGATGATGAAGCATCCCAGCCAGGTACCAGACACACTTCTCAAGCGGGCACCAAAATGTTGTCAGACTTTCTTTGGACTACCAGCTCCCAAATAATTTCACAGAGACTTCTTATTAATTATGAAAGCTTGGTCTTAGCTTAGCATTCTTGTTCCCAACTAGCCTTCAAAACTTAAATTAACCCATTTATATTCATCTACATTCTGCGATGTGGATTGTTACCTCTTCTCAGTACTGTAATTTGACTTCTTCTGCATTTTGCAGGCAATTCCTATTTCAGACTCTTTCCCAGAATTCTTATCTTTCCCACCCATCCTCTTCTGCCTAGCTATTGGCCATTCAGCTCTTTACTAAACCAATCAGAAGGCTCCTTAGGCAGAGACACACCTTTACAGTGCTCAAAAAGATTCTCTCACAACAGTGTGGTAGAAGTTTTCAATGGCAGGGCTATCAAAGAGGAAGCTGAAGTTCTAGGAACATGACTAATGCACACAGCATCCTACATAAACATTCCACACATGCATTTGCTCAAAGAAGCTGCTCTTTGCACAGAGACCCAGCCCAAGACTTTGTTCTGCACTTGGAAAACTTAAGGGCAGCTTTGAAGGATAAAGCTTAGGTCTAGAGAGATGGCTCAGTTGGTAAAGTGCTTGCCATGTAAGTATGAAGACTTGAGTTCAAGCCTTAGCACTGCTGTACATCCATACATTGTGATTAGTGCTGGGGAAGAAGATAGGTGGATTCCTGGGCCTCACTGGCAAGCCAGTGTTATTGAACTGATTATCTCCACATTCAGTATGTGATTCTGTCTCAAAAAATAAAGTGGAGAATAATTGAAAAAGGCCCAGGACATTGACCCCTTTCTTCCACATGTATTTATGTACATAAGCACCCAAACATACACATGAAAACACACACACACGAAATCAAGCTAATCTATACTCCATTAAAAATTCAGACATTTTGTAATGTGATGTCCACTATGTCCAGCATACAATGAAAAATTATTAGATATGTCAAGAGACAATAATTGAGGAATATAAGAGAAATCTGTCAAAAGTAACAGAGTTGAAATGTAGTGAGGAGAGGTAATGAGCATGTGGCAAAATGCAGATGAATACAAATAGGCTAATGTAAGTTTTAAGGGAGAAGCGGTCCACCACTATGAAGAGGGTGAGCACCTGGTGGGGTAAAGAGAGTAAGTGACTACCAGACCCTATGAAATTTCAGACTAGAATGACCCCCATCTAAAACAAGTATCTATAAATGCTCTGTGTTCAGTGTTCTTGTCAGCAAGCACACATGTGGGACAGCCCGGCTGCACCAATTCTAGCCCCCTTCCTGCAAACGAGCTTGTAACTTCCCAAGAGGATTCTGGGATGGCGAGCCTTGGTTATCAATTCAACAGCATCTGGAGTCAACTAACACACAAGCCACTGAGCATACCTTCAAGGGATTTTTGTTTTGTGTTTTGAGACAGGGTCTCTCTCTAAGTGTAGCCATGTAAACCAAACTGGCCTCAAACTCAGAGATCTGCCTGCCTCTGCCTCCCAAGTGACATGTCTTTCTTTTTCCTTCCTTCTTTCTTTCCTTCCTTCCTTTCTCCCTTCCTCCTTTTCTTTCTCTCTTTCTTTTTTTTAAGACAATGTTTCTATATGTAGCTCCGGATGTCCTGGAACTTTCTCTGTAGACCAGACTGGCTGTGAACTCAGAGATCTGCGTGCTTATGCCTCTCAAGTACTAGAATTAAAGGTGTACACCACCACCACCTGGCTTTTATATCTTAATTAGACTATTTCAAATAGGAAAACTCACACCTTCTGATGGCAGAAAGGACATGAAAGGGACCAGAAGGGCTGCTCAGCAGTTAAGGAGCACATACTGCTTTTGCAGTTGCTGAGGACCTGAGTTCAGTTCTCAGCATCCACTGTGTGGCTCAAATTGCCTTAACTCCTGTTCCAAGGGATCATACCTGACTCTTGCAACCCCCTCCACATACACATGGTATAAAAGAAAAAAAAAAACTAAAAATCAAAAAATAAAAACCAAGAATTGGAAAAAGAGGTTTGCTTTGTCTGCTTTCCCTTGCTCTCACTGAGAACGTCATCTGTGCTGTTGCTCTGCCATTAGAATTAACTGCTTCAGGCTTCCAACATAGACTGGAGACCAGCAACCCTGCAGGAACCCTCCAGGCCTTCTGCTATAGATTGGGACTGCTGAGACATCTGGTCCCATAGACCGAACAACTACCAGACTCTCCGCCTTCTTGTTGGACTACCCAGATGTCCCCCCGTAAGCCAATCTAATAGATGACTTTGTAATCTATATATTAATTCTATAAGTTCTGTCTCTTTGCAGAATCTCTATTAATGCAGACACTAAATGACACAACCATAGTGATCCAATGACTATGCTCACTCAGACCTGCTAGTAGATTACTGTCCAGTGAGGGAGTTGGAGGCCATGTGATGCCACCACCACCTCTGTTATCCTCTGCTGTGGCAGTCAATACATTTTGAATGATCTTAGTGTAGCTCCATGGTTTTGAGGTCTTGTGGTCAAAAATCTGACTTTTGAGTCAATCTGAAAGATTTGATTCAACTTCCAAGTCTGCATTGACTCAGTGATTCACAAAGGAAGAGCTTGGGCACTGGGAATTTCAGGTGGGTTTTTCCCCCTCGCTTTATTTGTTAACATGTTAAGATAACCATGAGGTCCATGCCTAGCATAGCGGTTCTCAGAGTTTCAAAGAGCAAGGAATTAGTTAGACAGTTCATTATATTTTCAGAGTTCTGGGAAAGTGTCCACTCCTCACTCAGGTGGCCAGACCTGAATCTCTGAAGAGTGCTAGGGGCATGTCCACTCCTCACTCAGGTGGCCAGGCCTGGATATCTGAAGAGTGCTAGGGGTATGTCCACTCCTCACTCAGGTGGATGGGCCTGGATATTTGCTTCTGGGAAGGAAGCTGTTTTTCCAGGAAGCAACCCAAATGAGCCGCGTGTACATTCCTCACATTGAGAGGCATTTGAGGAAGGAATATACACCCCAACCAAATGCTACATTGAGGGGGTTGCTAGTGCATACAGTGGACAGTTTTCCTTCTGCATTTTGTATTGCTGCTGTCCTGGTTCCGATCCAGTACTGACCTGCTATGTTCTTTTTAGATATGCAGAAACTTTCCTTCCCATTTTTATTTTATTCAAAGCAAACTATACCACCAGATGACTCAAAATGTCATATTTGGCTGGGTCTGGTGATGCACACCTTTAATCCCAACACTCCAGATATAGAGGCAGGCAGATCTCTGTGAATTCAAAGCCAGCCTGGTTTACATAATATGTTCCAGGTAGGCTATACAGTGAGACCCTGTCCAAAAAAAAGTCTCCTTTGCATGTCCCTGAATGTGGTAGGTACCACTCACTGGTGCATTTGGGGAACAGGTGGTAGGTGTCTGAGGACACTGACTTTAAGCTGTGTGCTTTGGTAAATTAATGACATAGGAACCAGGACACCTGTTCTCAGCTGAATGCTCCTGGACAGCAAACCTGTCCTAGAGAGACACTTCTGGATCTTGTAGCCCTCTTATCTTTGTAAATAGTATATAGTCAGGATTTCACTCACATTCACCAAAGTGGCCCTGTGGAACAACTGAAGAGTCTCCCTTCACATAGTAACTACTGCCGAGTGAGCAGACCCCACTAGTAGAATTCAGGTTTTGTGCAAACCTGATTGGGAAGTCCTCTAAAGAATGTCACAAACATTTGGTCTCTTATACTGACTTAGCAAATGAAACTTAATTCTAGGAATTGACCAAATAAATTTCTCGTTGATCTATTGAGTGTCCTGAACTTCAAACTGAAGCTTCCCTTATGGGGGATTTTATTTTTTCTTTTGGTTTTTTGAGAAAGGGTTTCTCTGTGTAGCCCCGTCTATCCTGGAACTTGCTCTGTAGACCAGGCTGGCCTCAAAGTCACAGAGATCTGGCTGCCTCTGCCTCCCCAGTGCTGGGAGTAAGGGCTTGTATCACTACCACCTGGCCCCTTGTGGGAGATTATGTGCCTGTGATTTCCAGAAGGTTTTTCTGATCTCATGTTTTACAGGAGTTTTGGTTTTCTTCCTTAATTAACTCCACATCTGATTTTGAAATACAGCCACAATTGCTTCATGTTTCAGCCTCTGTGTTCTGGCTGTGTGGACAGGCAATATTTAGGAAAGTGATGTGCCTGTCTGCACATGCCTGTGACACATGCTTTAGGTTAGATGTCTATCACCTCCCCACCACCACACACATTTGTCATCTTTGTAGCAAGACAAACCTAGGGTGCAGTTAAGCATGGTGACCTTTTGAGGGTGGCTGCACATGTGGATTTTGAGGACGGGGCTTTTCTTACTCACTATTGAAGTCTGAATCTGGGACAGTCAGTATCTTCCCATAAGAGAGTTCCAAACTGCTTGTTTTGATTTTGAGATCCCTAAATCCATTCCTCTTTTTGTTCAAGAAGTTTATGTAGGTTTTTAGCCACTGTTGTTCTTTTGGACTTTGCTTGGGGGTCTTTTGCTCCAATTCCAACCCTTTTCTCAGTGATGGAGAACTCTGAGTCAACACTGTGTAGGAACACTGGATGAACGTCTCTTTAGAATGTGGCTTATAAGCCACTGAAATTTTGAGACATCTTTCCATGGTGTTCTCTTGGTCTCTCACTGGCTGAAAAGTAGGGGCTCATGTCTGTGGGTGAGCTGGAATGCTATATGCAGCCTTCAACCAGCTATGATCAGCTTGTGACCAGTGGGCAAGTGCTGGCTTGGAAACCTGGCTCTGGACACTTCAGCCTTATTTGATCACTTGCTCATTGGTGGAGGTGCTGGTGTGGTCTGTCACCATGGTGGCTCTGTCAGTCACCACTGCAGTGGCTGCCACCATGTCTCATCTCTTCTAACTCATGGATGGGCCCTCTGAGAAGCCTTCCATCCCAGGCTGTGTGGCAGTGGTAGTTCCCTGGTGGAAGTGCTATGAGTGCTGGCTGCCGCCATTCCCAGGTGGTCATACCTCCCTTCCTGCCTTTTATGGAATGGATCAAGTCTCCTCATGTTGAAAGGGAGAGGTGTGACAACAGGGTAAAAATTAAAGACAGTCACAGTTGATGTGAAAACATTTGTGACTTTTATAAAACAAGAATCCTAGCATCCGGGGACCTTAGAGTGGATGTATGTGGACCTTAGGCTGTCCATCTAGACGTGAAGAACAAGAATAGCAGCCCAAGGACACTCCTCCAAGCCTGAGGACCTTCATTGCACATCTAATGCTGTGGCTCCCAAAATTTCAGGAGGATGGACCTCACCTCATGATTTAGCCTTGAGGCTAAATCCCTTCTTGCATGGGTTGGTTGGGCTGAAGGTATGGTGTGGCAGGGCAAAGAGTGATGCTTGGAAACACAGAGGTGGGGGAACTAAAGCTAACCTGCCTTTATCATGCCAAATCAAGAATGTGGGAGACAAAGGGGAAAAAGAGAAAATTATGGGAGAAAAACAGAAGATGTCTAAGAGCCAGCAAGAGAGAAAAACGCCAAAGCAGCCAGCAGTGCAAAGCTGTAGGACAAAGAAGCAAAGCCAGCACAGACACACTCTGGGCTCCTACCAGGGTGGTGGGCAGGACTTGGAGGCTGCTTGCTTTAGAACTTGCAAACTGAGAAACTCCTGGCTAAGTTCAGTGGTTTTAGAAAATTGTTTCTATTTTTTGTGTGTGTTTTCAGAAACCACCTAATATAAGAATTAGGTAATAGAAGAGAGGAGGGTGGGGAGGGACCTATGAACAACACAGTTTGTGGGTATGAAGGCTAAGGAGGGATGAGAGGGCAGGGAAGCCAAGGACAAGTGCACACACGTGTTCTTACGGCAGAGCTGGGAGAGGCCAAGATGACAATATTAGGTTCTGAAATGGCTGACTGAAGCCCACTTGGGGAACTGTTGATCCAGAAGGGACTTTCTGAGCCTGGTATCAGTACTATCCCATTTCAACACAGCAAGGTTTATCTGCAGAAACTAGGCAAAATGGGCAGTAGATGCAGAGAACATAGGCACAGCTAGGAAAAAAATGAAACCGACTATCAAGTGCAGTACATGGACTGGACTGCAGGCCCCTTGAACTCGTGCTATTCAACACCAAAAATGCCTATTGGTGAGTGCAAGTGCAGAATTCTCTGTAGAAGAACTCAAGGTGGGGGTGAGGGGCAGATAACCGTAAATAGATGATATCGGGTACTCCTGTAAAAACAGTTAAGTTGTAGGCTACTGAAAAACTTCCAAGTGTCATGTAGCCCACACTGGAGACTCCTACCAGATTTTTTGATGCCTTGCTTGAAAATACGGAGATATATTAGAAGTAGCCAGACATGCACAGAAAGCCTCTGTATCAAAGATTGCATCTAAAACTAACAAGCAATGAGGATTCAGAAAAGGTAGACTAGTAAGTATTTCCTAGAAAAACAAGAAAGAAGGTATTTAATTCTGAAGGCATCACAGTACAATATTTAAAACAAAAAAGAAAAGCAGAGAAAAATGTCTGGAGTATATAAGTATGATTACCAAATAAAATAGATGTAGAACAAGGCTTGAGGGATGGGATAATACAAGGAAACCAGAAGAGAAAGAGAAAGAACAGGAGAGAAAAATATGGAAACCACAAGATGGTACAGAAGTCATCACCTCAATAAGAATTTTACAATGAGAAAACAGAGAAAACAGTTTTTAAAGACATAATTTACACAAATTTCTCAGAATTGAAGTGTATGATTTTCAAGATTGAAGGAACACACCAAATTTCTAGCACAACATAAGGAAAGACACATATCCATTGGCATCACCGTGCAATTGCAAAAAACAGAAATTAAAGAAATGAAAACCCAGAAAAACTATAGATTAGATTTTAAAATCAAGCAAGAAAAACAAAGTAGGTCACAAGGTCAAGGGTCAGGAGTGAGCATGGCCCTCTGAGAGCCAGATAACAGGCTCGTGGTGGCTGGCAGCTTCCCTCCAAGAAGCAAACATGTCTGTGCTCGCCCTCTAGCCCATGTGATAACACAAGAAAACAGGGTCAGGTGGTATCCTCTACCTTAAGTCTAACAGAAGATAGCTTGGCAAAAATGGGACAAAAGGTGTACAAGACGGGTCACTGAAAACTGCAAAAGATAACGAAGAACAAGTGAGGAGTATTTAAGTAAGCAGGCTTAAGGGTGAGCATTGTGAAGGCAGCAATTTCTCCAAAATTCACCTGTAAATTATAGGATATCTCAGAGTTGTGGAGAGTGTGTGTGATGCTCTTGTCTTGTCAGTCCTAGGGAGTGAACTCAGAACCTGGTACATGCCAGACCAATACTCCACCACTGACCTATGACCCCTCCTTTAATAAAAGGGAGGGGGTTCTTAGAAGGTTAGCAAGGTGATCCTCCTTCCTCAGCTTCCTGAACAGCTGTAAGCAGAGGAATGCAGCATCATGCCTAGCCAACGGAAGGAATTTCTTTGCTTATATTTATTTGAGGAGAAAGTTAAATTTTTTATATGGAAATTCAAAATACACAGAAGAACAAAAACACCTTTGGTGGGGGGTAACAAAATTGAGTAACTTACACTACATGTTTTTGAGACTTAATTGCAAACACCACACACACACACACACATACACACGCACAGACTGTGTGATGTTGACACAAAAACGAATCAATAGATCCTTGTGCCTTAATTCAAAGGCAGAGATTATGGGTGTGGGCCACCACATTTGGCTGTTCCAATTGATTTATTTAAAAAATATTTAATTTATTTTTATTTTATATGAATGCTTTGCATAATATATACGTACATATATACATATATATGTATATACATATAAATGCGCACACACATACATTTGTCTCTGATGCCCAAAGAGGGTCACAGAGGGGCATCAGATCCCCTGGAACTGGAGTTACAGATGACTCTTAGTTGCTATGTAGATGCAAGAAAATCTACCCAGGGTCCTCTGCTAGACGAGTGCTCAAACCCTGAGCAGACTCCCCAGGTCTAACAGGGGTATTGTTGACAGATGCTAAGGCAGTGGACAGGAAAAGGATGATGTTTTCAAAATACCAGACTAGAACAAGTAATCCTTCACAAAAGATGCACCTTCCCTCACTCAAGGAACCACTGCTGAGCAGGGACAACATGGTGCTGAATGTTATTTGACAGAACTTCCTGTGAGGTGGCAACTCCTTTTGCCCTGACCACTGGAGAGCCCATTTGCCCATGGGATACTGAGTCCTCAAAATATGGCTGCCCTGAGGCAGTACTACTTTGTTTCTTTTGAGACAGTCCCAGCTAACCTAGAATTCACTGTGGAGATCAGACTAGTTTAGAGCTTACAGTGATTCTCCTGCCTCAACTTCTTATTTTGGGGATTACAGTTGTATGTCACTATACTTTGCCTATTTATTTTAACCAGATATCTTCCAATTTTTTTGTTTTTTTTTTTATATCTATTTTTTATGTGTATGTGTGTTTTGCCTGCAGGTATGTCTGTGCACAGTGGCCTCAGAGGACAGAAAGGACAGTTGAATCCTCTAGAACTGGAGTTACAGGTATTTGGGAGCCATGATTTGATGATGAGAACCAAACCTACTCTTCTGCAAGAGTAATAATAGGTGGTCTTAACCACTGAACCATTGCTCCAGCCTCCTACATGTTAAATCTAAGTAGCTGCATAGAATGATTGGCTATTGAGTTGAATCATACATTTTGGGGTGAACTTGGGAAACAAAACTATAGTAACTTGGAGTTTGGTAAGGATTCCTTAATTATAATACAAAAAGCTTCAAGTATAAAAGGAAATCAGTAAATGAGGCCTTCATCAAAACTCTTTAAAAATGTTTCTTTTTCAAAAGATGCAACATTTGCTGGCCAGCTGCCTTGTGTTCAGAAAATATGAAATCTCTAGCAAGGTGTGATTCACAACTGGGGTCCCAGCAATGTCATCATGTAAACTAAACAAACATGACCAAGGACAGGATACATTTACTTAGTAGAGTCCTTGCGAGTATGCACAAGGCCTTGAGTTTGACTCCTAGGACACATAGGAGACTATAGTAACCACATTTGAAACCTCAGCACTTGGAAAATGGAGGCAGGACGATTCAAGGTCTTCCTCAGCTTCATGGGTAGTTTGAGTCTAGCCTGAGCTAGACCCTGCCTGCCCCCTCAAAAGAAGCACAAACACTTAAAAAAAAAAATTGGCAATTTAAATTAAACAAACATCATAGGACCTGCCTTTCACTCCTATGGGTTAACTGAAAAGAAATGAGACACATGTCCTTACATGAACTTATATCCAGATTAATAATGTAAAACTGAAAATAAACATTCACCAATCAGTGAGCAGACTGTGGGATAACCATATAGAAGAATATTACTCCACAATAAAATAAATGACCTACAGATACATGCTATTATGTGGAAGAATTTCAAAATCATTATGGCAAATGAAAGACACCAGATTTTATAAAGAGATAGAGAGTTTATAAAACTCCATTTATAGAAACTTCCAGAAATTGCAAAACTATTCTTTAGTGACAAGAGTTTGTCTATGGATGGAAGCATTGCAGGGGCCAAGGAGAATAAAATAAAACTAGAGGGTGGTAGATGTGTTCATTGTCTTGATTATGGGCCTGTCATTTGTCAAACTGTATCAGATTTATACCATATTAGGCACAGCTTACTTACAAATTAAGTATCCATGAACAAACTATACACACACACACACACACATACACACACACACACATACACACACACACACACATACACACACACACTTTTAAAGGTAAGGACTTCTCTCAATCAGCACAAAGTGAGAAGACCAAATCTCAAAGGAATATTTTCATACCAATATTTCACCTTGAATTTTATACCCAGCTAAAATACCAGGCTTTGTTGCTGTCATTTAGAAGACATAACCTGCCAAAACAAGGATAGAGAGCAAGGTGACAAAAAATAATAGTTGCAGTGAATCTGGAGTATAGCTAGGCTGGTCATCCCCAACATCACATAACTCAGATATGGTAGCATATGCCTGTCATATGAGTGCCCAGGGAGTAGGAAGCAGCAGAAGCAAATGTTCAAGACTGTTATAGATACGCAGAGAGCTGGAGACTAGTGTGAGATACATGAGACCCTGTATCTCAAACTATATCAGGAAGGATTCCAGAAATTTAAGATTCATGTGAAACAGAGATGAACCAATGTATGAGGGTGATGGCCAAGACTGAAGAAAGTAGACATACATACAGTGGCTCTTAGGGCTGGCTCCAAGGAGCTGAGCTGATGGAGTTCCCATTGTTCTGGATCTAACAGTGTTACTCTGCAAGTAACACAAAACACTAATCAGGTGAATGATCTCATAATACAAAACCATTAGTGATGCTAGAGAGCATAGAGCCACAGGAGAGAAATCCGATCCTGCTCTACCATGGGCTCAGTCATGAATAGTACTGCCTATTCAAAACAAACTCCAAATGTCAATGGAACAAACCTGGGTTCACCTGCTGGGAGAAAGATGTGTGGAGAGGATAAAGAAGAACAGAAAAAAATTGGTGGATATAAAAGTCTGACTGGATAATGGCTGAAGTGAGCAAATCAACACTAGGCAATGCTGGTGTATGCAGAAATATGGATATAAAGATGTGGGGGAGATGAACAAAAGATATAAGTAGCTGTTGCTAGAAAATGGTGTTGAGGTAGGTGGAGCATGAGCTGCTGGGTGTCTTGAGAGCCTAGCAGTGCTGATGGCCTTTTATACAATGTTCATGTATATTACATTAATCATAAACACTAGACCCTGTTCACTGCAGATTCCTTAATAATATGTCCTTTGGTAGATGACTTAACTCCCGGTTTCTTTTGAGGGCCCAGCATAATTAAGTTAGAAGGTGCATACCTAGCATGCTGGAGGCCAGTGGTTCAACCCCGGCTTACTATACTGGCTGCTCAGAAGTATGGGATGACTGAGGAAGAGCTGGCCTCAGCTGTGCAGCCTTGTTTCTGCACAATGTTCTTCAATAGGGATGAAGGTGATTTACAGTGGTACATGTAATTTTATTTTTAAAAAATTGAATTAAGACTAAGAAAAAGTGAGGTAAATCTGGTACCCTGGAATTGTTCGTTTTTCTGTCCTCTGTGACCGTGTCCCCGAGGTGTAGCCAGGAGTTTCTCTATCCTGCTCTGCAGCTCCTACTTCTATTTAGTCCCAAATAATCACACAAAGGCCTTATATTAATTATAAACTGTTCGGACTATGGCTCAGGCCTATGACTTGCTAACTCTTACTCTTAAACTAACCCATGATTCTTATCTTGTTCAGTCACGTGGCTTGGTGCCTTGGCTTCAGTGCAGCTTTCTCATCTTCCTTCCTCTGCATCTGTTGGCGTCTCTTTCTGCTCTTCCTCTTCCCAGGAACAAGAAGATGGTGTTTTAGTTCAGGAGTCCCACCCATACTTCCTGCCTGCCTTCTGGCCAATCAGCGTTTTATTAAAGTAATACAAATGACAAATATTTACAGTATACAAGGGTACAAATGGGTGTATAGATGGTGCTTCCCTGACCTCATGACCATCTTTCTCCTCCAGCCTCCTGAAACTCCCACCACACAGGAAGCAGATTAGTAACCTGGGTAACTCAGGTCAGCTAGAGGGCAGCTGCCAGTGTGTGAAAGGCTGACTCCAGGCAGAGACCTGGGAGACACTGCACTGTGTGAGAGCCAAAGACTGGAGTACCTGCTTGTTCTGGAGGGGAGATGGGACCTTAGAATGCCCAGGAGAAATGGCCACAGTCAACAACAAACACTGTGGTTTGAATGGCATTTCCCAGAAAGAGCTGGAAACCCTGACTCAGGATGCTTAGTGGCTAGCAAGGTCTTTGCAGGCAGATAGGTCAGGACAGGACAGGGTCATCTATGAGGCCCTCAGCTAGTAACATCTGTTCTTTAAAGAAGAAGTTGGAGGAAAATGTGATGGTTCAGTCAGTAAAATGCACTACACAAGCATGAGGACCCGATTCCTAGAACCCCCTTAAAAAGACAGGTAGGATAGTATGCAAGTGCAATCTCAGTTCTGGGGAATGATAGAAAGATCTTAGAAGCTCCTTCCACAGCCTACTTGGTGAGTTCCAGGTCAATGAGAGAACCTGTCTCAAAATTCAAGGTGGACAATGTCTGAGGAATGGCATCCTAGGTGGATCTCCACATGCATGTGTATATACAGAACATGCACATCCTTTCCTGCATACAAATGTATATATACACATACATGCACACAAAAGAGAAGGAAAATGATGCAGGCATCCCTTGGGGTCTTTACCACAGTGAAGACGGAGGCGGAAAGCAGATGCTGTTTCTACAAGCCAAGCAATGCCAAGGTCCCAAGGCAGAACCAGAGGCCTGGGGAATGTAGACATGCCTTCATACATGTCAGAAGGAACTACCATGTTCACATCTTAGGCCTAGACTTCTCTCCGGAACTATGGAACATAGGTTTGTCCTTCCAGGCTCCTTGCATGGTACTCTGTGATAGGAGTCCCAGAGACCAGCCCAGGGGGTGGCTGCATAAGCAGTTCACATAATCCTGACTCAAAACATATCAAGCAGTGTTCAGACAGCTGAATCCCTATTTCAGATCTGCTTGGGACCTTTGGTATGCTCCTTCCAGGCTGAGGAGAGGTCTCTGAGGACCCAGTGTCTGCCCAGAGTGGCTGGCCTTGTCAGTTACAGCTCTACCTTTCCAGTACGTATTCTTAGCAGTGGCTTTTCTCCTTGTTTCTCTGCCTTTGACTATCTCCTTGCTTCTTGAACACTCCCCCACCCCTCCAATAGTTCCTTTTCCTTACAGGTGTTTCTTGGCTGGAGTTATAGTCTCTGTTTGTTCTTATAGTTTGGTCTTTGTGAAAGACACATCTCCTTGAGCATGAGCAATTAGAACCAGCATCTGCTTCACTTCTTCAGATGGGAATTAACCACAGTGAGACACAAAACATCCTGTGTGTTTTTGCTGGGCATCTAGGGAGGAGACAGAACAGGGTCACATTTTATTTTTTTCTCAGTCAAGAGCCAGACTGTCAGCTTTTTCGATTCTTGCTCTCCCTGATCCTACCCTTTGATCTTTCTTAATTCAATGAAACAGAAGGAAAAAAAAACAATTTAAGTAACAAAACAATCCTTTGCAGAAAGTAATTTAATATGCAGTGTTGAAATATCACTTTCAAAAGAAGTATTTTCTCATACTTGTATACATTTGCTGAACATACAAGGCAAACTATGTAAAATATATATAGAAAAAAACCACTGATCTAACATTGGGGTTTCAGGGCACAGGTGATCCCACACATACTTTTCCTTTTCTTCACTGTTGGGGATGGAGTTCAGTGGCTGGTGAATGCCAGGCAAAAGCTGAACTTGTCCAGCCTTCTGCTCTGAATGTGCTCCTTCACTCACTGAGCTGTTGGTCACATGGTGGCAATACCATCCTGTTGCTTGCACACCACACACCAGAAACATAGACACCGTCACCATCCTGCACTCAAGAAAAGAAAGAACACATTGGCTCACACTTATTTGTATTAGAGCAGATAGAATAAAATAGAAATATAAAGTTGGGGAACTCTATGCAGCTTTTACCAGGGGTCTCTTCATGCAGATAAACAGCTGTTGGGAGAGAGTGAACATCTTGGTGTGGGGATCATTTGCTCTGAAAGTGGCAAAAAGCTAAAGAAAGAAGGGCCTGGCACCAGAGTTCACACAGTAGTGCCCTGTTATCCCTGACAGAAATTCACTTATGTTAGTAAGTAAGATACCAATGTAAAAACTTTTTGGTTCATTTAAAAAAAATAAATTTTTTTTTAGTCTTTAAACTGAGAATACTATTAGAAATGTCTCAATTTCAAAACACTGACTATGAAATTTAAATAATAAAGTAAACTATCCACTCTGAAAGGGAAATTATGTAAAATTCTTTAAAACTCAACTAACACTTTACTATTCTAGAATGAATACATCACCTCTGGTATTGCAGGAAAAAAATAAAATTGTGTTTCAAGCCACAGTTTAAATCAAGCTACACAACTTCACAAAGCATAAGCAACAACTTGTATTTCTAAATGAATCTGAGTTGAGGTTCCAAACTACTGAGAGCAGTGTTAGATTTCACACTGTCCACAGTTCCCAGGCTGACACAATTGCCTGCTACTTCTGCCAAGCACTTGAGACCAAACAATTTAATATATATTTCTGTTATGATAGCTTGACAATCATTTTAAACTAATATAAAAAGATTAAAATAAATATTTTTCACTTCACTCTTCAAAAAATAAAAAAAATTCTCTTTCTACTGCAGGTATGTCTAGTCTGTAGCCCACGAGCCGCATACATTTCATGATAACTGAGTGTAGCCAGACACATTTGAAGATCACAAGCATGTCACAAGAACAGAAGATTGGGATTCCTGCATTATTGCTTCTTATCTTCTGTTCTGCTGAGTCTTGCCGTGCTGGTGTTGGCCCTGGGTCTTCTGGTCTTCTCCACTTTCCCCACAAAAGTCAGTTTTAACAACTAAACTGTGTCACCTAGTTTCCAAAAGCTGGGAAGTCACAGGCAGCAATTTAGCCTCACGTTCACTTTGAGGCTGGGAACTACTTCCAGCAAGGTATTTGCTTCCCATGGCCTCTGAGATGTCCTGAATTGCTGTTGCTCTCTGGAAAAAAAAAAAAAAAAAACCCAAACCAAAACAAAACAAAAAACCCTGCACTGTGGGGTCCCGAGGAGTCTGCAACTTGGGAACCCTTGGAGCAGAGAACTGAGAGGGAGCATGAGATGTGCACAGCTGCAACCCGGGCCATGGACCTCGCTGCTTCCTGTGCTCCTTGCAGACACCTCCACATACATATCCAGTTTTGTGTTTAGGGATTTCAGATCTGCAGGCCACATATTCAAATTAACACAATAAGAGGCTAATAAGCCAGATATCTGGAGGTAAATCCATTGAGATCAGCTGACAGTCCATATCCACGTGGCTCTCACATCATCAAAACACCTCCGTGCCAGGAACCCTCAGAATCCTTTAAGGGTCTAGGTGTAGCAGCAGTATAGGGGTCTGATCCAATTCAGGCCATGGCAGCCTTTTCCTGCCTCATTTCCTTTCCAGGTGTCTGAAGCACTCTATTGCAAAGCGGGGCTCTGCCACATGGTCCTAAAGGAAAACGCATCTTAACACTGTGCAGCTTCAGAGCACTGTGACCTCTCCACGTGCCAAGTGTACAGCAGGTCTCCAGGGGATTCTGAGGTAACTGGTAGTGAGTCTACAGCTCTAAGCCCATTCTCTGGATCTGCCATTTGAGTAAGGAGGCACACCCCTGACCAGCAGTGACACGAACCAGCTCTCTCAACCAGCTGCTCCCTACTTTAACCACAGGGCCAGAGTCACAGTCAGGAACTCACAGAAGAACACCCCAAGTATGCTGCTGTCCTTCTCTCCCACCTCTGCACTCAGAAGGTCCAGCCTTCTCTACACTGGCCTGGCAATGGCTCATCAGCTCTGTAAACTCAGTTCAGATCAGTGATTATGTGCACAGAACCTGGCTCTGTTGGAAATTACAGCTTCCTAAAATCCCAGATTACACATAGCTGCAGCATTGACAGCACAGTTTGTTGACAGGTGCTTGGAGGTATTGGGGTGTCTGTCCCCATGTGACCTCTGCACAGGGTACATCTGTTTCCTTGGAGTACAATCACTAAGGAGGAATTCCACTCACAAAGTGCCAGCGGCAGGGACCGGAAGAACAAGTGTGGGAAAGTGACCCTTTGGGAACTAATTAGAATAAATCCTAAATAAATCATCTGAAAATGTTGTCATAAACATTTTCCTCAAATATATTTGAACATTCTCATGACAGTTTCACTTTAAAATATATGTTACTGACATTGATATCAAACTTGTAGCCTGTGGATTGGTTTTTAAGTTTACTCATATTAGTTTGCATTATGTATTGATAAAACTGAACAATCCACTTTAAACTGTGAATTTAGATGGCATTTCATTTGTTTAAAATGGTGACTGCCTATGATCTATTTACATTAGAATAGTATTGCATCATCTTATTTTTATGCTACATATAATTTTCTTTAGCAAGTAGATCATGCCATTTACCTAAATTCCATACTATTTTAAGATCAATACTACATTTGCACTCCCTCCTCTTTTCCTCCCATCGGGAACACTGAAATAAGTGATGTGTCATTTTAATTGAGCATTTTAAATTTTAAAATGAAAAGACCTCCCATCCTCGCTGGTTTCAAATCTACTTACCTGCCAATCACTTTCTGAGTTCTTCCATGGGAGGTGGCTATACTTAATCAATACAGTGAAGGCCACCATACTGTTACACTGAGCCCTGCTGAGGCAAACCAGTTAATCTGTACATAGCACTTTCAGGTACACAGTTCTTGTGTGAGACACTCTCACAGGGCATACCCATTTTACAGATGTAATTCTGATTCATTCAAGGAAAACAATGTGGTTATTTTGTATGCACCAATAACTGGTGCCTTTGCCATCTGGCTAGCAGGAGTGTTTTGGTATACACCACAGTGGTGTTGATCCAATTTATGCATTTACAAACCCACTTGTTAAAAGAAGACATTTGGAAAGACTTTCAGGTCCCAACAGACCTTTCATTCACTGATTTCTGAAAACACACACACACACACACACACACACACACACACACACACACACACACACACACACACGCCTCTTTTCCCTGGTCTGCATAGACTACTCTTCAGAAGATCCTGGATGTGTTTAGGAGTGGAGTGATATGGGCTGAGACAACCAACCAGAACTGGGAAACAAAACTAGGCTCCATTTCTGCCTTCTAGGCCCGAGATCCAAATAGTGCAACTCAAAAATCTTCCTTCTCCAACTGTTCATTTTTTTTCTTCTAAGAATCACCAATTAATGAACTGAATGCACTTTATAAATAACAAATTGTTGCTCGGATGCTAATGATCTTGGCATAGCCCTGGTAGTGACTCACTGTAAACATACACACGCACACACATACATACACACACACACACACACACACACACACACACACACACACACACACACACACACACACAGAGCCTTTTCCAGGGTCACTATCAGCATCTCCCTAAGACAAGGCACCTGTGCTCAGCCTGTCTAGTTCTTGGTCAGAGCATGAGACTACCATCCTTGCAAAACTCTGAGTCTGAGTCTTGTACCAAAAGCTCAGCCCAAAGTCACTATAACAAAGCCAGCTCTCCTCAGAGTCACATCACCACTGCTACCAATCACAGTCCCACAGTGTCTAAGCCACACAGGGAACCTTCCACACATGGAGGACCAGGCAAGTTGCAGGAAGTGGCTTCATGTTTTTTTTTTTTTTTTTTTTGGATGGCTTTCTCTGACTCCCTCAGGTCAGGCCAGATGCTCATAGCATGTCCATCTGTCACAAGACTACAACATCATTCCAACCTGTGTGACATGGGTCTCACCTAGGAAACAATGAACCCTGTCTAGTTGATTCTGGAATCATGGGCACCTAGTTACAGGCAAGAATAGAAGGTGATTGTAACAGTCCTCCAATGTTCTGAGAAGTCCCTGTGCACTGGGTGGCGGATCACTGCACCTGCCTCTGCCACACCTGCCTCCTAAAGTCCCAGTTCTTCACTTTGATTTCAAGGCATGCTTCTACTTTACCTGACCATTCCTGGAGGTCCCCTATTTGCTAGGCTCTGAAACCCCGTAGGGAATATCCTACCCAGGTTTTTGGTGATTTGGTTTTCACATCTAAGCAACAGACCTGCAGTTGAAAAGTGCAAAGTGCTTTGCCAAGTGTAAAGAGAAGATGTCCTGGTCAACCTTACCTCTTTGGTTCACTGTAGAAACAGAGGACTCAGGATCAGCTCCACCCAGCAAAAGTTTGAGCCCCTCCATTTACCAAACTGCACTTGTGGGTTTAGCTTTTTAAAGCCTGACTGTTACATTCCTATTCCTGGCTAAACACGCTCACCTAGATGTCCTTTATTCTGCCACTTAGAAGCAAGACGCTGGTCTCTAATTTTTTTTTTTTTCCCCTAGAAGATCCCGATGCTGTTTCTAACTATATATGGCTTTTTTTTTTTTTTTTTTTTTTTTTTTTTTTTTTTTTTTTTTTTTTTTTTTGGTCAGTGAATTCCTTAACTCATGTGTAATTGGGGTCAGGTCTTGCACTGTACTGGTCTCTTTCCACTCAGTGTGCAGACCGGACTCCAGAGCCACATCTCTTGTTAGCATTTCCGGGGTGCTGGGAGAGGAAACAACGTCTGGGTGATGGGTCTTGTCAGTTTCTCCATTGTCAGGCCCAATCTTACGTTCCTCCACACTCACAATATTTCCCCACTGGGAACACGCCTGACATTGCAATTTCTCACAACTGCAGCTCTGCAGTGAATGCCTAATTCCCGAAACTGCAAAATCTAACAAAAGCTGATTTTTTCCCACTGATTTGACTGGCTGACTATTCCGAGGCTTTGCGTGTGGTGACCCGCTGTTCTCCACAAACAGCGTCTTTAATGTATCCACATGGCTGTTCTGAAGTGGCTGAGGGCAATTAAATCCTCACGAGCTGCCCACAGGGCATTCAGGAAGACTCATGGCCAGCGTCTCTGCCCCTGACAAAATTTTCCCCTAGAGGTCATTTAACAGCTGGTCCTGCAGCAGTCTGGTCTTCAATTTTGAACTTTAAACTCCAAACACACTTTCCCCCTCAGTGTGTGAGAGTTCACACTGTGCCTACTGTGCAAGGTTGTGTGAGTTCACCAAGAGTTGTGTCATAAAACAACAACAAACCCCACAAAAACGAAAAACAAAGAAATACCCCCCCCCCCCAAAAAAACCTGGCTCGTTCCCTGCTGGCGGTATTTGCTTATGTCTGTGTGAAAACTTAGACGATTTGGCTATTTTGTGCCTTTTATTTTTACTACCCAAACATAAGCTCTTTGTCTATGGATATACTACTTCCTCTTATATATTTTCCGCATTTGTCAAACATTCCAGTATTGTCTTGGTTCAAATCCTCGGGGCTCTGAGGAAGACAGCCCACTTCATTCCATGTCATCCAGCTTCTCTCCAGCTCACCAACCACTCCATGCCCCATGTCTCCCTCCATCAGTCTGAACACATAGTGGATTTTGCCCATTAGTATTTCACCCCACCCGTGTAGAGAACTAGGTCTGGGCATCCAAACTGCAATAATACTACATTCCTTCCCATGCCACCTCTCCCACAGCTCCCAGAGATGAGGTGAAGGGCTGTCTAAAATCTAAAGCAAAGCAGGGTTTCACAAAAGGACCACTACTTCCAGCTTTCAAGGGTTTGGTCTTATGTTTTATTCACATATTTATGCTGAGCTGTGCTTATAAAGCCCCTGCCTCTTGAGTATACACCTCGAATCTTTCTCCTTAGACTCGAATCCTAAGGAGCAGCATTTTAGCGGACCCCAGACTTGGCCAGTGCAGACATTTCCCTGAGTTGGAAACCTTTGAAGGCAGTTTGTGGCTGTCCAGGACCAGATCGAGGCCCAAGATATCTTGTCTGTGCCGGCTGCTGCCCAGGGCCTAGTTCTGCGGGCCACTTTGCCTCCGGTCTCTCTGCTTTCCAGGAGACCATGTCTCCCCTCCCCCTTTCTGCACCCACTTGTTGCGGTCTCCGGGGGACCTGTACAGTTCCCTCACTGATTGTGAAAGGGTTTGTCTTGAGGCTGATCCCAGTACAGAACTTTCTCTGCTGTAATCTTGTCTTTAACACAAACCCTCTTTTCTTAATTCCCCAACAGCCTCCGGGCAAGCGTGAACACGAGCAAGGTGGGCGCCAGGCCCTTACTCGTCACCCCTTCAAGGATGGATGAAGTCGAAGAGCGCATGGATCGCTCTGAACCTGTGCCTCCGACCGGGCCGCTTTGCTAGAGAGGAGATGGGCCTCAGAGGCGGGAAGCCGTCCCAGAATCAAGACAAAGAGAGGGACTGTCAGCGCTTGCAGGGAAAGCTCAGGAAGAGCAGAGGCTGCAGACGGAGGGCGAGGGGAAGGGAGGGTGGACGAGAGGGTGAAGAGAGGACGTGAGAAAAGAGCGAGGTGCAGTACTCAGCAGAGAGCAGAACCACAGAAGCCTGACTCGGGATGAGGGAGGCACAGAGCAGAAGTTCGAGCACCTGCACCACGGGAGGCCGGCCCGTTCCGCAAGGGGTCCTGACCCCAACACCCCGGACAGAGGGCGCTGTCCGCAGCCGCACTGCCCTAGCTCATAGGTTCTGGGGGCGGGTAAAGTTAAGTCCTGCTGGGCGCAGCAAGATAGGAAGGGCGGGGCGGGGGGTAGCAGGAGAGGGAGTGGTGTGGCGCCCGAGCCTCTAGTGGGAGAGACATTCTGGCTGCTCCCAGTCCCCCTACACTCTGCACAGGACTCCGGCTTTCTGTGCCCGGGGGCCCGAGCTGCATCCCTCCTCCCCATTCGCCAGGGCCTCTCCATCCAGCCAACTAGTCCCGGCACCAAGGCCAAGTCTGTTTTTCTCCTGAACTTTCCCAGGACTCCAACCTAGGGTTGGATTCCTCCGCTGGGCTCCCGGACACCCGCTGCGGAAGCTGGGTGGGGAGAGGGCGTGATCAGAAGATCACTGGGGCCCCCAGCCAGCAATGCTGGACCCCCTGCTGGACAGAGCTTGCTTTCCTGCATCCCCGCTGCACGAGGGCTGGGGAGGGCTTCTCGAATTGACTGGAATTTTCCGGAGACAGAGCTTGGCAGTGCCCAGTCTTTGTCGGGGGGGGGGGAGTGAAATGCGTGAATATGAGTGTTATTCTTCTCCCACACGCATGATTTTAATAGACCTATCAGTCACATCCCGACACATCTGCAGATCAGGCGCGCTGCGCCCGCAACTCCTTTAAAAAAAATTAATTCGTTTCATCTGCCTACTAGCAGGTTTGAGGGAGGGTGTCAAAGTCTCAGCGGCAACAATAAAAAAGGGGCCAGTGAGGTGGGCTTTTTTTTTCTTTTTTTTAAGAAAGGGGAAGAGAGGGAAAGAGGGAGAGAAGAGGGGCAGGTGGGGGATGGGGGGTGTATGGGGGGCTTAGTTCACTGGTGAGTTTAGAAACCACCCAGGTGCCCTACAAAAAGTTACGCAAACTTTATCCGGGCTTGACAAAGATTCTTTGCCATTCTCCACACAGATCTTTAAACAAAATTGCACTAATAGAATGAAACAACGCCCTGCATTGGAAGTGAATTATCTTGTAATAATGACTATAAAAAAAATCCCACTTGAACACATATTGCATTGGTTGGTTAGGGACTGTATTTATCCTAGAGTTGGGCTCCAAGTAAGGCCTAGGAGAAAATGTTCTTCACTTATTTAAACTGAAGAGAGCCTGCCCTGATCTAGTCTCAATCTTGAGACCCTCCCCCAATCCTCCTGCTTTGTTTTCAAATGAAGTCATTAGAGAATTTCTCCTTGACTTTCACACCAGTAGAATCCAAAGAAAGGTGGTGTGGAAGTCTGGTACAAAGAATCCTGGCTCATGGGGTGGAGCTTTTGTAGGGAACACAAAACACACACACAAAAATGAGGGGGCTGAGCTGTCTGGTATTCCCGAGATGACTAACTTTGTGCTTCACTTAAAGTGGGCCCCAACTCATATGGTGGTGCGTCCTGGCTTAGTTACCAGGCACAACAAGGAACCCCAGCAGCCTAGGCATGACAAGGTGAGTGTGGCTATCCTTGCCCCCCACTTAAGAAAGAAACCAGTGGTATTGGGGGCCAGTCAGCAAAGGCCCTAGTGTATTGAGAGGAAGGTGGGCTGGACCCTGCAAGTACCCTAGAATTTCCCTGAGGAGGTTACTGGGACTCTTCTCAGACTGCCTGAATACCTCTCTTTTCTTGGACTCATAAGTAAGCAAAGCAGTTCTGGAAACAACAGAGCAAAAACCCTAAAAGGAAAATAAAGAGGGTGTGGGTATCATTCCTGAATCTCTTGCAATCACTTTAAGGAAAGAGGGGTTTAAGCAAGAAAAATTACACATGTCACTTGTAGGGTTAACATTTATACTGAAAGATATTCTCTAATGTAGGTTGAGCTAAGGTCTTACTGGATTGATAAAGTTCACTTTTGAATGGCTAGTCCATACTCATTCAAAAAAGAAAAGAAAAAAGAAAGAGAAACTGGGGGGAAAGGATCCTGAAATTAGTATTAATTCCCATCTGAACTTAAGGAAAATTTCCTTCAAAAATAGAATTTCATTCAAATGATTAATTTCAAAACATATTTGCTGCAGTTTAACTTTTAAATGCAATATTTAATGCTTTCAGATTACTTGAAGACAAAGTTTTACAGAAAACTTTAAATTCCAGAAAAAAAAACCCTGCAATGTACCAATAAACACCTAGAAAAAATATAATTAAAAATATTTAAAGCATCAAACAACCTTAAGATCTGATCAGGAATCATAAACACCAAATTCTGTGTTTACATTCCGTAGCAACCTGCATCCCATTTCACACAGGAGAGGGGGTGGTCAGTTGTGTGTATAAGGAAACATGAAAAATTATGTTGCATTTTCCCAGAGAGGAAGGAGGTACAGGAGTAGGGCCCGGGTGAGGGACACTGACTTCTGGGTCAGGATTACTTCCTTGAACCACAGGAAGGTAATTTCACTTACAAACCCAATTACAGAGATATCAAAGGCAAGCTGTCTGGAAGGTGGTCCTTGTCCCCCATCCTTGTCCTCTTCCCACCAGTGCCAACATTGAATTGGGTCCTTTTTCCTTCCAACCAGGACCAAGATGACTCAAAACTGCTACAGTAGGTGAAGGGCAGAATCACAGCAGAGAAATGAAAAAAAAATTTTTTTCAGGGCCGCGGCAGTTAAAATGTGAAACCATTAGGAAGTAATTATTTCCCTTCTGTGTTAACTTCGACTCTACAAGAACAATCTACAAAGTCCAGCTTTCTCATTTCCAATAAATAATGCCACTGAAATGCTGCCCTCCGCTCCTGTGGCTCCCTTACTCTTGGGCCCTACTGATAATTTCTCCTTCAACAGATTGCTAATTGTATTTTGAACTCATAAATCATGCATATAAAATTAGCAGGTTTCAATCTCGTAGTGAGACGGGCTTTTCTCTCTTAAACGTGTTGACTCAAATTGTGATGCATTTCAGGGGCATCTCTCTTTTTGCTTTTCCGTTTTGTTTGTTTGTTTGTTTTTAGATGAAACACTTGCAGGCTATGTACATAATCTGACTCCTCTCCCGCCCGTACCGCAACACCTAAAATAAAAATGTTACAACGCATTTACAAGAAATAATACAAAACAAAAAAAAATGGAAATGCTTGGATACAGAGTTTTACAAAACCCAGAATATATCTCCACCGTCTGAGAGGGAATCGCGGTATAAATGAACCAACAAACCCAAAAGAGCGGTAGCAACTACAAAAAGGGGGGAAAAAAACCCAACTTGTAAATGTTTGGATCTGCCTTACTACATTTATAACAAGTGAGAACAGCTTGAGGTCTATCACTGGGCCTCAGGCAGAAAAGCCGGCGGGAAGTCAACCCCGAAGAAAGTTACAGAGCCGGCAGTCATACAAAAAGTTGGCATCGCCTCGCTGGGTTTTGTCTTTTGTCCTCCCGAGCCGAGAAAACGCTGTGTGCCTCCTCTGTGGACGATAAATACTGTACAAAAGATCTCGTGAAATCACCAAAGTTCAGTCTAAGACGCCAATCTGCTGTAGCGCCTGGGAGTCCCGGGAAAGGTGAGAGAGGGCAGGTGTCACCTGGTGCTCGGATCTCCAGAGCGGTCTTTTTCTTTTTCTTTTTTAAAAAAACAAAAACGTAGAGACGTCAGTACAAAGTCGTGCTCTAGAGACTCCCGCTCAGGCCTCACGCTCTTCGTCGCCGGGTCGGCGGCCTCGAGCCACAGTGTCCCCGGCGTCCCCGCGGTGCTAGATATGCGTCAGGGGCACCGTGCCATTGACGCCCGCGCCCGCGCCCTGGTAATGCTGTGGCAGCGAGTGCAGCCGGCTTTGGGCCGCGGCAGCTGCTGCCGCCGCCGGGTCGCCACCCTCACCTGCGGGCAGGTACATGCTGATCATCTCGCGCAGGTCCCCGGGGCACGGCGCCCGTGAGTGCGCGGGGGCCGGCGGACTGCCGCTGGGCTCTGACTTGACTAGCGAGCCGAGGGCTCCTAGGGCACCCGATGATGCGGCTGCTGCAGCCGCTGCGGCCGCCACAGCCGAGTTCTGGTGCGCGCCGCCTGCAGCGGCGGCTGCTGCTGCGGCGGCGCCGTAGGGGATGCCACCGTAGCCCGAAGGCGACGCGCTCATGTAGCCCTGAGAGTTGGAGATGGGGCTGTATTGCAGTGCTCCCATGTCGTAGCGGTGCATGGGCTGCGGGTTGTGAGGATGCGCGTGCGGATGGTGCGGGTGAGGGTGCGCCGGGTGCGCGTGCGGGTGCGCGCCTCCCGCGCCTGGGTGCTGCCCGTAGGCTAGCTGTGCCTCCTGCATCATGGCCGCGGCCGCAGCCGCCGCGGCTACCGAGCCGGGGTAGGCGCCGTTTGCCCAGCCGTTGACGTGCGCGTAGCCACCTCCCGCCGCGCCACCCGGGCTCTCCAGGCGCTGGCCCACGGCTGCCGCCCCGACGCCCACGCCCACGCCCATGGCCACGGCCGCGCCACCACCACCTGCGCCGGCCGCCAGTAGCCCGCCGGCCAGCGAGTACTTGTCCTTCTTGAGCAACGTCTTGGTCTTACGGCGCGGACGGTACTTGTAATCCGGGTGCTCCTTCATGTGCAGCGCGCGCAGTCGTTTGGCCTCGTCGATGAACGGCCGCTTCTCGGCCTCGGACATGACCTTCCACTCGGCCCCCAGGCGCTTACTGATCTCGGAGTTGTGCATCTTCGGGTTCTCCTGGGCCATCTTGCGCCTCTGTCCGCGGGACCACACCATGAAGGCGTTCATGGGCCGCTTGACCCGATCCTGGTTGGCCTTGGTGCCCCCACCGCCGCCACCACCGCCCCCGCCCCCACCGCCACCCCCGCCCGCCCCGGCCGGGCCCGAGAGGTTCGTGGGCGCCTGGGCACCGCCGGGCGAGTGCAGGTCGGTCTCCATCATCATGCTGTACATCTGGGCGGCTCGCGGGTTCACCGGCACCGCAAAGAGAGGGCCTGGAGCATAGACGGCCGGGTGGGGGTGGGTGGGTGGAGAGAGGATCAGCCCAGAGAGACTGGGGGGGGGGGGTAGGCTAACAGAGAGAAAGGGGCTGGGTGGAGGCAACAACTACAAAAAGAGGCAAAAGCACAGGCACTCAGCGCGGGTCCAGCTCTCAGGTGGAAAGTTTCACCGGGTGCACAAACCACTTGCCAAAGAGGCCCTTGGCCAGGATGATCGCCGCCGCCGCAGTCCGGACGCTCTCGGCTGAGCTGTGCAAACAGGTGCAGTCGTGGCCAAGTTGAGGCTCCACTTTCTGGGTCGGAAGCGGTGCCACTGGGGCCGACACCGGGTTCGCTGCCTCTTCTTGGTGGCTCGAAGTCTCTTTCCGGCGCTAGCTTCCTTGGCGGCTTCCAGCTCCGGGACCGCAACTTCTAGCTGGGCGGCGCGCCGCGTGCGTCGGGCATGTGCTGGTCCCAGGTGCCTGGGGGGAGCTAGGCGCTGAGGGGGACTCGGAGGGGGGTTCGGAGGGGGCGATAGCGGTGCAGCCAGGGAGGGGCTTAAGGACAGCGGTGGGAGTGCCAACGCGTGCAGAGAGTCAGAGAGCCCGGCCGCTGCGCCCTGGACAAGCTGTCCGCTGCCTGCCTGGGGCCGTGCGCTCGGAGAGGAGGCGCACGCGGGGCCGGTGGCGCGGGGGGCCCAGCAGCCATACGCCCGGCCCGGGCTGCCATTAAATGAGCGCGCCGCGGCCAATGGGAGCCGCCGGTGGCGGTGATTTGCATGGCGCGCTGGCGAGTGACGTGGGGAGGGAGTAGATACACTGGGCGCGGGCGGCAGAGCAAGGAGGTGGAGGAGAAGTAGGGGGAGCAAGGGCAGGAAGGAGGGGGGAAAAGGGGGCG
This sequence comes from Phyllotis vaccarum, assembly GCA_033318265.1. Lineage (NCBI taxonomy): Eukaryota > Metazoa > Chordata > Mammalia > Rodentia > Cricetidae > Phyllotis > Phyllotis vaccarum. The sequence goes on along the minus strand of JARWLC010000002.1, from coordinate 125,209,077 downwards.
AGGGGGGGCGGGGTCACAGCCACACTGCTTCCTGAGCGGGCGCGCGCGCGCGCGCGGCGGCGGTAGCAGCGAACCCGGAGTTCGCCCCCTTCTCCTCTCCCCGCCCGCGCGCTCCGAATGATTAACGATTGGGTTGAAAACCAAGAGGAAGAAAGAATCGCTGTCGGGGGAGGCGCGCGGGGAGATGGGGGGAGATACAGCCCTAGGTCGTGTTTAAATGCGCTTATTGGAGACCCAGCTCCTCCCCTGTCCCCAGCCAGCCAACTCTGGGCTGGCAGGGAAGGGGAAAGTTGGAGATAGAGGCCTCACTTTGCACTCAGCCGGAGTGCAGAATAACTGTGGTGCGGGGAAGATCTTCCCAGGAGGAGCTTAAGCCAAATACACCACCGCTGGTTTTCTAGCCAAGCAGTCTGTCCTGCCCCGGGCACTCAGTGCATTCTCCAGAGCCTGCTCTAGCAAAAGCCTTTCCAAATCCCGATCTGTAGTTCGGGTTTCGTGGATGGAGGTGCGGCCGCTTTTGTGTGGTGTAGGGCTGGCTCATAGCTCACTTATCTACCCTGAACTTTCTTTCACGGTGGGAGGAGGGGTGTCTTTTAATGGATCGAGTTGTTAACTAACTAGTCAGGACTTTCCCCAATTTACTTTTTCCTCCTGAATTTCTGCAAAAGTCAAAAACAAGATCTATCTGGAATCTAGTTACTCCAACAGTCAAAAAAAGTTTGTTGAAACAGCAAAAGAATACTACATACCCCATTCTTTTCTGAAGCGATTCTCTCAGAACCTATTTGTCGTTAAAGAACTTCGAATTCGAAAACCGTGTGAACTCGGGGTTTGGGAGGGGGTGCTGAAACCTAGTTTGAAAGGTGGTGGCTCTGGTTGGGTGACAGTGTTGCCTTTTTAATTTGTTTCTTCCTAGGTTGTGAAAAGTAAGGCCAGTTCCGAGGATGATTAAAGCGAACCGCCTACGGTTGTAATTCTTAAATCTCAGAACTAGTATTCCTCCGGGGTGTACAGGAGATTTCCAACCCAACTTTAGATTGCATGGGTTCAGACTGCCATTCCCAAGAGAAAGAAGGGTGTATGTGTGTGTGTGTGTGTGTGTGTGTGTGTGCGTGTGTGTGTGTGTGTGTGTGTGTGTGTGTGTGTGTGTGTGTGTCCGTCCGCGCGTGCGCGCTTGATTTAAAGGCTTCTTCTAGAAAGACCCTTAGAAGTTCTTCTGAAGTCCTGGGGCCGGGTAGGGTGAGAATAGAGAGTGGCTCAGGAGATTGCTGTTGGGCAAGGCAGCCTTACTGAATTCCTGTAGCTCGCAGGGTGATGGCACAGATGACACTAACAGCAAGAATAAGGGTGTTCCAATATGTTGGGCGCGGAACATGGAATAAGTTTTTTTGTTTTGTTTTGTTAACAAAAATGGATGTGAATTTCCTGACCCCGTTGTTCCCTAGTTATGATTATTATGTAGGATTTTTTATATATATATAAAATAAGTTGTTACAGCACAGTGCCGCAGCGAATCCATCCCTTTGCCGATTCAACTTTCATTTCAGGCTATCCAGTGCTTACTAGTAAACCAATCAAATAATATAGAATTATGCCAGAAAGGAAACATCATTTCATATTTTATAAATATCTAGGTTAGAAGCTTAGTTTTTAGCTACTTTCTTATTTCAGCAATCAAGTTAATTAATTTTTTATTTGTTTCACAAACTACCTTCAAATATCAGTTACATTGTAAATGAACAAAACAAACGGGAATATTGTTTAAGAATTTGGTAGATCCATTTTCATTTGATAATTTAGGAAGCGATGGGTGTGCAGAGAGATCCGCTGTGTTAGGGAAGTCACCAAGACTGAAATAAAGGAACCGGTTTACAAATTATAAACTATATTATCCACTTAGCAATTGAAAGATTTCTTTCCTGTGCTTTTCAATTTAGATTTTAAACTAAATAACCAAAAGCCCCCTGAAAACACTTTGTATGAATCAAGCTTGGCACATCATTTTCCATATCAATGGGGCAATTTATTTTATAAACACCCTGCTCTCCAGTAAGCTTTGCAGGAATGCTTTATGCTTTGCGGAACTTGGATAGATGACTTTGAAATAGTCTCATTTCTTTCTACCAAGCCCTGAACATTGTTTCCAAATAGGATGTTACCCTTGTTTTCCAGAAAATCTAAATAGGAGGTAAATGGCATCGCATTGCATGCTACCATGTTGGTGCTTGTCATTCAGGGCACCACTCCCCAAAAGCCCCTGGTTAGTAATAAACTGTTCCTAGCCCAAACCATGCCAACCGTATGGATGCCCACCTGCAGAAGTAGGAAATCAGAGATCCAGGTGTAACTTGTTGCCAAGTGACAGAAAATTGACAGGAACCTCCTATGCCAACTAAGCAGCAGTGGGCATAATGTGCCAGACCTCCTTGTGTCTTCCATCCTGGCATGAGCAGTGAGAAGTACTGCAGTATCATTGTCAGTGATAACTTCTGGAAGCCTCTGCTTCTTGCTTCTCCTATGCTCACTTTCCCAATGGCTCTCCATACAACAACAAAAAAGAACAGCCTAAAACCAGTTTGATAAACACATCTTCCCATCCTCCCCGGCCAGCTTGGTGGGACTGTCTTCCCAGTCTCCCAGCATAATACCCTCCTAAAAACGATATTCGTGAGGATTTGAAGACAGACTGCACTATGTCCAAGTAACACACTAGGGAAAATCCAGATTCGAAGGTTAGGGTTAGTTTCACTGTTGACTGACCAATTTTGTTCTTTCTGCAACTCAGGAATTTCACTGTGCCATTCATTGCTCAAAATGCCAAAGATGAACTTAGAAAAGTAGCTAAGTTTTTAATTCAACCTGTGGTTATAATCCTCAGAAAATTCAGACCCACCCATTGCTAGAAGAAATTAAGTGTGCATGTAGTATGTGCACATGTACCTGTATATGTAAATGAGCATAAGCGAATTTTGAAGGTGTGTGTATATATGGAAATGATGTGTTTAAGCTTTTGCACAAAAGCCTTGACTTTCAAATAAACTGAGTCCTGGATTTTAAACACCATAAACTTGAAACCCTGACATAGTTCACACACCTTTGCGCTCATGAGAAATCTTTGACATGAAGGGTGGCTCCTGTGGACAGAAGCCCTTGTCTCTTTTTTGAAGGTCGGCTCTAAGATATTTATATGTGGGTTTCTATGCCCAGAGGCTGGGTTTCTTGGGGACCGTTCAAGACTAGAAACTATTCCATGGGAGGTCCAGAGTATCTGCCCTGCTGACGATGCCCTGGTGTGTTCAGAACAAGGCTGTCTAAAGGCTGGTGAGGCACTTGGAGGACAGAGGACACGTGGAGGTGCCTCCTGGGAACTCTTGGGGGCAAACTCCAGGGGCAAACTCCAAGTTCTGATGTTCACTCAGTGGGCTGAGGAGCAGTTGACGATCTCTAGCGAACCGGCAATTTCTAGACAGGACTGCGGAGGGAGAAAGAGGAGGCGGCAGCAAAGAAAGCAAAGGGAAAGAATGCTACGAGTTGGAAAAGGCCTCCGAGGTGACCTCGGCCAACAGGAGGCGCAGATTATTGGGCCAAGTGGGAGGACTATAATCCTACTATGGGGCGGGCACAGAGGTTGTGACTCCATCCCGGGACCTGCGCAGGAGCTGGAGGGCTGCGCGCTCGGGCCGAAGCCCCTAGGCGTGTCAGTGTGAACCCTGCCGCGGCGCGGGCCGCGATCGCCGTCTGCTGGCCGCCACCACCCTCTCTGTCCTCGCGGAACCACCTCGGGCTGTCACCTGTGTAGCGGAGGCGCCCCTGGCCCAGCTAAGGCTATCGCAGCCTCGCTGGCGGGTTGGCCGCGCGCCAGTTCAGTGTTTGAGTTTCTGAGTGAACCTCTGACCCAGGATTCTTGGGGGTGTATGGGGAGCGTCTTTTCTCCTGGGTCGTCCCCAAGCCCTCTCAGCCCGGACTAACTTAGGGAGTTCTGCACAAACAGCCAAAGGAGCCCTATTACAAAGGCTTTGCTCGTTGTTGTTGATTTGTTTAAAAGGGGGAAAGAAACAAAATCGAGATAAAGGGGGAAAATCGAGGGGTTGGAACAAAGGAAAAGAATCACTCGCTAATGAAGAACTTTGGGCGACCCCCCCCCCCCATCCCCGGTCTTTACCAACATCTCTCAGAGCCCATCTCTCCGGAATCTCTTCCGAGTGACTTTCAGCATGAAAGCAAAGCTTCCTCTCCTCCGACCCGAAAGGAGTCTGAGTTTAGAGAGCTGCTTGCAACTGCGCCTGTGGGAAAGGGGTAAATAAAGTTCTCGCTTCTAGGCTGCCAGGCTCCGTTTCCAGCAGTCAGCGTGGCTACCGGCACATACAATCCGGAGCTTCAATGCCTGTGCGTGCGTGCCTCCTTGCTCTCTGGGTGGAAGCATTCCGAGAATCTCTGGGAGCTTCGAGTAGGGGCTCACCCTGTGAGCAGTGCTCACACATATAATTCAAATTTCACAGCTGACCTGCTCTGAAAACCTCAATCAGCTTCTAATTGAAGGGAAAACAAAATATTGCTTCCCTACAGCAGAGCTAACGATTTAATCATTATATCAGACATTATAGCTTTTAATTAGGCTAATGCTGATACTGTATGGAAAGAGATAATTCAACACAGTTCTTGATGAATTCTGTAATTGGGTTAACGGCGGAGCAGTCGGGGGAGAGACGTCAATATTCAAGCTGCGTCTGTAGCCACCAGGTTTATGAATGAAAGAGGGGAGGAAAGCCTGAAACCCAAGGGGGCATCGCGCCCTCTCTCCCCAGAGCTGCCGGTGCTGGGGGAAGAGGCTACCGAGATGCCAGCGGGGCTAGGCCGCCGCTGGGTGCCGGGCCTCGCGGGTTTGGAACTGAGCGCCCACTTCTGCCGTGTGAATTTTTCTGCCAATTTTAGCAGGCCTACCTTGCTGGTACACCTGGGCACCAGTTGTCCAAATCTATCCACTCAGCTCAAATTCATCCCTACGGGAGGGCTGAGCCTCCAGCAATTAGGTGCTATGCGCCTTTCCATCCAGTGTCCTTTGAAAAAGCTAGAGCTGCCCGGGCTCCCACCCATCGTGAGTGTCGGCTGGGTGTCCACAGCACAGCGCCCGCCCCTGGCACTTGGAGAGAGCAGCTTGACCCACAAGGTTCTCTGCGAGCACCCTGGATGCGCCTGGCTCTGGTGGCATTGTAGGCTGTCGGCACTTCTGTGTCAACGACATAGAGAAAGGGCAGACCTAATGGGTGCCCAGGCTCTAGCCCAACTTTTTGGCCCCTTTGCCTTGGGCTGAGCCATTGCTTGGCCTTGGGCTGCCTGAGAAGGTCAGCAGTTAAAGGGTGTGGGTCCACTTCCATTCCTACAAAAGAACGGGAAAGGAAAAAAAAATCCATTTGGACTCGCCCGCGGAAAGCAAATTGTGCCAGGGGTATGGGTGACCCCCCCCCTTCACATTCTTTCTGTCAAATAAGGCCTGGGTTAGGCGCTGTTACAGGGTCAACCTGCCAGGATGCTGCACCGGGCATCTGTGAGTTGCCGCGTTCTGCTGGGGCTGGGAACTTCCTTGCCACCCTCTTTTGCCTTTAAAATTATATTAAACTCAAAATTTGTGCTCAAGTCTGCTCTGACCCTGCTTACAGGAGGGCTCGCGGTGAGTCCTGGGTTTTGAGGAGAGGCATAGTCGCCTCTAATCCGGCTGTGCTTTTCAGAAAAGTCACGGAAGCCGCGCTTTTCGCCGTTTTAACCCAGATGTTTTCAGGGTTTGATTTTTATATACTTTAACATTTTCTGCCGCCGTTCTTAAATTTTTCTCTTAGACTTTGGGTTTAACTACATCAGCACAATATTCTCCTTCAAGATAAATATACTGTATTGTGATTCATCCGTGTCTTATTTTGTCAGCAATTACTGCAAAATTAAATGGGTCACTGTGGAAATTTCATTTACTCAACCCCCCGTAATTAACAGTTTGAATACACCTTTTTTACATTGTGCAAAAGTTGTAATTTTCCAATGCATGTTGTGTCTTCCCGATAAAGAATGCTGGTTAAGTTAGATGTGATCATAAGAATTCAAAGCTCTCCCCCCAGCGGAGGGGTGCTGGGCTTTTTCCTAAGACCACAGAAAGCTTGCGTACAAGATCAAACTTTTCTGGATGGTGGAGCTTCATGACTGCTCAAATCAAAATTTACAGAGAAAACACGGGAGAATGGAAGGAGTCTGATTAAGGGACATTCTCAAAGAAACCTTTAACATCAAAATTCCTGGGTTGAGCAGACAAGGCTGCAATATTTGTTGCCTGGAGTGTGGAGGGCAAGGTGAGCTATGACATACTAGGGGCTGGTAATGGGAACCGGCCCATTCTATCTGAAATTCTGAAATTACGCTTCAGCTCTGTGCAGGGTCCATCCAGCCCAAGGGTGTCCATGACCAGGGCTGTGTACAAGAAGCCACATTTGGAGCATGCACGGCCATCTCTCACATTCTCTCTCATTAGCCCCTAAATAAAGAAGGCATCCCTCATAAGAGGAGACAAGTCATAAGGAATTTCTATATGAAGAGGAATAAAGTGAAATCAGAGATGCTATTTTTTTTCTTTACAGGCCATGCCAGTTATTGCAAATTAGATTAGCTACACAGGATGCAATATAAACACGGCACGAGGTTCATGCCTGTGAAAGCCCATCCACTCCAATCTTGCCTTTCATCGGAGCAGCTCACATAAATCACATCTTGTCCTTTAATACACTTTTCAGTGAGATTAAAACATCACTCTGACACAATTTCAAGCCCTTTCAGTCAGGTGCCCTGCTTTACTTCAGAGAGGAGCTAACAGGGAAAGTGGGTCTCCAGGCAGTGGGAAGGGCTTCACTGCCCTGTGAGGGGCTAATGGAAGACCCCTTGGCCTCATCTGAGCCATTCATCTTCCTTCGCAAAGATACAAACCAGCTGGTCCACCAGCAGAAATCAGATTTCCCTGGGGTTGGAGAAAGAAAGGCCCATTGACCTCCTTTTTGGGGCAACACTCTGGACAGGAGGGTTGGAAAAAGATCACAGCCCACCTTCTATGGCCCAGATGCCCTTCAGGACTCTAGACCTTTTTTGAAAAGGAGGTCCAATGGCGGGGGTGGGGGTGGGGAGGAGGGTGGCATGTAGGGTTTCAGGTGGTCTTTAAGTCCTAAATCTTAGCCTAGGAGTGAAGGGGAAAAGAAGCGAGGTTTCTGTAAAATTGTCTAGGGCTTAGAATCAGCACCCCCAGAAATGCCTTCTCTCTCCCTCATTGACTGGCTACTCCTAGGTAGAGAGCACTGACTCGGAATTTCAGAAAGACAAAGAATCCTAGCAGGTGGCTGGAGAGGGATGTTTGAACTCTAGCTGTTTTTGGGCCTGTGCTTGTAATTCAGAATGCCCAGGCATACCTTCTGGAGAGCAGACTGGACACGGTTCACACCCTACCCTCGGACTGGGCAGTGTTGATTCTCTGCTCTCCTTAAGGGCAGCCACTCCAGTCTTCTCTCTCTAGACCCCTGCAGGGTTGGACTCTTAGCTGGGAGAAGCAGGTGAGACCAGAAACCCAGTAGACCACCAGAGGGTTTCTTGCGGAGGCTACTTCTTTCCGTCTCAGTTCGCCTTCCCAGCCACTTACTCAGTCTCCAAGTCCCGAGCCTTTGGCGCTATCTCTTTAGTAGGGCTCAGCAGAAAGCCACCTGGTGACTTTCTGTTCAACTTCACTGGGCATCTGAACATCCTCCGGGAAGTCCCTGTTCAGGTAGAGTCACACAATCTGCTTTGCTCCACCCAAAGAGTCCGGGAGAGAGGGGGCAAATTCCCTTTCCACTCTCTTGAGGACCCTGAATTTGATCACAGTCAATATTCACAGCTCGGTTCAACTGGATTTGTAGCCGATGCTCGTGTTTCCCACTCTGCCATCAGTGGCACCCATTACCAGGCTGCTGGGGATAAGACTACTGAGGACCAAGTAGTCCATCTCCAGCCCGAGCCAGTGAGGAGGAGAGTGTTCCCGGGGTTCATCTGAACCTATTTAGGGTCCATGAATGCAGCTCCCTTCCAACACCAGCTTTTCACAAAGGCGCATCCAGAAAGCGGGCCCCTCCGCACTGCAGGAAATCAATGGCACAAAGCGGGCTTTTAATGGGTTAATTGACTGGAGGCCTCTATCGCGTTCAAACACCTGTTTCCTGCCAGTGGAGGCCGCCTGTCTGGTCCCTGCCTAGGTCGATGCTGCAGGGTCTGCCTCGCCTTGCTCATCAACACTAGGCCATGCCAAAAATCCGTTTCACCTCTGAAAGTCGCGGTATACTTCCATCCTCTGGCTACTCGAATCGGGTTAAAAAGGCAACAGATGAGGGTGGCCAACTAGGTAGGGACCGGAGACTTCTGAGTGCTCGGAAGTTTAACCCAAAGCCGAATGGTGCGCTTTCGCTTAAGGAGGGAGGACGGCGCTACCCAGCCTGGGTCTGTGGGTCAGGGTTACCCCTACCTACAGCGGCCCCCTCAATTGTGCATACTTAGGATCGCTCTCTGGGAGACCTCCTGGAGTCAGCGCGACATCCACAGTGTAAGTTACTGGGCAGCACCCGGTCCAAAGGCACTCTCTGAGTGTCGAGGGCTCCCGGATGATTTTTTTTTTTTTTTTTAAAGTAGCAGAATTAATACAGTCAAGCCTGTCGGTCAGTCAAAGTTAAATTGATTCTTTGCCCAAAACACCTCTCACTAAGTGGCACACGCTTCAACATGTTAATTTTTAGAAGGTTATTTCAACCTGTGGGGGTAAGTTCTTGGCGCTGCGTAGAGTAGTGGCAGAGCCGGCAGCCTGGCCTCGGCAGTGCCAGGGGCGGAGCAGGGGCAGACGACCCCATGGAAGGGGAACCTCCATCCATTAAATCTTGTCCCAGGGCCACTGGCTCGACCTCCCTCCACCTCCACCCCTAAGGGCGATTCCCTGAGACGAGGTGTTGGACCGTTGGGGGATGGCCAATCCAAAAGGCGGAGGACAAGCGAAGAAGTGAATACACAGATGAGAAAATGACCAAAGGACCCGCAAGTCCGTTTGCGGAGGTCATCGCCTTGCCGGACCGCTCCCTATTTAGGCCAGAAGGCTCAAGCACCTCACACATCCTCGCGGACAGTGCCCACAAAGAACCGCGACACCCCCCCCCCCCCGCGCTTCTCCCGCCTACTGACCCTGCCCGGTTGGTAAAGCCCCCGCGCGAGTTCGAGACACACTTACAGTTAGTTCTTCCTGCAGCCCGGCGGGTCCGCACCGCTTGGCCGGCCTGGACCTCCGCAGCCCTGTCTGGCTGCCGGCCGCGTGGGACCTGGGCGTCCCGCAGGCCAAGCGCACGCGCTGAAGCCTGCGGACCCCGGCCCGGCCAAGGCTCCTGGCTACGACGGCGCCCGCGCCACGCACACGCACACTCACACGCTCACCCCCGCTCGCACACTCGCTCGCACAAGCTTCTCGCTCCTCGCTCGGCGCACACACTCACAGACGCACACACTGCAGGCGAGAGAGACAAGAAAATGAAATTTATTATTGATAGAAAAGATTCGCAAGACAATTTCAGGTTATTGTTTCTCTCTGGAAAAGGGGGATCCCGCCACATAATGAAGCGCCTTTTGTGTGGCACTGAACAATACCAAACAAGTATTCTAATAAATAGCCGCGTTTTTGTTCCTGCTCGGCAGTGAATAGAAGGGAGCCGTTGCTTCGCTAGCAGCTGGGACGCCGAGCCGAGCGGGGAGGTGGAGCCGCTGCTCGCCCTCTTCTAGCCGCTCCCCAGCCGGGTCCCCGCCGCTCCCCATTCGCCTTCGCCTGCCGCCCCTCCTGTCCGCCTGGCCACAGAGGTTAGGGACCCTGGGACCTCAGGGACCCCGTACCCTCCCCCAGCGGCGATCGCACCCCCCCGCCCCGTCGTCAACTGTCACTTGTGGCATCCCACGGGCGGCGACTTTCTCCTGGAGCGGCTCTCCCTACCTCTCGTGGGGTGGGAGCGCCCCCGCCCCACTCCTGAGTCAGCCGGGTCATTGCGCGCGCTGGGGGGGGGGGATCTCAACGGCGCACCCCTCCGCCCCCTTCCGCGTCCTCGCTGTGGGCTCTCTGAGTTCTGCTCCCGGCTGGAGCTTTGTTGTCTCACCGAGGGGATACCTTGGCCGTGGGCTTAGCGCCAGGCCTCCCCCGGAGCAGTGAGGGCACCCCACCCCCGACGTGCTTCTTAATTTCCCCTCCCTCCAGTGCTCCCACTACCAAGTGGAGCAACATTGTGTCTAAGGATTAGTGTGTGGGCACAAAGCTCTCCAGGTCCAAAAAAAAAAAGTCGCGGGACCAGGGTCTGGAGTCCGGGTGAGCACTGCGTGAGGAAGACAGGCGAGGCTGCTCAGAAGCTGGTGCGGCAGCAAGGCCAGCGAGTTTGCAGCGGGGTACCATGCCAACACGCTGTCACTCTCTGACATGGTGGGTCCCTGTACCCGGCCTTTGCTGCGAGGCTGAAGCTGCCCTCCAGCCCTCCCGCGCGGGGCTCAGGGGCGTAGAGCAAGAGAGACCCTCCGAGAAGGCGCCCATTGTAGCGGCTCAAACCTTGCTTCCAGTTTCTCTCCGCTAAGGGGTCTCCTTTTCTCCTTAGTTTCCCGACTGTGGGTAGATGTCAGCACTTTGAACTTAAGACCTATACCCTCTTCGACACCTAGGAAATGTTTCAAAAGCAAACTTTTGTTTTTTCCTTAAAGGGATGACCCCAAATTCTGCCCAAAGGATTTACAATTTCCTCACAACCTGAGGAAAAACGTTACTAATATTTTTTTTTTTAATGTACAAACACAGCACATGTGACAGTACCAGGCGTTTGCTCACCCCATGGAGTGCTGTGGGTGTGTATTTATCTGGAGCTCTCTTGTGGACAAACGTACCCCCCACACCCCCCTGCTGGCAGCTGAGGTTTTCAGTAGAATCGTGACTGGCTCTAATCTCAGAGACAAAACCCCACATGACTTTCCCTCCATGGATCTTAATCTAGGCAAGCATTTTGTCATTTGTAAATTATTTCTTAATCGGACTGAGAGATTTCGAAGCGCAATACAGGATTTAGTGTGCTGGGAATCGCCAAAGACTGACGTGTTGTCTAGGAATACTTTCCCTGGCAGCAAGCCCCCCCCCCCCCAAAAGACACAAAGGTCTGACAGAGGAGGATAAAGCCCGGTGGAGTTCCTTGTTTTTATAATCTACTTCTGAAAAACCGCATTCCCTTGGAGTTTAAAATAATTTAGCTCAGTTATTTCAAATGTCGGCAGCACTAGGGAGAGGGAGTTTGACCGGGGAGAAATATATATACATATATATTTTTTCTTTTTTAAACCCGGGTTTGTGCAGGAATCTGGGGGCAGGAAATGCGGAGAGTCTTCGGATTTGGAATCATTCCAGCAGACACGGGAAGCTCTTTCCTTTTGTATGGAAAATGGAAACATTTTGGAATCCAGATTTAAAACTTTGACTTATATTTTACATGTTAAATCATTGAAAGATTGGGTACAACAGTGCATAAAGCCTCAGAACCTGCAAATATTTGAATGGTTTTTGTAAGCGGAGCAGCTGCCAGTCAGCTGGCTTTGACAGGCTGCCACAGTTTTGTCATTTAATAGTGGGTGTTAGCCTAAGTGCAAAACACTCTGGCAAACAGATGTCAAACCGGTATCAATGGGGGTTGTGAAGTGGAGTTTAACCCACATCACAGGGAGCTGGTGTGCACACGGGTCCTCGGTGCAGAAAAGAGGAAGGATTCTACAAGTCATGGCCTGGTCCTGAGCACTGGACATAAAATCTTGGGAGTCTGTCCAAAACAGGACTTGCCTCTCTGCTGCAGGCAGCGGAGAAGCCCTGAATCAACCAGTTTTGCAGGTTGTGGGGGTGGTCAGATGTTATGCCTCTCCCTCTATTCCCTATGCAGTCCCCAGCTCTGGTTCTCCAGACCATGGTGTTTGCAAATCTGGGACACTGCAGAGAGCTTGGTGCCCATGCTCCACTGCAACAGGCCTATCTTGGCTTTAGGAGGATGAATGTGTCTGCAGAAACCCCCAAAAGGCCTGTGGTTGAGGCAAAGCATACAGCAGGTCTAAGGCCAGCCTAAGACCATGCCACAGCCAAGGAGGCCTGGAGCCTAGTGCAAAGTGGCTGTTTTAGCATTATTTTCCTAGTCAGAACTGGGCTTCTGAGGCAGACCTGGCTTTGTCAACTGCTGTGGAAGGGACCAAAAGAACGCTAGGTTCTGGATTCAAGGATTTGAAAGAACATTATTCAGGTTTCCAGAGCCCAGCCTTACACAAGGATCTTCTTCTAAAGGTCTGAAGGGCCAGCCAGACATAAAGGCCTTGCTCTTAAGTGAGGCTGCACAGAAAAAGCAGCTGGAGGTAAACCCTGTGGCTTTTGTATTTCTCCTTTGGGGACTCTAATACTTGGACTGGGTTCATGGGTTAGGGTGTCTACACTCTCTCCTCCATCAGAAGAGGATTATTCAGTAAGAACTTGAATCTCAAGGCTTTGCTTCTAAAAACTCTGTCCAATTCATCTTCTGGTAAAGTTTAGCTTATACACTGGATGCCAGCTACCAGCTATCAGCTACAGTCTCCCATGGCCCCAGGCCGTGTGACCCATGACACAAGATGATTGATAGGTGGACTTCTACAGTTTTGCACTTAGCATGCATTGTTCTTCACTTTGTCCCCCTGTCCTACCAGCTCCTCATTTCCATTTCATTTTTTTGAATTTACGTATGGAGTTTGAAGGTGGGAGTAAAAGTTTTAGATTGTACCACAAAATATGGCCTAAGAGGAATTAGGAGTTCTTGGGGCCTCCCTCCAGGAAATTGGGCTCCTTATGCTGCACTGTCATGCATGCATGAGTTTATGTGTGCATGCGTGTGTGTGCATGTGTGTGGTGTGTGTGAGCATGTGTGTGGTGTGTGTGCATGTGTGTGGTGTGTGTGTGCACACACATGCTTGTGTGTATGTGTGCACATGTGTATACGTGTGTGCGAGCGTGCATGTGTATGTGTGTGCATGCACGTGTGTACATGTGTGTGATATGTGTGTGTACATGCATGTGTGCATGTGTATGTGTGTGCTTGCGTGCATGCGTGCATGCCTGTGTGTTACTCTGGAAGAAGATAGGTTTTCTGGCCAGTGTCTACCTTGCAATAAACAATGACCAGAGCCTTGTCATTGTAAATTTCTCAGATCTGTTCCTTCTTGGGCTGGGTGAATAATGAGCTGACATGGATCCTCCTGGTTCCTTATGGTTTCTTTAAAGGACTGCAGTAACATGACTCATACCCCTTCTCTAAACATATAGAGTATTACAGTGGCCAATGTACCTAGTTTTAATGATGTTTTAATAGAATAGAAAAGAAAAGCAGACCTATAAGAGTTTGTTTTCTTTTTAATTAAAAAAAAATCTGAGACAAAGTTTCTGTGTTCTAGAACTCATTCTGCAGATCAGACCGACTTCAAACTCAGAGATCTCTCTGCCTCTGCTGCCTGAGATTTAAAAGGCATGCAGCACCATAAATGGCCAATCTATGAGGTTTTTAAGAGGCAGTTTCCTCTGATCCACAGGATTAATTGATTCTGAGTGTACCCATGATACACACTTTCACTTTTTGTCTGCGGTCTTGATCACATGTCTCCCATAGTACAATGCTTTCCTAGATGGAGAGGTTGAAACAGGACCAGGGTCCCTTTCAGCAGGTTCCCTGATTAGTGTCAGCAGCGAGAAGAACATCTGAGCCTATCACTGGGTAAAAGTGAAAAGGAACAGATGTTCACTAGGTACACTTCTTATGCATGAAGGATGCAAGTCTTCAGGAGGAGGGGACAGTGACACCTGCTCAGTGTCCCCATGTGCAGTGAAGATGCTGTGCCAGAACCATAGGGCTCCAGGTTAAACATCTTGGGGTTCAGCAAACCCAGAAGGGTTAGAACCCTGAGGTCAGAGATTTGAAGGCTACAGATGATACAGGAAGGTGAAGAAAAGCATCCTTGAAGATGGCCAGCACCACCTCATTCTCTCTCTCTGTATACATGAGAGTGTGGTGCTCATGGGCGCAAGTACCTATCTTCTTACTGTCTCTTTCTTTTTCCTCCCCCTCCCTCTCTTCCTTCTTCTTTCCTTCCTTCCTTTCAAGTCAGAGCTAATCAGGTGTATTTTTTTCGACTTCCGGTGTATTTTTTTTTTACTACTCACAACAATAGAATAAATTCTGTCTTCTCCAAAATAATAATAATAATAATAATAATAATAATAATAAATAATAATAATAATAATAAATAATCTTTACTTGTAAGTTCTATGTACCACCCTACATCCTATTTTCAAAGAATCTCAGGTATCCCAGGCTATCCCAGGATAGCCTCAAAGTCAGTATGTGGGGAAGAATGTTCTCAAATTCTCCATGCTTATTTCTTCAGAAGTTTCAAAGCTGAGACCATAAGTTTGCATCTCCATTCCTGGCTCCCCAGCTGCCATGCTTTACTAGACATAACAGCCTTGTGGACCTGTTTTCCGAGTTCATCTAGTGGTGGTCACATGGAGCAAATCCGCAGGTTTGCTGAGTATCTGTCTTTGTGTTTTGCTTGTTTGTTTTCCTAGACAGGGTTTCTCGGTGGAGCCCTGGATGTCCTGGAACTCACTCTGAAGACCAGGCTGGTCTCTAACTCACAGAGGACCTGCCTCTGCCTCCTGAGTGTTAGTATTTAAAGGCGTGAGCCATCACTGCCTGGCTATATCTTCATGTTTAGTTGGACACAAGACACAGCTTCTCCCTATTGCTCCTCCTCTTTACACTCTCGGTTCTCAACCCGTATAGCAAACCAGACGGAACCAGAACCAACCCAAAGACTGTTGAACTGGAATGAAACTAATAACTTAAAACGTTCTCTGATTCAGAGCTGGACAGGGCTGGCCCTCTACTTCCTTCCCCTTGAATCTAGAAGCAACGCTTTCACAATGGGAAGGACTTCAACGAAGGACCATGCACTGTCAGTGGTGAAGGACTCAAGCCCTGTCCAATAGGGCGAATTCTCAGATATAGGTATATTACATGTAATGTGATATAAACAGCACAACACAGTGTTAACAATGTTAATGATACACAGAACTATATAGTGTGTTAATAAAAGGCCTTCTCGATTATTAATTGAATTTCTTTTGGAGACAGGGTCTCATGTTATCCAAGTGGGCTTTGAACTACCTATGCAACCAAAGATAACTGTGAACTTCAGATCTTTCTGACTCCCAAGTGCTGAGATTGCAAGCATGTACCATTATACCAGTTAAATTATTAATGGATTAATGTGTGTGTGTGTTGGCACACATTATACCACAGTGTTAATGTGGGAGTCAAAGACAACTGTGGGAGTCGGGGAGCTGGGTCTCAGGTTGTCAGACTTGGTAGCAAATGGCTTTACCCATTGAACCATCTCACTTACCCAGTTAATTTATAATTAAGACAGATTTATTAAAAACATTAAAACGAGACCTTTCTAATGCTTATTGACTGTGCTTATTATCACTATAGGTGGAAATGATATTAGTGTGAAAAAGTCTTGACCTGCCTTCCAAACTTTTTTTAGTCTCTGGAAGGAGGTCACAGAATAGGATCTATAGTTACCTGGAATAGTGGTTGAAACTCCCACAGGTGTTGGCATATTTGTTGATAAATGAAGAAATGGTAGAGTGGACATTTGTAAGACAGTCTGTGCCAAAGCCTGGCTTTGTTCCATGCTGTGTGACTGTAGTTGACTTCTTTAGCATCCCTAGTCCTAAAGCTGAGACCTCACACTGCAGTGTTTTAAGAAACTAAGGACATGTCTGATGAAAACCCTGGGCCCTTTTGCTCACAGCACCTTTCCTGTGCTCGCATTCTTCATCCACACCCGGGTCTTCTTTAGTGCTGAGAAACAGTGCAGAGGGATCAAACCAGGAACACTGCTTCTCTGGGGAGATTCCATAGCCTCGCCTGGGCAGCATGCTATGGGAGGACTGCCTCCATGCACCACCAGTGTCTGTCTGCAGTGACTGAACACTCTGGCTAGTCTTCATGTCTCAATGAGCACTCCAATCTGACATGAGAGTTCCCTTTCTTGAGGACTTCTTAAACATATGCCATCTATGGTAACAGTAGGGCACCTGATTACATACTGTCTTATATTCAAACTATCTTTTTGTTTGTTTGCTTCAAATAAAAGTGCTAGTATCTTAAGGTCTATACTAACCCTATTGATAAAGGCTTATTTCTTTATGTGAATTCATAGTTTACATGTCATATTTTATTCATAGAAACCCTTTATTTGTTCAGTTTTTTGTTCTTGCTTTCAGACATTCATCCACGCATTCATTTACCCATTTACCCATTCTCCTATCCATTCACTTATCCATCCATCCATCCATCCATCCATCCATCCATCCATCCATCCATCCACCCATCCACCCATCCATATAGCCATCCATTCATCTACTCACCAATCCACCCACACATCCATCCACCCATATATTTATCCACTCACCAGTCCATCCATCCATATAGCCACCTATCTACATATCTGTTCACCCACCTATCCATATATTCATTATCTCTTCACCTACCCATCCATTCATCTATCCACATAGCTCTGTCTGTCTTTCTGTCTATCTATCTATCTGTCTATCTATCTATCTATCTATCTATCTATCTATCTATCTATCTATCTTCTATCTGCCCATCCATCCACCCAGTGCATCTATCCATCCATCCATCCTCACATCCACCTTGTAAATATTTGTGGATCACCTACTATTTGGCAGGTATTATCCCAGGCCTTGGGATAAAACGGGGGAGCTAAAAGCAGGTCCCTAGAGAACCTGGAGAGACTTGTAGGTTGGTTTGGTGGAGTCGTTTCTCTTTATACTTCTTCGCAGTTTTGTGCTTTGTTTCTGGGGATACCTTTTCTTTTTCCCCCTGTTTCTCCTCTGTGACCACATAGCAAAGATGAGAATTCTTGGACAGAAAAATCTTGCTTTTTGTTGCCCTGTCTGTAAGCTTATGAGCTGCTGAGGCCTCTGAGTGATTCAATTTGAATCTTAGTCACACCGTGCCCACTGGGTTAAGCAATAGTAGATACACTGGCAGGATACTGGGCAGCTTACATCTGCTTTTTGGGACCTCAACTTTTCAGGGTCAAAAACGAAACTGCATCACTTATTTGCTAGGTCCATTTTCCAGATCAAATGTCCAGTGGGATATTCTATCATTGGTTAAGCCTTCAGGCCTCAGTTTCTTAATCTGAGTGCAGAAATAGACCCACCTCACAGGGGCACACATGTGGGGAAAGGGTCAGGAGTACCCCATGTGTCAAGCCCTGGTCACTGTGGGGACTGCCCCATCTCACCCTGTGTCCATGGGCACTAAATGGTCAGGACACAGAGGGGCACTGCACTCTTTGGGCACACGCCTCCTGTTACTTAAATTCTACAGCTCTGGCAGAGTACTGGGTATTAGGAACTCAAAGAGTGATTTCATAAAGAAAAAAAAAGTGTAGTTTATACCAAAATGGAATAAACCCCCTTTGAGCAACAACAATCTGCATAAATGCTTTAAGAAAGCCTATAATTATGATAAAAATGTTGCTCAAAGTTAAAATTATGAAGCAATCAAGATTTATAAACACTCTCTCATCGACTTTTAATCATTCTTTCTTTTTTATATACAAACTGTACACAATATATGGCTGCAATATATCTTGCTATACATTTTATTTTCAGTAATTTAGCTGAGTAAAACGTATGTGATGTGACACTGAACAGCTAGGTTATATCTACATACGATGATGGGCGTGTAGCTGTTTCTAGAGTGTGCATGGTTATTTTTCCTTCTGCAGTCTTACACAGGAAAAAATGCATGCCTTTGCTGTAGCAGAATCTCATTAAAAATTCTAACTCACATGGCTTTTTTTTCCTTAAAAAAAAAAAAGCAGTTCAGAAAGTATGACCTGGGTGTAAATATTAATTACCTCTTGCCTAAGAGAAAATATTTTAATCACTAATTAATTGAAGATGAAATTGGTCATCATAATCAATATTTGTTTATGTTGGCAAAAATTTTCCTATTTTGAGCACCTGAAAATAAGCAATTAGGTAGCATGTGGAAGGATGGCTCAAAACATGAGCTATAGATACTATATTTGAAACTTTCTTTAATAATTTAAAATGTTTACGCTCAAATTACAGAGTGAAACCTAGGATAAATCTCTCTTTCTTTCTCTCTCTCTCAGCCCAGGAACCTCGAACATATAGCCTATACGCACATACATTCTCTCCACTGCGTCAATACTTGCATAGGCATTTCTTACTATATAAAGATTCCCAATAACTGAACAATGGCAAGTGGCAAGGAGCATCTGGCAGCTGGTATGTGTTATCTTGTGGTCTCTCCTCAACCTCTAGAATATTTTTAATCCTCGACACCAACTCTCCTGTGTCCTACCTCCCTCTGAGTACTGGACAAACTCACTTCACTCTAGAATCTTCACCCTTCCCCCAAGAAAGCTAAACACAGCTACAGATAATGGTCTGTCAGAGCACAAGGACTCCTGGTATGGGACAGCAGCCAGGCAGGGCTCCCTCATCTGGAGATTAGAAGAGGAGGGAAGAACCAGCCTAGGCCCATAGAACATAGATTATTGGAAGGTCCTTTGCCCATTTTCACATGTTCTGAGAAGTTTATTTCCTCTGGCTTTGGGGAGGTTCATTCAGAACAGGTGATATACAGCTTAGGATTCTGGCATCCAGCAGAGTAACATGGTTTTCCAGACTCTGTAGTCCTGGGGACACTGTGGTCTGGCTCCTCTTCTCAAGGATGGAATGGCGGATGTCACCAGGACGCTATCACCTGTCCTGCCACACGTGGTTTTTGCTGTAGATGTCCCCTCCACCCCTGATATGCCTCTCCTACCCAGAGTCTGCTCTCCCTGCCTTGCCACAGAGTCTCCTTCATCCCTTTGGCTGTGCAATGGATTTAGGTCCTGCCTTTTCACTTCCCATGCCACCTCTCTAAAAAGCCATTCTCCCAGGCAGCACTGGGGTATGGGCTCTCACTGTACTCTGCTTTTAACAGTGTCCATTATGGTTCCAGCCACAGCTTTACTTTTATGGTTGTTCAGATGTGTTTTTTCCTACACTGTGAATTTCACATGTGTGAATATCTCAGCACTTGTTCTGGTCTATGTTTCCAGTGCCAAGAATGTTGGCAAATGCACTCTGTCTACTGATGGACAAGGATGAGTAGCAATGAGTAACTGCTACACTAAAGTGTTTGGCATAAATGCCACCCAATTGCAAAGAACAGTGGGAGGCCACCATGTCCTAGCAAGGGATAGCCATTTGCCATACATGATCACGGAGAGACAGATCATGAACTGAGCTGTGGACAGTAAGCTGCCTAAGGACAATCTCCTGTCTGTGGAACAGAAGGCAGAAACCCAAAGAGAGTGTCTTAGTTGAGTTTCTATTGCTCAGAAGAGATACCATGACCATGGAAACTTATAAATGAGAACATTTAATTGGGAATGCCTTACAGTTTCAGAGGTTTAGACCATTATCATCATGTAGCATGGCAGCATGCAGGCAGACATGGTGCTGGAGAGGGAGCTGAGAGTCCTACATCTTGATCCACAGGAAGTAAGAAGTGAACTGAGACATATTTCCTCCAACAATGTCATGCTTACTTGAATAAAGCCACCCATGCCTCTTAATAATGCCACTCTTTATAAGCCTATGGGGGCCAATTACATTCAAATTACCACAGAGAGATAGCAAGAAGTAGAGTTCTGGGTCCCTAGAGCAGATAGGCTATATAAGTGACACAGTAGAGACTGACATTCAGCACTGGGGTCTTCATAGGGTCCATCCTGAGGCTGTGGCTCAAGAAGAAGCTTTCTGGGCCAAAGGAAGACTAATCAAATCTAGCTGGGAGTTGATAGTGAAGTATGGAAACTGGAGGTTGAATAGGGGGGGGGGACACTGTCAGGTTTGATGCTAAGGCCGATGGAGTTGACTAGAAATGCCAGGAAGCCCTTTGGAGGGGGAATCATGTGTGCTCACTGCTGCTAGCCTACAAAGACATGGAATAGGATGGTGGTCAAGTATGACCAAGTGAAAGAGTCTGGAACACTTTGGGCTTCCACAGAGAAAGCAAACTGGAAGCCTCACTCAAGGTGATTATTTCGTGACCAACTGCCTATTATCTTGGTAGCTGGTACCAAGAATAGGAAGATCACAGAGCCCAGGAGCACATCCGTAGAATTTCATATTGATTTCTGGTCATCAGACAGACTGAGATATACTACATGATCCACAGTCAAAAAGAAAGAGACAGGAGCCAGTTACAGTCACCAGCGATGTATTACACTTGACAAAGACTATAATGAGTCTTTCTAACATCCTCAAAGAACAGAAGGAAACTGGAGAATTAACAAGTGGGACAGAGTGGGCATCCCAATGCAGAAGTGGAAATGATTAAAAAGCCAAGTGGAATGGATAGAGCTTTAAAAAGCATAGTTACTTCAGCATAAAAAAGGCACCAGGCAGCTCCATAGAGAAATGTAGATAGTGAGATGTGCTGAGTTCTCTTTTTCTCCTAGAAAAATAATGGTCAGATCGTTGTCTTATTTTAGATCCTAAAACCCAATCAGACTTCACTCAATTAAAAAAAAAAAAAAAGATTTATGACTTATCTAGTATACAGTCCCCTCAGGCCAGAAGAGGGCACCAGATCTCGTTACAGGTAAATAAGAGTCACCATGTGGTTGCTGGGAATTGAACTCATGTCGAATGCTCTTAGCCTCTGAACCATCTCTCCAGATCCAGACTCCACTCAAGAGCAGGTAAAAATCTATAAATAGTAATGTCAATGCCAGGTATGTTGTAGGTAAATGACATATGAATAGTCAAAGGGAAAATGTGGAAATGAGACAGGGAGACAGGACATGTAGGGAATTATAAGTTGCCAACCTAGGAATCTGTGGGGACCAGGATATAGGAAAGGCATCGATATACTGACGTAGCCAACACCAAGTCCACAGGAAATGGAAAAATCCTTGGGAAGATGGCTGAGATGTGTGGCATCAGGAAAGCTGGCATTGCTTAGAGGCAGTGGACCTGCACCATAGGATGCTGAGGGGTACCTTTCCCCAAAGGAGGGCATGGCATCAGATAGAAATGAAGGGTTTTCTCCACTAATACACTTATGAGATAACTGGGAGAGCTCATAGATCCTATGTGGAGTCAAATCCTTGGCCTTACTAATTTCTTTGTTTGTTTTAAATAAGGGTCATATTCTGTAGTCCCACCTGTCCTTAAACGCTCAACAATCATCCTATCCCAGTTTGTTGGAATTCTAAGTGTGAGCCAATAACCAGCTTATTAACCTACAGAATGTTTGCTTATATACAAAGCAAAACTCAAGCCTGGAGCAGAACCACACCATATTATGAACAAAACATTTCATCATAATGCAAGTTATAGCACTGAAGGCTTCTAGAATACTCAGCCCACAGTGAATTTGTTACTCAGTCTTTTAAGTTTTAAAACAGAGTGCTTGTTGTTACATTTCTAGCCAGAAACTAGCTCTGCCAAGGAGTTAAGTGAGGTAATCATCCAGCCTCTCTTATATTGTGAGATGATTTACTCTCTCTGTCTCAGTTTCCCAGCTAGGGGAAACATCTGTCCCACTTTAACAAAGTGATGCTTGTGTGTAATGGGTTCACTGTCATTTCCTCACTGCTTACTCTAAGGGCAAATTTCAGACCAAATAATTACTTGGAAGCTGTGTGGCATGGCATGTTCTCTCTCTCTGACTCTCTGTCTGTCTGTCTGTTGTGTGTGTGTGTGTGTGTGTGTGTGTGTGTGTGTGTGTGTGTGTGTGTGTGTGTGTGCTGAGTACTTAGAATTGTCATAGTAGGCATGTGCTGTACCACTGAACTAAACCTTAACTCTTACATTAAAAGAAATAGAAAAAACTTCATCAGGAAGTTTATATACTTTATATACATGTGGAGTGGTATGTGTGTGGACCAGATGACAAGTTGAAGAAGCTGGTTCTCTCTGTCTACCACAAGCATATATATATCATGGGGATCAAACTCAGGTCACCAGGTTTAGTGATTAAGTGCCTTTACCCACTGAGCCATCTACCTGGCCAAAGATATTTATCTCTGTATCTATCTACACACACACACACACACACACACACACACACACACACACACACACACACACACACACACACACCCCACAGTGGTAACAGCTGAACACCCACTGAAGACTTTCTCAGTTACTCCTTTTTCCTGTTACTTTTTCTTTACTTCCCATTATTGGTCATAAAGCTTTCCCATAATAATTGAAGGAATCTTTCTAGTTTTGGTTTTGAGTTTTCTACTTTGAATAAATTGCAACCTGGAATGAAAGCAAGCAAGCAGCATAATTGGTTTCAGTAAAAAGAATATATACTCATGGAATTCATACAGTGTGGCCTTGGAGGTATTTTTCATTCAAAATTATTTTAAAAGATGGCTTGTTCTCTGAAGTTCAGTGTAATGGTTTATCCAGTCAAGTCAGGACAACTAACATTGCAATCTCCTTAAACATGGATGGTTTCTTTGCATCAGGAACTTGGGACTCTTCCCTTTTTGTTCATCACATACATAACCTGAATTGGAAACAACAGAGCCTGCTGTGCTGTGATCCATCATCCCAGCCCCTAATGACCAATTCTCTCCTCTTGACTTGTAGGAGGTCATTTTTTTACCTTTCACACATGGGAATGATCACACAGAGAATTAACCTTCTGAGCCTGGCTTATTTCACTTAACAGTTTCCTCTAACTCTGTCTATGTTGCCACGTGTGACAAGGTTGCTTTCCATGGCAGGATAATATCCCATTGTATGCACACAACATGTTTTCTTTACCAGTTTATCTGTCTCTTCAGGTAATTTGTTGTATTGCAGTCTGTCTTTCCCCCTTTTCATTAGTTCCAATGATGCTTGTTTTATATAATTGAGTATTCCATATTAGAAGCATGTATGTTTAGGACTTTGAGTTTCTATTATTGTATTGATAACTTTATATGGTGACTCTGTTTCTTTTTATAGTTTTTAAAGAACACTTTGTCATATACTAAATATAGCTGCTCCAGCTTGCTTTTGACTTTTTTTTGTAAAGAATTATTTTTCACTTTCTATTTGTATGTCCTTGCCAGGGGAAGTGAGTTTCTTGCTGGCAGTATAACATTGAGTCCCTCCTTAGTACACTCAGCCAGTCTAATTAGTTAAGTTGGGGACTTCATCTGTTTGCATTTAGGATTATTTTTGATAGTTAAGGAATTATTTCAGTCATTTTGGGTTTTTTTCTATGTTTTTGTACATTTCCATTCTTCTCTTGTTCATGTTTTTGTTTTAGTGGGTTTTTTTGTACTGATAAGGTTTCATTCTCTTTTGTTTATCTGATCTGCTGGTAAATTTTATAC
Source organism: Phyllotis vaccarum (assembly GCA_033318265.1). Classification (NCBI taxonomy): domain Eukaryota; kingdom Metazoa; phylum Chordata; class Mammalia; order Rodentia; family Cricetidae; genus Phyllotis; species Phyllotis vaccarum. The sequence goes on along the minus strand of JARWLC010000002.1, from coordinate 125,185,494 downwards.
TTCACATTTTTTATGATAACAATTTTTATCTACTTTGTCTTGTGGTACCTATATCCTTTAAGTATTTATTGCAAGACTGCACAGTGGCACTTAATCCCTGCCCCTTTTTCTTATTCTTTAAACTATTCTTTTCTCATTTCATTTTGAAAGACAACTTTTTACTGAGTCTAGTATTCTAGTTATCAAATTTGGTTGTTTTTTTTTTTCCAGGAGTTTGAATATGCCTTTTCATTCCCTCCTGGTCTGAAAACTTCTGCTGTTTACTCTAACAGGGATTCCCTTATAGATCTATAAGATGAGATGATTTCCCCTAAAAGAATTTTGTCTTTATTTTGGACTTCTGATAGTTTGTTATTGTATTCCTCAAAGATGACATCATTTCAGTCTTTGGAGCTTCCTTGATGTAAAGTGTAACTTTTCTATGTTTTGAAAAGTTCTACATATTAGTTATCATAGATGTATACAGCCTTTCCCTCCCTTTTTGGAGTACCTACTTTTAATATGAAAGTTTGATTATCCAACAATGTATCATAAATCTTACAAGCTTTCTTTAGCCACTTAAATTTACGTTTCTTTCATTTAAAAATTTTTGTTCTGTTTTTGATCTGATTAGATCATTTAAAAAGAACTTCAGTCTTTAAAAAGAATGAAAAAAATGAAGTTCTTTTTAAATGAAGTTCATAGGCAGTGAAGTTCATAAGTTATTCTTTCTTGCCTGATAGATACTGACTGCTGCTAAGGCTACTTACTGGATTTTAAAAAAAATTGACTTCTTCAGTTATAAGTGTGTGTGTGTGTGTGTGTGTGTGTGTGTGTGTGTTTATGTGCACGTGTGTGTGTTTATGTGCACGTGTGTGTGTGCATAGGCCACCACCTATTTTGTTGGTTTTTGTTTGTTTGTTTTGAGGTAGGGTCTCTCTTTGGCTTGGGACTCAGTAATATACTGAGACCACAGAATCTACCTGTCTCCCTGTCCAACATTGCGATTATAACCATGCAACGCTGCACCTGGATTTTTGACCTGGTTCTTGGGGTTGTACTGAGAACCTTGTGCTTGTTCGTTGGGCACTTTACCAACTAAAATCTCCTTTGCCCAGTTCTAAGACTGATTCATTTCTGTGACCTGTCTCCACTGCATTTCTTAAACTGTGTATGAAGTTTGTTCAAAAATCACTAAATTGTCTGGTATCTTGTCGGGCTCCCTTTTAAAAATCAATTTTAATTACCTCCCAAGGAACTATCAGTTTTGTTTTCTCTGGTGTCTGTTCCAAATTCTTTTGGAGATTTCATGTTCCTTTGCTTTTTTATGCTTGTTTTTCTGTGTTAATATCTGCACAGCTGACAGTTCCATGTTCATGGGCCACATAGGATGGTGCTTCTTTGGTGGGCTTGGGTAGGTGCATTGTGGCATGTCTTAGTTTAAGAGTGGGACATGTTACGTCTTGAGAGCTCCTTGTTGTACTAGTGGGGCCCAGTGCACCCCTGTTAGTGCCTCTGGGATTCTTTGGTTCGCTAAGCCATTCACGGTGAAGGAACACAGATACCACCAGGGCCATAGTGGGGGTTATCAAGGGTACTTGAGTTGATCCCTAGTGACACTCCTCCACCAACAAAGCCACACTCTGTAATATTTTCCAGACAGTATCACCAACTGGAGATCAAGTATATGAGCCTATGGGGGCCAGTCTCATTCTAACTACTACACTACGTATGTCTGCATGCATGTGTATGAATATGTATGTGTTTGCCTGCCTGCATGCTTATACAGCAATATATGTGTGTGCTCATGTATATGCATGTGTGTATTTGCATGTGTGTATGCATATACATATACATGGACTGTGTACATGTGTGTACGGATATGTGGGCATGTACACTCACACAAATGTGTATGTGCAATATACATGAACACACATGTAGAGTCCAGGCATGCATTTTCTTCTAAGAAGATGCATTTACAATGGTCCCCACCACCACCAATCCCTAGGACTATGCTTTCTACTTTTTTTTTCTTTTTTCTTTTTCTTTTTTTTTTTTTTTAAGGTGGCCATGGAATACTCTCAAAAACTGAAGTTCTTCAATGTATATAAAACTTGAGAACATCTGTTTTATATAACAGCTATAATAGACTATTATATTAAAAGACCACTGATGAACTAAGTCTTATTTGGCTCGTGCAGACAATTTTGCTTACATTTAAAGAATAACAAGTGTATGATCAGATATTATTTTTTATTGGTACAGTCACAGAGCTTTTTAATACCCTCTTGATGCCATTCAGGGGTTGTCCTTTGAACTCTTCATCTTGAAAATTAAACGCCCTGCAAGCATTAGCTCAGTAGCTGAGGCTGGAGGAAGACCAGACTCTTGGTCCCTTTACAAATTGAATCCCTCCAGGGCAAAGCCATGTGGTTCTCCATCAGGTTTTCAGATTTTCCTCAGAGTCTGGTATTTCCTGGAAGAGTATAAGGCAGTCTGTGCACCACACTGCATTGTGGAGGCTCATCAACGGATCCCCAAACAGAAGGGAATAAAAATTTTTAATTATTGTTTTTGATGCTTTTCTGGAATGTGTGCTTAAACTCAGCATTTTTCACAAAGATTGATGGTTTTATGTTTTAAAATAATAATAAAATGTATTATGGTGTTCTCCCAAGCCCACTATCTAAGACAATCCCTGAGTTATTTCAGGGTCAGAATCCTTTATCTCTCAGCTGAGTATGTAAATATTTACATTTTCAATGCCTGCTCACTTACTGCCATCCCATGCTGCTTTGTCCTTGAGAAAGAAAGAAAGAAAAAAAACCAACTAGTTTCTCTGATTAAAAAGTATAAACTTGCTTTCAAGTCTATGTACTTCCTAAAATAGGCAGCCAATGGCATTGACTCTCCCTCTTTAGGCATTGCAGGGGAAAGGAATGTGAGCAAATACCGAGGGAAGACTGTTGGGAAGCAGAGGACCGAGGTTACAGCCACAGAGTGGGCTAATCAGCCTCAAATTGGGTTTACTTTTCCTCCCTGGATTTCTCCAGCCATTATTTACAAGCTGTCAGATCTTATGGTTGAAGTGATTTGTACAGAAGAGGCGTCAAGAGCCTATTTATTTATTTATTTATTTATTTATTTGTTTGTTTGTTTGTTTGCTTGTTTGTTTGTTTGTTCGTTCGTTCGTTCATTCATTCATTCATTCATTCATTCATTCATTCATTCATTCATTCATTCATTCATTTATTTATTTATTTATTTATTTATTTATTTATTTATTTATTTATTTATTTTGGCTGTTTGTAGCTGCTGCTCAGTTCCTGACCAACTTTCTCTGCTTATAGAAAAGATGAGAACGCCATCCTTCCCAGTCGGTCAGGCCCGGCTTTGAATCAGAGCGGAGCCCCTTTCATTCTACGCTCTGGGTTGAATTATCACATATATCCAGGTCACAATTTCCATGTCCTTAAAATACAGATAATAGCAGCATGACACGTGCAGGGAGAGCAGCTGGATAAGAACACTGCTAGCACTTGGAAAAATCTTAAAGAGCTCTGGGAGAAGTTTTCTAAATGAAAGATTTGTAAGTAGGGCTTTATCCACACTTGAATTTCACGCTGAAGGAAGAGTTACTTCCAATACTATCAGACAAGGTAATTCCCAATAACTCTCCCACAGATGGTACTCCAAGAAGCCAGGCAGATATAAAATAAACAAAATAAAAATTTAAAGCCACAAAGTGGAGCAGGAACACATTAAGTAAGGTCTAAGGAAACTTTTTGAGAAGAGCTTGAACCTGCCAGGGACCAGCTAGGAACTGGTCCAAATGCTGTTCACCCAGCCGATGACTTTCTGATGCCACATGCTCAAAGTTCTCTGTGGGGAACATAATTCCCCCACCAAGGAACATATGACCCACAAATAGGCATGCCAACATCTGTACCCTCAAGCAGTTCCCCAACCCTTCCAGTAAAGCCATCTCCTTTGGAGCGTGCCCTTGTCTTTTCACTGGTTGATGTCCAACAAAAGCCCTTTCTTTTTGCAAAAATCGAGTTAGCAATAGCATTGTCTTCCATGCACGATAGGCAGTTTCAGCTCAGTATCGAGGGAATTAGCAAGACTGCAGAAAATAGCCGCACCAAAATCTGGAAGAGGCCTGAGTCCAGAGATAAGAGCCTGGCATATGAGGTCATTTGGGGTTTGGGAACTGACTGAAGAAAAAAATGTGAATGAAGCCTGGACCATGGCAGGTGCTGTAGAGTTTAAGGGTTGAGTTCGCATAGCATCCTTCAGGGCTGTACTGAAGGAGTGAGGTTAGGGTCCTGCTGTGGTTTAATATCCCTCAGGTCCAGAGTCCTGGTCCCCACTGAGGAAGAAAACTTCAAGTCTAGACTTTTGGAATAATTGGTCCTAGACCACTTCTTCTCAAGGTGTATTACAGAAGCATAAAGAATTCCCTTCAAGAAAGACACAGTCCTGGGCCTCACTTGATTTTAATTACTCTGAAGACATACCTAATGAGCTCAGAGCCTACGATCATCAGACACAAAGAGATAGGACATAGAGAATGGTCAGGAACAGGAACTGCTAAAACCAGAACCACTGTGACCCAAAGAAGAAAATAATGTCAAGAGGGCGTTGTGATTTGTATATAATCTGAAAAATTGAAAGGAAAACTATGATCACACAATTAGGAATTCCCAGAGGGGCTGGGGATATGGTTAATGTAATAGAGTGTTTACCTAGCATGCACGAAACCCTGGTTCCACTCCAGCACTGCATAACACAGGTGTGATGGTACACATCAGTAATTCTAGCAGTCGGGATGCAGAGGCAGGAGAATTGGAAGTCTAAGTTCTGCTTATACATAGTGAGCTTTAGGCTAGCCTGGGCTACATGAGACCCTGTCTCAAAAGGAGAGTCCCTGGACACACTGAAGACTGAATTAGATGCAATTAGAGAGAAAGACAGTGAGATGGGATGCTCTGAAGTATGTCCTGAAGTCATCAGGACAAAGAGCTACACACTGAGTGTTAGCGCAACTTCATCTGTGGTGTTATAGGGTAGAGAAGAAAAAAACCAGACAAAATAGTAATGGTGATCTTTTCCTGAAAGGAAGATTTGGAAGGATGTTCCAGTAGGGTAGGGTGAGGTTGGCAGACTGAAGCAATCTTAGCGAGATACACAGCTCTCTCAGCTGGACTGGTAAGCAACAAGGCAGCAGTGTGGTTACCAACATCAACAAGTGTGTCTGGTCTATGAATTTTGCATCTTTTATTTTGTTTTTTAATTTAAATTTTATATATATTGCCTTTTGCCTGCATGTATGGTTGTGCATCACAGGTGTGCCTGGTGCTCTCCAGGGCCAGAAGAGGATATTGGATCTCCTGGAGCTGGAGTTGCAGATGGTTGGGAGCTCTCATATGGGTACTGAGAATTGAACCTGGGTCTTCGAGAAGAGAAGAGATGCCAATGGTCTTAACCACTGAGAAATCTCTCTAACTCATTGCATGCTTTTCTTAATTGACCTTTAACAAAATTTGTTGGGTGAACGCTAAGTAGAGCTGTATGAAGAAAAGGAAACATGTCTTCCATCACCTTGAGGGCCCCTGATCCCCTCTTCTTCTCTTTTGTTTCTTTGAATCAAGGTTTCTCTGTGTAGTTCTGGCTGTCTTGGACTTGCTCTGTAGCCCAGGCTGGCCTCCAACTCACAGAGTTGCCTGGCTCTGCCTCCCAAGGGCTGGGATCAAAGGTGTATGCCACTATGGCCTGGCTTCACACCTACTTACTCCTGTGATTTTACACACTTGAAAGAACATGACCTTCAGCCACATCTTGTAGGCTTGCTCATCCCACCCACAACTCCTTCCTTTCCCTCTGTGGAGAGCTGAGGTAGGCCAGCCTGGCATCCAGACAAGTGTGAACCTTGTGCCTTCAAACACAGGGACTTTCTTTCTTACAGTTATGGGCTTGACGTGATCAAGCTCTTGACCCTTCAAGAGTCAGAATCCTTTCTTGGCTTTACTACCTTCTGATGGTGTCCTTGGTCATTGGTACCTCAATGGCTTCTTTCCCTGGCCCTTGGCCCTCTATCACATGGTATTCTCTTGGTCCACTTATTTCCACATAGCTTCCTTGTGGGTGGCATTTCTATTATCATAAAGACACCAGCCATGATGGATTGGAACCAGCTCTCTCACAATATGACTGCAGTACAACCCAATGGCACCAGCAAAGGTCACATTTCCCAAACCATGTCACATCCACAGGCATTTGGGGCAAATCTTCCTTAGACCTCTTTTTTATAGGTATAATAGGCCAGAAAGGACAAGACTTGAGCTCTAGGGTACCAGATAACCTTTCCCTTCCTCCCGTGCCAGCTCTCAGGTGATGCTCCTGAAGTCACTTTCTATATTTCAGCCCAGTTCCTCTTACTGGGAAATGATTAAAAAGTGGCTGCTTTATAAGAGTTCAGTCTCCATTCTAGTCTTCAGTTCAATTTCACTTTCTTTTTCCTCAGAGAATGTTTCTATCTACCGGCTTCAACCAAAATTAATATCTTACTGTCTTTTTTATAGCTGTAATTTGTTGTGACTTTAGCAAGCGGGAGACATCGATATATCCTTGATGGGGCTCACACATCTTTCATAAGAAACTGATTATTTGGCTAGATGACAAGGAATGAGGATCTGGTCCTTCACCACAAAGCTGCAGATAGCATCATGGCAGAGGCTGGCCCTCTCTCCAAATTGCATGTGTCTGCATCAGCTGAAGGAGATGTGATGTTTCCATGCATACTCCACTCATATCTTCTCTTGCATGTTCGAGTCAGCGCTTGTCCATTTCAGAGAAGGTACAGATGCAGGACCTTTCCAGAGGAGGGACAAGGGCCATAGTGACAATCACAAATGGCTCACATATGTTGCAGCAAGCACAGAGGCTGCAGCTAGAGGATGACCAAGGGTCGACATGCAGAGCCTGGAGCTCCAAAGAAGAGGAATAAAAAGGTTTGCTGCCTGGGTAAGAGGTAACCAAGCTAGAAGGATAAAAGCAGGGACAGGGCTCTGGGCTACCAGTGATGGTAGGCTGGCTGTTCCTATAGAAGGCACTAATATTATCCACATGGCCTTACTTCTAATGTAGCTAATTGTGATAGACTAGTTGTGAGGTGGCTTCTAACAGGAAGGTTCAACCTAGCAGATCAGTCCAGACTACTCTATAGATAGGGGGTTAAATATAGAACAGACAAGAGAGACTGTAGGTTCTTCACAGTGACTGGGGTGGAGTAACTTGGCCTTAGTGAAGCTAAAAGCTGACCATGCAAATGTGGCCACAAAGAGATCTTAGTGTAATGAACAGCACGTGAGAGCCCTGCCATATTGAAGAGCAATAATGGTGACCAGTGACTGAGTCAGCGATGGACAGAGGGGACTTTAACCACCCCGAGCTGTGTGCGCCAGACAGAACACTGTGTGATCATCTCCCTGCTTCGGTTAGAGGGACACGCACAGAGCATGTGGACGCTCCACTGACTCAGCCCAGGACAGCCCAGAGAATTAGCCGATCTCAATGGACCTTTCCTCAGCTTCTGCCCAATTTTATTATAAAACACCCAGAAAATAAATCAACAGTTTTTTCCTTCCCTGAAAACTCCCCCCAGCTTTTGGGAGTTTTCTTCTCCCCCTTAATTCTTTTCCTCAAATTTGTATTTCTGTAAATTAATTAACTAATTAATTTATTTATTGAGACAGGGTTTCTTTGTGTAGCCCTGGCTGTCCTAAACTCACTCTGTAGACCACGCTGGCCTCAAACCTGGAGACTCATCTGCCTCTGCCTCTCTAGCTGGGATTAAAGGTATGCGCCACCACCATCCAGCACTTTTCCAGATATTTTTAATAAAGCTTTTAAATAATATGCTTCTGCTTTGCTTACCCAAACAAGAGTTCATAACACTATGAAGGAACAAGTACAGAGACATTTTCACAGGCTAATTTTTGATAACCATGAATTATCTGGCCTTTGTTCACACACCACTGGGCTGTGAAAGGTCCTGTTAAACTCAGAACAGCATCAGTACCAAGAACCTCATTTCTCAATGACCTGAATAAAAATCACTTATGCAAAATACCTTTTCTGCTGCACTGGCTTAGGCAGGTTGCAGGCCTGGCAAGGAGCACAGGAGGTTGATATAGTTCATCCCCTATGCTTTTAGTTTTCACCCAAAGGGTTATGTTTGTATCTGATCATTTCAGTTATGAACCGCATTTACTTAGGTGTCCTGAGGAATGTTTCCTTCCAGGGGGTGTGAAGCACAGAACTGGGATGACAGGTCTAAATCTGAAGCATCATGTGCAGATTCCAAAGGGACACTGTCCAACTTCTTACTGCCCCACAACGGGGCTGAGGGGTCACATTATAGGTGTGGCATGGTTTTTTCACTGGGAAAGACTACTGCTGGCTTGGGGACAGGTTTCACCCTAGAGTCACAGCATCCCATTGTTTTGAGGAAGGGCTTTTAATAGACATCACTGTGATTCAGCAATTCTTCAACAGCTGCTGCTAAAACCTTCTAGAAGCTGTGTCGAGTGTTTTTACACAAGAGCAGACCGCAGAGAGGTGATGACTGCACATCATTGTCACACTCGGGGCTGGATACATAGAGGTCCCGCCAGCCCAGCCGTTTTAAAAGCCCCATATTAGCCAAGGCCTTGCAACGAGAACGGCACTGGGGTGGTAGTGTGGGGTAATGCAGTCTGATTCAGTCTGAGGGTGAGTAGGGTGAACGTTCGTCAAAGGCTCTGCCACACTGTCCTGTATGCAGCATGCACTGATTGGGACGGAAGGATCCCTGTTGCCATGTTGTGGGAAGTAGATCTGACCCCAGGAAGGTCAAGGAGACAGCAGAAAGACCAGAGAAGGGCCACTGAGATTGCTCCAGTGGGAGATGGGGGTTGGGCTGCAGGATAGATGAGGAGGAAGTGGCAAGTCTGTGAAGCGGTTTGATGCAGGCAGAGAAGGACACCTCAAACTCACAACAGCAGTGACATTTGCTGACAGTGGAAGAGCTGAAGGTGACTATATCATATCGCCATTATATTGCTGTTATCCCATAGGACCCGAATCAAATCCTACCATATTTGCTACAGACTGTGAGGCCTGAGATCTCTTTGTCAGCTACAAATGTTTTAACTACAAGCATTTTTCTCTGCTATTGCTCATGCTACACATTTGAGGACAATTCAGTGTGAGTCCCATGGGGCAATGTGTGGGCCCAGTGGCTTCATGGCTATTCTTTGCCACACATGAACCCATGTGGAATCATGTGTGAGAAGACAACATACCTTTTACTCCCTTCTGTAACTCCCTGCACGGTATTCCCGAATGGACAGAGCATCACTCAAGGTCATCAGATGTTTAGAGCTGGGTTTTCAAGACTCTTCTGTGATGGCAGTGTCTGATGCTGGGGCCACCAGGCATGCTCTCTGTCTAGATCTGGGGCCATCAGCCATCTGAGTTTGTTTGATTTAAACTCAGAAAGGGACATAGATCTAGCACACTGATGGGGATGCCCAAGCTTGTCAAACCCAAAATGATACAATATTTTTATTAGTTACTTAAGCATTTCACACAGTGTATTTTGGTTACACTCACCCCTCAATCTCTGTCTCCCAATTCTTGGATCTACTCTCTCCTCCCCACTCATCCCTTCAGGTCCTTTCTCTTTTAGATGAGACTGTCTTACAGCAGCTGTCCTGACCCTCTGGCTCTTCTATAATTTCTAGCCTCCCCCCTTCCACAATGCTCTGAGCCTTAGGAATAGGGGTTACACTGTATTAATTAGAGACAGGCAGACTGTGCTCTCTGCATTTTGACTTATTACAGCTTTTGTAATGATCTCTGTCTGTTTCAACAAGGAGCTTATTTGATAAGGAGTGGGAGCTGCACTTCCCTTTGGGTATAAGGGTGAGTATTTGTGTTGGACATAGTTAGAGATTGTACTGGTTTAGGGAAGGGGCATGGCTTCTCATTTTAACAGCAGAATTCCTTAGCAAGAGAATTCATTGTTTGTTTCCCCAAGAGCAGTGCCAGGGTGGGTGTCTCTTGTTTCATAGCAGAAGTGAATGAAATGAGCAGTTAAAAGATTATCTCAGGGGTCTGCAGGGTGGATCTCAGCAGAGAGTACTCTGCTTGGGACCCTGGTTCAATACCAAACACTCTCCACACACATGAATTGAGATTGGCTTATGGTCTAGAAAGATTAATAAGCCATTTCTTTTCAGCTGATATTTATAGGCACAAAACAGTATTTTTCACAAATTCCTATGTTTTTGCCTGTAGTCCAGGCTGTGGAGATGGCGCCATGAGACCATTAGAACCAGTCACTTGTGGAGCCAGCATCTGATGGGAAAACCACACACTGGCCAATGACAAAACTATCTGCTTAACTCTGGGGGAAGCAATCGCTTTCAGAGTGGGTTAGCCCCGTGGCGGGAAGCCAGTCAGGCTATGGTTGTCATTAGCAATGGACAAGACAGAGAGGCTTGGTGCATGGTGAAGTTTTCAGTTCAGTCTGATGCCTGTCACACATTTGAGAGAGGTGCCAGGAGCTGCTGCCTAGGTGTGACTGTTCACATTGTGGCTATGTTCTAGCTGTAGATATAAACTGTTGGGGGGGGGCAGCTGACATAGCAGATGAGCATTACAGGGGCTCCTGTGGAGAAGAAGATGGACAAATATGAGGAAGTGGTTAGTCAGGGAGTGAGGACAGACCCACTAAGGAGATGGAACTGTAGAGAACATGAGCTGAGGGGCGGAGGAAGTCCAGTGGTGATGGGTTCAGGAAGACAGGATGACCCAATTATACAAGGACCCTGCAAGACAGGGACTAGAGGCTGAGAGCTGGTCTTGGTTAAACATGAGGACATCATTGGGTGAACTTTAGGCACCCCTCATTTCAAGGAGCAGGCATTCAACAGAGGCAAAAGGGGGCCTGAGTTCAGATGACGCCTTGGAGGAATCTTCAAGCAGACCAACCACCCACCAACACCAAAAACAACGCATAGGTAGCTGGAGGCCCCATCTGACATCCTGAGCACACCTAGGAGGCTGGATGAGGGAAACAATCCACTCCATGCCAGGTTCTACCTCATGCCAACAGGCTTCTGGTGGCAGGGAACATCCAACAAAAGGCACAAACACTCTTTTTAGCACTATAGCCATACACGAAAGCTGTCCAGGAGCCCTTGGCTCAGCTGGGAACGGGAAATTTGTGACTCCGGGTCCAGATAGCTTGGGAATTGTGAATGGGGGCTTCAGAGGTTCTCAGACTTTGAGTTAGAAGCTGATGCAAGCCAAGTACTCACTGGGGTTAGAGGGCAGCTCTATGGTCTTGGCTGTATGTTCCTCCCTCCCTCCCTCCCTCCCCCCTCCCTCCCTCCCTCCCCCCCTCCCTCCCCCCCCTCCCTCCCCCCTCCCTCCCTCCCCCTCCCTCCCTCCCCCCCTCCCTCCCCCCCTCCCTCCCTCCCCCTCCCTCCCTCCCCCCCTCCCTCCCTCCCTCTGTCAAGTCCTTCCTTCCCACCCTTCCTTTTTTCCTTTTTATTTCTCCTCCTCTTCCTTCTTTTTGTTTGTTTGCTGAGACAGGGTTTCTCTGTGTAGCCCTGGCTGTCCTAGAACTAGGTCTGAAGACCAGGCTGACCTCAGCTCAGAAATCCACCTGCCTCTGCCTCAAGGCACCACTATACCTGGTCATCTGTGTGTTCTCGATCCCTGTTTGGTGGCATCTAATCTTCCGTATTGATGACAGACAAACTGTTGATGGATTAGTTCCTAAGGTTCTGAGAATCTGAAGGTGTCCCAGCAACCCCTCCCAGAACCTGCCATTGAAGTCACTCAGCTCTCATTTCTGTTGACACATCACTGCTCTAGCTTATCAGTTCCAGGGATGGTTAGCTGCCTTTGTGCATTCATTCATTCAATCATTCATTTATTCAGTCAGTCACTTGTTCATCAGTTCTCTCCATTAAGAAAAACACCAAGCACCCACTGGCTTGTAGGAACGTTCCTAAGCTCTAGGAATATAAATGTAAATAAGATCTGATCTTTAAGATGACAGTAAAATGGATCAGACAGACAGAGAGCCACATCAACAGAACACATGGTGATGGTAAATATTGCACAGTAGGGCAACCTCTAATAATACCATGCGAGTTTGAAGCAGAGGTAGGCCACCAGGGTAGGATCTAGGGAGCATCACAGGTAAAAAACTGGAAAACAGTTCCTGGCTTCACGGAGCTTATATCAACTGAGAAGTAAATCAAAATAGGCATACTCCAGGTGTGAGTGTTCTGAGCTCTGGCACAATGCAAGCAAGAGGCTGTAGAGGCTGGAGGGGCCCTGTGGGCGAATGGTACTTTCCTGTCTCCATGGAGGTGGTGAGATATGAACAAGGCCAGAGGGAAGAGGGCTGCAGGAAACAGAATAATTAGGTAGCTGCCTGCAGGTGATCCAGTGCAGGATGGTGCTCAGGAATCCCAGGCTCTGCAGGTATTTCCTGAGCTCCGAGGCATGGCTGTGGAGTTGTATAAGATAAATAGACATCTCTCAGCCCAGATCTGAAAGTCCAGATTTCTAAACAGGAAATAGTTACATAGAGACAAAGGACAGTCTCTTCCTATAAGGAGGTTGCTGTCTGGGGTCAATAGATTGGCTCTGACAGTAAAGGCTAACGGCACATACACTGAGAGCCTGGTGACCTCAGTTTCATCTCTGGAACCCACAGAAAATAAGGAAGGAACCATCTCCTGCAAGTTGTTTTCCACATGTGCACCATGGCATGTACATGTATGTACACACACACACACACACACACACACATACACACACACACACACACACACACATACACACACACACACACACACACACACACACACACACACACACACCAACTCTCTCTAAATCAATCGACCAATAAATCAATGCATTCTATTTTTTAAGAAAGCTGCATAGTTTGATGCAGAAAATGAGATGTAAAGTCTGGTGTCCAGGGTTAGTTCTGGATATCAGCTCACATTACAGAAGGCCATCTGACACCACAGCTGAGGTAAGAGCAAGCTGACCTCTGGTGACGTGAAGGTAAACTCCTGTGGAAGATCGTGGTGGGTGTTACCACCACTGCCTACAGAAAGGAAACAGGCCACTGAGACTAAAAAGGTGCTAGCACAGTCAGGACATAGAAGAGCAAGCAGTCACTAGGGCGGTGATTGACAGTGAGGTGTTTCTAAACAGCTGCTGCTCCTGAAAGGCTTTTGGGTGGTAAAGGACAAGCTTGGGGCTCATCCCTGCCAAATCATCCTGTCACTTACAGCCTTGAGATAATTGGCAACATTTAACACTCCATACCTTGACTTCTCCCCAGTTACAAATTATGAACAAAACGGGCAGAGCACAGTGGTTCATAATTTTCATTCCAGCACATGGGAGGAGGAGGCAAGTGGATCTGTGAGTTTGAGGCAATCCAGAGCTACATCATGAGGCCCTGTCTTTAAAAATGTCCAGCAGTACTGCTTTCACATAAGTGACAGGGCATACACAACTCAGGCCAGGTGGATCATGGGAGTTTAGTCAGTGGATGCAAGCGTTTCTTCATGTCTGGAAAGTGTTTCTTCTAGAGTGGAAGGGAAGACACTTGGGGATCCCTTCCTGATCCCCAGCATCTGGGAACAGCAGAGCTGCCCTGGGGTCCCTGCCCTTCACTAAGACTCATAAACTCATCTGAAAGTTGGTCCAAGAAAGTCTCTTAACAGCAACAGTGGAGGGCACCACTGATCCCAAAGTCCTGCTGTGGACAGGTACCTAAGTAGGCTCTAGTCTCAAGGAAATCCGACCCACTTTCTAGGAAGGTCTTCCAGAGATTAAGTGTGTGTGGCTTTTCTTCATGCCTCATTAGACAGTTCTGTCTCCCACTCTCAATTTCCCATTCTCTCAGAAATGCCTGTGAGTGAGGATGGGTCTTCAAGAAGCAGGACCACATTCTCTGCAGTGGCAATAACCCAGCATGACTTGGGGATGCCTAAGGATCCCCACACCCAAGGATTGATAAAAACAAAATTGTGTGTAGTCCCACACAGAAGCTGCATGTTGATTTTAGTTCATGTGACTTGGCTATGGTGGTATTTACTTTGACCTTGGTATCATTGGAAACTTCATGGGTATGACAATATGTCATATTGCTTCCTTGAGGACAAGGGCTTTGCTGACTAGCATAGACGTGTGTGTGTGAGAGAGTGTGTGAGTGTGTATGTGTAAGGATGTAGTTTGGATCCTCACACACCCTGAGAGGATGGAGGCCAGTTGGAAGTGAACACGTTGGAGAAGAGATGGAGATTCTGTCCATGACATTGGCAAGCTCCTCTCCAAGCATGCTCCTCTGTCCTGGCTCGGCAGTGCTCACCCTGGGGCATCAATCAGATCCAGGACCCACCCAGAACAACCTTGTCCTCCTGCATGGCTTAGCCTTAAAGAAACTTTACCCCTGCAGATGATCTCCAAACAACATGAAGTTTGTATCAAGCCTCTCGTACTCAATGCCCTATGCTATGGTCACCGTCCTCATGACAAAATAGACACCTTTGAGTCCTGCTTCAGAGTCTTGTAGGGGGACTGAACATGTGTTGGGGTCCCTCTTAGCCATATGGGAAACAGCATGGTCAAAGATTTCTTCAGGGAGGGAGGCATGTTCCATCTACCCAGGAGTCAATAGGGAGCACAGGAGTGGAGGACCATACAGATGTGTGATCCCTTCTTCCTAGGCATGTGAGCCAGCACAGTAACCATCTCTAAGACATGATATATGCCACATAGTTCATGTAGACAGTCTGCTTTTGTACTATGCTATTTTGAAAAATTGTAGACTTCCAGAAAAATCTGAACAAATAATGCAGTCAACACTTAATAGTGAACAGTTGTTAATTCTTCCCATATTCACATTTTCTCTTGATGAATGTGACCTGTGGGAAGTGTGTTTCTGTATGTGTTGTGATCTGTAAGTGTCCATCTGTTATTTGTGTACATGAACGTTATTCATGTGTGCATGTTACCTGTGTGTACACGTTATTTATGTGCACATGTGTTATCCATGCATTGCATATACATGTTATCTGTGTGTAGATGTGATATCTAGGCATACAAGTGATATTTGTATGTGCATATGGTATCTGTGTGTACACATGTTAACTGTGTGCACATGCATGCTCTCTATGTACACAAGTGTGTATTATCAGTATACATGTGTTATCCCAGTGAACATATGTGTACACACATGTTATCTATGTGCTATCGGTATGCATGGTTATTAGATAATCATGTACTAATTCACTTCATCTCCATCTCCTTTAAACCACTGGAGAGTGAACTGTACACTCACTGTTATCCAGAAAGACATTCTCCCAGTAGCCCCTGGGACAAACTCCCAGTCCTACAGTTCATGTGTCAATCTCCACTTAGCCCAGAAATTTTCTTGGTAGGTTTCTGAAACAGAAGTGTGAGGAAGAACTGTATTGTGCAGGCTTGGCAGACACTCAGCTTCCTGTTAACACATAGCTCATCATCATTTTTCTTTTTGATCTATTTATTTCTTTAGGCTTTCATGACTTTGTATACCTTGAGGTGTTCAGGGCAGCTGTGTGTGTGTGTGTGTGTGTGTGTGTGTGTGTGTGTGTGTGTGTGTGTGTGAAAAAGTCTCATAGACATGAACAAGAGATTGAAACATAAAAGGAAGAAAAGACTCCATCAATCATAGCAATATGAACAATGAGGCTAGATATTGAATGTCTGTAGAGAACCATGTGCTAAAGGTGGTCCTGAGGCTAATGTGACTTGGTGGGCTCTGTGGTGATATCTGTATATTTAATAAAAATAGTCTGGAATATCAGAGGACAGAGCCACCCATAGACAGGCCAAGAAGGTCGGGGAGTAGAGACTCATGCCTTTAATCCCATCACTCAGGAGGTAGAGATCCTCTGGATCTCTGTGAGTTCAAGGCCTAACAGTGCCAGGCAGTGGTGCACACACCTTTAAACCTAGCTCTAGGAGAGTTGAACCAGGAAGTAAAGTAGCTGGGCTGGGGAAGAAAGAGAAGGAGAAGAAGAAGAAGGAGAAGAAGAAGTTCAGCCATTTTGAATATTGCAATAGGGGGTTCTGTGGCCTTTGGGGGTGGGACTGATGAGAGGCCCTTGGGTCCCTGGGAGCATGTCACTGAAAGGGCTCTTCTTCCTCGCTTTGCTCTTTCTTCCTTCCTGGTATGCATCTTATCACAGCCTGAATCAGCAGGGTCAGTCTGTGAGCACTTGCTTGGAGGTTCCAGAAAGGGAGTGCCACTGTTTGTCTACCCTGAAGAGTGGCCTCCTCCATCACGGAAGGTCATTGCTCTCTGCACAGAGCACAGAGCTTTGGGAGGGATGCATGTGGGGTAGTGAGGGAGGAAGAAAACACATAGCCAGATCCGTCATCAGCTCTGGTCCTCCTCAGGGTGAGAGATGTCCCAACCAACCTCTCAGCTTTCTGAGTTAATAGTCTCAGGTATTTCACTGTAGTCATGGATGGGAAAGCGGCTAATAACAACCTCATCACCTCATCATCAACAACAGCAACCAGTAGAAACAGGAAGTGCTTCATCAAGAAACGTGACAGACACCTGAGGGGGAAGCTGTGCAGTACTCCTGAAATGAACAGAAGCAGCTGAGCAAATGCAAGGGCAGCTATTTCACTGAAGTGTCAACATAGAGAGATGAAACCCTCCTGTGTTGTCATAAGCATGTAACACACTCCAAATAAAATCACAAGTATTTTTTAAAGCAAGGAAGCTAATGTTAAAGGTCATTAGTATAATAGTAACATTAGGCGAGATGTTTCAGCAGGTGAAGCTGCTGGCCACCAAGCCTGACATCCTGGGTTCAAACCCTGGGAAACATGGCGGAAGGAAAGAAATCCTGCAAACGATTCTCTGACCTCACCCGGCCGGGGGTAGGGAGGTGTGAGAACAATGAGGAAGGGGTCACAGTTATTGGATGAAGACCAGGGGGATTCTGCAAGTAGACAGAATGGTGCAGAGTGGAGTCTGGGGTCTGGATTAGCTGGGGTCTGCAGGGACAGAGAGATGAGGGGGTCAGAGGACATTACTGAAGTAGAAACAATTACTACAGTAAGTGACACTGGGTAAAATAGCTTCAGATGTCAGGGAGAAATAACGGTGAAGCCTGACAGGAAAAATAACAGCGGAACACATTCCAAATGACCCAAAAAGTCAATGTAAGGGTAGAGAAGGGAAGAAAAGTAATGCAAGAACTCTCTCCTTACCACCATAGCCAGGATGGTCAGAGAGCCGACATCAGCAGCTTGACCAATTCTCTCTAGCTGTCCAAGTCTCCATTTAGTTACACACATGCACGTGCAAGACACTCATACACACACACAATACATACTCACGACACACACAAAATACACACACTCACACATACACATACTCACACACACACTCATACACACATCCCATTCACCTTCACATCCACACATAATATCCACATCAAATACACACACATCCTCATTCCCATACACACATTCACACCCACTCCACACCACACCATATATATACACAAATATTTCACATAGATACACACACAAACACACACCTCATTCTACTACAGACTGCATACCACCTACTATATGCACACAACAAATATATCCCTCACACTCACAGTTGGCTGACACATCTTCAGTCAAACAACTGATACAGCAAGGCTTATGAGACACAGCAAAAGCTGCTTCAAGAGGGAAATTCAGCAGGAATCAATCTCTAAGTTCAAGGAGAAATCCTTTAATAAACAGCCCAGAAAATATGAAAGTAGAAAAAGAAAAACACGCAAACCCAACATCAGCAAGAGGAAAGACATCAAATATCAGAACCGAAAGCAAATGGAAAATTCATAGAAAAAAATCAATAAAGCCAAGAGTTGACCCTTTGAAAAAGCAAACAAGATCAATACCTCCCTATGCAGACAAGGAAAAAAGGGGAGACTGATAAAGTCAGAAATGAAAGTTGGAGATGCTTTGACAGATGGCTCAGGATGAAGAGATCATAAAGGACCATTAGCAACAATTACAGGCCAACAAATTAGATAACATGGAGGAAATGGTAAATTCCTAGAGAAAGAGCTTGGCTGGAGAGACATGGGAAGGATCAGGATGCTTAAAGAGGCCAATAATAGACATGAGTGATAATTAAAAGCCTTCTAACAAAGAAATGCCTGGGGCCAGCTGGCCAAGTGACAGGATCGTCCCAAGCATTTACAGAAACACACAACCAGCACGTTTGTGTACATTGCTAGGGAGGGGCCCAGGGCCTCATGCCTGCCAGGCAGATCTATGCCACTGAGATTCACCCGCAGGGCCCTGATGCCTCTGAAACTCTCTCAAAAGATAGCACAAGAAGAAACATGTCCGTGCATATTTCACAAGGCTGGCATTATGCTGACACCTGAACCAGGGAAAGATACCACTGGAAAAGGAAGTCAGGCTGGAGAGATTGCTCAGTTGGTAAAGGGCTTTGTCGGGCAATCACCAGGACCTGAGATCAATCCCAAGAACCCATGTAAACATGCCAGACCAGATGGTGCATGCATGAGTCTCGTGCTAAGCTGATCCCTGGGGCTAGTTGACCAGCCAGCCTAAACTAATTGGTGAGCTTTGAAAATGAAAGACCCTGTCTCAATGGAGTTGGACAGCATTCCTGAGGAATGATACTTGATATTGTCTCTGATCTCCACATGCATGCATAACACATGTGTACATGCGCACACATGCACCCACACAAACATGTACATATATGCATACCTATATGCATTACAATGAAAGAAGTCATAGGCCAATACCTCTGAGAGACACAGATGCAAATACCCCCAGTGGAACATTAACAACCTGAATTCAATAGTACACGGGAAAAATCATCTGTCACCTCCAAGTGGGGCTGAGGCTTGCAGGCATGCAAGGCTGGCTTAACATGTGTCAATCAACTGATGGATCACATTAACATACTTAGTGAGGTTCAATATCCTCTGATGGAGTCTTATTAGTAGAGTGTAGCAGGGGAGGTAGCCATAACAGGGTACTTAGGAAAATGCCACATCTGACTTCATAACCAACCAGGAAAACCTGAAAGCTTTGGCAATAAAACCCACCATGTGGCAGAGATGCCCACTCTACCACTTCCACTAACAAGCACAAGGAGTCTGGACAAGGGCAATCAAAGAAAGCAATAAAAAGTGTCTAGTCAGAAAGAAAGATGTTATTTATCTATATTTGGAGATGACATGCCTCTATAAAACCCCCCAAAGATTCTACACACATAGCTATTAAACAAGTTCATTAAAGTCCCAGCAGGCAAGACCAACATAGGAAATGAACAGAATTCCTACAATCACTTGATCAAAAGAGATATGAACACAACCATCCCATGTATAAAACAAAATACCCAGGGATAACGTTAATAAGGAGGCAAAAGGTTTGCATATTAAGAACTACAGAATAAAAGGAAAACATTGAAAACAACCCACCAATGGGTAGAAAAGACATCCTTTGTTTATAAGTCAGAACCAGTGTGAAAATGTCTATATTGCCCAAAGTGATGTGCAGCTTTGTTGGAATTCCTACCAGAATTACAATGGTATTCTTTACTGAAACATAAGAAATAATCCTAGAATTTTCACAGAGCTACAAAATAACCTCAAGAGTGGAAGCAATCAGGAAGAAATACCAAGTTGAGTGCATGACTTAAAATCCTATACAGCTGTCATTGCTATGGTTCTGTGGTACCGATAGGACAGAGGCACAGAAATAAATCTAGACATGCATGGCCAGCTAATTCTTAATAAGGGCTACACAACACACACACACACACACACACACACACACACACACACACACACACACACACACACACACACAAACCATTATGTACTACTTAGCTACAGTTGTCAACTTGACATAACCCAGAGTCATTTGAAGGAGTTTCAATTGGGGGATTTCCCAGATCAAATTGTCTTGTAGTGACATCTGTGAGGAATGGTCTTGATCAATGATTGATGTAGGAAGGTTCACCCTGCTATGGTCAGTGCCTTCCCCGGGCAGGTGTTCATGGGAGCAGAGAACCATGGAGTAAGTCAGTAACCAGTGGTCCTCTATGGCCTCTGCTTAGGTTCCTGTCTCTAGGTTCCTGCCCTGAGTTTCTTCCCTGACCTCCCTCCATGATGAACAGTAACCTGTAAGATGAAATAAAACCCTTATACTTCAAGTTTCTTTTGGTTATGATGGTTATCACAGAAAAGCAAACATGGACACAGAGTGACGAAGGGCAGTTTCTTATTGGGGACCTAGGAAACCCATGGGCAGGAGATGACACTGAGCCCTTATTTTACACTACACACAAAAATTAGTTCAAAGTGTGTAGGAGGCTCAAATGTAGAATCTAAGTTCATACAAGTCCCAGAAGATGGCATGGGGAACATACGCCTTGCTTTTGGAGATGGGAGTTCAGATTCAGGCTGTAAGTTTAAGCCACAAAGGCAACAATGAACAGATGGGGCAGCCTCAAACTAAAAATCACCCTTACAGAAACAGTAGAACAGAAAAACAACATATAGGCTGAGAAAAATAGTAGAAAACATGTATCTGTTCAGAGAGTCAATACATAGAATTTATAAGAACTTCACACAACAAAACATGAAAAATTAATGACTTTTAACATGAACAAAAAACCTGAGCAGGCATTTTTCCAAAAAGCCAATTATTTTTCTATTCCTGTTGCTATGATAAAATAGCATCATAAAAACAATTCAAGGGATATAGGGCTTATTCTAGCTCACAGTTCAAGGTACAGTCCATCACTGTGGATGTCAAGGCTGCAGGAGTTTGAAGGCATGACTCATGTTACACCCACAGTCAAGAAGCAGAGAATGATCAATGACAGCTAGACTCAAACTCACTGTCTTAATCTTAGACAGCATAGGGAATGGTCCCACCACAGTGGATGGTCTTCCTACCTCAATTAAACCATGATTATGACAATCCTCAAAGGCATGCCCAGAAGCTGCCTCTCAGGTGATTCTAGATTCTGTCATTTTGACTCACCACAATAAGCCCAGTTTGCTTCCACAGAAGGGACAGAGCAGCTGCCCTGAGTAAAAACTAACCCCAGTTTTGGTGGTCTTTTGTTTTCCCCTCCTGGCCAACAGGTTCTCTTTTGATTGGTCCTTATTCAACACCTCATTTGTATAAATGAACTGGTCAGTCAGAGTCATCCTGAGTAGACTATGTGAAACTGCCGAGTATGGCTAGGCAATTTGGCTCTCAGCCAGCTCCTAGCTCTGCTCAGAGGCCTGCTCCTAGATACTCTTTCAGGGAAGACCAAAGGACTCAACAGAACTCTCATGAGAGAGGAAACAAGGAGACTCTGCCTCTTGTTTTGAGCATGGTCAGAAATAGACTCCCCAGAAAGCACAAAGCAGTAACCTTAGTTGGGACCCTAAGGCCTTCTGAGGCTGTAGAGGTTTAACATTGACTGGTGATCTCTCTCCACATTCTGCCTCTCCAGAGAATTTCAGCTTTCCTGCTTGACATGTTCACGATTTGTGGTCTGCCCATTCTATTTTTGGATAGAGGGCAATATAAGGATCCCAATAGAAGGATATCTCATACCCACTTTGAGGTAGTCCCACTGGACAGGTGAGGCAGAAGGAGAAAAACAGAAACTTCTATAACCCTGTTGGTGGGAATATGGCTGGGTCTGAGCATTACAGGAAAACTATAGAGGTTCCCAAGGAAATGGCAATCAGAACAACTGGATGACCAAGCCTATTACTTTAAAGGACATCTGCATTTCACCTGCAGTTCTGTTCACGTCTGCTACAAGAAGACGCAACTTCGGCGTTCATCAGCAGATGACAGATAAGGATACTGTGGTACAAGCCACGATGGAGTACTATTCAATGTTAAAAAAGGATATAGGGAAACAGTGTCGTTTGTGACAGCATGGATGACTCAAGAGGACATTATAGGATGTCAAATAAGGCAGGCACAGAAAAATACCATATGATCTTACTTATACAGGGGTGGGGATAGCAGAGGGAGCAGAGGCACAGTGGGGTCAGGTGATAATGAGTGTAGGTCCCCAGCACAGCTGCACTGGTTGAAGGCTGGAGTCCTCACTCACAGCAGGACTCCCCACTCTCAGGAGTTCACTGCAGCAGGCAACAGTAGAGCGAGATGCTAATGAGACTGGGAAGTGTCCTCAGTGTTAAACAGATGTTAACCGGCTCCTCCAGCCTAGGTCAATGACATCAACTTCTGAAGTTTGGGCATGGGCACTTTATTTGCACACAGATCTGAACTTGATATAATTTCCAAACTTCTTTCTTCCCCAAGGACCTTTGAAAAAGTCCTTAGTTTTTCCTTTGAAGCCCAAGGATGCAGAATTGCAGGTTCTGGATCTAAGAGTGTCTTGCAGATGAGGTTTGGAAACAAGAGGGTAAACACTCAGGCTGTGTGCCTCCGAGTGGGACAGCTCCACACAGCACTACAGGGCTGGTGGCTCGGTGGCCAGTGGTCCTGCTTCCAGCAAATGAGCTCTTTGAACTGCAGGTTTTAATGATCTTTCCTCCCCATTAATCTGTCTTGTCCCTGTGTGGTCTTTTTCATGATAGTGCTTACAGGTAAAAAGAGAGCCCTCGGCAGGCAAGAGGTGCTTCCTGTAAACACACAACTCCCGGGTTGACCAGAGCTTGGTCCTTTCAGAACCCAGTCTTAAACCTCACTGTAACCAGGTCTACTGCTGAGGGCAAGGGTAATGCTAGTGGCACAGGGACAGAGGTGAAAACCATAGGACCTGCTGCTGCTTAACAGTAAACCTAGTTAGTCCTGTCTGGCTGCCAGGCCTTTCCTCCAGTCAGGAAGTGAACATCAGCATCACATGTCTATGAAGCACAAACTAGGCTTCATAGGCTGACTGGCCTTGGAGCCTCAGGAATCTACCTGTCTCAGTCTCTCCAGGGAAAGG
This sequence comes from Phyllotis vaccarum, assembly GCA_033318265.1. Classification (NCBI taxonomy): domain Eukaryota; kingdom Metazoa; phylum Chordata; class Mammalia; order Rodentia; family Cricetidae; genus Phyllotis; species Phyllotis vaccarum. Next base: position 125,162,405 of record JARWLC010000002.1, on the reverse strand, counting down.
AGGTACAAGCACAGGTTCCACATCCAGCTTCTTGTTTGGATGCCAGGAATTGAACTCAGGTCCTTATCCTTTCTTAAGAAGCATTTTGCCAAAAGAGATATCTCGTCAACCCCGGTTTATTTTTTAAAAGTATGTGAACACACCCACCCACCCACACACACACACACTAAACCAGTGGTTCTCAACCTTCCTAATGCTGTGATCTTTTAATATAATCCCTCATGTTGTGGTGACCCCTAAGTATAAAATTACCTTGTTGCTACTTCATAACTATAATTTTTCTACTTTTGTGAATCATAATTTAACTATATGATATTCAAGATATCTGGTATACATCCCCCAGAGGGTCATGACTAACAGGTTGAGAACCACGGAGACTAAATGAATAAATAAATGTTGCTTATTGTTTTGGTTGAAACAATATGAGGAAAATAGGGCCTTCTATAGTTATGGGCAGTTCTGTGCTGTCTGCATCCAGCATTCTCAGATAACTGCAGATACGTCACTTTGACATCACAGAGTGATGAGCCTTAGAGGTCACCAGCATGTGAAACGCAAGGACACACTGAAGGACAATGTACAGCCATGGTCTCTCTTGTACTTTGATAGTTTGTGACTTTGTGACATCATGTATCAGTAATCAAATCCTTGTCACTGACACAAGTCACCATACAACATACCAAGAATACATTCTTTGACAATTCAGCTTCATCAGAAGAGACTTCAAGAATTAGGGAGCTCTGGTTTTGCTATGCCAGAGGCAAGTTTTAAAGACTCTTTTGTTTCTCAGAATATTTTACTTTACTTTTTATTAACTATTTTTATTTTAAATTTTTTCCTCATACTCACCACTGCTCCTCCTCCCAGTCCTCCCCCAGCATCCCCCCACCCCATTCCCTCCATCCATCCCCCCAGAGAGTGCAAGGAATCCCAAGGTGAGTCAGTTCACTCTGGCATACCCAGTTGAGGTGGGTCCCAGTCCCTCCCCCCAGTATCAAGGCTGAGTTAGGTTCCTCTGTAGGGAATGGGCTCTGAGATGTCAGTTCATGCACCAGGAATAAACTCTGGTCCTACCACAAGAGGCTCCACACACTGCCCACACTATTTGACTGTCATCTACATTTGCAGGGTTTAGTTCCTTTCCATGAAGGTTCCTCAGCTGTCATTTTAGAGTCAGTGAGCTCCCAGTAGCTCAGGTCAGCCCTCTCTGTGGGTCTCCTTCTCATGATCCTGATCCCTTTGCTTTTATAATTTCTCCTTCCTCTCTTCAGCTGGACCAAGATCTCGAACTGGTGTTAGCTATGGATCTCTGCATCTACCTCTATCAGTTACTGGATGAAGGTTTGATTATAGTTTAGACACCTTTTCCACTATTGTTAGGAGTCCTAGCCAGGCTCATTTTTGTGGGTTCTTGGGCATTTCCCTAGCAACAGGCCTCTCTATCAAGATAATTCATTTCCTTGTTCTCCCTGTCTGCTGCTCCCCCCACTCAACCATCCCATTCTGTCATGTTCTCTTCCCAGCTCCCCTTGCTCTCTCCCCCGATCCAATTTACTCACAAGATCTTCTCTGTTTCCCCTTCTCATGGGGATCCATGGATGTCTCTCTTAAGTTCCTCCTGATACCTATTTGCTAGGGATTGTGGATTGTATCCTGGCTATTCTTTGCTTTATGTCTAAAGTCCACTTATGAATGAGTACATGCCATGCCTATCTTTCTGGGCCTGTGTTACTTCACTCTGGATGATGCTCTCCAGATCTATCCATTTGCCTGCAAATTTCAGGATGCCACTTTTTAAAAAACTGCTGTGTAGTACTCCATTGTGTAAATGTACGACAAATTTGAAGTCCATTCTTCAGCTGAGAGGAATCTAGGTTCTTCTCAGGTTCTGGCTATTATAAATAATGCTGCTATGAACATAGTTGAGCTAATGCCCTTGGGGTAAGATGTGCATCCTTTGGGTATATGCCCAATAGTGGTATTGCTGGATCGTTGATTAATTTCAAGCTTTCTGAGGAACCACCGTACTGATTTCCAAAGTGACTGTACAAGTTTACACTCCCACCAGCAATGGAGGAGAGTTCCCCTTGCTCCACATCCCCTCCAGCAGAGGCTGTCATCTGTGTTTTTGATCTTAGCCATTCTGACAGGTGTAAGATGGTATCTCAGAGTAGTTTTAATTTGCATTTTTCTGATGGCTAAGGATGTTTAGCAATCCTTTAAGTGCCTTTCAGTCATTTGGAGTTCTGATGAGAATTCCCTATTGAGCTCTGAACCACATTTTTAGGTTGGATATTTGGCTTTCTGTCCTGTAGTTTCTTGAGTTCCCTATATATTTTAGAGATCAGTCCTCTATCAGACATAGGGTTGGTGAAAATCTTTTCCCATTCTGAAAGCTGACATTTCATCTTATTGACCGTGTCCTTTGCTTCACAGAAGCTCCTCAGTTTCAGGAGGTCCCATTTATTAATTGTTCTTAGTTTCTGTGTTGCTGCTGTTATATTTAGGAAGTGGTCTTCTGTGCCAATGCTTTCAAAGCCATTTCCATTTTTTTTTTTTTCGGATCAAGTTAAATGTAACTGGGTTTATGTTGAGGTCTTTGATCTACTTGGACTTGAGTTTTGTATAGGGTGATATATACAGATCTGTTTGCATTCTTCTACATGCCAAAATTCAGTTATACCAGCACTATTTGTTGAAGATGCTGTCTTTTTCTCCATTGTATATTTTTGGCCTCTTTGTCAAAATCATTTTTCAAGACTCAAGTCTTGTATGGTGAGCCAGAGAACCATGTTTGCGTCACTGGCTACAAATATACCAGTGTCCATAAGGCACATGGAAACTCTTTCATTTTCAGGAGAAAGCCTGTCAGATGCCCATGTCTTGATGGCCACCTTCCAGGTAAGGAAGCATTTTAACAAAGACTGGTAAAGTGCTTATTTCAAAAACACAAGGGCCAGCCTGATTCTAACTCATCAGTACCTACATAAAAATAGGGGTGTGACAGTACACATCTGTAACCCAACACTTTGGGGAATGGAGATAAGAGAATTCCAGTGGTTTCCTAGGCAGTCAGCCTAGCTGAAATGGTGAGCTCCAGATTCATTTCAGAAACTAAGGAAGGAAGTTGAAGAGAAAAAATACTCAGTGTTAGCTTCTGGATTTCATATATATGCAGGCAAGCACACAGAATTGGCAGTTTTGGGGACAGGGGATATAACTTAGTAGACAGAGTGCTTTCCAGGCATGCACAAGGCCCAGGGTTCAATCCCCAGGATTGTAGAAACCAGAGGTCATGACATATGCCCATATCCAGAACTCAGTAGGTAGAGGCAGTAGGATCTGAAGTTCGAAGTCTTCCATACTGTAAGTCCTAGGCCAGCCTGGGGTACACAAGACCCTGCCCCAAAACAAGCAAAAAAGAAACAGCATTGATGGCACTCTCAGATCAAACTATCCCTGTCTCCCTTCCCACCAAAGACATGTGGCAGGGATGGTGCCTCTGTCTGGATGTGGCTCTGGTCTCAGCAGTTCACTCCACAAGTGTATCGTCACCCCAGAGTGTCAGCACGTAGGACAGGACAAAGGTCACTGGCATTTTTCTGAAAGCAATGCATAAGCATGATCTTTCTAGAGGTTTGGAGTCCATTGGTGCCTATGTTTGTCACATTTTAAGAACTGGTGATTATAAGTGAAGATAAAAAAAAAGAAGAAGAAGAAGAAAGCTAGCAACTTCATAAAGAATCTTTCAGAACTTGAGGGACTATGAACTGACTCAGAGTCAGGCCCTGGAGGCATCGGATTCCTGTACTGGAGAAGCAGCAAGTATGTGATATCACCTCTGAGGGTTTGGCCAGAAAGAACAGGACACTGACTTAGGCAGGACTAACTGGCTCCTAAGCCTCCAGCTGCACCCAGACTGTGACAAGGAGATGACAAGGGTTCATCTCCTGCACTGAGTTGGATTGGGGTGGAGCAATGCTTGGCTCTGTTTTCTAAGGAGCCAGAAACTGCCTCACAAAACACCTTCCATGTCTTTGGATCATCAAAACCTCAACAATTGCAACTCAGAAAACTCAAATTTATAGCTAATTCTCTCTCAGACACAATTCAATTAAAAATAAAACAAACCACTTCTAGGAATATAATTTCCAGCCTTGCAGAAAACACACCAATTTAATAAGAAAAAACCTTAGAAACAAAAAAAAAAAAAAAAAAAAAAAAAAAAAAAAAAAAAAAAAAAATCATTGCATTGAGAAGGATGAGCACATTTATAATGTAACACGTTACTGTGCTGGTGTCCTCATTTCAGATCACAAACACGTTTTTAACACAAAGAAAATAAAAGCGAGCCATGGCTAGAGCCATGGCACATCTTTAGAATTCAATTTCTGCCTTGGCAGTTTCCTCGGCTTTGGTGAACGCAGGGTTTTGAAAGCTTTTTGGCTTCAATTCAGGCAGAAGCAGAGCAAGGCTGAAAATGTACGGTATTGTGAGGCCCTCAGATTTGTGCCAAAGACAGTGACTCTCTGCTCATCTGTTTTGGAGGATGTGCATATGATTATAAGTGCCTTTATAAGCTTTCTTGGGGGGGGGGTGTTTTTTGGAAACAGAAAATACTGGGGTCTAAAACCAGGAAGTAAATTCATGGCTGATGTGTATAGATATTTGAAAGATGCCAATATCATGGAACTGGGTTATTCAGAGAATTCTTGCAAATTACTTGCAAGATGTTTTAAATCCTGTTTGTGCCATCCATGATCATGTCATCACTACGTAATAAGCCACCCCGGAGACTCCAGAACCACAATACAGTGCTTATTGGAGCTTTCAGTGAAATGAACACTTTAAGGGGGGATGTCTTGGCTTTATCTTAACTAGTAATTATAATGTGTTTACCGAGTGGGTTTATGTCACTGGTGCACAGCAAATTGTGTATGGTGGTTCCACACTTCATCCATACGGGTGGTTATTTTATAAATGTGCTAAATCTAATTAGAATAGAGTTAGCCTCCAGATAAAAATAAACCCAGCCCCCTAGCACAAAGCCCCACCCACCTGGTCATTTCTGGCTTCATTTATTGTTCTTTGCTCCAGACGGGACATGAAACTGGTTCAGATTTGAAGTTTGGGCAATAGTTTCAGTTCAAAGTTGCTAGTGAGAAGCATTGACACACATGCTGTCATAGGAGTTGGCCTCAGATGAAAGACATCCCCATGTGGCTGTCCTCCCATGCAAGCCAGGGGTGTATGGACACAAGGGTCCCAGTAAGTATCCCTAGGGCTCCATGGCTCTCTGAGTAGCTTATCCTTTATCAAACTTTCAGGAAGACTGGTACAACCTCATGGATTTGCCTCATACTGGAAGCCAGAAAGAGGAGAAATGAGTTGTTTTGTGTCCACTCAGATCTGGAGTCTGATCCCTGTCACTCATGGCTTTACGACCTTGGGAAATAACTCTCTTTCTGAATTTCCATTTCCTTCTCTCCAAAGCAAGGACTCCTTGGACACTGACTTCAGTGAACTGGTTCTCTGGGAGATGAAATCTTTGGGGTTAGCATGTGTTCAGAACTCACTGGGGATGATCTGAGCTACTTGTCTCAACATCATGTATCTGGGAAGGATGCTCATATGCTCATGGTTCTTTGGGCTTTCTAACTTTTTCATCATGAACATTTCAAAGAAATTCCAAAGCATGATGTAGCCTTTGAGCCCTGTTGTAGTGCCTAGCCAAGCATCTTGCACATTTCTCTCCCATTTTTACCCCCTTGTTATAACCTTGTTCATTAACAATATTCCAGGATATAAACGAGGGCTTGCACAAGATATGAGAACTATCATTATTACACACAAACCCCATAGAATTCACTGGTAACTATCCAAAAATCACAGGTTTCAGAAGAAATAAGAACAATATAAATTACAACAAAATGAATAATACTGAACACCAAGGAACACTGTCAACAAAGTAAAAAGACAACAGACAGAAAGATATTGAAATGCAAGATTAATACCCAGAATATATAAAGAATGCCCACAAATCAAGAGCAATCAGAAAAACTGGATTAAAATATGAACAAAGGACTTGAAGGTACATTTCTCCACAAATGTGGTGCAAATAACCTCCAAACATAAAAAGAGGTGTGCAATTTAACTCAAGACAAACCTCCAGAGCTGTCAGGTTCACAGAGATGTAAAGCAAGATGGTGACTGCCAGAAGATGGGTCATAGAGACTGGTGACTAGTTGGACAGGGGTCAGTGTAGAATCATCACAGTTCTGGGGACTAACAGTGATGTCTGAGGAACAGTAGGAGTGTGGAGAGATAGCTGGTTGGATATCAACCTAGTCCTGACACCCCGAGTTTAGATCCCAAGAACCCCCACTGAAGACTGACACAGTAGCACAAGTTGTCTGTGGGGAGATGGGAGGTGGATCCAGGAATCTCCAAAAGCTTATGGGCCAGCTAATCTGGCTTGCCACTGGTACTCCTGTCTCAAACAAGGTGGTACTGTAACAATCAATGCAAGCCTTGATGCCCGTGCCCATGTGCCCATCACCACACATGTGGGCAAACACACACACATACACACACCACCACCACCTTGTGGTGGTGCAGTGCTGAAATCCCAATATTTATTAGGTGGAGCAGGCGAATCAGGGGTTCAAGAGCATCTTTGGCTAGAGAGGAATCCATCTGAGGCCAGCCTGAGCTACATAAGAACCTGTCTCAAAAAGAAAATGGTGTGAAGAGATGTGCAAAGGGCATGTGCCACAGTGCATGTGAGGAGGAGGCCAGAGAACAACTTGGGGTTGGTTCTCTCCTTCCCCCGTGTGGGGCACCTCCATGTACATGATCACTGTGGAGGAGGAGGTGCTTCAGGACTTGGTCTGTGATTATTTCATAGCCAATACTCAGTAGCAAAAGAAAAACAACAGAAAAGGTATCACAGTGTCTCTGCCAGTGCGTACTTTACATTCTGTTTCCCCTCTCTCCAGATGCCACATGTTTTCTGAGTGCCGCCCACAGGGTATTCTTAAAAATGCATCAGTGCTCTTTCTGGGATCTGAATTCCCAAATATTAATGTCATTGATTTTTAGGTCAAAAATTCTATGCACCTCATAGGCTTGTCTTTGACCCAGGTCTTTCCGTAGGTTCCAAGTGAACTCTCCAGGGACAAAATTATGATAAAGACACATCTACATTTATGAAGAGACAGTAGAAGCCAGCAGAGGTCAGAGGTCATGGGCAAACACAACGCCCATCACCTCCCCTCTAGTCACAAAACCCGAAGTAGCTGACATTTATATTTTATAAACTTACAACTTGTGCTTTAGAAGGGAAACCACACAGATGCATAATAGAAGACCTCTTCTAAACCCACTGCTCCTTCAGCCCCTTGCCCTGTGCTTCCAGAAGTACCACTGGGGAGTTGAAAAGATGGGCTGAAATGTGGAGTGGATGCTCTGCTCTTTCCCACAGCCTTGCATTAATTGCCAAAGGTATTGACTTATTCTAAGGTATCAGTAAAGTAGGCTTAGAAATACACATATTTTAGTTTGAGGCAAAGACTAAGTGGAGTATAGGCAGGAGACCGCTGCAGTCAGGGCCTTGGGCTAGCACAGTTGGTTTAGGAGCACTATTAGCTGGTGCCTGCTGTGTAGACATCAGCTGCTCCTGTATTCTTCCCACGAATGTTTTCCTGGCTCTTGCGACCCATGCTGTATCACCGATAAAATATAATAAACCCATTTCTCCAGATGGACATGGGAGGGAGAGAACTTGGCATTTTTAAGAGAAGGCTGCTTAAAGGAGAGACCCACAGAGACAGCTGACTCAAATTATTGGGAGATCACTGACTCTGACTGACAGCTGGGGAACCTGCATGGGACTGAACCTCTAAATGTGGATGACAGTTGTGTGGCATAGGCAGTTTGTGGGGCCTCTGTGAGTGGGACCAGGATTTATCCATGGTGCATGAAGTGGCTTTTTGGAGCTCATTCCCTAAAAAGGAACACCTTTCTCAGCCTTGATACTTGGGGGAGGGGCTTGAGCCTGTCTCATCTTGATATACCAAACTGTACTGCCCCCCCCCCCCCCCCCCCGTCCTTACCCTCTTTGAGGAGTGGATGGGGAGGTGAGATTGGGGGAAGCTGGGGGAGTGACTGGGAAGAGGGGAGAGAGGGAAAACAGTAGTGGTTTGTAAAAGGAAAACTTTTGAATAAAAAAAAAATGTTCAACGGAAAAAGAAAATTTGCTCAGAAATCAGTCCTGGCTCTTACATGGGCAAGGTGTATAATTCATTGGAAGTGATATTTCTCCTGGAAGTCAGGATACCTGTGATACTGAGCATCCATCTGCTATCTGGAAGTTGGAAATCTCAAGTCAAAAGAGCTCTTCTCAATTACCCCAGGCAACAACAAAGACCTCAACATCCCTCAGGTTGCTAAGGATTCTTCAGTGTCATTATGAGGCACCTGATCATTTCTCAGAATTGTATTCAATTTTCTTCATGTTCTTCAACCCATGGCTTAATACTGGCTGTCTTCTCTAAGCTGGAACATCTGTGACAAGAATGCCAAGGATGAAGTAGAGTGCACTGGGAGGTGGACATGGAGGATGCACTGGGAGTTGGATGTGGAGGATGCACTGGGGGTGGATGCAGCAGGATGCACTGGGAGGTGGATTTGGAGAATGCATTAGGAGGACAGTCACAGAGATGTCCAGTGCATTGTCTTCAATAATAAAGAGAATACTTTATTTTGTACTACACTAGTTTGAATGTAATGGCTCATAAGTAATCATATATATATATATATATATATATATATATAAAGTGGAATAAGCTCATAGGGAGTGGAACTATTAGGGGTGTGGCCTTGTTGGAGTAGGTGTGGTCTTATTGGAGGAAGTGTGTCATTTTGGGTGTGGGCTTTGAGGTCTCTAGCTTAAACTTTGGCGTTTGCTCAGTGTCTCAGACCACTTTCTGTTGCCTGCATGATGTAGGACTCTCAACTACTTCTTCAGCACTATATCTGCCTTCACACCACCATGCTTCCTGACGTGATGATAATGGGCTAAACTTCTGAACTGTAAGCTGCCAACCCAATTACATGTTTCCTTTGTAAGAGTCACTGTGATCATGGTGTCTCTTCACAGCAAAAGAAATCCTAAGTAAGACAGTTTACTTATAAAGTCTCTTTTCATATAGTCACTTTTAAATTTTTATTTTAGCTGACAAATAACACAATAGGTATGTTTGTGGGGTGCAGTGTAATATGCTGACCTATGTGTTCGTACCAGAATGTCCCATTAGCCTGACTCTCTCTCTCTCTCTCTCTCTCTCTCTCTCTCTCTCTCTCTCTCTCTCTCTCTCTCTCTCTCTCCCTCTCTCTCTCTCTCTCTCTCACACACACACACACACACACACACACACTTTACCAATCTGTCACTTCTTTGTGGTGCGACTGTAGCTCAGAAATTTTATTTTAGCTTAAACCAGAAGCAGCAACAGGGCATCTGGTTCCAAATACCAAGACCTTGCCATCACTCAAGCACACAGTAAAGAGAGGTTCGGGAGAGAGGAAGGAGGTGCCGTAAGCTGTAAGGGAGAAGTGGCCACCTCAGTGTTTCTCATCTCCCAGCACTGGCTGCAGAAGACACCAAGTGTTGGTCAGACCAAAGCAACCGAGACAACCTCACTGTGGGAGCAACAGAATGGCGGTCCTTCTTGTACTTCAGCCCAATGGGAACAGCACAGAGACGGCCCAATTTTAAATGTAGGAAATGGTTTTCTATATCCATACATTGCATGTGTTATTATGCATCAGTAGATGATTTTTCAAAAGACAAATGACGTGTAAAACTAAAAGCTGAGCTATCAATAAAAGCAAATTGAGGGCCAGGGAGATGGCTCAGCAGGTAAAAAGCACTTGCTACATAAGCTAGGAATGTAAAAAAAAGCTGGCCATGGTGATGCGCATCTGTAATGCCAGTACTCTTCAGGCAAGATGGGAGGCAGGGTGCAGATGGCTTGAAGCTTGTAGGCTGGCTATTCTGGACCATGTAGAGACAAGGGGACGCTACAAGAGGGAGCACAGAACCTACTCCCCAAAGCTGACCTTTTACCTTCACACAGGAGTGGTAGCATATGCCTGCACACACACACACACACACACACACACACACACACACACACACACACACACCATAAATTAAAATGCAGTTTCTTTCTGGAAATCTATCTTTTTAAAATTAAGATCTAATTAAAAATTTATCATAGAAATGATAAGTTGATCTTACTGGGTCTTTAAATTTTTATTGCACTACAATAAATTAATTATTTGCATGAACAAGCATGTGAGTTGTGTGTACATGTGCATGCATGCGTGTATATGTGTGTATGTGTGTATGTGTATGTATGTGTATATGTATGTGTATGTGTGTGTATGTGAGTGTGTGTATATGTGTATGTGTGTAAATGTGTATGTGTGTGTATAAGTGTGTGTATGTGTGTATAAGTGTGTATATGTGTGTATAAGTGTGTATGTGAGTGTATGCAAGTGTGTATGTGTGTATATATTTGTGTATAAGTGTGTATGTATATGTGTGTGAGTGTGTGCATGTATGTAAGTGTGCATATGTGTATAAGTGTGTGTGTGTATGTGTGTAAGTGTGCATATGTGTATAAGTGTGTGTATATGTGTGTGAGTGTGTGTATGTGTGTAAGTGTGCATATGTCTATAAGTGTGTGTGTATATGTGTGTGAGTGTGTGTATGTGTGTGAGTGTGCATATGTGTATAAATATGTGTATATGTGTGTATGTGAGTGTTTTTGTGAGTGTGTGTGTATGTGTGTGAGTGTGCATATGTGTATAAATATGTGTATATGTGTGTATGTGAGTGTTTTTGTGAGTGTGTCTGTGTGTGTAGGTAAGTGTGTGTATATGCACGTGCCAAAGCACTCATGTAGAGGTCAAAGAGCAATGCTTTGAATCAGCACTCTCCTACAATGTGAGTCCCGGGAGTCATAGGCCAGCTGGTTTAGTGGGAAGAACCTTTACCCACTGAGCCATTTCACTGCCTCCTGCTGCATCTTAAGAAATGAAATATAAAAGTTAGTTCTCAGGTTACCAAAAATTCAAGAGTATATTAACCATTTGAAGATTTCCTTTGTAACTTTACAAGACAGCAGCAGGGGGTGGGGGTGAGTGGGCAGGATCTGGCAGTTGATAAAAAATAATTCTGCTTACTTTTTTTTGTATCAATCAGCATGTACATTTGTTTGGTGAATGGAAGGCATCTGGGCTTACCTTTAACTAGGTTGATGTGAATGAGCTATCAACATAAAGAACCAAATTAAATTGGGACAGGAAAGCACAAACATGTTTGTGCATAGAACATATGCATACATCAAGGTCAGGATTTTTTTGGGGGGAGCGACAATAATGTGTACAGTTTAGTGGAAGAAAACTAAGTGACATGCGTGAAGCCCATTCCTGTGAAAATAGTACTTATGGAGCTTACACAGTAGTCACCATACATTAATCCCGCGCCCATCGGTTAATTACATCACCCTTTAAGACGGACGCCTAATGTAATTAGAGACTTGAACAGCTCACAGCCAGATCACTTAAAGTAACATTGTTAATGGGCCCTGGAAGCTCTCTCTTTCATGTTGCCAGTGTTATAACTTCTAATTACCTTAATAATTAGGGCTCTGTCACTCCTGATCGAGGTAACAGTCCCCAACACTAATGGGCATTAGCCGTCTTGTAGCAGGCATGTTTTGATGTTCTCACCCAGTTGCTTAGGGTCGAAGAGCGATCTGCCCTTGGAAACCTAGCGGTTGCTATGCGGTGGCCTGGGCATCCTCATGGGTTCCTTCCTGCAGCCTCAGCCACTGCTGTTCTCATTCAGAGGGAGTGTATAAACTCTATTCACCGTGAACGACTCATGAAATGTAAATGTGGCACCTATGGATGAAATTTTCTGAATTTAAATTGCTCCTGTTGCTCGTTCCACAAAATAACAGCATAAACTTGGATGTCAAATCAACTGGAATGAAAATTAAAAGGCATCAAGATTTCCTCCATCAGCTGTTAATTGACAGAGGTGAGGGACTGAAAGGAAAGGCAGTGTGTGTGTGTGGAAGAAAGCTTGTAGTTCTATTGAGAGTCACGTGGGCTGTGCAGAGTGAGGCAGGATTGTGTGAGTGCAGAATGCAGGAGTTGTTAAGATTTGCAGAAAGGTCAGATGCAAAGGCTGTAAAAAGGGTCGTGATGGCTGAGGCATGGCAGAGGGTCACAGGGGTCTGGACTGGAGGAGGTCTGTGGCACTGTGTTAGATGGGGAGTCACAGAAATTTGTTCATTAAAGCAATAGATTTGGGGTTTATTTGTATACTTTTTTTTTTTTTTTTTTTTTTTTTAAAGACAGGATCTCATTATTTAGCCCCAGTTGACCCGAAACTCACTTTTTAGGCCAGGCTAGCTCTGAATTTGTAGAGATATGCCTTCCACTGCCTCCCAAGTGCTGGGATTAAAGGTGTGTGCTACCATACCCAGCTCCATTCATGCACATTTCGAAGGATATTACCAAGTATTTTAAAATGTGATCAATAGACTCCTCTCGGCACAGCTCATTGGTTGTAGAAACAGACGTCAAACATATAGTCTAACTCTAAATGGTCTAACATTCTTCCCTTTGTATCTGTCCTCTTCATAGATTGTAATCTTAGTTTTCCTGTTTCCAAAACAAGGAAGCCTTAAGCCCAGACAGATGTTCCTCTAAGAGACAGCACCTTGGGAAGGCAGCCTGTTCCTTCTAACACAAAATAGATCTCACTACCTGATTCCTGATGGATGGCAACACCTGATCCTGGGTATTTCCGTCATACAAACCTGTAAAACCTATAAATACTGACTGCATAGTCCAGCATGAGGTAGTATCACTGATATGTCTATTATAATCTTCATAATGTGTCCTCAATATGAATCACCTTCTCATTTTTCATGTTGGATCATTTGAATTCACTTTTATCTTATTCCAGATACTAGCAGTGACATGTGTGTCTAGAAAGCTCAGTGCTGTGCAAAATCACCACCAGCTCACAGAATATACAAAGAAGATGATGAAGAAGATATCAATGTGAAAGCTACCAGATAATTTTTAGAAATATAGGGATTCTTTATTTTTATTTTGAGTCTGGTAGAAAGATTGGAAGGCTCAACATGGACTCACAGACTTCAGATTTAATGAGTGTGGAGCAAGGAACTCACTGAAAGAGACGGAGACAGCTTCACTTTCCTTGCTTCTGATGGGGCACAATGGGCCAAATGTTCCCCTTCCTGTGACATTCTACCTTGTGTTACTGTGAACTCCATCACTCTAACAGTGTCACACATGTGTGCTCTGCAGGGATACAGCCATGTTAGACAAAATCACCCCTACCCAAAGTTTGTGAAAGATTTGAGAGATAAAACCCAGATGCAGGAGAAAAGAAACTATGCAGCCATCAATGGGCAGGACCCTTTATCTGAGGCAGAATGTCTCAAGAACCCTATGAAGAGTTTCCTACAAGAGAAGGCTCTGAAGATTTTCTGGAGGGAACCAGGAAGTGGAATCATGAATGGGAACTCCTTCACCTCAGGTATAGGGATGGGATAAAGAGAGGGGTCCCCAGGAAGTTTCAGTTGCTCATTAATAGGGGAGATCTCAGTTTGAGAGCTGGAGCATGGAAAAAGGGAGACCTTAGAGCAGGATGAAGTTGCTCACTCTTTCAAGCACTGCCCAGCAGAGTCAAGAAAATGTGCTACCATCAGCAACAGTTGGAGCAGTCTGAGGAGTCAGTAACTTCCAGTGAGATGTTGCATCCATGATGATGGAGAGATGCTCATGAAGTAATAATTCCCTGAAAGTCACTGGGGACTCCAAAGCCTTGAGGACTCCATCATCTTGGTCTTTTTCCAGGAACCTGAGACTATTCTTTGCTGACATTTAAGCCACCAGGTAGGAAGAGTCCCAGCAATGCCTGCCTTAAAGCAGACATTGGGCTGCTGAAGGTTAGGGACAGGAAGGAGGAAGGCTGGCTTCCAGGCTGGAGAAGGTTGCAAGTGGTTTCTCTCCGCTAGCCTTCTCCCATTTCTATCAATAGAATTCTTCTCTGTAATGGGACACCTGGGCTCTACCCCCACCCCTACCTTACCCCAACTCCGCCCTCCCCGGGGGAGGGACAGGATCTCAGATTCTTTAGTCATCACCCCACACTGACTGGCATGAGGGCCCCCTTGGCTCCAGTGTGGTGATATCTATTCAGTAAAGTTAATCTGGAATATCAGAGCAACCATAGAGCCAAGCTATATAAGCCAGGCAGAGGTAGCACATGCTGTTAGTCCCAGCACTTGGGAGTCAGAGGCAGGAGGATCTCTGTGAGTTTGAGGCCAGCCTGGTCTACAAAGCAAGTTCCAGGACAGCCAGGATTAACCAGGACTGTTACACAGAAAATCCTGTCTCAAAAAATGGGGAGAGGGGAGGGTTGGAGAGAGGGCTCTGTGCTCTGATAATACAGACTATTTTATTAAATATCTACCACCACATAAGTTAGACAGGAAGTGGATTTGCCAGGAAAGGACCCTGATCTTGTCTGGAATTCCAAAGAGATCTCACTAGATTGGTACTCAGCGGCCTATAAAAGAGTTTGAAAAGTTCCTCAATCAGAACACAATACCTGTTTTTAGACAATAAGGACTCTGTACTTGAGAAAAATCTTCATTTAAGATTTAAGTGGAAATTTAACTTAAAGGAAAAACTATATTGGTTAAAAGCTTGCTGTGATGGGAAACAGAGACTTGCTGGGCCCAGAAAAGAGAAAGTAGGTGATGAGGAGATCCAAGTAAGGGGTAGCCTAGGGACCAAGACATGCCTTTCTCTGAGGTTTCTTCTCTCTACATCCACCTTCCTTCAGGACTCCAGGTAAGATAGGGACATGGCTGTCCTCATATCACATCCCCGTGGCCCCTCACTGGCTTATTCACATTCCTGACCTCTCATTGGCCCACTCATCTGATCTCCCACTGACTCATTTATATGCTGATCTCACACTGGTACACTTGCATCCATAACCTCACATGGACCCACTCACAGCTTTAACCTCCAACTGGTTCATTCATATTTCTGATCTCCTCATGGTTCATTTGTATTTCTGGCCTCCTATTGACCTATTCTGATGCTTTTGAATGACCTAATTTCTCCACAGCAAGATCTTCATCTCCCTCTGCCCAGCGTCATGTACCATGTGGTCCTGAGGTGTATGCATCCCCAAATCTACTTCATCTCTACAAATATCCATCCTTCACATTGTCAAGTCTTTCCAAAAGGGAAACACTCTGATTCTCCAGCCAGAAAGTTCACCTGGATGATGTAGATACATATACCCATGCATGCCACCAAAGGACCAGAGCCGGGAGACAGATGTTGACCCCATAAGTCCATGTGGACAGGGGAGACCATGCTGGAGCCTGTGGGTGGATCATCACCTGCTTTGTTGGCCTGCTGTGGGGAGAGTAGAATAGATTTTTGGGCAGGCTAAGAGATGGCCCTCTCTACCTTCACCCCGGGATTAGGCATGCAGCCATCTCCTTCTCATGCCGCATTACCTTCCCCTACGTGCCTGGGAAGGAAGCAGGTCAGGGGCAGGACATATGTGTTTCTCTCCATCCTTACCAACTGTTATAGGTCTATTGAGGTTTGAACAATGGATGGATGTAGATAATTACATTTTAAAAACTTTTTTTTTTAAAATGTCCCATACTCAAAGGACCACAAAGAAGGGCTCATTCTGAACTCTTCGGAGGCCACCTCCCCACTACAGAGAAAAGATGAAAGTCTGGTCTCACTGGCTAGGCAGCTTGCATTAGGAATAACGTCTAATAAATTTCCTTGCCATGCCAGGCAGACATTGGATGTAATGGGAAGTGGGAACAGTGTCTTTTGCCTCCTGTTCCTGCCTAAAGGTTACCCCAAGCTACATCCTCAATCGTCAAGCAACTCACTTAAATGTTTAATTTTGCAAACTTAAAATGTTCTTTCTGAAGGGGTGTCTGAGCTTACCATGGGAACATCAGATTGCAAAAGGGAGATCCGATGGCAAACCCATCTCCAAAGGCTTTGCATGCTCTTCCCCAAATGGACATACGTGACTTCTGATTATTTGGCCAAGTCCCGATCCCAGATCACATCTATACTGATGTAGAATGGCAATTAAGAAGTGGTTATTGGGAGAACTTGGGAAGGACGTTGGTTACTCCGAGGTGTTGCCACTGTTCCATTGGTATAATCTCACTCCAATTACTATTCCGATGTGAAGATTAGAGAGCTCATGTGTAGGACTAGGGAGTGAAGGGCAAGCTGATGGCGTCTCCTTCAGTCTTGAGGTATCAGCCCTACACATGGCCTCATGCGTTGATTTCAGGATGGTCACAGTTCCCTGCTTTGCTGTCTTCTTGTACCCCTGCATGCTCTGGGTACATGGGAAAGCATGGCTTCCCTGTCCCCCATTTGAAGGAAGAGACAAGGTGAGTAGGGTAGGACATCACAGTACAGGCTGTTCTTCTACTCCGTGGCACATTTGCATGTCTAGGGTAACTCTGCCAGTGACACCCTTGATCCAGTCTTCTTCTCTTGTTCCACTCATGTGCTTCATCAAGGGCATCCAACATAGCTCTAAGGAGGCTCCTGTTTTGATATGTTCCAACAGGACAGAACATGACCATGAGTTCTAGCTCTGGGTGATATCCTTATCATGTTCCTGCAAATGCACATGGAGGTGATAAGAGGAATCTAAAAGTAGAAGTGTAACTCCAGAAACTTGTGGGGTGACCTTGTCCCTTGCAGTTAATGATGTTTGGGAATATAAAGGGTGCTGTTAGAGGAGACAAGGTAGAGAGAGTTTCAGGAACTGGTTTGTTGTTTGCTGTGGGCATTTTATAGGCAGGGGATTGCTGCTTTTGACTTGTACCTGGCATTTGTTGAAGGAAGAGATGTTTAAGGGACAGTAATTCATGTGGGACCAACTAGAAACAGATGCTGCGGGGACAGTAATTCATGTAGGACCAACTAGGAACAGATAGATGATCCAGAGACAGTAATTCATGCAGGACCAATTAGGAACAGATGCTGTGGGGACAGTAATTCATGTAGGACCAACTAGAAACAGATAGATGCTCCAGGGACAGTAATTCATGCAGGACCAACTAGGAACAGATGCTGTGGGGACAGTAATTCATGTAGGACCAACTAGGAACAGATGCTCCAGGGACAGTAATTGTCACTAGAGTTCACCAACACAGGCCTGTCATCTTTGCTCCTAGTAGCTACTAGACTCTGGGTTTATTTGTAACTTCAAATGCCTTTTAGGTTCAGCACACTCCAGAAACTAGAGATAGATATTTAATTTTTGTACATAGTTTGTATGTGAAGGAAGACAAATATCTTCATCCTGGTAGTTATGAAATAAGCCTGATGACCAAGCTGGCCTTTCTACAAGACAAGCCCAGCGCTCATTAAGTCAACCAGCCTGAACCCCTGATCAAGAGTTACTCTGAAAACATCTGGAGCAGGATCTAAGCTGTCAGTTAGAATACTAGTCTGGAGATGGTTGAGAAACCTGAGTCTTATGCCTGGAAGCTTGCTTTGGTTAAGTGACTTAAAAGAAAAAGTCTAGTACTAAGAATTAATAGTCATTATGTCACAGCCTCTTATAGTCTTTGTCCCAGCTTAATGCAACCAGCTCTATAGTTTTTTGAGGGGACTACAAAGTCACAGTGAAACCAGCCCAGAGAAGCCTTGGTGCCCACTGAGCACATGATTAGTTTCTCTCTAGATGAGTTGCTAAGTGGGAATTGTTAAGGAGCTTGGGGTTCATGGAAAAATGTTCCTAGGAACATCATGGGTCAGGTAGCTGGGCTGACTGTCCCTATGCGTGACAATGATACCGTGGGCTCTAGAAAGATGGTGGAGTGCCTGTCAGCCTCTTTCCATGCCTCAGAATTTGTAGTTGCTCCTCTTTGGGGAGGAGGAGGAGGACCCTATTCTGGAAGTTGATGGCTCTAGTGACATCTGAGTTGCTTCTACAACTCTGACTCGCTGTTACTGAGGATTTTCTGGGTACAGACCCTGTAACTGACTCCAATATTTAATTGTTGATTCTTCCTAACAACACCGGGCAAAGTCCATTTCTAGCCCTGTGCTACAGAAGAGAAGTGTTTCAGGGAGGTCATAGGACCTGCTTATCACCACAGGGACTGGATATAGGGAGAGTGCAATTCCAGACTTCAAGGCAGGAGATTGGTCTTTATAAATTTAAGCTTTTTCTTTCCACTTAGAGCACAAAGTTTTTCTACCAAGTCTCCACATAGGCATCATAGAGATTGTGTTTTAATGTGTGAGTGAATGGGCTGAACTCCTAGGTGACTCTACTTGATGTGCTGTTAAATTAGTCTCTTTCCATGTAAATAAGTTATGGAAAGACCAGACATCTCTTTGTATTACAGCGCAAGAGTTGGGAGTGGGCTGTGGGCACATGTTTTCCTGACACACTTTACCTATGGACCACGGACATTGACTCCACCACCCTTTGCCTATGGAAATGAAAGCATGGTCATAGGCTTACTGCAGCCTGAAGGGAAACCACAGGATTAGAACTCAGTGAGCTGAGAACAAATCTAAGCCACTTATGCTTCTGAGTATTTTTCTCTTACTGGCTATTGTCAGGGACAAGCCCAGAAGCGAATCTAGTCTCTCAATATTAAATTCCATCACATCATGTCATTCTGTTCTAAAGGGATTTTGGCTCTACAGATCTGGAAAAAGTGAGTCAAGAGAGGAGCCTTTTATGGAAAATGCTTTGGCTTTCTACCCTTAGGGCAAAGTTCTAGAAAACAGAGAGTTATCACAAATACCAATGAGGATAACAGATGTGCTAGTGTGCCCTCTGATGAGCTTCAGCTTTCTTGAGAAGGTGCCCTCAAGTAGCCTGTCAGAGATCAGTACAGCCAGACACAACCTGAGGCAAAGGCATCATTCCAACTGACACTTTCCCAAGAGCAGCCTGGCAGAAGATCCCAGAGGCAGCAATGCTTTTAACAGGAAGCAGAACTGGCTCCAATGAATTCATGTGTAATATTCCCTGGGGCTCACAGATTAAATGCACACTTTAATAATTATCCAATTACTTCTGCTGTGATTTACCTTTGAATTCACACCAAGCAAACATATAGCAATTATCACACTTTCATTAATCCACACTCCTGGAAAACCGGCTGTCACTATTTTCCTTGTGCTCACATTTGCTTGTAAAACAGAGCCAGAGATAAAAATTGTTTTTATTTCATGGTAAACATGTGTTTAGCACCTAATGATGTGGTATCCTCTACACAGAAGTTTAGTGTGCTGGCTGTTGTAAGCAATACTTACAGTTAGCAATACTTACTGCCTGCTTCAGAGTTGAGGTCAGTGGAGGGAACACTGAGGGAAACCTTTAACACAACCACCCCAGCCATGATCTCTGTGTGGCTAATGACCATGGCTAACACACACACACACACACACACACACACACACACACACACACACACACACACACAGAGAGAGAGAGAGAGAGAGAGAGAGAGAGAGAGAGAGAGAGACAGACAGACAGACAGACAGACAGACAGAGACAGAGAACAGCAGAGACCCTGAGATGCCACACCAGATTTATCTTTCATTCACTCTGTCTTCATCTAATGTGGATGCAGGTGTGCTTCCAATGGATATCACTAAGTATATACAGCATCACCACATTTAAAGTGCTTGATAGTGTGTTCACAGTGAACATCTCACTGAGAGTCACCATGCTCTCTGTGACCATTGTTGAGTCCACACTGAGTGTCCCTGTGCCAAAAGAGACATCATCGTGTCTAAAGGAGATGACGCCATATCTGCAGTTGACAGCCGTGTGTCTGAAATGCCATTCCCCTGCTCACAAGAGGATTCTATAGCTCCCTAGTTGTATCGATGTGGGAAAGCTAATCCCTAAGTTTAGCATCAGCAGCATCTCCCTGAAAGAGTGAGAGAGTTAAAGGAGAGACTCCAGTGTTTCCCAAGCGTGTTGCATTGCCATGAACCGCAGAGGTGCCCAGCTTTTTACATGGGTGCTGGAGTCTGAATTCAGTTGCCCAGCAAGCTTTCTTAAAGCACAGAACTGCCACCCTAGCCCTTAGAAAATCCTTTAAAAACAAAAATCGCAGATATTTAGAGACATTTTGTGTGATTTTTTTTATAGACACATGAACTGTGAAATGAGGGGAGACATTTAGTCTGCCTGGAATTTTCTCTATTTCCTTGTTCTACTTTGCTTTGCTGGCCGTGGACTGGCATACTCTTCCTTCTCAGGTCCCCTGGGTT
Source organism: Phyllotis vaccarum (assembly GCA_033318265.1). Lineage (NCBI taxonomy): Eukaryota > Metazoa > Chordata > Mammalia > Rodentia > Cricetidae > Phyllotis > Phyllotis vaccarum. The sequence goes on along the minus strand of JARWLC010000002.1, from coordinate 125,141,963 downwards.
GTGAGATCAGCTCGGCTGTGTGACATGCTCTTTTTACTTTTAAGATTTATTTTAGTTTTAAAAATCTGTGTATGTGTGTATCTGTGTACCTGTGTATGTGTGTGCCTGTGTATGTAGCTATGTATGTGAACGAATGTGTGTATGTGTGTATCTGTGTATGTGTATTTGTGCACATGAGTACAGGTATCTGCGGAGGCCAGAAGAGGATGTCAAATTCCTGGAACTGGAGTTGCCATTGTTATGAACCCTCAAAAGTGGGAGCTGGGTTAAAAACTCAGTTCCTCCTGAAGTACATTATCTGCTATTAACTTCTGAGCCATCTCTCTCACCCATGCTTGTTTTCCTTTTAAATGTATTATTTAAATTATTATATTACTATGATGAAAATGATGTGTGTGTATGTATGTGTATATGAGTATGTGTTTGTGTAAGTCTGTATGTATGTGTGTTTGTCGGGTCTGTGAGTGTGCATGTGTGAGTGTGTATGTGTGAGTCTGTATATGTGTGTGGGTCTGTGTGTGTGTGTCTATATGTGTGTGTATATGTAAGTGTGTGTATGTATGTGTGTGGTGTGTGTGTGTGTATGGGTATATGTGCCTGGGCAAAGTTTGACGAAGCAAATTTTCTGAGGACATTTTCAAATGATGGGTGTGGGTGAAGACAGGAAAGCAAGAGAGGGACTGGGGTCCTCACAGGGCATCCGGTGACTTGAATAGACACATATGCCCTTCACCAAGAGGCTGGAAATACCGTGGTAACCGCACTGCCCCGTCTTGAGTACACTGCCTATAGTGAGCCTTCTGGAGCTGGGTTTCCTATGCTGTCCTCCCTTGTTAGGCTGTGAGCCAGCTCTGCCCCTGTTGGATCAGGCAGGAAACAGAATCTGCTTGGAAGATGCCTCAAAGCACTGTGCACCCAGAGTCCTGTCTTGGCATCTATGCTGAGTGCTAAATACAAAGTCCTGTTCAATTTCCAGGCTTCCCTTGATGCCCTTGGCAAACCAGGGTTCATGTGTGCTGTGGTGTTGTCCTGATTCTATAGAGACACCACAAGGCCACTCACTCCCTGAATCAGCAATAGAGCAAGCTTGTCATCTGATTCACTAGGATAAATGATGACACACAGCTAAATACTTCCATGGTGAAGTAAAGCTGACTGATCCTGACACTGAATCCCAGGGATCAGCTCCCAGCTGCTGAGAAGGGCAGTGATCTGTTCTGTATGATGGTCAGCATTGTGTGTAGAACATGACCTGCTCTTTCCTGGATCCAACTGTATACCCACTAAAACACATAAAAGTCCCAATTCTAGTGGGTCAGGGTTGGGGGAGACAGCTCTTTGGGGATGGTACTAGCTGAGAGAGGTCACACTGGTACAGGTGGCCTAATTCAATGACTAAAGAAGTTTGGGTGGGATTTGGATGGGAGTTAAAGAGTTGCCCCCACTGACACCACCTCCCTGTTCCCAAGTTGGAAGTGTTGGAAGGGTCCAACCCTTCTTTAGGTCCATTCTCAGAATCACAACCATGGGATCCACATTCACCTTGCAGACACACATCCCTAGGCACTTGCTAATTCTATTTTTAGGACACTTTCCATTAACCTCTGCAGAACACCAGAAGGTGATTCCAGTCTGCATTGCAGCCAGAAGTCAGTGAGCCTCCTGCATCCTGGAGGTCCTCCAGATTTACAACACAGAACCAGTCTATGGGCAGATCTGTTTAGAGGAGAATGGATTCACAAAACATTCCAGACCCATGCCTGGGCTATCTTAAAGCAGAGCATGCCTTTTTGGTTTTGTTTGGTTTTGGCACAGGTAAAGCAGGCTGGCCTCGAAAGAATTATGCAGCTGAACCTGGCCCTGAACTCCTGTGTCTTCTGATTCTACCTCCCAAGAAAGAGCATGCATATTTTGATATAATGCCAATGTCTCTGCTTGGTTGGGCTTCTGGAAGTTTACCAAGCCTCCTTCTTGTCTCAACAACATTGACTCACAGTTTATTTCTCAAGATTTCTTAAAGTAAGACAACTGAGTACAGGCGCATGTGAAGGCTGCTGGCCATGCAATCTCAGGTTCTAGTCATCTCTTCCTGACCCCAGGATTCACACTGACTAACACATGGGTAAATCTATATCGTTAAAAGCAAATTGCTTTTATCTAGTTTTTTTTTTTTAAAGATATTTTTCAAGTTTTCATTAAAACATTTCCAGTTTTTGTACTCGTGTTTTAGGTTCAATCTTTAGTGTGCCATGTACTTCCTGGAAGAATTGAGGAGGCATATCTGGTAGGCTGGGGGAGGGGAGGCAGCTGGGGGCTCCCCCCAACCATGGACAGCTGGATTGCTGCTGTTTTCTCTGTGCCAATGGAGCAGGAACTGTCCTTGAGATGCAAGGTTGCCCCTCAGCTCTCTTCAGTCCTTCACTGAACTTCAAAGTCACATGAGCTGATTTAGTGCCAAATGCAAATTGTACCAGTCAGGATTCCTGCCACTGCTTAGCAGCTTTGTCAAGGACCATGTGGATAAAGGACATGTGTCCTCACAGCAGTTATCTGATTGGGTCACAAATAACCAATGACTTGCAGACTAGAAGGACCACTCAGGACCATAAAACCAGAAGCCACATGAGGACCCATGATTGTGGGAACGTGTACAGATGGATTCTCCAGGATGTTCACCTTAAACTGACATTTGAACCATTTTGTAACTGATTTAGTGGGGCTATTCACACTCACAACATAGAGGTGTCTCATTACTTGTTTCTAAAGCTTGTCCTTCACCTGTGAGACAACCCTGTGCTCCACAACTTTCAGACAAACTCTTTTATATCCTTCTTTGCTTTGGGTTGTGGAGCCAGCACAGATTTTTTTTTTTTTTTTTTAAATGCTTATAGGCCTTTACTTAGCCACATATTTAACTAAGACACACATGATCCCCACTGCTGGAGAAGAGACTCACAGAGCCCAGCCCTCCATGAGGATCTGTAGGCAGTTAACAGTTGTTGGGGAGGTAGGGAGAGAGATTTTTTTTTTTTTTAAATAGTATAATGGCCATTAAGGTGCCCATGTGCCTGTAAAGAACCCTCATCCACACTCCTGTAAGCAATCCTGACTCACTGGGTCTTTTATTTCTGTGTCTGCCTCTTTCCCTCTCTCCCTCACAAAACACATGAAAGTAAAAAAGAGCAGAAGGACATTATTGGAGGGGAGAGGTGACAAAAGAGAGTAATAGGGGTGAATATAAGAAAAATACAGTATTTACATGTATGTACATGTCACAATGAAATCCATTCTTATGCATAACTAATATATACAGATAAAGACCTTGATGATAAAAAGAAATAAATGTCCCTCACTTTGAGTAAGTTAACAGAAACTTTCACACAGGAAACAACCTGCTTAGATCACGTTTATGTTGTGAGTGACCTGATTTTTTTTTTTTTAAATCTGAGTAAGTCAGAGAAGATCATAAAAATCAGAGAAATAGCATGTACTTTGCAAACTTAGTTTTTTTTTTTTAACATTTTGGATCTTTTTTCTAAAAACAAGATTAATGTATTGTCCCCCAATATTTTATATCCAGGAAAAATGGTTATAATTTTTCTTGTATATGAAAGTCCTGTTTTTTGTAACGAGTAATTCTATTGGTTCCAACTCAGTTCAGGAAATGTCGCATCTTAATGCTTCCTTCGTGAAACAGGTGGTAACCACATTTGCAGTTTTGCCGCATCTTTGCGCATGCGTCCTGGGCAGGAAGGCGAGCTTTCAGGAGTCCCGCCCACAACAGAGTTTCAAGGCCTCAGAAGAACGCTAAGCTAGCAAGGGAGGATGGAACGCCATGGGATTCACTTGCTATCATCATAACAGCAAGATGGACACCTCCAGACTGAGCACTGGCACTTTTGAGATGGTTACTATATGCCAATCTCTACAAGTGACACAAATACATTTGAAAAGAATAATTGCTTTTAGTTCTGACGCTGGTTTTCAAAAATATTTCTAATACCATTCCCTCCTTTTCCGTTTCAAGATGGGTGTATTTTCTCAGACTTGGAGAAAGAAAAGCAAAGCCTCATTTTTTATCTGAAGAAGATCCCTGGACATCTGTGATCCTAACCATGTGCAGCGTGACAACGGTTAAGTCTGCACTGGGCGGTGCGGTGGCGGCTCAGAGCGGAGAGCAGAAAGTGTAGTTCCAGGGTCTAATCCGACCGATACGCTGTGTTCTTTGCAAAAGGTTGGAGGCCTTGGCCTAATAAGCATAATCTCATTACACTGCAAATAAAGTTTCCTATTTATCTCCAGATTTCAAATGAATCTAATAAGGCTTATGATACAGTCACCCAATACCCTAATCATATTTCTGCCTATCTAAAAGCAATCAGTAATTGTGTTACGGCAGAACGTGCTGACAATGCCTCCGACACACAGAAGAGAATGAGAGCCCAGCTGTACTAATTAAATTAAATGCTGGGCTGATGGAATACATTTGCCTCAGCCGGGAGCATGGGCGCAGAATTAATAAGCATTACAGCTCCGAGCGGGAGATGGTATCATAATAGAGGCGAGGTTTTGATGTGGAGAGCCCCATTCAGATTCAATGCGCCATCATGCACGTCTGTGACAGCTGCTTAGAGAGGTGCAGAGCCTCAAACAAATTGCACAGGAACTTTGCCGTTTGCATGTTCCTCACCAAGGAGCATGGCATGCTGCATGGCTTCTGCAGCCTGTAACCTACGCTGCCGGGCTCCGTGGGTAGCGGTAGCCCAGTGTCCTCACAGTATACTGTGAGCCTTTGACCTCGATTTCCTCTTCAAGACCACTCTGTGTCCACCCTCTCCCAGTTTTTAGATAACAAACACGACCCGGGGGCTTCTGTGCAGGCAGAGAGGTGTCAGTTTCTGCAAGATGTGTTGTGCCCCCCCCCCCCCCCGCCATCCTTCTCTGAAAGCCGGGGCCCCAAGAAGTCAGTTGCGCCAGGGTCATTGGTGCCGAGCCCTGGGTCACTGGAGCCCAGGACATGATGGCTCTTCATCCAGTGAGGACCGCCCTCCGTGGCTGGACTCAGCCTGCTCTGCCAGCACAGCCCAATCCCTTGCTCATAAATTAGCTGCGCTATCTTGCAGTGTGGAGCTGCTGTGCCAGCCGGCCAGGCAGCTTGTTCATTATCGCGAGGATTTTGACAGGATATTAAATTTACTAATCCTGAACTTGCCGAACTGACCCCTCACTGGGAACAGACAATACTGGTGTCTGCTTGTGCAATGCTTTCTTTTTCCGCTCTCCCTTCTATCTCCTTCTCCAAGGATCCCACACATGTTCCTGTCCTTGCAACTCAAGCCTCCCTCGGGTGCACACGGCCACACACTACCTGTGTCAGCTGCCAGCCTGTTTTCCTGCTGTACAGAGTCCTGCCTGACACCTTGCTTGCCTCGGTAACCAAACCTGGGCGCCTGTGCACCACCCTCCTTGTCGATGTGCACATAGATGGCCAAATACCCATGCATTCAGGTACCTGTGTGCTACTATGAAGCTATCTGGGTGGCCTTGATGCTCCAATCTTCACTCATGTAGCTTTGACACACACACACCAGCATGCTTGCCATGGGTTAACCCCCAACTCCACATATACATGCCCCAATAATTATGAACACACACAAAACCATGTGTCCTTCAATCACTCATATAAATACCTCACAGCTGTACACATTCATATCCACATGCACATTCCTGCACAGGCACACATATATGCACATACATTGCACAGGTACATGAATGCAAATGCCCTATGTATAAACCCACATATACAACAGAAACACATCACACAAACCATACATGTACATATGTGCACTCATATGCTATATACAACAAGAATATTCCCATGGACACTCACACACATTTTTACACAGACACATCATATACATCTGTATACTCACATTCACATTCTCTCATATATGACATAAATATACTATATACATCATAATATTTGTATACATGCCTACATGAACATACATATGTATACACACAATGTGTATCATACTTACATACCCATTTACATACACTTTTACATTTTCATGTAACATACACCAGCTATATCACATCCAAACATGTATATTCTGTTCATTATAATATATATGTATAATACATCATACACATTTTAACACCCACATGCACACTCACTCACTCATGCATGTGCAATATCACATACTTCACACCCACATATATGTATATTTATACTTATTTATAATACACACACATGTATACACATATCACAATTACATGTATATAACACATGCACATTCATCTCTATATGTGTGTACAGAGACTAAGACTCCCCATATGCATTCATACACACAACTCACACACATGTATACACAGAGGCACATAAACATATATCAAATACATATATGTATGTAGTTACTTCCCCAACTCACGATACACATGTTTACATACATATCCAAACATACACATGTGCACACACCACATATGAGCACAGCACACTCATGCTCCAACATGTCTATATGTACATGTTCATATCCATACCCACACATGCACACACATTAACATGGGTATTCACAGTCATATCTACATGTGCATACATTCATATCTAAATTTTCACACATGCATACATTATAGCCCCACATGTTCATTTGATGGAATAGACTCCTCCATACTCATGGGCATGTATGCATAGTTATTTACATGTACATATGCATGTGCACATGAGTACCCCCTACACATGTGCTCTCACACAGTCCTGATATCAGTGTGGTACTAGAGATGTTCCCTGGATCACCTATCCCCCAGCCTGAGGCCATCACTCTGCACTCTGAGCACACAGGGTGAAGTGGGGTGGGGGTTTCCATGGACGCTGCTTCTTCCTGTATTCTTACGCCCTCGACAGTCAGACGTGCACATCGGAAAAGCATTTGCTACTCTTTGCTTATTTCCCTATAAATAAACCCCAGCACATCAGACCCTCTGAGTATTTTTAGAAAGTTCTGGGTACTACAGAAGAATCAGCATCTTGCCCATTCATAAGCTTTCTGAGCTTCAGAAAAACAAAACCCGCTGCAGATTTCCACGACGACACTCTGCCAGTTTGTTCTCTAAATAATTCAACATTAAGATCCAGTCGACTCTCCTACCTCCTCGGAAAAACTCCTGCAAACTGTGCCAATTAAGTTGCTGAAAACAGCCGATTCCACTGATACTGTACAGATAAAGCTGACCATTAAATCGCAATTTGCCATCGCAGCCAGCGGTGGCTGCTGACAGCCTGCCGGGCTTGTAATCTCATTTAACCCCCTCCTGTCAGAAGTGACCCACCCCTTCACATAATGCCGCCAAATTAGACCCGACAGGGCGGTTGGAAAGTGAAGCCTCTTTAGCTAAAAGTCAGGCCTCAGTGGGCAGCCCTGACCTTCAGTGGCTCCACTGGCCTTACAGTTCTCCAGGGACTCTGGAGACATTTGCTTCCAGAGAGGGGCCTGATGGCAGAGGGGCAGCGGGGTATGTGGGGGCCTGGCCACAAGGAGCTTGCATTTCCCTGGGGGGCAAATTACAGTGAGTTTTTCTAAACAATTGAGGGAATTTCACCTGGGCCTTTCAAGTCTTTCTTTGGTAATAAAAGACGAATCAGGTGCTTCTGTTCAAACCACACTGGCTCAATATTTTCCTCTGCCTGTGGTGCCCTCTGACTTGGAGCCAGGGGATGTCTCTGCTGGAACACAGAGTCCCCCGCCCCCCTCTGGCCTCTCTGCCTGCATTTTAGATGAGGGCATCTTAGCTGGTGGCTGGTGTCTTCAAAGCCACCCCAGCTGGCATTTACCACAGTCCAATTTTCCGAAGAGAACCAGCTGCCTGGGGTACCTCGCTCCATCCTTCCCTGCCGCCCACCCAATTCCACCTGTTTTGTCCAGTGCCCAATATAGTCCTGACAACATTGATTTCTTAGGACATCCATGTCTGTTTCTCTAAATCAAAGCCAGGCTCATAGTATTTAATACACACATTAACCACGGATCTGGAATTTAACCCAAGTAACTTTATATTGCCTATTAGAAAAAATTCTGTTTTTTTCTTATATCCCTCTCCCTCCCTCCTTTCCTTCTTTCTTTCTTTTAAAACAATCAGCGATTAGTCTAAAAGCACTTATACACACACACACACACACACACACACACACACACACACACACACACACACACAGGATTCCACCCCCCCCCCCAAGAACAAGTGACGTGTTTCAAGGCCACAAGTCAAAGCAACCTCTTAGCAAGCAAATGCATTTTGGCCCTTAGAAAGACCCCCAAACAACACCATACTTGAAAGTCTGTCCACTCACCCTCTTCCCTGTTTGAATCTAAAAATTAGATTGTAATTGCACAAATAAGAAACTCTTAAATGTTTATAGTGCTTAGGAGGAAGGGAGGGAGTGAGGGAGAGGAAGAGAGAGAGAGAGATTCTCTTGGAATTGCTTCTCTTTAGAAAGCAGTATGTCTCTTGAAAATCAGAGGAAGTTCACAACACTTGCAGGATCTTGGATACACTCTGGTTTCCCAATACAGATTGCTGCTCCTTCTCGTAGGTATCCACTGCTTGGCCCTCGCTGATAGCCCCTGTGCCCACACCCTCCTGTGACTCACCATTCAAGCTCCCAGAGCCACCGTGCAGCGGCCAGGGACCCTCAGCACCTCTGGAAGCGGCAGCCCTTGGCTCGCTGGTGGTCAGTTGCCGCTTTAAAGGCCGGTTCATTCTTGCTGCTGACCAACTCAAGTTCTGAGCCCTCCCCACGACCTTATTTTTTCCCTCCTCCTTCACTAAAGTTAGCTGGACTTGCAATGGAAGCCACCTCAATGTTTATCCGACTTCCTGGGTCTGCTGTGGAGTGAAGTCCTGCCTGCCCAAGCCTTTGCGATGGAGTGGTTTATTTAATTTGTCAGTATAATGGGAGCAGCTGAATGAGAGACAGAGAATGCAGTGTGGTATAAAAGAAACAAAGGCTAAAAGTACCACTATTTTGATTCTCTTTTTAAAATTACTTCCAAAGTGTGGTATCTATTGTGAGGAAGAATGCTGAACAAAGCATGGGGTCTTGGCAATATTCACAGAGCTTATTCACCCACAGCCAGCCCTGTCTGTACATTCAGAGGTAGAATACACTTATAAATGATGTATTGGAGGGACTGTAGTTCCCATTGTGTTCTCAGTGTAAACAAAAAGGCTGACAGAAGCTGACTGGCATATGGGCAGCGAGGCCTGGCTGGACTCTGAAAGGGAAAGTGGGGACTGGAAGAGTCCACGGGGCAGACTTTTGCTGAAGGCTTCACTCCTGTGCTATCCTCTCTCTCTACCCACCAACCCTGGAGATGGCTGCAGAGCCTTCTAGAACATTTCACTGGCTAGACAATATCTATCTACCCCATTATCTGCTATAAATTATATCTTGACTCTCTTGGTAATTTCCAGATTCTTCTCTTGGAGGATACCTCTGTTGACAACAGCACCCACAGGTTTCAAAGCACATGATTATGGCCTTGAAACACCATGCGCAAAGACTATAGTCCTGGGCTAGTTCTTCTCTGGAAATGGGCCCTTTGTGGTTATCAAGCAGGCCAGCCTGGTAGAGAGTCTCCAGCAACAACTCACTGATCCCAGATAGGTGGTGCTTCCTTGTTTAACTGCTCAGGTTGAGCAGCAATGAAAGGCTGAGATGTAGAGTTTGCAACTCCACACTCTTGTTGTGTTCTAGTTTCATCTGGTCAAACATCTTCTCACACTTAGCACAACAGAGAAACCCCGTAGGCTCTTTCCTTGCACACTTGCCTTCTAATAGGGGCTGAGCCCTTGTCTCTGGTTAAATAATTCTCATGCTATCCTCAAGGGAGTTGCCCAGCAGCCCACTGTCTCTGGGTCCTGGGGTTGAAGGGCTGGTCCAGGCCAGGTGTTTCTACCCAGGGAATAAGCCAGTTTATGTTGGGAAATCATGTCAGCTTATAATGGAGCTTTCAGGAAGCACATACAAAAAGGGATATGTTTGGAGGAACAATTGATTTTTTGCCCAAAATGACTCTTTGGGTCATAGGGAGAGAAGATGAACTGGTTTGTCCATTTCGTACCTCAGGGAACACAGCCTTGGTACTCACTTACCAAGGGCTGGACACAGACTGAGAATTGTTTTATTTCTGTGGAGAAAAGGGTTCAAGAATGTCCACACTAGACAGATGGACAAGCCAAATCTTTCAGAGAGCAGAGGTTTCCCAGGACAGGGATTAGCAAGGGCCTGAGGCAGCTAATCTCTGTGCAATGGGTTAGTTTATCTAGGCATTGGCCATCATGTTCTAAGTTTTCACTCCAGTGAAGCAAGTGAACATTGCTGAGGCTGGAGAGTGCAGCCCACAGTTCAGGTTCTACAGCCTCCAGAATCTTCTGGATGTTCCATGGTCACTGTGCAGCTGATTGGGTGGCTTGATTTTGTCACCGGACACTTGTGTTCAAGGAAACATTTTAAAATTATTTTTGTTCCATGACAGAACTGACATTCATCACCGTGTATTCCCAAATCAGGATTCTTTGAAATGTCATTAAATTTTGGAGAATTTCATATTTTGAGAGACTATAACAGTATCATTTTAGTACAATACTCTGGAAAAGTCATACAACTTTTTATGGTGAATGCATCAGCAAGATACAGAAGAAGCCCTGCGAGGTGGTCCTAGTCCTGGCTGTGGTGTTCATGGAGTCAGGCTTTGGTGAGCCTCACCCCTTCCCATTTCATCATGCAGTCAGAAGGGCTACCACAAGCAGTGATAAACTCATGACATTCACGCATCAGGGTATCTGGCCTTTCGGTTAGATGGAGTGGCTTTTTTATATGACAGTGCTTCTAAAGTTGAGGCTGTCAGCAAGAGGAAGGAGCTGATCTACCTCCATGGTTGGATGGTTTGGATGTGGCTTCCAGTCAGCAAGCATTGTGACTTCCACACCAGGCCTTTTCTGTACATGAATAGGCGGAGGAAGCAAGAACTGTCAGCAACACACTTGGGCATATGACCCCAGCTCCTCACAGAGTTTCTTGAACTTTCAGCTTTTATAATCATTGTCTGTGTGGCTAACATGACCATCTGAGCCCACGGTGTTAGCCTCATACAGAACCAAAGGTCTCAGGGGCCATCAACATCGCCTTGACTTTGATGGGCTTAACTTGAGTATGGAAACTGAGGTATGGTGTACTTGTTATATAGACAGACACTAGAGGAGTCTAAGAAATCTGTAATGTAATGTGTATATTTGACGAAGGGGCAAAATGAGATGCAAAGAAATTTGACTTCCTCCATATTAGATAGTAAACAAATTGGGGCTCTATCTCAGATTTTTTTTTTTAGCTACCCAAGAATGAAATTTAAAAATATAGTTAGCTCTTATTTATGACTTCCTCATGGAGCATTCAGCCAACCCTGGGAGAAAGAAAAGGTTGATTTCCTAAACATGTGTGAACATTTTAGTCTTTATTCCCTGAACAACAGAGTGTAAGGATCATATGCACAGAATTCACACTGTACGCGGCATCAGTCATCAAGAAGTCATTTCAAGTACTGGAAGAATATTGGCACATCTTTTCCCACTTGAGGGACTGGAGCATTGTGAGTCTGGGCACCTACATGGAGTTCTGGATTATCCCCAGATGTGAATTTAGGGGCAAGCACATATAGTCTCTGAAAAGCAGAAATAAAAGATACCTTATCACGTGCTATTCAAAGACTCTCCACTACACATTCCTTACTTTTGTGAGTTTCCCATCCTGCTCACAAAATTCTCAGGTGCAGAGTGACCAGGTCACTTCTAACCGAGTGAAGACACAAAGATGCCCCTCTCAGAGACAGGAGGCTCTGTGGGAAGTTAAATTTGCTGAAATTCTGGTCTGCCTTCAATGGGCAGTGGCCAAGGCCGAATGTTGGAATCACAGAACCCTCTTGCTGTCATGCCCTGACCCCTTTTCAATCATTCAGAGTCCCTCACACAGCAAATCCACGTTCCAACCAGGCAGAATTCACACACTTCACAAAGAAAAGGTCTCTGGTGTGAACGAATAATCAGGGAATCTTCCTGAATTCCTGGCTTGATCATGAAAATCCTTCAGGAACCTACAGTGAGACTGTCTTACACTGTACTCCTTGGGTTATTTTCCCTTGTATGTTCTAATGTGCTTTGGATTCCCCAGAAGAGTAGCTGAGGAGAGGGGAGCTTCCCATGGTTCTGGAGGGCTGAAGGTACCGCTGAGCTGAACAGCAAACCTGCAGAAAATGTGAGTCTTTAAATTTTTTCAGCTTTCTTTTCCCCTTTTTATTTTTTTAATATGCTTTAAAATTCCTTGCAGTTCCTTCCTGACTGCACAATATCAAAAGCGCTCTGTTCTAATCCTCTCCTGGGCTGCCTCAATTAATCACTTCTTTATTACAGAACTTGGCATGCTGCCCTTGTGCCCACCAGCAAGCTCTCGCCCCCTCTCTCTGCCTGCACAGAGCCCAGGCTCCTCCTCTCTCCTAGGCTGCCTACCCCTTCTCATTTTCGTTCCTCATTTAGAAAAAAGCTCTCCATTTCATCTTCCATTTTGTTCCCAGCCCCCAAAACTTGGCTTATCCTTTCATCGCCCGAGTAAGTACTACTCTGTGCTGCCTTCGACTTCTGTGGCAGCTGTGGACCATGGTCACTATTGCTTTTGTGGGGCACTCTTCTGAGTGCCAGGTGCTGGGTCTGTGAACTATGCCACCCCTCCAGAATTCTGTGCAGGAAGATATGGATCTGTGTAGGAGGCAGAAGTCCTTTTTCCACATTGATAAATGATTGATCAAGCCGATCTGGTCCATTTGGGATCATATGGTTGAAACTAGCAGATAAATTACGTGATGTACAAAACCCCCAAGACCAAAGCATAGCAGAAGCTCCCCTGTGGTTCTATAGATGCAGGTCTCTGCCCCAATGACTTCTTCAGTGCATCCCATGACTGTGCTGGTTTAACAACTTCTCCATGATCAAGTCATGACTGACTCACTCTTAGTTTCTTAGCAATGTCAGCAGCACCCTTGTTTCTTAGGTAATGTCCATTCTGCATACCCTACTCTGTGAACTTGAACTCTATCCTGCCATGGCTGGTGCAGATAACTAATTCTGAAACATACCCTGAGGTAGCACTGCTTGGCTCTCCTCCATAAGGCATGTGTGGTGGTTTAAATAAAAATGGCCCCTGTAGACTCATATATTGGGATGCATAGTCACCAAGAAGAGGGACTATTTGAGAAGGACTAGGAGGTGTGGCCTTGTTGAAGAAAGAGCATCACAGGGGTGGGCTTGGAGGTTTCCAAAAGCTTATACCAGACTCAGTGTCTGTCCAACTGTCTGTTGGTCTGTCTGTCTGTCTGTCTGTCTGTCTCTCTTTCTCTGCCTGAGGACTGGAACATAACTTTTAGTTACTTCGTTAACACTATAGTGTCATTATGCTCCCATTAAATGCTTTCTTTTCTAAGAGTTACTTCGGTCATGGTGTCTCCTCACAGCTGTCAACTGCTTTGTGCTTGGGCAATTCCACAGGCCACAGTGAGAGTTGCAGGGGTCACAAAGGTCAGGAGCATGGATGGAGAAAATGATTCCCACCTTTATAGGACCTTGTGGCTGTTAGTTTTGGGTCTGTTGCTTTATTGAGGAAGAGATAGATTAAAATATAAAGTCTTGAATTGAGCATACTTGGTTTTGGTAGAGATGGACAGTAGATATCTCAGGCTCTACACACAGCAGTATAGAGGCCTGGCCTTCCCCACTGTTCCCTGACTAATATTCATACTATCATAGGAACATGTATGTAGTAGAATATGGCATGCAACACCTCCCTCCCCCACCCCCACTACATTCCCAGCTCTGTTGGCAGAATAGACAGTGCCCATGATGTTCCTCTGAACTCCTATAGCTCACTTTGGAAGAAAACTATGGCCACACAGGTGGTTGGGCCATTGCACCCTTGGTTCAGTTGCCCTGGAGGAGATTTTGGACCAGCACAGTCATGGGATGCACTGAAGAAGTCAGTAGGACAGAGATCTTCATCTCTAGAACCACAGGGGAGTTGTTGTTGTGCTTGGGACTTGGGGTCTTGTACATCATGTAATTTTTCTACTAGTTTCAGCCATATGATTTCCAATGGACCAGACTAGCTTGGTCAATCATTTATCAGCCAGAAGAGGGACTTCAGCCTCCTATACACAGATCCATATCTTAAGGCCATGAATTTTCAAGCAGTGTGACAAAGGAGCTGAAACTGTAGGCAAAGTGACTGCTGTTCCTGAAAATTTAACTGTTTTTCAAACATTCCACAGGTGTGGATTTTCTCTGGGCCCACAATTCTGCCTCTCCTGTCCATCCCTTGGTGGCTCAGGTACACGATGAAGCTGTAAAAGATAGGTCTTGGATATTCTCACCAGAAACAAAGTATGGGGCTCACTGTCATACAGGCAGGCTCTCAGAGAGAGACTTCACTGTGAGCTGAGTGCATGGTTGGCAGGGAGGCTTCCCTGCTCATACCTGTTCCAAGAGGCTGAAGCATTGCTGGTGACCTTATTCAGCAAGACTGTCCTCTCCAATAGTAAATCTGGGTTCCCACACTGGCCTGAGGACACTCCCAATGGACTGATGTGCCTTCGGTGCCTCATTTAGTTGTTGGAAATGGCTGATCCATGGGTCCAAGCTGCTTCAATCCGAGGGCTAAAGGATGAGGAAGGGCAGGCTGGCAAAAGCTTCTTCCCAAAGTATACCGTTATCAAACTAGAGACCCAGGCATGGTGATATATTTTATGTTTAATAAAATCAGCCCAGAATATCAGAGGACAGAGTCATCTTCCAGCCTTTTTGTTTGTTGTTTTTGAGACAGGGTTTTCTGTGTAATAGCCCTGGCTATCCTGGAACTTTCTTTGTAGATTAGGCTGGCCTTGAACTCATAGAGATCCTCCTGCCTCTGCCTCTCAAGTGCTGGAACTAATTGCATGCACCACCTCTGCTGTCCTCTAATATTACAGCCTGAATTATTAAATATAAAATAAATCACCACACCACACTCAGGTTGTCAGCAGCAGAGCACCAACTGGAGCAACTTCATGGCTTAGTAGAAAACCCCCCACTTGCCTACCTTCTCCCAGAACCATAAAAGTTTGCAGAGACCAACGCTGGCCCTCAAGGATTCTGACACACAGGCAGCCATCTTCCCAGGGTCATTCTCTCACCTATGAGGAGATAGATGAGGTGATGGTTGTTCCTTAATCATCTCTGGAGAACATGTGGCTGCCTTCACAGTCTTTCTTGGGTGCCAGTACAAAGCAAATGTTTTGCTGTGGGGCCTCACTGACTTGTCATAAGGACCAAAGAACTCAATTGTGTCTATCACATGGTGTGGCAGAGTTGGAGGTTCAGTAGGTGACACCACTTCTGAGGTCACACAGCTAGGCACAAGGTGCCAAGACATCTACTCCTGCTCTGTGTTTGATGCCTCTGAGGGCTAGGGATGATGGTCTTGGGATGGGAATATGCTAGTCTCAACATGATTCCTCCCCTGTGGAGGTCCAGGAGAATCTTTCTGAGGTGGTGGTACACAATGAACAGGGAATCTGATGACAGCCAGGTTCTTAGTGCTCACTCTGACACTTTTATCCACCTCAGCTGTGTGCACAAGTTAATAGAAGGCTAGGTTGGAACACATGGCCTCCCATAAGTACCAAGGATGGTGACAGATCTCAGGGACATGGGAAGAATATGTAGGGACACATGTGAGACCTACCTAGGGTGCAGAAATAACAGACCATCATAAAGGTCAGGAGGACAACATGGTGGAGAGTGTTACTAATAGTAGTAGGCTGTGCTGAGTCCTAGGAATGTGCTTTCTTATCAGTGTCAATAAACAAGTGCTTCTCAGCCTGTTAAGAAGGTTTGGTCTTCATGCTTCACGGCACTGTGGCATGTCCTCTGAGAAGCCTCATCTGTACACATGATCAGGATGGTGAATTACAGTGGTGGCACTCAGCCACTCTTCAGGGGACATATGGAAATATGTAAAGGCAGCTTTGAATGTCCTGACTCTGAAGTAGAATATGTGCTACTGGTGCCTCCTGGGTGGAGGGTGAGAAGGCTGCTGGTCATCCTATAAAACATAGGATGGTCCCATAACAAAGAATTATCCACTGTGTCAATAGCACTGAGCTTCAGAAGCCATGTGCTACTGTAGACTTGTGCTGCTATGAAATGCCCACTGCTACTCCACCCACCCAACTCGCAGGCATGGGGTGCATTTTCTGGGGGTGCATTCAAATTCTCAGACTCTGACAAGACTAATGGGTAAGCATCTGGCTGCACTCCAAGGGTGCAACTGGGATTGTTCACCCCAAAGGCTTAGACACGCATCACTCAACTGTACAACCTAGTGTGTATGCTCTTTGCACCTCAGTAACTATTGTGCATGTCCCTTTTGCAAGCCAACCTTCAGATCTGCTGCTTCCATGCTAAATTAATATATTTTAATGCTTCAACCCATAAATCATTCATCTCAAACTTCTCATCTCTTATGAATAAGTTCATCATCTTCATTCACATTTTGTCACAAAAAAATTAGAAGTTTAGCTTGTCAAAAATTCCATTTTCCTATTGTCTTGTCTGTTGCACAAGATAGTAAGCAGGAGACTAGCTTTTCTTCCATGGCGGGGAGAAGCCAGAATGCTCCACAATCAAAACAGATTGCTTAGGAAAATAATTCCTTTATTTATGGGAATTACCAATAAGCAGGCGGCTTTCATAAGAAACAAAAATTGCCACAGAGCTCACCAGGGTCGGAGCATGGGAGTCTGAATTATATGCTTTCTGCTGAGTTACTGTTGCAAAGTATAGCAATGCTGGTGTCTCATGAATGACTTCTTAAAGTGGGCGAGCAAGATACTACCCAAGAGCTGCTGCTCCTAACATCATTTTACAAGGGTGTCTTCAAAGAAAGCATCCCTGCCTCCCGTCTGAGTGAGTGCCAGCATCCCTGGCAGCAGCTTGCCCTCAGTCAACAGAGTACTCTTTGCCTGAGGCTGCCTCTGTTGACATCATCTCAGAGTGGTGCTGTATGTGCAGAGATGCTCAGACTGGTCTGGGCATTGCTGCTGACAGACAGGCCTTTTATCAGGAGGCCACCACCACACGACTTCCTTGAGGCACTCTGGTAATTTGGGAGGACCTGAACAGAAGGAAGACAGCAATGCAAATTGAGATTTCATTTAATTTTTGAAAGAAAACCCTCCGTTTAAGAATAAATGAAAGCAAAAGCTTGAAACCAATTTATATGTTTGCTGTCTTTGAATCATTTTCTCAGTTTGAAGAAAGGAACGAGGTAAATTAAAGTTGTCCCAGGGTATTACTTATAAGAGGTTAAAGTATGTTCTAATGGGCAGATTAATTCTGTGGGGAAATAACATTAAGTCTTTCTGAAGGCTCGAGATTTCTCAAACACATTCTTACTGCTTCCTTGCATTGCAACAAACGCAATCATCTGGCTAGATAATCTGGCGTCTCAAATGACTTTGCACTTAAGCCCTGTCAATTTGATCTTCTCAGGTTAATTGATTATCTCAACAAGCTTTCTTGCCAGAAAAGATCTGAGTGCTTACATCTTTTCATTAATTCCTGCTGTTTGGTGAGAAGGTGACAAGTAGGAAGGAGGCTGCTTGGCTTAACTCCTTCATGGCCCTGACTCTATGGAAGACAAGGGAGACGGGGAGCTGTCTGGGCTCATTGCTATCATTTTGCCCCCATGTGCAGAACATGATGACCAGACCGAGGCCTCCAGCAGAGCTGAGTCCTGGGATCAAGAAGATGGCTATCCTCCATGCCTTAGCTCCCAGGGCTCTGACAGCCAGCTGTGCACCACCAAACAGCTGATAATCCTGGAAGAAGCCTTGCTGGGGCTTTCCGGGAAGGCTGAGTGTACTAGCCATCATAGAATGCCACTGCATTCGGCTCTTCTGGGGCACAGCTGGGACAGTGGAGCACGACTCAGTCTCAGCGTGTTTCAGAGGCAAGAAAAGAGCGTAGGACTCCTGGGTGCTCTGAGACAAAAAGAAGTAGCCAAACCTCCTGACATGAGATAGACAGGGGCACATGAAGATACTGTGGGTATCACAACACTCTGAGGAGAAGGCTCCATCCCTAGAGTGAGCCCAGTGATTGACACCTCTCTCTTCCCTCCCCCCACACAGCCTAGACGTCCTTCTACTTTCTCCATACTCCAAGGAGTAAAAATCAGAAAGCACCTGGGCCACAGCCCTCCCCTTCCCATCAGCCAGTGTGTGTCAGTCACCCATGGCTTCACTCTGGGTAGAGATTCCTGTTGCTTGCACTTCCAGGCATAGCTGGAGAGCAAAGAAAGAATAAGATGAGACCTTACAACATATCTATGTGCCTGGGAATCTGGGGGACAGTGGGCAGGCATATCCATCCCACATGGAAGCAGGCCCTACTACCCAGAAGCAGAGGGGGAGAGGGCACAGCTTTGTTTGCCTCACACGAGAGAGACAGCAGTAAACAGGCATTAATCATGATCATTACCCCAATCGCACCAAATGCTGCTGCTGACCGTTCCAGTGCCTTCTGAGTTCCCGTTCTTCTTGGAAAAGCAGGAAAAGTGACAAAATCATTAGCAGCCATCTAGGGTCTCCCAAATTAAAATGTGTGTAAATTAAACACATGTGAAGTACGCAATATGTGTAAATTAGTACGAGAATATGGAGCCCATGCCTCAAGGTCTGCCCGCCCATGGCAGCCTGACAGCTTATTGCTCTCACACAAGTATTTAAGCCGGCAGGAATCCCCAGTGTCAGGAAATGTCAGGGCCCTGTTATTAGACACGTTTAATTAGGATCTACCCCGCCGCTCCCAACAAGTATTTAATTAACTTCCAGGCAGGGCAATTAACTTCAGATGGCGGTTGATTTTCTCTCTCACCTTCTGTTGACACTTGGCCTAAGCTACATCCTACTTTGCCGATGGTGTAACAGATAGCACCCTTAGAAAACTACTGTTAGGGTTCGAGTCTCAAACCCTGGGCTTACTAGGACAAGAGGACAAGACACCAGCCATCAAGCTCCTGCATTGGATGTCACAGGTTACCTAACAGGAGAGGTAGAGAACACTTCACCAGAAGATTAGAGGTAAGAGGGATGAGGTGAGGAGTTAGTTGAAAAGCAGAAGTAGCCCAGAGGCAAGCTTAAGCTGCTTTGCCCATGCACAGGGGTATATCTGTCCTCAGGAGATGGGGCTATATCTCCATCTTATTCCAAGAGCATGTTGGTGGGTAGCAGAGACCTTGAGCCATAACCTATTTCTGTGAGAGTGGCAGGAGCTGGTATTGTGGTCCTAGCCACAGGCCAGTCTGCTGGTGCTCAGAGAATCACCTTTTTAACCCCTTCCCTCCTGGCTGTGATGTCTCTATCAAAAACAACAGCACTTCTTCATGTAATAATAACACTGGGTGCTGGATCTGTGACTGTTCTGTACTTCACTGTGCTTCTGTTGAATGAGGGTGAGATGTTTGGGAACTCACACCTGGCTTCAAAAGTCTATAAGTCAAAGGGAGTTTAGTAGTTGTACAGCCATGATCAATATTGTATAACATGTCCATGTTAACCAAAGACAGCCTGAATGTCTATTGATGGGTGAGTGATAGACAATGTAGTCTACCCACAGTAGCAAATTACCCAGCCTTAGCAATAAGAATATTTTGACCCACAGTGCAGAATGATGATTCTTGAGGACATTATAGAGAATCAACAAACCACCATAAAGGACATAAATTGAAGTATTGTCTTTATATATGTCTCTAGGGTGGGCAGACCTGGACACAGGGTAAAATATGGTTCCAAGGTAGAGAAAGGTAGAAGGTTGGTGCTTACTGGGGACAGAATTTGGGAGGGTAAAGGCATTCTTGAGGTAAACAGCAGTGAAAACCATGACCTTCGTGGATATCTATACACAGCCTACTTGAAAATTGTCTGATTGAAAACTTTGTTCTTCAGCGATTCTCTTACTTCATTGGAAACTTGTAGATTGTCCACTGTAAGGGCACCTAGGTAATGAGAGGGGCAGCTCCACTCCTGGCCACCAAGGAAGTTCCAACCTTTGGTGGTTGCATTGGGAAAAAGGAGAATTGCTTCCAATGTCCTGTCACATGTTCTGCTGCAGTGAGATGGGATCTGGTTGCTAACATTCTGTAGTGTGTCTGGGAGCTCGCCAGATGCACCAGAAGTCCTTTTGGTTTTCTTAATGTGGGACAACCTGTATCTGTCTCTGTGTCACCCAATCATGTCTCCGGCTGAATCAGGAGTTAAAACATCAAGATGGAACTGGAACATCCTAAGTGTGTCTATGCCCCTCATCTGTCCTGGTTCCCTGGGAGAGCGGGAATGGAGTCATGGTGGCCGTGATTGAAGGAAGTTAGATTGCTGAATTGATCACGGACACTTACTGGGTAGCTTCTGCTTACTTGGCTCCACATTACATGCTATGATTCTGATGTCCACCTAAAGTACTAATTCAGTCTGGTGTGAGAGACATATAGATTGGCCGTTGTCAGGGGACTGGGCAGGAAAAGTCAGCTCCTGGGCACCAAGTAGGACTCATATTGTGGTACCAAGAAAAAGGGTCTTGCTTTCAGAGGAGATCTCCCCCTCACCGTGTGTGTGTGTCTGTGTGTGTGTCTGTGTGTGCTTACAAAGGTGGAGTGAAGCTGAATGTAAGTTAAATTTTTGATTCTTCCAAATCACTTGCCATCTGGTTAACTTGCCATCACCAGCTAGTCACAGAGTTGGGGAGAATAGCATGCAGTCTACTCACATAATGGCCTACTGGACATGCTGATCAGGAGCCATGGGGAAAGTCTATGTCAGCCTCTATGGAACAGTATTGGCTCCAAGTGGGCAGAGGGGTTTCTGTGGCTATGCTGAGCTCTAAGAAGATCAGCAGAAATAAGCCATTTTTCTCTCCTCCCTCACTGAAAGGCCACATGTCACAGGTTGTTTCAAGACTACCTGACCTTCCTACTGGCCATATAAACAGAGGATTGCCAAGACTAGTGTGTCTAGGTGCCATGCTAAGAGATGGCATAGACCAAGCACGCACATTAGCTGGTGACTTTGTGTTACCGCCACTCTTCTGTGTCTTACCGAGTTCTTAGAAAATGTCACCACTGCTCTAAGTGCCAGACACAGCTGCAAAATGAGCCTCCATTCTTACACAGTGATGTGAACTCTGCCTGTTCCCCCACTAGGTACAAGAACATGGGAGAAGGAGAAGGTACACTGAGGCTCCAGGGCAAATAGCTCTGCACTGGCAATAGTAACACTTGGCCTCTAAAAGCCCCTCTACCATCTTTGAGCAGTGAGAGGCAGGGGAATGGCCGAGAGCAGACATTTCCTTCAGAAGGGAGGCTGCTAACTCACATAGGAAATAAACAACTTATAAGGTCCAGAAACTGAACACAATGTACAAGTATCAGGAACTTTCTGAAATTTACAAGATTCCTGGTGAAGCCCCTTTCTAGGTTATGTTCCTAATAAGGACTATTGAGAAAAGAGCTGGCAGCCAAGATCCTTGCAAGCTGAATAGGGAACTTCTGAGATGCAGCTTTTCTGAGGTGTTACCCTGACTGGGGTAAGGGGTGGGCTATTTGGTAAAGCATCTGTCTTTGAGTTGCCCATGTTTTGGTCAGTCATCCCAATAAACTCAGTGGCTCACTAAGCAGATGTGAATCTCACCCCCCTCAGGCCCTCAGTGCATTATCTAGAGTAAATAGACAGTTGTTCATGTCTCCCTAAGAAAAGTCACCCAATAGGTACCCATAATAGCCAGTGCACAAATTCCTACTTACAGGTACATAGCTTAGCTTGAACCATGATGGGCTGAAGCACATGCATGTGCGTGTGTGTGCATGTGTGCATCTGTGTGTGTGCTTATGTGTGTGTCTGTGTGTGTGCTTATGTGTGTGCATGTGTATGTATGTGCTTTGTGTGTACATACATATGTGTGCATGTGCTTTGTGTGTGTGTATGTGTGTGCATGAGTGTGTATGTGTGCGTGTGTCTCTGTGTGTGTGCATGTGTATGCTTGTGTGTCTGTGTGTGTACATGTGTATCTGTGTGTGTGCATGTGTGTGTATGTGTGCATGTGTGTGTATGTGTGTGCATGTGTGTGTCTGTGTGTGTGCATGTGGGTGTATCTGTATGTGTGCATTGTGGTGTATGTGTGTGCATGTGTGTATGTGTGTACATGTGTATGTGTGCATGTGTGTGCATGCATGCACTTCCTTATGGTGCTGTTTCTCATAGCAAAGAATAAATTACAAGTTACCTAAAATCCCACCAGGAAGGTTTGGGGGTTTGGTTAACAGTGCTATCCTTCACATCAGCTGGTTTCTAGGCAACTTGTAGAAGCATGAGCTGTATTCACTGGCACAGACAGAAGCAGGTGTGTGCTCTTGGGGAAACCCAGTGCAGAACATTTCTCCTTAGGTCTCATAGTAGTCTTTGCTCTGCACATTGGAGCTATTGCAGAATGTAGCCATGGGAGCTGCAACCCTGCTTACTCCACACCCGTATCAACAGGGGATTCTGATTGTTCAGTGACCTTTAGACTTTTGAGAAGCCATAAGAATTCTCTTACTGTCAGTTAGGAGGCATAAAGAGAGAAAAAGTTATATTTACTCTAATATTTCACCAATATTGATCTTGTACACTGTAATTTAGAACCATAGGGACATTGAGAAATAAACCATTCCATTAGGAGCACACATTACGCAGCTTGGGCAGTGCTGGCCTCCTTGCCGGATCATTTATGATACAGAATGTGTGTATTTTCCATGCCACACTCCTTTCTAAGCCTGAGTTAGCTGCCAGCATTTAACCCTGTGCACTTCCAAAGGCAGGAGGAGACACTCTAGTGATCTTTGATGTGACAACAGTGGGATGCCATTGCCTTGGGGATATGTCTACCTCATTCTCTCAGTATGTCTGTCCCTTGTTCTTGGAAACGTTGCCACGTCAAGCTCCCTAACCGCACATCCCAGCAAACAGCACTGCTTAACTCACCTGTGTTTAACTAGTGCTTCTCCATCCCTCCCCTATTCTTTTCTAAGTAATTACTTTGTATAAATGCTCATTTATCTATGGAGAACAGGAGGTAACATAACTGTATGCTTCAATGTCTGTGGCTATCAGTGATATTGCAGCCTCGTGGTGAGTGGAGAGTTAGAACCATGCATATATGTCACACAATGATTCCCAGCTAAAGGATCATTGCAACTACTATTTGAACCACATTCTTGGAAACAGCATCCAGACCCTGCCTCTTAAACTGTGGGTTGCAATCCCAAAGGTGGTAACAGAATATGGGAGCTGAAAAAAAAGACAATCCAAAAAGATTTCTGAATGCACAGTGACTAAAAATTAGCCAAAATTGAATGCGTAATGAATCTGGGGTGTTGCTAGTGTGTGCTTATCTGTGCTGCACTGTGTGACCTCACTACAGCCTTGGTTTAGAACACACAGCATAAATACATTGTGCTATGCATGCTGCCACTACACTCAGTGCGAAGGAATAATGGGCTTAGGTTCAAGAATTCTCTGCTATGGCAGTAGTTTAACGGTACATATGAAGTATGCTGTTCTTATATGAGCGTAACAAATGGTTTAATTACAGAAAACAAAGCTTTCTAGTATTTGCCTTCCATCACTCCCCAGCATGCAAGTATCAAATAAACATCTCTGTGATGGTTTATCCTACTATCAATCTGACTGCATTTAGAATCACCTGGGAGATACACCTCTGGGGCTATCTGTGAGGATGTTTCCAGGAAGGTTTAACTGAGGAGGGAAGAATCACCCTGAATGTGGTTGGTACCATCCATGGTCTGGGATCCTGGGCTGAGTGAAAAGGAAAAAGTCAGCAGAATGGAGTCCCGTTCCCCCACCCCCACCCCTGCTTTGTGATTGCAGATTGATGTGAGCAGCTGCTTCATACTCATTTTCATGAGTTTCTCTTGATAGACATAACCCCTTCTTTCCTTAATTTGCTTTTTATGGGAGCTGGAGAGATGGCTCAGTGGTTAAGAGCACTGAGCTCTTCCAGAGGACTCTGGTTTAATTCCCAGCACCCACACTGTTGTTCAAAACCTCCTGTAGCTCCAGTTCCAGAAGACCCAATGCCCTCTTCTGGCCTCCACAGGTACTGCACTGCACATACATGGTGCAACATATACAAGCAGTCAAATACCCGTACACCAAAATTTAAAAAAGAGAAACAAATATTTATTAAAACAAGAAAAGTATTTTTCAAAAAATAGCTTCTGTAAGTTGTTTTGTTTAGTAATAAGAAAAATAACAAATAAAATGTTTGAATTATTACTGTGTTAGGACATTTAATTTTAGAAGGTGTTGTTTGGGTGCTAATTTAAGCCTCATGTGAATTTTGGCTAGGGATTAGAACAAAATTTCCTGCAATTTCCGACTGGCCCTGATATTCCTTTGTTATCTTATTTGCCCACTTGCATCTTCATCATCAGGGCTTTTAAAACAGAAATACTGAACAACTTTGAAAGCAGGCTGAAAAAATATTTTATATCTCACACATAGTTGGTATTCAGCCAAAGTTTTTTTTTTTTACATAAAACCAAATAAGCAAACTCACATCATTATGACACGCATTTTATTTTGCTCTTAATAAAAGGTAAATTTTATATAATTTTAAATATAAATTTATTTGTGAATTATTATCAGTATTTGATTTGTATACCTATTTTATATACCTCTATACCTGAGGTCATGTAAAAATTTCTCTGAAGAAAGGGGTCATGAGTGGAAATTTTAAGAAGTCCTGGTGTAAGTTTGGGAAACTGAAATTAGGGCATAGGAGAATCTCACAAAGGGAACACCATGGACAGCCGATGGCACACAATTACATAGTCTGTGAATGTGTGTGGGTGTTGCTGAGAGAGAAAATCAATTTTCATTTCCTGGGCTGTAATAGCTGTTTCTTTTTACTGTATACTTTCTGTCTGGCTTTTTTTTTTTTTTAAACAAACATGAGTTTGTTCTACAGTTAAAGTAAATCTTACTACCCACAAACGTGTACAGTTAGAGTAAATCCTACTGCACACGAACATCTACAGATTCTAAGCAGCTCTGGAAATAACTTTTTATTGGTTCTTAAAAGAAGACAAAGGTCATGGTTAATGCCCAGATAACAAGAAACCGCAAGGCAGCAGACCCATCTTCCTGCCCTGTTGGACAAGGAGAAAAGGCATGTGGGTTCACGGGAGTGAGCATGTGTGTTCCAGTGCTCAGCTACGTGTTGGGGTTGGATGTGGATGAGGGACGGTCCCATGTGCTCTGGGCCCATGCACTCATTAATTCCCATGCACTCACACTGCCACTGATGGGATTTTCTTCAAATTAACTCTTTTTTTTTTTTTTTTTTTTTGCATTTAACTAAAAAAGGAGACTCATAAAACAAATGTGAGGTGTTCCTTTCAGTTTTTTCTAGCACAGGTTAGAATAAAGCCATGGCTTCCAAAAATCCGTGTGCTTCATGGAATACCTGCCCCCACCCAACTCAGGAAGAAACCCACCCTATGCTGTGGAAATACTGTGGAGGCTGGAACAGAAGCTACAAGGCCCACAGCATGGGGCCTCTGTGTGCACCATGCTGACCTCTTTTTACCAGTCACTGGTGGGTGCCACGGGTAGTGGTAGCACAGCATCCATCAAATCCAATCTGTAGCAACAAGACCCTGTTTACACAGAAAGTCCAAATGAGAAGACATGTTATGAGATGGAGTACTGGCCCAATTCATATCTTCTGACTGGAACCATGCATCCAGGCATGCTCACTGCTTTTGAACCACAGTATTAAAAAATTTCATAGCACACATCCAAGCCTCTGCAGCATAGAACAGGAGGAGGCTTGTCCTTTCTACTGGCTCAAGATGCTCAGTGCTTCAAGTCCCCAGCCAGAGTGTGAGTCTAGTCAGAGGAAGAAGAGACTCTTCGGAATTTATTTCATCATATATATATGTATATATATATGTGTATATATATGCATCACACACATATGTATATATGTGTGTATATATATGTGTATATATATGTGCAACAACTGATACATGGGCCAGGCTTTGGCCCAGGCCTCCTTCCTCCAAATGCAGCTGGGTCTGCAGCCAGGACATGACTAAGAGTGGGTCTCCTGTGAGTCTGAGCCTCAGAGACTTTAGCCACATGCCAAGGATGGAACCTGTGAAGTTTGAGGAGAACACACTGAAAATTTTCCAGGAAAGAAAAAGTCAGAGGGGAAGAGTGCCATGAAACATGGCCGTGAAACATGGCCATGAGACATGGCCGTGAGATGCTGTAGTGGCCGGCTGAGCATCCAGTGCTGAGAGATGTCCATCCCTGCTGCCATCTGGCTCCCTGCCTACTGGCCCTGCTCTCCCATGGGAAGACGCCGTTCATTTGGGGTGCATTTATTCTGGCAAATCCAGATTTTATTACACTTCAGCAGGCTGAGGGATAAGCATACCTAAAACAACGACTGCAGACAGTATGATGTTTATAATAGCTTTGCATTCTTCTCTCCTAGTTGCTGAGTTTGGCAAAGATGTCCAGTGGCTTTGCTCCCCTTGACCCTCATGCTGTCCTCCAGAGGCAGTGTACCTTACAGAAGTGTGGTATCAGAGGTAGGCATGCTGTCTTGGCTTCATCTAGATGTGCTCTACCTGGCTCCTGCATACAGACCCATGTACAGTATTGGGACATGCCACATGGGCAGTGACTGTGAGCCAGCATGATTGCTCAGTAGAGGGAAGCAAACCCATCAACAGCTGATTTGGAATGCCTGGTTAAATCCTTTAAAGGCAGCACTCAGGGGAATTCAGATTTAACTGATGGAACCAAAGAAAGCTTATAATTTAGCTATCACTCTGCTCTACAAATGGGAGAAAAGGAAGCAAAGGCAAACATCGAGGCTGGGAACTGAGTGCACACACTGTGTGACAGGTCTAGGAGAGTCCCATTTCCATAAACCAAGAGGCCGTGAGAGTCACTCACGATTTCCCCCGTGTCACACCAGAGGGCATGATCTGCAGGTTGTGAAGTTCAAGGAGATTTCTTGGGTAGGGTGGCTCTCTGGCCAGGTGACCAGTGTCACAGAAAGGAGTGGGCAGTGGGCAGATGGGTAAGATGTAGGCTGGAAAAGGGGTGCACCAATACTGGGGTTCACACTTTTATTCCTAATAGTCTGGATTATAGAAATGTTCCCCGAGCATGAGGCCGCTGAAATATGCTGCACTGCTTGAGAAACACTGGGAATAAGAGTCATAGAAAGGAGAGAGTGTGGAAGAAAGGATGAGGGAGGGAGGGAGGCAGAGAGGGAGAGAGAGGAAGGGAATAAGGAGAAAAAGGAAGGACAGAAAAACGAGAGAAGGAAAGAAAGGACGGGAAAGGAAGAAATGAAGGAGGAAATAAGCTAATTAATTAATTGATTGATGGACTGGAGCTTTATGCTGAGAGTTAGATAGATTTCAATCACACTGGTGGTACAGTGGGATAAAGTTTCTGTATTGGTAGTTTTTCTGGTCCTGGTAAAAGCAAAGACCTGACTGAGAAGCTGAAGCTAAAGTTTACTTTTGCTCATGGTTTGATGGGACAGTCTATAATGGGGTAGAAGGTGTGGTAGAGAAGGGAAGGCAGAGGGCAGGGAGGCAGGGGCAGGGAGCACTGGGCAGGGAGCACTGGGCAGGGAGGCAGGGGGCAGAGGGCAGTGGGCAGGGGACAGAGGGCAGAGAGAAGGCAGTGGGCAGAGAGAAGGCAGTGGGCAGAGGGCAGGGGGCAGGGGGCAGTGGGCAGAGAGAAGGCAGTGGGCAGAGAGAGGGCAGAGGCCAGCATGTGCTGCTGCAGCTCCTTGCTTCCTCACATCTCAGATCAGGATGAACACAGCTGATAGAAGTCTGTTGGGCTGTAAAACTGGAAGGGCCCTCACTGAGCCACTTTCTCTAGGGAGGTTCCCCTGCCAAGGATCCCACAATGTCACCAACACCACCAGCATCTGGAGATCAAATATTCAAATACATGAGCCTGAGGGGCACATTTCACACCCAAACTAAAAAATATTAAGTTGACTGACCCAGAAACTTTTTATTACAAATAAGAAAAAAAAAATCTAAAACTCAGAAGAATGAAGGGGACACGTGTAGGCAGGCCACTGTGGATGTTTACTAAAAAGTTCAAGATAAAACTGATCATAGAGTGTGGCTTTGTCTTTGTTTTTAAAGCGAATTATAAATAAACGCAGAGAGGCAAGGGAAAAGGCTTTGTGCGGACAGACATGAGACTGCAGTAATTGACAAAGTCTCCCCACTGGGGACTCCAGCTGCAGCCTCGCTTCCAAAGCTGCCCTCACTTTGGTATCTTATCAGCTAGACTTGATAGCGAGATAGAATTTTTTCTCACTTCTCTGCTCTTCTCCCCTCTTCCCTCCCCCTTCCTTCCCCTTCTCCTGTTCTCCTTGTCTTGTCTTCTTCCCTCCCTTCTAATTTCTATGCATGGTTCTGTCCATCAAAATGTATAGACTGCTGTGTTTGGAATGGATCCGCCCTGGGAACTTGACCTCAGGTTTCAAGGTGGCCCAAATGCACATGCTGGGATGTCAGAGAGAGCTGGCAGGGCGCTTGCTCTGTGGCTGTGAGGTCTACCATGCTCTTGCACAGGTGTGGGCATGGTGGAAATGAGATGGGTTGCCTATCTCTTGCCAGCTAAGACAGTCTACCCAAAGCTCAGGACTGGCTGTTTCCTGAGACGGGGGTGGGGGAGCCTCTTTGTTACTGAATGATTTTCCACACCTCTGCAGCTGAGGAAAGGCCGGTCCTTTCCGGCTGTGTGAGGAACCACTCTTGTTTGCCAGTGCTCTTACCAGAGTGGGCGTGTAGCTTCTTGGACAGAGCATGCCCTGCTCTGAACTTGGTGCTGCTCCCAGGGCACCAGCCAGCCTCAAGAGCTGCAGCCATGGAATTGGAAAGACAGACCTGGGGTTACTGCCATGGTTCTGTTCACACGGAAATGTACTTGGGCAGCAACCAATCAGGAAGTAAGGGAAAAGACAAATAAGCTGTTGTCCTGGAAGCTGGGAAGGGGCAGGGGCAGGTAGTGAGGGCACTTGCTTCGGAGACACAAAGCACCAAAGGTGTTTTCTGTGCACCTAAAACAAGATAGATCCAGCCTCCAGGCACCAGGAGACAATTCCAGAGCCATAAACCTGAAAGCGAGCTCTTCACCCCCAGGTTAGGGTTTGGATATTACAGCCCTTGGAAAATTATACTACAATCAAATGTATCAAATTCTATAACCAGCAATTTCAAACTGCGCATTCCAAATTGATATACTCTGAACGCATGAAAGGACCTGATCCCGGCTTTGAAATCAGCTGTTCGCTGTACAATGCCGTCTGACTCTGAAACGCGGCGGGGTCCTTTCCCTCCTGCACCTGGAGCTTCAGAAATGTCAGCAGCTCATCAGAGACAGGTATGTCTGATGCTGGAACCTGCTATCAGACTGCAGCACCAGGACAAAGCCAGGGAGGAGAGAGAGCAGGGAGAGAGCCCTCCATACGGCTGGGATCAAGGATGCTGGTAACCATGGACATGCATAGAGAAATCAGTCCGGTCTCTGACTCCTCAGTAGTTCAGGGTGATCAGAGAAGAGAGCACCGAGAGTAAGCAGGGCCCAGGGTGGAAGACAGACCCTGGGTGCAGCTGCTAAAATTGCTACCATTTACGTAAAATGCTTTAATTAAATGAATTAAAATGGAAGACAATGCCCTAGGAGGGCAAATTCTCTACTCCCGTTCAAACCAGAGAAGAAAACTAGCCAGATCTTCAGTCTAGGTGATCCTAGGAAAGTGGCTTAGGTGAAGGTTCATCCCTTAGCACTTACATAGGGAGGCAGGTGCTAAGGGATGAACCCTGTGCCAGCTGCTGGGAACGGTGCCCAGGTGACGTCAATATGACTGCTGCTGTGCCTTGACAATCACTGTTCCCATCACCTTCCCTTAGAGCAGGTGCTTTGGGGCAGAGGGTGGCATTGGGTTAGTCTGCAGCCAGCCAAGTAGAGCACACCCCCCAAACAGTCCTCCCTGATTGGCACTGACTGTAACACCAGTAACAAGCCAAGCCATGAACCTACTGTGGTGACATTTATGTGAAATACTGAAGAACCAATCATTCATTGCTAAACTTATTGATGAGAGAAGAATCAGTCTCTAGGGTGGGTACCCGGAAGAGTGTCATGCTATCTATTACCTGCCTAAAGAACGGACTAGCTGAGCCAAAGACTTGGGAATCCAAGGTGAGGGGGCTGGAGCTGAGGGGAGGGATCCAGGGCATCTCCTTCTATAAAACCACTAGAGAGAGGCATGGGACAGGAACACAGTGGCTCTGGGGAGGGGGGAAGGGCCCTGTCACCTGCCTGTCTGCTTTGCTGCTGCATGGTGGTCTCCAGAAATCCTTCTTCTGGTTCCTCTAGGAAATATGCTCTTCCCACTAGCCAGGAGCTGTTCTAGACTCAAACTAGTTCTCAAAATACAGGGTTGTTTTTCTCATGAAAGTTGAGAGATTGCGCCTAACTGTCAGGTGATTATCTTAGAATCTCAGAGAGGGCAGTCAATTCCATATCCACTTTTCCAATGCCAAGATCTGACTAGAGATGTCAACGTGCACCTTCCAGTGCCCTGTTTTGCTGGTGGCTACTCTCCACTGCTCTTTCTGATGCCACCCCTCCTCCTGAGGGGAACATTCCTGAAGAGTCACTGCTATGCACTCCTTTGATCTCCAGCGGTCTCTTGGGATTTATGAACACCGTATTCCTACTCTGAGAGGCAGAACTTTCCTTTGTCTCAAGCATCTTGTCCCTTTACCTTTCCTAGCCGAATCCAACACCCTTTGTCATGATTACCTTTAATTTCAGCTGAGAGCCTAGAATCACATCTCCTGAGAGAATGTCTCTAGGGAAGGGGGTGTCTTGATTCTTAATTGATGTGGGATGGCCTGGCCTATTGTGGGTGGTACCAGTCCCTGTCCTGGGAAGATCATTCTGGACTGTAATATGAAAGCTAGCTAAGCATGAACCTGCCAGCAAGCTGTGTTCCTCCAGGGTTCCTGCTATACTTTCTTAGCTGGTCAGAGGTAATACTGTGTGGAATTCAGTCCTGCGTTTCTGCCTGACTCCACCAATGATGAACTCTGTAAGTCAAACACCTCCTTTTTTCCTCCGGGTCACCTTTTGTCAGTGTTTACAATAGCTAAAGAACAGAGGCTAGACCACGGCCCTTGATCGATGGGATAAGTTATGAATGATTTAGTTGAGGCCACTTTAAGGCTCAGAAATGAGTTAGACCATGAAATGAGGATGTCAGAGACTGGGCATACCAGGCTGTCTCTGGCACAAACTGAACATGGAAATGACATTCCAGTGAGGAGCTAGAAAGGGCTGAGTTTGAGGAAGCGGGGATGGAGTCTAAAGAAAGGGGGTTTGTAACATCTTTCAGCAAAGCCTGAAGCCAGGTCTTGCGCAAGGTGATCACTGGCTCTCAGATCTTTAATCTGCCTCCAAAAGACTAAGAGTTACTTCAAATCAGTGTCAACATACAAGCTGAGCACAATGAGTATTTGTCACATCCAAATGAATAAATGAATGAATGAATGAATGAATGAATGAATGAATGAATGAATGAATGAACACACCATAAAAACAAAGCCTGTGATACACAGGGCACTGGTTTGTTACCCAGTGACCCAGAGAATCAGGACATCAGAGGTCTGCTTTCCGGTCCCACCGAGCGAATCTCAACATTGAGGCCACATCACAGAGGTTGTCTGTGAATTGCAGCCTGTGTGTGGGATCCTCACTAGCAGAAAAAGCCTAGTCCTACAGAAGTTCAGTGAGTTAGTAGGTATTGGTGATTGTATTTGCAGTCTCAGAAACTTAAACCCCTCACCCTGTACCTCCTCCTAATCATGCCATAAACAAGAAATGGTAACTTTTACTTCATACCATCTAGCACATAGTTGCTATTCAACACCCCTTCTCTTTCCAGAAATACTCTTTGATGCTTTTGAGTGTGGATAGCATGTCTCAAGCCAAGGAGAGATTACCTATGTAATCCACACATGGACTCACTGGGGTGCACCCACTGAGGACGTTCATGTCCTCTGCAGGGGTACTTCTTTCTCTCCCCTCCTCCTTTTCCTCCTTCTCCTCTTTCTCTGCCTCTTCTTCCTCTTCTTCCTTTTCCTCCCAAGTGAACACTTGACGTACAAGCTCTAGGTCACCTGACACCTCTCTGGGCAGATTCAGCTTGTGGTCCTGGGCCATGTGGTTCCAGTCATGCGATGATGGATAACTGAGGTCACAACACTGTTCTTGGATTCAGTGGTGAAAGTCAATTAAGGTATCAAGATTACGTGACCATAATAGCTATTCATTATCAAACATACTGCCTTTTGAATCACCTGGGAGACACATCTGGGTGTGTCTGGAAAGGTGTTGTCAGAGAGGTTTAACTGATGGGAAAAGATGTTCATGTGGGCAGCAGCATCCCTTGGACTGGAAGCCTGGGCCGAATGAAAAGGAGAAAGTGGGCAGCAGCAATTATTTCTTTCTGCTTCCTGACCGCAGATATAATGTGACCCAGTCACCACCTCATCCTCCTGCCTCTGTACCGTCCACGCCACCATGGACTGTACCCTCAAACTATGAACTAAAAAAAAATAATAACACCCAAACCATTTCCTTTTTAAAATTTTTCTATTAATTAAAACATTTATTTTATATGTACATGAGTATTTTGCCTGCACAAGCACATTATTTGAGTCAAATCCTCATGCTATAGAGAGGGGCATACTACTGTCACTGAGGACATTATCACTGACCATCAATGGGCAGCATGGTCTGGTTCTGAAGCCAGTTTAGGAACGCTTACCAACAAAGCCTAAGATACCTCCTCTGGAACACACTGTCCCTCCATCTTTCTTTGCTAGATAAAGCAGAGGATTCTGGGACATCTTTAGTACCACGGGGTCAGAAGAGGTCAAGCTGCAGCAAGAAACGTCCGCAGCCTGCCTTGGCTGTGGAGCTGTCTTGTTGCTTTACTGCCAAAGTGTACAAGAGGTACAATTAGTCATTCAAGGCCAAGTCCAGGGTGGAACCACCTCCTCCTAGTTGATCCTGATGTCCCCAAGCTTGCCATAGATGAGGTTGCCATGGTGATGTAGGAGACAGAATTTGGATAAAGACTGCAAAAACATTAAGTGAAGACGAGATTCAGAGCACAGGCAGGCGCCATCCACCACTACCTTCCACAGCAGTCAGGACCACAGCACAGATGCAAAGCATCTCAGTCTCCCATGACCCCAAAAGGTCAAAGGGTATCAAGACACAGGCATTTGTCTCCACATCCCCAACATTCCCAGATACCTGATACGCAGTGTGTTTAGGAGACTTTGGTTTACAGCTGAGTCACTGGCAGCTTCTGCATTGGACCCCATTGCTTTTGGTCTCCTCAAGGATTTTCACTCAATATGCATGAAATTACACTTAATTACTAATTTAATGTAAATTAATATAATCAGGCAATAGGGATCTGTGATGTTTATGACCTGCAGTGGTGTACTTCTGGTATGTGGATCCAGGTTGGAGTTCTCACTGAACTTCATGGAGAAAGATGCCATGCAGTGGAGGCAGATGATTGCGAAGTTCACATCTCCATCCCTTCAACATGTCATTTATGAAATGCTGTGTTTAGCCAATACTTTTAACAATTTGCTAAATATGTTTTGTAAAAATCAAACAATTTCATAGTTAGTGGCATGCTAAAAAAGGCCCAGGATCTATTCTCTTGGCTGCATATAGCTCAAACAGCTGACGCCAGTTTTAAAGAGTCGCCTCATTATAAATCTTTGAAAACAGGAATTCAGAGCAGAAGAGCTGACAGTGCTTCCCTTGAAACCAGAGCGCTTGTGTGTTCCAAGATTCCCAAATGGCAGTGCCCAGCTCAGGTCTGAGATGGGCCAGCCACATTCCTCCTGGACAGCTTGTAGATGCACCCCTGTGGCTCATACACCTCATATCCCTGAGAACAGGTACACCTGCCTGCCTAAGCACCCAACAGAAGTCTTGATGTGCTGTGAGGGGGGTCTGCATGCTGCTTCAAGGAGTTCTTGCTTGTGCAGTGCCTCTGGGTGTCCTGGGTACTGCTTTGGGGCCCAGAGCAAGCCTGCCTCTCCTTCAGTCAGAGTACTTTGTTCTTCCGTGTTCTGCCTGATGCTTTCTGGAAGGTTCCATTTGGAGAAAGTAGGTGGATACTGAGAACACTGAAAATTGCTGGTACCTGGAGGAAGAGTCCAGGTTAGACAGTAGAGGGTAGGACCAAGAGATCTAGAAAGAAAAGGTTGAGACTATTTCCTGAGTCAGGGACTCTGTCTCATCCGTTAAACAACAGAGAAGCTGTTGGTAGTTTATTGTTTAATGGGGGAGACAGAATCACTCTTTTTAAAGACTTTGGCCAATGAGAGGATTTTCATGCTCTAGTGGGTGACCCCACTCTTGGGCACATATAGACGGCGCTAACCAGACTTGGTAGTTACTAAAAAAGAGATAAAACTGCAGGGGGGGGTCTGACTGGGAGGTGGCATAGGAGGAGCGGGAGGAGGAAATGTGGAGTAGGTATGAGTATATCTCATCGTATTCACAAATGAAACTCTTAATAAAGAAAAATGTAAAAATAATATTGAATTATAAGGTTTAAATGCCATCTTAAAGATATGCATGAAAGAGGCACATGAGGAAAACCTGGTCTAGAGAAGCAAGAAGTGGGAACATGGCCAGCAGTCACTGTAACTGAATTCTGGCTGAAGTTCATATGTGAGGTGTTAACCCTTGATCCTCCCAGGCAGTAGCTGTGTTCGGTCACCCTTGCAGGTTCAGCTGACTATGAAGAGGCGATACAGGGCTAAGGCCAACCCACTTCACTGTGACCAGTGTTCCTATAGGAAGATCGCCACATGAAGGTAAAGACTGGGTTCGGTGATACTTAGGATGGCTAGGGAACCCCTAGCTGAGAATTCAGGGCTCAGGAAGAACACACCTTGCCCTCATATCAGGATTTCTGCCCCAAGTCTGGAAGGGAACACTTTCCCAAGAGTCTATGGTGCTTTGTTGTAGAAGGTTCTAGAAAACACACAGATGCTAAGAGAATGGGAGAGCTAGCTCTGGACACAAAAGGAGCCTAAGGAGGAGAGGAAGCTATGGGTTAACAATAGCACCCGCAAGAGCTTCAGGACTCTGTGGTGGCAGAGTGTTCTGGAGTGAGTGTCACTGCCCGTGTTCATCCTCCAAGGTGACATAGTAGCAGGAGTCTACAGAAACAGGAGGAAGGCCAGGCTGGGAGCCTCTCTCTCCCTTGTCCCCAATTCCCCATCAGAGGTCAGCCTCCCTTGACGCCCCACCAGACCCTTCTCACTCTACCTAGCTCTAAAGTCACAGTGCATTGCTTCCACAGAACTGCCCTTCAGCATTCCAGGAAAGCTGACCTCTGTGGCACTGGGTCACCATTTCTTTGTGACAGACATTTCTATGCCTATATTTCATTTCTATAAAAAGGAAAGTAGAAAGACAGGGTGTTTTTTTGCTTTGTTTTGTTTTTGTTTGTTTGTTTTTGTAAGAGAAAAGCTAGCTGCAATTGGCCAAAGGTTCCCTCAGGCTGGGAAAATGCTGCTCATCTAGTCTCTGTGGTGGAAAAACCCTTCAATGGGCAGCATGCAAGTCGCCATTTCCTAGTGAAGCCAGCTTCTTCTGGTTGGCGTTGGCCCTGGTTTATGCAAATAAATAGGTACACTATACACTGTAGGAGTCAATGGGGGACCCACACCATAAAGTTCTGTTAGATTCTACCTCCCAGGCCCATGAGAAGGCAGGACTTGGTGGCCCTGAAATACTGGGGTTGGAAAGCCTTTAATTATTGTCCTAATTATTTAGGCTCTCACAGGACCGAGGCAGAGACTGTCCATAGAAGTATTTACAAGTGACGGTCACATAAACAGTTTAGTGACCTTTCTCAGCCAAGGCTTTATTGCTAGCACCACTAGACCCTGAGCAGTGAGGTCTCTGCAATGTCACACTCCAAAGGGAGGAATCCCAAGATCCTCCTCACTCTCAACCTCTTTTTGAGAGGGTCTCACGCTGTAATCCAGGCTGGTCTGGGGCTATGTAACTTAGGCTAGCCTTCAACTTGAAATACTCCTACCTACCTGAGTCTCCTAAGTACTGGAATTCTAGGTGTGAGGCCCCACCTTTGGCTTCCAAGGAGGCACTGGAGAATAATATTTAAGGATGAGAAGTCATCAGTGAAAGGACTATGTGGCATTACTGGGGTAGGCTGGCAGGATGGAGCAAAAAGGCAGCAAAGTAGGGGACTGCCTCC
This sequence comes from Phyllotis vaccarum, assembly GCA_033318265.1. Lineage (NCBI taxonomy): Eukaryota > Metazoa > Chordata > Mammalia > Rodentia > Cricetidae > Phyllotis > Phyllotis vaccarum. The sequence continues at coordinate 125,105,387 of JARWLC010000002.1, read as the reverse complement.
CTGCAAAGGGTGCTTCAAGGTTGTGTTGTGCATCACAGCATGTCTACCAGTCCCCTGCAGCGGTACTGTAAGAGCAGACGGCATTGTTCTTCCATCTTTCTTTGGCTACCGGCTACGCCCTGTACACAAGTCTAGTTTTAGTTTCAACAGGTGCCAGGGACTTTGGTGAGCCAGGACAGAAAGGGGCATTCATCATTAGATTGCTGCTGTCTCAAAGCCTGCTCATCAAAGTGTCACTGGGGTTCTGCCCAGGCCAGTTTGCGCAGAAGTCTCCTAATGGGCACAATGATTTATTCATTCCTCCCCAAAGATGAGTATCAAATGGGCCCCATTATATGATGGATTTCAGCTCATTTGCATGATTGCTCTGCCCATGGGGTCCTGATGGAGTTCAGGGCCTGGGAACTGGACACCTAACACCAGAGTCCTTGTGGGAACCTGTCCCTAAATGAGCCTGTTCCATACTCAGAGTTCAGCATTTCAGAACCAGGGTCTGGTTGTGCAGGCAGGTGGAGCAAAGATACCAGCTGCAAGCAAAGGCCCTTTCTTCACACAATATGACCTCAAGTTCACATGGAAACCTCTGTACTTGGAGACACAGGCAGGGCTGTGGAGATCAGAATGTGTGGCTAGAAGCTGGTCCAGGGTCCCATTCTGAAGCCACCTTCACTTGCCTCAGGCAGGATGCCCTTGAAAAAGATAAGCATCTAGGTGGTTTCTCTAGGGGATGGAAAACAACCAGGAAATTGTACCTGTCCAGCTTTCAAATTGTTAATCAATACAAACGTTTTTTTAAAAATGAACTTCCAATTGAAGTTAGTTCTCTGATCTGATGGGTCTAGATGAACAAAATGAACTTGTTGAGGGCTACTAGTGATGGGCACCTGGCTGCCGGAAGCTGGGTGTAGTGGAAAATGAGGGTGCAGACTTCCTGATCCAAGAACAGGGTTGTGACAGAAAGATTCCTCAAGGGACAGACGGGTACCAGTTCTGTAACCAGACAGAAGACATACTGACTTATCCTACTCATCTAAACACCCCACTTCATGGAGCTGCTTCAAGGCAAAGACAGACTCTGGTCCAGGTAGGCTCCAGTAGGGACTGAGTTTCTTAGGGCTCCTGTGATTTACATGGGTGGCACTTGGGTCACAGGAAGATGGTTGTGTGCTGGGTCATGCTTATTACTCCTCCCAACACAAACATCTCCTTTCCACCCATTCCTGAAAACACCCCAGGGACCATGGGCAGCACAGCAAGTAGCAGTCTAACCCAACGAGTGGCTTTTAAACCCTGTGCAACCTCCAGAAACTCCACTAGCCGAGAAAACCTATGATAATCCTGTTTATGGCAATGCGTGTATTTCCCAATATCAATGAGCTGAGGGCTAGTAGGTGTCCTTTGGCAGTAGCTGCCTGGGGCTAGCTCCAGCACAGACCACAGGAATGTCAAGCATGAAATATGCAGTCAGCGGGTGCTGGCTTGAAGTATCTGCTTCTGGCAGATCCCTGATGGTTACGATTGCTGGTTTTGCAGCCGTAAGCAGATTCCAGTGTATTCTAGAGAAAAATACCAGGATGACTTTATAACCCCTTCTTCTATTTGCTCCAAGAGAGCAAATATATATGATTTGTATTATAGCTTTTTCCTTAGCACATCCACCCTAATTCTCAATCCAACCAATTCCATAAATGCATAGAAGACAAGTACCTACAGATGTGGTAAATTGTGTGAAGCAGATGTCCAATTTTGCCCATATTAAATTAACAAGCTCCTGCTGGGAGCCAGAGAAGATATCTGCCATTGGCTGCTTGGTGGCAGCTCATCCCTGAAATCAACCTGCTGCCTCCACAACAGCCAATGATGCATCCTCAAAGTCCAGACAACGCTTTCTGTGGCTACACATGCTACTTAGGGTAGCTGAGCCCATTCTGTTTGGCATTCTGTTTAGCTAGAGTGATATCCCTGCAGACTGGTGACATCAGTACTATTGAGGTCACAGCTGTCACAGTGCAGAAAGACAAGAGTGGGGAGGAAAATGCCTTTAGAACCTTCTGCACTTTATTCCAAATGCCTTGGGTTGCCAGCAGAAAGGGTTCAGGCAGGGATGGGGAGATGGTTCAGTGGACATAGCATCTGCTAGGAAAGAGTGCATAGTCGAGTTCAGAATCTCCAGAACACATCTAAAGCTAGATATGATCGTACACATCTGTAATCCCATCATTATCAATGCCAAGATGGAAAGTGAAGACCTTAGAAGTAAAGGGTCAAACAGCCTGACTTAGGTAAAGCTGGACAAGAGATCCTGCCTCAGAATTAGGTGGAAGGAGAGAAACACATCTGAGGCTGTCCTTTAGTCTCTACATACATGCCATATTCGGCACACGGACACCTACTGTCGCACAAAAGCACTCACATTCACATCAACTTACGCACATAAACAGTACAGCACACACACACACACACACTTATGCTTTCCCTCCAGTTTACTATAGGGGTCCAGCGTGGTCTCTCCAGTGAGATGTGCAGGAGAGGTGTGTTTGTTTATAGCGTGGGTTCTTGGAGCTGCAAGGTGCAGACCTGAGTGGAGGTCCCTGCAAGTTCACCAAGGCACAGAGCTACAAGGAAAGGGCCTCTGAAAAGCAGGAGACACAAAAAATAGAGGGGAGGGACAGACAAAAGAACAACACACAGCTCAGGATGGGCCCCGTGAGTGTGGGATTTTGAAGGATGGAGTCCTCGTTCCTGGGTGGCAGAGAGGGAAGTTGGAAGAACCAGTCCAGGTCTTGAGTGCTCCTCCACACCCCCTAGTTATTCCCAGACCATGTCTCCCAGCATTCTCCTTATCAGACCCTTGGCCCCTCCTCAGTTCCATGTCTCTACAGTTCTCCCTCCCCCAAGACCCTCTGCCCCTCCAGCTCTGGGCTCAGTAGTGCTGTTTTGTCAAGCCTCTGATCCAAGGGCCATGTAGTGTTCGACACTTTAGAAATGGGGCACTAGCAGTGAGGCAGCCAGTGCCTGAAGCCTGACAGGTTGGCCGTGAGGTTGGGAAGTCCTGTCATACATGCATAGTATCAGCTCATTGAGGTTTGAGTGATATGTCTTCACCTCTCACCCGTCACTACACACCTTGTCACCTGGCAGCTATCTCATTTGGTTATTATTCTTTTAACTTCTTTATATGCCAAGCCTTTCCTTAGAGATACTGACAATGTGCACACACACACACACACACACACACACACATGTGCACACACACATGCATACACACACGCACACATGTACACATGCGTGCACACACACATGTACACACATGTGCACACACACATACACACACCGAGTGTATGAACATTTGGAGCTTCTTTCATTACTGGTCTTTTAACTTAAGAACACACCCCAACTCTTAAGTCTAGCCAGGAAGCTAGAGGCTGAGATGCAGAGAGAGAGCAGACTGACCCTGCTTCCAGGGACTCTGAGGTTACTTCTCAGGGGATCTAGGATGGATCCTGGTGTAGATGCTAAGGGCTAAGCAAAGGGTGTGTTGGAGCCACCTGGGACCTCAAGCAGGGATGTGGGGAGACTTCAGGCTAAAGTTCAGGCTAATTGTAATACTCAGTGAACTCCAAACATCAACAAAGGCCGCATTTCTAACTCCTCCTCAAGGCCAATGGAGATCCATGTCACCCCAGTTGTATCTTGACAGACACAAAGGCAACATCACTTGGATGAGGTATGACCATTGGGCTGCTGCTTCAAGTAGCCCAGATTTATGAGGCCACAGAGGCTGAGAACAGCCATCCTCTGAATTCATGGGATTGGTCCCAGGACCTGTCACAGTTGTCAAAATCCACACAAGGGAGGCTGGAGGGATGTCTCAGTGGTTAAGAGCATGCATTATACTTGAAGAAGGCCAAAGGTCAATCCCCAGGCCCTGTATCAGTGACTCACAACTGCCTATAACTCCAGATCCAGGGGATCTGACACCTCTTGTTTCTACGGACACCAGTACTTACACGTGCACACACACACAGCAAGACTATCCACTCATACTGTGTACCTGTACATGAACTGTGCAAAGAGCTCTTTATTCTACTGTTTTGGACGAACTAAGAGTAGAAAATGTTCGAATGAGTTTTACAGAAACATTTTTAGGGCACACTTTTTGAGCCAGTGTTGATTGAGTCTGTGGATGCAGACCTGTGAGTGTGGAGGGAGCTGGTTTTTCAGGGAGCTCGGTCCCTGGAAACTGGGGTGCGTGGGCAAAGTACTAAAGATGGCTGATTTTCTGACAACTGAAAGACATGAAGACCTCCTTATGCTCTGTGCCCAGCATCCTGTCCTCTGACCTCTGATTTGGCTCCTCAGCTCAGAAGAACTCTGCTTATGGTGGATTTGCCAAAGCTGGTGAGCTTGTGTGTGCTTGGCTGGGCTGGCGCAGTGTCACTTTTGTGCAGGAAGGTTTTCCCAGTGAGCTCTGCTGGAAACTGGGTCCTATCTTACACACTCTTCTCCACTTCTGCTAACTGTGGCACATTTATCACTGTCACTTGGTGAAATCATGTTATTGTCCTGTCCCACTAGAGGGTGTTTCAAGTTTCCAGGTGTTTCTCTGAATTGGCTTTCCTTCAAGAATTAAATGGCTGGAATTACTGACTCTTTCTAATGGTCATTTCAGTGTGGTGTTTAGAAAGCCTCTCTGGGCTCCATTCTGGAGGAGTAAACACTGGAGTGAGTGATAGCCTCACTGGGGTCCTAAAGGGAAGAACTCTCTCTGCTCAGCCCTCATTAAAACAAGAGGCTAGGAATTTGAGGACAGTGCCAGATGGAAAACAGAGTTTGGCTGAATACCTGGAGTCAGAGAAGCAAGGAAGAAAGGTTTAGAATACAGGACATGAGCATCAGAGCCGGGCAGGAGGATTCCATACAGGATCCCGAATGACCATCAATAGTTGCTCCCTTCTATGGGATGGTTCCTATAACATCACTCTTGCACATCATAGGTGCCCTACTACATAGGCTCTCTACAGCCAACTTCCTCTACTAGTACCATTCTGTCCACTAATACTGTTCTAGAACCAGTGGCCTCTTATTTCATCAGGGTCCTTTCTCTGTCCACCCCCACCAGGGACCACTTACCCTGGAGACTCTGAGAAGACAGGGGCTCATCCTCAGTTACAGGGCCTGAACTCTTGCCTTGGACAGACACACACACACACACACACACACACACACACAGAGAGAGAGAGAGAGAGAGAGAGAGAGAGAGAGAGAGAGAGAGAAGCTGTAGAGCTGAATAAGGTTCAACACAAGATGAAGAGACTGTGTTTAGAAAAACCCTGAACCCAACAGTGATGGCACAGATGGAGCTGCCAAGACTTGGATCTCCCTTCTCCACAGGCTGCTGAGCCAGTGAGGTACCAAGAACCTGCTCCATGAAGAGCTGGTCACAGCCAAGTACATCCACTCAGTGTCTGCTTCTACCTAGCTGGGGGTGCTCTTCTGCTCTGTAGGTCAACAGATTTCCTGACCACAAACTGCATGCATGGCTAGATGCTCCTTAATCTGGAAAGAAGTTGGCTAATTGCTGTGTTTGCAAGGGTTTGGTATTTTGGTGTGGCAAGTGTGGGGATCAGCATACAAAGAGGTCTCAGAGAAGAAAGTCTATATCTCACAGACCTTGGTAGATGGAGAGTTACACAGAGTGGCATGATGATCAGCCAGGTTCCCAGGAAGTAATATCTGAGGCAGGTAATCAGGCTCAGGTCAACTGTTCAGTGGACTCAAGGGTATGACGCTGTACCTAGGCATCAGGCACTGGCTCTGAGGATTAGAGCAACAGATACTAACCCAGAGTATAAGAACCCACAGAGGAGGTGATGTGTGGGTGTGTGAAGGAGAACTGGCCAGGTTCTTAGGGCCTCAGAACTGAGTCAAGAAAGCACTTAGACACATGTTACATGCAATTATAAGAGATTAGAAGACCTGAATCATTCCTCAAAAACAATGTGTGTATAGAAGCCTCTCTAAGGACATGGAATGAAGAGTTTGAGGGACAGCCAATGGTTAAGAGCACTTTGCTGTTCTTTCAGAGGACCTGTGTTCAATTCTCAGCACCCACAAGGCGGATAATAGCCATCTGAGACTCCAGTTCCAGGAGATCTGATGCCTTTTTTCTGAACTCCATGGGCATCAGGCACGAATGCGGTGTACATATATACAATGCAAAAACAGTTGTGCACATAAAATAAAACTAAATATTCTTAAAAGATACATGGTGTGCACACACTTTATATTTAATGGAATATATTTGCATACTGTATTTTATGCTTGAAAATATGCATGTCCCGCTGTGGCAAATATTGCTGCTTTGCAAGTCCTTTTGGATTTTAAACAAATGTCTTTCTTGACCACAGAAAGGAGGGAAGCTGTAATCAGGCATCTCCTTAAACACCGCTTAATGAAAATTATTCAGTCCTCTGCTCTATGGAAGCAGTGGTGCCTAGGAAGTAGAGGCAGGCCTTCATGCTTCATAGCTCTGAATTAAAAAGAAACTCAACAAGCAGACGAAGTGAACCAGGGTAGGAGGCATTTCTGATTCAGTTTAATTTGGGATAGAAAATAAAACAGCCTTAAATTTTTTCCTTCTTATTATGCTGGAAGCTGATCCTTGAAATTCTAAATGATATCCTATTGCTTAATAAAAAAGCCAGCCCCTAGCCAGCCAGCCAGACCACCATCCTGCCAGTCAGCTAACTAGCCAACCAGCCAGCCCACCAAACAACAGGACAGCCAACTAACCAACCATCCCACCAGCAAGCCAGGCATCCAACCAACAAATAAGACAACCAAATAATCAACCAGTCCACCAGCAGACCAAACAGCCAGTCCACCAGCCAACAAGACATCCAAATAATCAACCATCCTACCAACAGGCCAGGCAGCCAGCCCACCAACCAACAAGACAGTCATCTAGCCAACCAGCCCACCAGCAGACCAGGTAGCCAGCTAAATAGTACCAGAAACCAGTACCAGCAACCTAGGCACCAACTAATCAGTGAGTCAGCCAGCCAGACATATGGTTATATAGGCAACTAACCAGGCAGCCAACTCCATAACCATCCTGCCAGCCAAGTGGCCAGCCAGCACATTGCTGAACAACCAGGTATTGGTGAAAGGAATTTCTTTATATGTTGGAGCATGCTTTCCTGTATGGTCTGTCCATGGGCAGAAGGTAGTATGTTGGTATGTCCACACGACACAAACTTGAGTCATTTTGAAAGCAAGGACCTCAACTGAGAAAATGCCCCCAATCAGGATAGCCTCCAGGCAAGCCTGTGGTACAATTTTTAGTTGACGGTTGATGTGGAAGGGCCCAGTTCACTGTGGGTGGGGCCACCCTTGGGTTGGTGGTCCTGAGTTCTATAAGAAAGCAGATTGAGTAAGCCAGGGAGAGCAAATCAGTAATTAGCATTTTGCATGGCTTCTGCATCAGTGTCCACCTCTAGGTTTCTGCCTGGCTTGAGATCCTCCTATCTTGACTTCCCTCAATGATGGACAGTGATAAGGAAATGCAATCCAAATAAACCCTTTCTGTCCCAACTTGCTTTGATCATGGCATTTTATCACAGCAATAGAAAACAGATTAAACATGTGCTGTGGGATTATACTCTTGTACTTTGTAAATATTTGTTCCTCTTACTGATTTAATAAAATGCTGATTGGCCAGAAGGCAGATAGGAAGTGTAGGCAGGGTACCAAAGAGTCTTGGAAGAGGAAGAGCAGAGCAGAGATGCCAGGGAGATGCAGAGGAAGTGAGATGAGAATGATGCTCAGAGAAAAGGCACTAAGCCACATGACTAATCATGGGTTAATTTAAGAGTAAGAGTTAGCAAGTAATATGCCTGAGCCATAGGACAAATAGCATGTAATTAATATAAGTCTTTGTGTGATTATTTGGGACTGGTGGTCTGAATCTTGGGCTAGGCTGGGCCAGAAACTCTTATTAGAAACATGTGACATGACTCATCACTGCTTTCTCCAAAGAATTATAGAAACAGTTCTATTCTCAGTCTTGGCCTGACAAAGAGTATTGTTAGGGCCATTGTGAATCTCTGGCCCTCAGGACAGGAACACATCCATGGCTTATCTTATAGAACTGGCCCATAGATCACCTTGCCTTGTGATACTGTAGCGATCAAAATCCTCAGGATGAACCCTGAATACAGAGAATCTAGGTGGGGAAATATGGGGAGACCTTAAGCTCAGACTCTGGTCCCCTTGGGAGTACACTGAGCCAGGAGCTCCTTGCCCCCAAGGCTACCAAGTTCTGGAATCTCCAGCTCAAGTAAGGCTCAGATACAATCTGTATTTCCCACTCATCAAATAGTCACTAAGACCAGAGAATGCTCCACAGACACTGAGATGCTTAGAGCTACTTCTCCACCAAGCCAAGGCTACCCCCATATCACACAGGGCCCAGAATACTCAAGTTGATCCTGGCAAAGTGCTGTCTGGCAGAGAAGAGGGTTCTATGTCCAAGATACTTCCTGTCCCAGGAATCTACTCTGCATTTAATGACAGATACTAGGAACAACCAGGTTTTTGAGACAGTTTTGCTCTTTAACAATGGCCCAACAGAACAGGAACCAATCTGTTCATTAGAGGAAAGACTCCCACAGAAGGAGTTGGGACTTGGCTTCATTGGTTCTGGTGAGAAATGTGCTAAGAGCCAAGCACCTCACCCCTTGTGGAATTCTCCAGTGAGAACTGAGAAACAAAGGAGATTCTTCACTCCAGACACAGAATGTGGCTAGATTTGGGGTTGGGATTTAGAGTAGCCTCACAAGACTTATTGAGCACCCACTGTGTGCTGTGCATGGTTCCAGGGGCCGAGGCATCGGCTAGGACTTAACTTTCTGTGAGGAGACACAAACCCATTGGAAAGTACAGCTTTGTGCAGGTCCAGAAGCCCAGAGCTAACTCCAGGGCACTAGGAAAAGCGCTGTCGGGCACTGCCTGGGCAGGATCAGAGGAAAAAGGTTGGGAATAATTTGTACAGAGAAATTAACTGGAAAAAAACCACAGCTCTGTTTAAGAAACCACACAACATTTGCAAGGGCATTATCAGGTTAGGTGGAGGTTGTTAGAGGACAATTTGCTTAATCAACTTTTCCTGTCTTCAGCCCCCAGTCTGGTCTGCACAGGGCAGAGCATGGTCAACAACTGAGGTCCCACTGGAGTTAGTTCAGTAGGAAAAAAAAGACTGAACCGGTCTAGGCTTTGATTGCTGCAATGAGTTAGCCTGGGTGCAATCAGAGGTGAAGACCAGGTGAGGCCAGGCCCAGAATAGTACTGGCCATGAGGACATAAATATAAGGGCCTTCCATGAGCTCCTAGAGAGAACATGACCAACGCCACAGCCTGGATTGTTGTTGTCCAGATATACATGGGAGGCCCAGTCCCAAGTATGACAGGAGGTTGTGTTGTAAAAGTGAGATGAAGTTGTGCCAGACCCAGCTGGAGACTCTGAAGACACCTCTCTACCAATATGTGAAGATCTTGAGTTTTGTTCTTAATGTTTTGACTTTCCCATGATGTTAACCCTTTCCTGTGTTTTTCCTGCAGGCTGGGTATTGGGAGTTGGGGAGTTTCATCTCCTGCTTCACCCCATGCTTCCTTAGCATCCACTTCCAATGTACTCGCTGTGGCTTCGGCATTTCCATCCTGGCACCTATACCTGACTGCTCCAATATTTCTAATCTCTCCTGGTGAGCTGCCTAACCCATTCTAAAATCATGTGTCCTCTCCTTTCCTTTTGTTGCTTTGATAAAACACTGAGACAGGACAAAAGCAGCATGGCAGAGGAAAGCGGTTTTACCTGCCTTACATTCCATGTTACAGTTTATCACTGAGGAAAAGTCAAGGCGGAAATTCAAAGCAGCCAGTCACATCATTTACAAAGTCAAGAGCAAATAAAGATCCATGCATCCTCATTGCTTGCTTCTGCTCAGACTACTGCATTTATTCTTAGACAATTTAGGGTCCAGCCTATGGAATAGTGCCACCCTCAATGGGCCTGACCTCCTACATCAATCAACAATTTAGACAACTCCCCACAGATGCAGGCCAATATGGTCTTTGACTGACAGTCCTCAACTGACATTCCATGTTTAGGTATTTATTGTCTGAAGTTGATGGTGAAAACTAACCAGTGGATGCAGTTGTGTCTCGAGACCCTCTTGTTCTGTGGGTCCATATATCTCCATATGGTGCACATTTTGTTTCCATGAATTGCCATTCATCTACTACAGCCCCTCTTGAGCTTGGAGGCCCATATATGGACAGTGACCTCTATAAAAATCCACAGAGCTGGCTAAGGCATCTGCAAGACACCTAATTAAGAGACAGAGTCAGTGGCTCCTGTAGCACCACCATCTACAAAGTTCCCAGATCTTACTATTTACTAACGTGTTAGTGAGAGAAGAGGAATGTGATTCAAGTTAGAAGGTAAGTGGTGAGGCACATGTTGAGCAGAGAACATAGATCAAAGTATAAATGTGATGGCCACCTTGGTCTCTCAGAGAATCCTAGTCACTGTCCTTAACATGCTCCTCACTGCCATCTTGCCACCAAGGATCTTGACAGCTCTGAAGGTGACAGACTGGTTGCCAGTGAATGTGTGACAATACATCCCAGGTTCATGTGCTGTGACCACAGCAGCTCTACAGCAGGCACTCAGAACCTTGCCAAGGCCAACACCTCCCCACTCCACTGTTAGGATGTCATACCTGGGCCTGATGGTGCTATCATGTCACATGATGAAGCAGGCCTTTATCTTCTTTCTGTGGAGCCAACTGGAAACATCTCTATCACATACACCACTGGCTGAAGCTTGTCCTCTCTGATGCAAATGCATTAGGAAAAAATTCTAGAATTTTTAAGAAATTTCTAGAAACCTCACTGGAAAATTTTAGAATCCAAACTATTCCAGAGTTCCCTTTTCCATCTGACATACACCCTGGTACCTCATCAGGATGCTGCAGTATCTGAGATGGGAGAACAAAGTGACCTCTGTGGCATATGAAGACAACTGGGCTTCCTCCTGTCCATGCAGGGCATTTGGCTCTCTGAGCTGCTCACTGCTGTGTGTTTATTCTGAACATGTCCCTTTCCATTGTATCCCACAGGCAGTCCATCCCTTACTGGCTTTTTGATCTCCTGTGGTCATGCAGACTTCTGAGCTTCATCGGAATCAGCACTTACCAAACACAGAAACATAACACTGATTCCAAAGCATCATGGGAGGTAATAATACATGGTTGCAAAAACGATTTGAATGTGTTGGTTTCCCTGTTGGTTTACAGGGCTAACTAATCAATCTTCCATAAGACACAGCAGACAATCACATAAAATTCAAAGGTAATGGACAGCGTAAATAAAACCAGTTTAAGATTCTGACATATCGTTTGTTTTGTTCTGAAAAGCAGCGAAAATTTCAGACTTGGACAAAAATCGGTTGCCATGTGTCTTAGCTCATGCAGAAATGATTATTCCTAGATGGGTTTATAGAGAATTGCCAAATGGACCCTATTCTATCATTTTTCTGGCTCTTAACTGAAGTGCCCTGGGTCTATATCACTGTGGCTCAGGGGACTGTGATTGCCAGCAGTGGCAGGATGTCTTGCCATTTGTGCTGTGACACACGGCGTCTTCTTGTGTTTCTAGTACGGTGGAGAGTGTGTCTGCTCCTTATCCACATTCTCAGGAGGTGACCTCTGAGCCCTTATGATTTCCAGAGGGACAAGGATACTTTGGTTATTCATATGGTCCCTAGAAATCTTAAGATTAATAGGGACTTGTCATACCGAGAGACCAGCTACATGACCTAGAAAGGTTCTCTGTGGTGTGGATTGTCCAGCTGGGCTCTTCATGAACCGGATGGGGTGGTAGCTTTGCCCCAGGTCAGCAGGTTAATGAGGAGTTTCTATCCAGTAAGTGTTTGGTAAGGGCATCTTGATGGACACACACAGAGATGAGTTGGGAGGGAGGTCCTCTGACACCAGGGAGAGAGAGGTTTCCTCCTGTTCATTTGGTTTGTGCTGAGTTGTACTTGTGACAAGAAAACTATAATTGTAAGTTCAGGGTGTTCCTGAGAGTTGAGTTGCCCTGGTAAATTATCAAAGTGTCATGTGAACCCTGAGTTTATAGATAATTATTAGAACTGAGGGTAAACTGAGTCCCTGAGCCTGTGGCCATCATTTGAAGCCAGCCCTGTGCTGTTGGTGACTCTGTTATTTATCCTGGAGTCTGACACTGGATCCCCATAGCTGATGCTAGGCCCTCAACATTACCCCCAATACAGTCTCAAGTTTTCTAGGAAAAAGACAGGCAGTGATGAGGAAAACTATATGAAGCACCCAGGCAGCATATGACATGGCTGGTATCAGCCGTTGGGCCTCCATTGCAGAACCATGAATTCTGGGAAAGAAGCAACCACTAACTCCAGGCTGCACCATGGCATCTCCACCCAGGAGTGAGATAGAGGTGAGGTCCTTCCAGATGCCCAGACTTCTTTGTAGGTACAGTACACAGGCTGAGTTAAATGACATTTTCACCTCACCCTCAAATAATAAAAACAAAAGGGCCCAGTAGGCACAGGAGAGTTGGGAAGTGTCAAAAACCACCTCTGGGATACACACACATCTGCTTGCTGTAGCCCACTCCCTCTGCTTAGGTATGCTTGTCTTCCCAGGCTGACCAGGTAGCATTCAATGGCTTTTCTTGTGCTGTGTGGAAGGCAAGGTATTTGTTTTTGTGTTTATGTTCACTCATTCCCTACGATCCAAGCAAAGGTGTAAGCTGAGCTTTAACTCAAAAAGGTGCCCGTGGACGCCACGATGTGTTTGAACCGCGGGCTGCCGAGCAACCGCTGTGGCTATGTCTGCCCCATCCTGAACCGCTCATTACAGCCCCGAGAACCTGGTATTAAGCTGCTCTTTGAGTCTTATCCAGGCATAATGTGCTGCTCGGCTGAAAGGCTGGCACTGTGAAGAGGATGCAGAGGGTGTAATCACAGCCATTACCGAGGGCCATCAATGCAGCCAAACCTACACTTTCCACAGTGAGTAGCAGGCAGCACGCTGAAAAGGAACTATTAGAGGCCTAGCCTGGCCTTCGGTGTGTGATAAACGGCAGAGAGAAGACCTATTAGAGCCCTGTTTGCACGGGGCAGGGGACATGCTGTCACCCTCTGAGGGGACAAGACCTGTGTGTGTTTAGAAAGGTCAACTTTTCAGGGTAAGTTGACAATGTGGGGGGATTGGAAAGCTGCCACCTCATTGCTGCCTGTGGCTCCCTGTTGTATTTGTCCCGTGCTGAGCATTTGATCCATCTCTGGGATCATCTAGTCTGTCTGGGTCACTGGCAATGATGCAAGGGCAGTGGGTAAGGCATTTGTGTCCTGTCTGCTACCCCAAGGTTGGCCATTAGCTTTTTCTGGACTCAGCATGTGTCCATGTGAGTAGGGTCAGCATCCTCCAACTGTACTGGCCTAGAGTTCCTGGCCTCACTAAAGATGTCCTGACAAAGCTTCAGGTGATTTGTTCAAAGCAGAGGCCAGGTCAGAGGTACCTTAAAGGATGGCTTTCTGCAGCCAGGTCAGATGCAGCAGGAGTCCATGTTCCTTGAGACATCCCATCTCTATACTGGGAACTCTGCTTGGGAACCTGTGTCCTGTACCCTCAGGGAGGTACCAGGTAGTGGCATCTACACCCAGTTTAAAAGGAGAAATTTTGTTGATTAGAACAATGTCCTATATCCAGAAGTACTTTGAAAGTTCCATTTGCCAGGATGTCAGGTGATCATGTAGCAATTGTCCCCAACTCTACCCTAAGTGTCACACAGGCTACCTCCTAGTCTTTCTTCATTTCCCCTGTGGAACAGGACATGGTCTTCCAGAAGCCTCTATCTCCCAGGATGTCAGATAACCACACTGAGCTGTCATTCACATAATCCATAGGATCACTGTGTCTGGGATGTAGGATGAAACCTCTGGCTGCAGGGTGAGATGGCCTTAGATCTCAGAGTTCCCATCTGACAGTAGCAGATCAAGAGCCTTCTGAAACCATTAAGTTAGTAGAAAGAAGGTGCCCTAGGTCAATCATGGGCCAGTCCCATGATGCCCAAGGACATGGTAACCTTGAAAGAAGACACATACAGGGCACATGTCTAATCTTGCTGTTTCTAGGGAATACTGGTCTCATCGGTCTCAAATTGTCCAGTTTGAGAGCCTAGGGCATTGTCTTTTTACATTTTGATTCAGTTTTGGGATGCACCTCTGAAGTCATGGCTAGGCCTAGCTCCCAGAAGACAAAGCTAATGCTGCACAATTCTAATTGGTCTTAATAATAAAAACCGGAGCCAGATAGGGGGTAAATGCTGGAAGATCAGAGGAACCTGTCACAGCCTCTTCTCACCTCCACTGAATACTAAGGCCAAAACGGGAGATCCTGTCTCTACACATCATCAGACTGAATGGTCTGGAGTCCTGTCTTCACCAACCTTATATTCTTTCCTGTCTCCCTAGGGCTGAGATTAAAGGTGTGAGCTACCATCACCTGGCTCTATTATTAGCTAGTGGCTAGCTCAGCCCTCTGACTTCCAGGCAAGCTTTATTTGTCAGAACACAGACAAAATATGAGCACAAACTTTAGCATTTTTCTGACATAGCTAAGTGGCCTCCCCCAAGCTCTGACAGTCCCTAGGTCTGGTGGCTACTGCATTTCAGTGGTGGTCTCAGCTCCACTGAACAGGTGCCCATGACACTTTTGTGGCTCCTGTAGCTGGTCCTGCCCACTTCTGCTGCATATTCATCTGTTCTTAGGAACCCCAACTCTGGCCAATTGCAGCTACATTTGGTTTTATTTGCAAAAGTAAAAATCCACCTGAACTCAAACTGAGACCACTTATCTATCATAAGAACATAAGAAGTGTGTTGGGGTTTTGTGGCTGCTTCTCATTCCTCACACCTTCACATAACACACATGTATACATGTCAGTTTGCACACACGTGCGTGTGTTCTGAGCATCCTCTTCATATGCTGGTCATGGAGGCTTGTGATGAGCACATGACCCTTCCCTGTCAGTGACATTTCCCCTAAAACTTAGCTCTTCCTTGTCTTCCATTTTTGTTGGTTTTTCTCAGTTTTAAACTTAGGTCCAGTGCATCTGTGTTGAAATGGCTACCACGTGTTGGTAACCAGGCCTCCTACTACAGGACACTGCACTGCCCTCAGAAGGGGCTTTGAAGCCCAGCTCCTTATTCAGGGTTGGCTTCCTTGTTCACTCTGAATCTGACCCCTGAGCCTCTTTTCCCTTCTGGAGGCTTCTGGGTTCTCTGTAGTGCTGGCTTCGGATTTGTGGTTGAAAAGTTCATTGCACACAGAAAGGCCAACTACCTCTATCCCCCACTTCCTCTTGCTTCAGTGACCTCACCACTTTAGAGTATTTCCCTCTCCTCAAAACTGGTATAAGATTGGGTCTTGACAGGAAAATATCATAAAGCCAAACCCAGAACTCATTTTTAGAAACACTTCCTGCCCAAATGCTCACTTCTCTCTAGCCTCTGAGCTCACAGATGAATTGACACCAGGAAGAAACTGAGCAGAGGAGATCTGCCGAGGTCTGTCACCGGCATGGTCCCAACCCCATGGTGCTTTTCAGACGACAGCCCTAGAGTCACCACGGTGGACCGTTTTCTCTCTCAGGGCTGTAGAAGAAGCTATTTCAGGTTGCCTCTCCCATGCATGGCACAATTCCTTTTTCTGAGGAGTCCAGGACTGGGGGGGTGGGGAGCTACCCCTTTGTTACCCCTAATTCCTCCTTGCTCTCCCAGAAGTGAAAGCTGCCATTCTGCCTGCTTCTGAGCTAACTGAGCCTTCAACACCACTCTCCCTGTGCCTCCCACAGCATCCTTCCCTCAGGACTTCCAAGTAGCCCCACAACATCCTCTGGCCCCTAAGAAGCCAGGCTACTTGGCCTCAGTGTGACAACTTCCGAATGGTCTCAGGGTTCCTGTTTTCCTGTCACCCTTCTCCCTCACCACACTGGGATCTGACAGCCACACTGAACAATCTCCTCTCACAATTCCCTGTCTGAGCTTGCTAGTCTCCCTCAGGCTCCGGAGCCACAGATGCAGGCTGGCGTATTTCATGGACCACCGACTTTTACTTGGGGCCTTTCTTTCTAGAACGTGGAGGCAGTAGCACATTTCCCAGTCCTCATCTGAGAAGCTCTGTCAGTGCCAAAACCCTACCAGGCTCTCTCACCCCTCCTGCAAACCGCCCACTTCCCACCAGTCATACGCCATGATAATTTTATCTCCTGAACTCCACTCCCATACAGCATCCTAAGTATACCTCCCCTACTACAGAGAGACAGGCCAGTTCTAGGGTCTCCACTGCCGGACCCTTTGTCCCAGGAATGCCCAGGGTCAGCAGGAGCTCATTCTATGGAAGGCATATTTCTCTGGCTCTTGTGAAGGTCGTTAGAAAACAAATCACTTACACAAGAGGCACAACTGTGCAGGAATTGGATCCCTTTGCTGACATGGCTAAAAATAACGTGCCTCGTTAGCACATTCAAACAGTGTGCAAAATTACATAGGACAAGCTAAAGACCAAGTCAGAGCTCGGCATGGGGTCGTCTTCCCTCCCAGGCGACTCCATGGGAATGCTTAAATGCACTTTCTCCCAGCACACTGAGAGCCTCTGCAGAGAGCAACTTGTTCTTACCCTAATTATGCTAGTAATTAGACCCCAGGTCTTTGAACCCAAACCAGCTCAGGAGCCTCCTCCCCCAGACCCTTGCATGAGAGTGAGACTCAGGGCTACTGCTGGCTCCAGTCAGGCATGAGCTTCTGTGGTAAAGAGCCCTAAAAACAGCTCAGCCCTTACATATTTGCTTGCTTGCTTGCTTGCTTTTTGTTTCTTGCCATGTCATAAACCACTTACATCCATGGCGCTATTTTGTGCTCTGTTTACATTGAAGCAGATAGCCCAGAGCCTTCCTGCTCTCCACTGTGATTTGATGTGACACAGTCATTTCTACTAATGCTTGTGAGAGGGGCGACTGATTCCAGGACACAACACAGGGAGTCCTCGAGTCTAGTTTGTGAAGCCTTCATTTGTGTGCACATTTCATAAGGGGACATCTTTGATCTGGTAGTGAATCCCTCTGTTTTAAAATTCTCAAAATATACACATCCAAAGAAGCAGACTGACTGATAGCCATTTTTGTAGAATGAGTTACAGCCAGATTCCAGAGAATGAGTCCTCTGGAACGTTAGATATGAGACACAAAAGAAAAGTCTTTTCCTCAGATGAACAGCTAGGCTCTGACTAAGACCTGGAGCAGGAAGCCCACCTCTTACCTACCCTCGCAAAGGATGTTTTATAAGATGGTAAATCCATACAGACACGAGGAAGTTGTGTCCCCTACACAGAACTGAGAAAGCAGCTAGAGGAACTGTCCCCAAGGAAGCCAAGGCATGAGATTGTACATGTACTTTAAGTCAGTCTGTGATCAAGGGCATCGTAGCATGGAAGGGGAACCAGGAAAGAGAGGGAGAATAGCCTCAGGACTTTAAAAAGAACAAGACAAATCCACTCCCATCTACAAGCTTGCACCTTCCCAAAGGGTGATTCCCTAAAGTGCGGCCACATTTCAAGGGTGGGGCATCCATCAGTTTGCACACAGGCACATATTTCAAGTATGTCTACAGAGAGAATGGAAGAACACATCACTGCAAAGATGACATCAGAGCAGACATATGACTTACTTTAAAAGACTCAACTAAAAACTTGGGGCTAAAATAAGTGCAGTAAATGAAGCAACATTCAAGAGGAGTTTTCATAAGCAGGACAAAAAGGTCAGTGGCTTTAGAAACATGTGGCACAAGGTCATCCATTCTAGAAACATGAGGAAGTAAGCATGTTATAAGCTGGACCTCTGCAGTATGCCACATCCCATGCGATGGGAGTACCAGGACAAGACAGATAAGGGAGGGGCAAATATTTGAAGAAGTGGCCAGGAAAACCCTTCCCAGTGGAATGAAAAACATTAGTCTACATAAGTAAGTCGAAAGTAGAGAAGAAAAGATACACTATACAAACAGTAAACCACCCCCCCCAAAAAATGTTTCTATGGCCATAGTTAATATATCTTAAAATTGTCACTATACAAAGTAGGCAATTTATTATGAATGACAAATGGATCAGTCTTCCAAGAAGGAACAACTATAAGTAACATTAAGAACTAGAATACATGAAGTAACAATGGATAGAAAAAAAAAAGCAGAAAAAGTGAATGAACAGTGTTCAACAAGGTTTCAACACCTCACTTTGCATAACACTACACAGGTTAATAAAAAAAAAACTACACAGGTTAATAAAAAGAAAACACTACACAGGTTAATAAAGAAACACCACACAGGCTAATAAAGGAACACTACACAGATTAATAAAGGAACACAATACAGGATAATAAAGGGACACCACACAGGTTAATAAAGAAACACCACACAGGTTAATAAAGGGACACCACACAGGTTAATAAAGGGACACTACACAGGTTAATAAAGGGACACCACACAGGTTAATAAAGGAACACTACACAGGTTAATAAAGGGACACCACACAGGATAATAGAGGGACACCACACAGGTTAATAAAGGGACACCATACAGGTTAATAGAGGGACACCACACAGGTTAATAAAGAAACACCACACAGGTTAATAAAGAAACACTACACAGGTTAATAAAGAAACACCACACAAGTTAATAAAGAAATGAAATGCTGAGATATGCTAAAGAACCAGTGTTAAGCAACAGCCCTGGCAGCATCACTCAGCAGCTAAGCAGGCCCACTCTCTGAAGTAAGGTAGACTCCAGGATGGAGTGGCATGCAGGAAGAATGTCTTCACACATTTTCTAAGATCAGAATGATAGAATGGAATTAGAAATCAGTAATGGAAGAAATGCTGCGAGTATCGCAAATAGTGGGAATTAATCTATGCCCCTCTAGGTAATTGATGGGTCAAGTTATTTGAGGGTTAGTACAAAGGAAATAAGGAAGTGCAGCGAGGCAGAAATTCCTAGTGTAGAATGAGGAGTGCTGAATGTAGACCCCACTCTACCAACATCCATACTTAACAGATGAAAAAGGCCACAGGATGCTGGGTGCCGAAGGAAGAGTGATATGAAATGAACATAAGGGAAGTATTTAGGACTAGAGTAGAGCCCAGCATGGAGGACATGCCTGAGTCCCAGCACCAAGGAGATGGAGAAAGAGGGATCAGGAGTTCAAGGCCAGCCTGTGTGACATAAAAACTTTTCTCTAAAAAACAAAACAAAGAAGAAGAAAAAAATTAATGTGGAAATGAATAGAATCAAGAATAAAAAATAATCAGAAGAGAAGAAAAATTGTTCATCTTAGAAAATTGACATAACTGGTGACAAAATTAGAGTGTTGAAATATATTAAACAAGAGATTTAAATCACCGACATCAGCACCAGACAGGGGAAGAACACTCCTGACAAGTACCAAGAGAGTGCTCTGCTGATCAAATTTTCCACAAAGACCAAATGGTTTTCAGAGTTAATTCCATAGATTAAAACACACAGAAGAGGTAGGAATATCTAACACTCAGTTTGTTCCATGTGACAATATGACTCTGGTGAAGTAGCCAGATGACGACATTTCAAGAGAAGGAAGCCACAGACATGTGAAAATTGGTTGATTCTCACGATGACAAGAAAAGAATAGGAAGAAAGAACACACAGCCAGGTCAGTGGGTGAAGCATCTAACAGGCTGCCACACCTTTCCCTGACAACAACACTGGATGCTTCCCCAAAGACCAGGAGCAAGATGAAGAGGGCAGAGTGCTGTCTGATTTCCTCAGCACTACACTTTGGGTGCTAGCCAGAGCAAGTCAGCAAGAAGATGTTCACAGTGTAAAGAAAAAAATGAAAAACCCTCCATCCACAGATGGCCTGATTATGCACATACAGTCTAAGAAATACACATACAAATACACACTAGCACTCAAACCAGTGAATGTATCTGTTACTAGATACAAGTTTAGTATACAAGTACAAAATGTGTTAATTCTAAAACCAATTATGTTTACAATAGCAGCAAAATTAAAATACCTAAGACAAGTGTCATTTTATGCTGAAAGCCACAGGTCACCATCATAAGGAATTAAACAAAACCTAAATAAAATATGCTTCATGTTGGTAGAACAGATGCCTATAGTCCCAAGATTTGGGGGGTTTAAGCAGAAGAATTGTTCTGAGTTAAGGACCAGCATGGATTACACAGTGTGACACTGTCTCAGGTGGAAAAGATTCCAGCTGAATGCTTTCTGTAAGTGCCAAGGTAAGACACTTCACATGGAGAAGCAAACGGACTGAGTAGCCAGGCTGCCTTGAGGAAAAACATTTTCACCTCAAAATTCCTACAGAACAATAAGAAATAGCATCCTGTGTCAGAAAAACAGACATGAGTCACTGGAAAGGATGTGGGAGTCCAGAAATAGACCATCGTTCTTACAGGAAGTTGACTTTCCACCAGAGTGCCAAGACAAGTCGACGGGAAAGAACTGTCATATAGTAAACAGTTGAAGACAGACTGAAATATTGCTGGACTGCTAGAGATCACATGCTAACAAACACAGTGAATTTCATACAGAGGAACTTGATAAAAATTTCAGAGAAAGGGATAGAGTATTCTTGAGAGAAAACTTGGGCATCAACACCTCTCACTCTTCCTTAGCCATCAGTCTCTTAGATGTGGTACGGAAAATATTATCCACAAAAAGAAAAGGTAAACAAATTGGAAAGGACAAGGAAAATCCAATACAGTTTATAGAACAGGAGAGATTTTCAAATTACACATCTGATAAAAGGCCTAGCACCCTGAATGTGTAATGTGTTCTTGCTTTTAAATCATTGAAGGACAGATAATCCAGTTTTAAAATGATCAAAGGATTTGAGTCCTAACTCCCCAAAAATATCTTCAAAGAATAAGTATGTGGAGATGTGAATTTATGGAGAACATCACAGGGAAATTCAAATCAAATCCACAGTAAGGTGCCACTTCAGACCCACTGGGCCTTTACCAAGCAGAATTAATAGTAAGCCCTGGTGGGTGGGGAGAAAACTGCAGCCCAATTCTTGAAATCCTTGGAATTCTTGAAGTTCCAGATAAGCCAGTGACTATAGGAAGCAGCTTGTTAGATTTCCCCAAATTTAAATATAGACTTACATGACCTACATGACCCATAAGATTTACTTCTATGTGTATAATCAAGAGAACTGGGAAAATGTGTGTGTGTGAAAAAAAATCATTGTACATTCATGCATGCCAAGTTATGCGCAATAACTCAAAGTGGAGGCAACCCAAATGCCTGTGAATTAATTGGCAGACAAACCAACTGTGGTATATCCATACAAGTGGAGTATTATGCTATGAAGATAGAAAAATCCTGTTTGATTCTTTCCCCTCAACTACCTTCCTGAGGTCTCTGAAACTAGCCAAGGTTGACAGAGTTTCAGCTTCATTGTATCACTAAATTATATGGCTGTTTCTTGGAAAAGCTTTGTTCACAGGATTGATGGCTGCTTGGGACACACCCGGCAGCCTGAGCAGGATACTTCCTGAATTCCTGAGACCCACCTGGTGAGCAGCTTGACCTTCTGGACTTCACTTGAGTAGGACCATCCAAGATAAGGCCCTGGGACCACATTCCTGATATAGCAACCTGGGTGGGGTCACCCAGGAAAGCCCTACCATGAGAACTGTTAACCATGTGCTGTTTTGCCAAGGCAAGAACTTTCTGAAGCTTGCACAATGTGCCCATTGTGACCATTGCTCCAGGAAATGAATATCCCCAGATGGTCCCCTGTTTGCTGGTCCCCTGCTTGCTGGTCCCCTGCTTGCCCAAGACTATTGTTTCACAGAAAATATGCCTGCCTGCCTGTCAGCATTTCTAAACTCCATCCTAAGCTGACTGACCTTTGCCCCCCCCCCCCCCCCGCCCTGTTGTAACCTTCCGAGCCTGAGTATCCCCTCCCCTACTCAGAGTGAGCCCAGACATACCCCCTCCCCTACCCAGAGTACAGTATAAGAATTCTACCCTAAAAGCATTCAGCGCTCTTGGCTTCCACAATGCCTTGAGCCCACACATGTGTGTGTACTGGTATATCATTCATATTCATTAAACTCTCTTTTTCTTTAAAGTTAGCAGTGGTCTTGGGTGTTTTGGGGTGCTCTAGGGGTGCCCGCCCATTATAATGCTATAGTAGAAATGAAAGAGAATAAAGTATTGATAATCACTACATATGGTGAAATATGATAACTAAAAGAAACCAAATAAAATAATCTTCACAAATTATAGGCTTCCATTTATATGAAATATCCAAAATAAGCCAATCCCTACAAACAGAAACTGTCTATGTTGGAGTGAGATTGGGAGAGTGAGGCAGTAGGGACTGACCTCCAGTGACTACGGGTTTCCTGGGGAGAACAGAAGGTATGAGAGAGTTACTTTTGAGTTAACGAATATTGAAAAAAAAAAACTCAGAATATTGTAACTTAAAAGGATTAATTGTATAGCCTATGAATTGTATCTACAGCAACCTTTGCAGGTAAGTGAAGTCAGTGGGCTGGATTATTGAGCACTATGTGTGTTTAAAAAAAAAAATATGTGGATCACAGTGCAACCATATGCTGCACACCAAAAGAGCTGTCACATTTCTCATCACTGGCTTATAGAGATAGAGCAGAATATTTTGAAGGAAACGTTATACAGCATGGTTTGACCATTCTCCATTCATAGATACAACTACAAAGAACCATCCCTCCCTTTCTTGTACACACACACACACACACACACACACACACACACATTATCATAAGTAATAATCCCTGGCAACTGATAAAAAAGTACTAATATTTATTAAGGGGTTTATAGGGAAACACTCACTAATAAAAGAGATTAAACAGTCATGCGGTTCCTGGAAAAGTTAGACTGGTCCACATAGCTTCACCCACTGGTCAGATCCTCCATCCAAGAGCACGAGAGAGAAGAAGAGAGCCTTGTGTACAGTGTGCCCCATCTTAAGCTGCCCTTCAACCACATCCCTAATACTAGTGCCTCAAGGTTATAAGTGAGTCTCAGATCTACACTGGCCAGGAGGCCACACCTCTAGGTCAAGGAACACACTCTCCGCTAAACACACACACACGCGCACACACACACACACACACACACACACACACACACACACACACACACACACACACACACACACACATACCTTTGAATATTTCTGCATGTGGGTAATCCTGAACTGGAAAAATGAGTACTGACAGTGTTTGAGGAACAACACTTATATTACTCATCCACATCTGGAGTTTGTTCTACTTAATTCATTTCCTGACTGGCCTTCTTTTTTCAACTTTCAGTCTGTCTAGTGTCCACTCAGCACCAATGGGCTGCCCCAAATTTTAAGTGTTCTTAAAGAACCAAGACCAAATAAGACTTATGATCAAAGAATGGATGATGACTACTGTGTGCTGACTGGACAATCCCCAGGACCTGACTTCTTCAGGAAGAGGAGCAGAGCTGAAGACCTCACATTACCTAACTTCAAGACTCACCATAAAGCTGACAACACTCAACATCATGTGGGTTTGGGTGAAAAGACAGATACTTTGTTAGCTATGACAGAATAGATCCAGTGCCAGAGCCTCACCAATAATATTTTTACTAGAGTATACTCAAGCTCCCAATGTCCAGCCTTTCAAAGATAACTGAGTCTTTTTCCAATCCCCAGCCCTCACTCCCCAACCAAAAGCCATCAAATGTAAAGAGCTGCACTTCAGCAGCTTTATTACAAGTTTTAAGGACTCTCTTCTGTCTGGACTGTTTCTCTTTTTAGGGGAGGGGTTGGCACAGAAGCCTTCTATGCTCTCATTCCTAACTATGAGTCTGTAGTCATCAATACCACTGCAAAAGAAGTTTCCTTGCCTATAACAGATGGAGGCAACATGGATCATAGACTGTCACATGGTTTCCAGTGACAGTACAGACCATGGACCTCAACATGGTCCTCAGAAGTAACATGACCACAGACATAAACACAGCAGCTGGAGACACAGATTGCTGATGTCCACATTGGCATCAATACAGTCCAAGGGCATCATTAAAATAGACTGTGGTGGCATCACAGATCACAGACACCAGGATAGCTCCCAGCTGCAGCACAGATCATGGATACAAACATAGCCCAGGATAGCTCCCAGCTGCAGTGCAGATCATAGACACAAACAAAGCCCAGGATAGCTTTCAGCTGCAGCGCAGATCATGGACACAAACATGGCCTCCAGAGGCAACATGGACTATGGAGGTATTTAAAGGAGTTACAATCCAGAAAATGAACCATTCACCATCTCAGACTCTTCTGTCATTGCCCAGGGCCAGGCAATTGTGAGGCTACACAGTGTGGTAAGGGCAGAGCCTGAGTGAGCTCCAGGCCACTGCACTTCAGCCTGCTGGCCCCACTCAGCAATGACATGCTCCCCTGTCCACTGCAGCCTTGCTCCCATACCTCTTATTTCTTCCTGGTCTCTAGTTCCGTGTCTCTGCCCAGCACTCCATTCCACCTTCTTTTCCCACTGCCGTAGTTTGAGTATAATTGTTCCCTATAAGCTCATAGGGAATGGCACTATTAGGAGGTGTGGCTTTGTCATAGTAAGTATTCCAGAGATATTTCAGGCTCTGCAGACACTGCCAACGAGTCTCCCCCCAGAGCCTTTGCTCACTAGCAGGTAGGAGAGGTGGGCATGCTTGGATGCCCAGGCTATCCCTCTCACAATCTGACTTTACTCACTAGCGGAGTATGATCCCTGACTGAAGGGGTGGAAAACAGACGTAGACATGGGCCCACCCTGCAATGCATAGGCTAACACAGTTGAACCCAAAGACATGTGACAGTTCCCCTGAGTGAAGGCTGGCAGGGGCACAGTCCAGGGGCAGGCAAACAGAAATTAATGCAGAGGCTGTTGGGTGCCTTCTTCTCTGGAAAAGCCCACTTTTCACTATGGTGGACAGACATTCCGGACTTATCCACACTAGCCAGAGTACACACACATATTGACACATATTGTGTAAACTGTCCTTACAGAAGCATGTAGCTTCACTATCAATTAAATGACTGAGTGCCCCCTGCTTATCCTTCATGACATGAGACCAACTATCGCGCCACGATGCACAGGGGCTGCCTGTCAAGTAGCCCAAAGGACACGTAAACTGTCGGTCACAGTGAGGATGGAGTTGTTGCCACTTCTGGGTTCCATGGTAGCTTATTATCCAGCCTGAAGGACCACCGGCTAACAGACCCAGAGGGCAGACCCTCCTGTCAGTAGCTTTGCCCCATCTGCTCTGTGCACACAAAGCCAGATACAATAAGCAGAGCGTTGTGAAACAGAGCAAATGGTGTGGATCCGTCATTCACCAGCACAGTGACAAACAACCCTTCATAACAATTATCTAGTTAAAACACCATTAACAATTAATGACATACATCACAGGACTTATTGAACCCATTAAAGACTAATTTACTGGCTATAAAAATATGGCATTAAGAATTTATGGATCATTACCTTTTATTCTGGAATGAAATATTGGGGAGGAAAACTCTTAGAAACCGTGGAGAACAATTACTCATTAAAGCTGTGTGAAATGAGACGGCCGGGCTCAGCATCGAAGGAAGAGAAAAGGCCAGGAGAAGTTGGAAGGTGTTTTCTCAAGCAGAGGCATTAACTTTTGTCTGACTTTGAATTGGATGAAGATTTTATTTTCAAACAAGATTAAGATCTACAATTAAAGCACTCAAACAAAGTTATTTTAATATGCAACAAAATCTTCTTTTGGGAAAAATGTATTAGATTGTGACTGATAAAAATTCCAATCATGATTAATCACAGAGAGGTATTTTGGGACACTATTAAGGAGAGTGTGACAATGTGGAAATTAATTAACTAGTCCCTCTTAAGGGTTTTAAAATATAATACCATGTAACAGCTGTTTTAGCTTTAAAAAATGATTTTTTTCCTTTTCCATTTTGCAACCAAATTTTGACAGCCAGAAATCAGCTGAATTTCATTGTATTTTCCAGTTTATTTCTTCGTGATGAGACCAACTACACAGTGAGAAGGTCCTCACTGTGTGAGAACAAATCTACAACAGTAAACTCCAAGGTCGCTTTCCAGAGACTATGTCGTCTATGGGCGGAGGGGACATGCCAGTTCTGAGCCATATGCATGAAGAGTTCCTGGGGCCTAGGAACCGAGACCAAAGCACATTTGCTCTGAGTTTGAGATTCTAGTTGTGCAGAGGGGTCATTCTGAACCAGCTGCAACATTCCAGAAATGAGCTTAGAATTAATCTTTGCATCTATAAAACTCAGAATTCAGAAACATAAGAGATAAAGACGTTAGCCTTCTAGCCCCTGGCTCTGTGGGTCATGTTGCTGCTGTAATCTGACACTTTAGAAAAATCACTCAAAGGAGGAAGTTTTGGTTTTTCATTTGTTATTTGTGTTGTTTGTTGCTTCTGGCTTACAGTTTCAGAGGATCCAGTCCATAGTCCTTGGTCCCGACGGGAGATAATATGATGATAGCTGGATACAAAAGGGGAGGGAAAAAGAAAGGAGGGGGAGCAGGAGGGGGAGGGGAGGGGGAGGGGGAAGGTCTTGGGACTAGTTATACACTTTCAAAAGCATGCCCCTAAGTTCTCTACTTCCTTCAGCGGGACACTACCTCCTTAAAGCTTCTATCACCTCTCAAAACAGCGCCACCAGCTGGGGATGAAGCATTTACGATCTGAGCCTGTGGGGGCACACTTCCCAGTCAGACCCTAACAGTAAGAACACTGAAGCCCAGAGAAGGTATGTGATCTGCCTGGGGTGACACAGTCATCAACAAGCACAGCAGAACTAAAGCCACATCCCTAGTCCCTATTCAGGGTCTTCCTGATGGTCTGTGGGCGGTCACTGACAAGAGCTGTCTGCTTGCCCCGGGGCAGCCATCCATTGCCTTGTTCAGATGAGTGTTTATACACCATTTAGATTTCTATCAAATAAAAAAACTGACACAATGCATCCTCTCCCATGAGCCTTCTGGGTTCGGTATGTTCGGTACCACAGCATTCCTAACCCTGCTGATTCATAAAAAGAAAATAAAGCCTTCAGTTCTGGCGATAACAACATGGTGCTTCTGGGCTTGCCACCCCACCTCAGTAGGACAGTGGTCTCCTCAAAGCCTTCGTGGGGACCTCTGTGAAGCAGCAGTTACGTCCCTACTACACTGGCACCTTCCTGAGGCAGACAATTCTCTCCCAGGAAGACTGCAGGGATTTTGGGGCCTTGCCTGCCTTCCCCAAGACTACCATTCTTTCTTAAACATACAACTGCTATTTAGCCTGCTCCCAATGGCCCCAGAACGACTGTTGTCAGTGTGACAAGAGGAAACAATGTCACAGAACCGCAGCATGCCAGCTCTGGTTTCTTACCAACTGGCTGCAGCCCACTCAGTGTTTCCAGACATTAGACATTAGGTGAAAACAAATGCTCAGTGTGTGGATGGTGCCTGGGCATTCTTACACTTATTCTTCCTCCCTGTGTTTGCGACCACACGAGGACAGCGTGTTGAAGGCTGTGAACAATCTATAATTCTTAATGACTCCACGCCAACTCAGAAACAAAGAACTAAATTTTCTTTCAAAGCCATAGCCATTTATTTTCACTTGGCTTTAATTTTTCCTAAACATAATTATAATTATTAATATATACTCTTGCCTTGAAGTTTATATTCTAATTGCTAAACAAAGTAGGTGCCAGATAATAATAATAAAAAAATCCAGTAAATAAAAGACAGATAAATTCATAGTTATTCCAAGCTGAATTCTTATACACATGTTATAAATTATAATCTGCTTATAAACTAATTAATACTTGAAAGATTGCTAGCTGTGTTTTTAGTAAAGTAGAGCTTTGAGGTTCAAATGCATCATCAAGTAACAAGATGTTCTCAGTTCTGGGGCATTGAACAAGGGCCTGCTTGGGTCAACATGACTGATGACTTGGATGCCAATGCTGGGAATGAGCATCAGAAGTGCATGTGCAAGTGGACCGTATCATTAGTGATCACAGTGAGACACAGGCAGAGCACTGCTCACTGGACTGTTGACTGGAATGCTAACTTAGTGTGTGTGTGTTATAATCACTCATTTTATGAGGTTCTGACAGCTGATCTGGATGCTTGGGGTGGGCTTATCCAGATTCTCAAATGCTGTGGTGCAAATCACATGCTTCATCTATGGCTACTGCTGTTCAAGCTTTGAACACACAAAGGTGAGGGAGTCAGAGCCACTCAGGAAGTCCCTCCCCTCCCCACTGATGCAGTGTGCTCCAAAGGGAGGAATTGGTAAAGAGAAGGTTAGGGTGGCTTCTGGGTAGGATGTGGTTCGTGAGGCTTCTTATAGGGCTCTGCCTTACAGAATATTTGAACCCATGTTCAAGTCAAATGGTCTTTCCCCCTCTCTGAACCACCATGCAGGACTTCCAAGATGCCCATCCTGCTCTACAGGCTTCTTCCTGCCTCTCACAGCTGTAGGATGAAGCTAGTCTTCCATGCTCAGGCATGCCAGGCCCCTTCCTTAGTGCTTTCCTTCCTTTTATCTGTCAAGTCCTGTTTACTGGGTCCTCCATACCTCAGAAGCAGAACTCCCCATGTCTGCCCACCCCTTCTCTACATCCCTGCTGCAAAGAGTTCCAGAGCCCCAGAGCTTAGATTTTCACAAAGGAAGGACTGAAGCAGCTATCAGGTGAGCATTGCAGCCCGCTGGACAGACACATCAAGGTGGTGATGTCACTAACTTCTGAGAGTGAGCGCCTTTATCTAGGAACTCTTTTTTTTAGTCCCGTACCATTGTTGAGAATCCTGGCAGAGTTTAATCACCTTTGAAGCTTTTGCTCAGAAAGATATTTACGGGCATTCATCTCTGTCATTAGCCTTTGAACAATTAGTCATTGTACAATTAACACACATCAGACTATCTCACTCTTCAAATCTCCATGCACAAACCATAAATCAAACAGTCCCAGGCGCTTTAATCATCTACTTCCCCTCCTATGCCCTGCACCCACCCTACATCTTTCTATTTCTGAGGCTTTTCATAGGAATTCAGAAAAACTTGGAGCCAAAAACGTCCAGGATTTTTTTTTTTTTTTTATTCTAGCAGGGCTGCTGAGGGGAGAAGCATCAAGTCACCATGCTTGACCCCCTTCCCTGGGGCTCCCAGTGACCCCAAGCCTCTCTCATGGGTCAGAGGACAGTTCCTTCTGATGGGGCCTTGACATTCAGGGTTGTTGGAGCATGAACAGAGTGTCCACGCATCCCTCAGGATAGGCTCACACTGGAAAGACTCACTGGTTATCTGAAACCCAAACCTCACCCTTCACCTCCCACCATGCTGTGTGATAGGATACATGCTCTCTCACCATTAACTAAAGACACTCTTTTGAGAGTGCTCTGTCTTCTCCAGAATGCTACCCAAGCAGGAGGAGACAGTAGAGCATCTCCACATGGCACCAGTGACAAGTGGATGGCCCTCCTCACACATGGATTCCTTCACCACACACTTATACTGTAAGCTCCTTCCTATCACAGAGCAGGTCCACTGTGTCTGACTCACCTGAGTGACCTACCTCTGTTACTCTGTTTGCATCTGTGGTGTTCTAATTCCTGATGAATCCCAAGTGTGCTTTTCCCAGTGGCACAGGAACTAAAGGTGGACAGTACAAAGGGAGAGTGATCCAGCTCAGGAGAGGTCCAAGTCATCCCAGATCATGCACAAGGATAAGGGGAGGGGTGGGTAGTGAGGAATGTGTGTGTGTGTGGGGGGGTCCTCAGGTTTCCAAGGGAAGGCAAGACAGAGTTTTAGAGCCATGTATGTGTGAGATGCTGAAAGACCCGTGACCACCCCACAAGGCTGTGACGGCTCAGGAGCATCAGGGTGAGCACTTAGAGAATGAAGCCCAGGATGGTGCCTCCTCCCACAGGCCATGTGGATGATGCTTCCATGGGAACTATAGGACAACACTCCATAGGAAGCCATCATACTGGCCGCATCTGTCCCACTCATCCAGGAACTTGACTCTTTCCATTACTCCAAGGCAACTCAGTCTCCTCCCCAATATGAACTCCAGTGTCACCTCAGAAGCTTGCCTGAATGTGGCATCTGTTTGGGGGACATATATTCCTGTCCACTGTCTTCAGGTCACAGCTCATTCAAGTCTTAATTTGGCTGGGGAGATAGCTCAGTCAGGAAAGTACTTGATGCCGAAGACCAAGACGCTGAGTTCAGTCCCTAAAACTCACGTAGAAAGTATGGTGGTGGCAGCATGCACTCATAATTCTAGTGCTGGGAAGGCAGACACAAGCAGATCCCTAGGACTCAGTGTCCAGCTTCACCCAAGTGGTGAGTTTCTGGCCAATATGATACACTTTGTCTCAAAAATCAAGATAGATAGTTCCCAAGAAACAACAGCCAAGGGCCAAGATTGTCTTCTGGTACTCTCTCCCTCTCTCTCTCTCTCTCTCTCTCTCTCTCTCTCTCTCTCTCTCTCTCTCTCTCTCTCTCTCTCTCTCTCTCTCACACACACACACACACACACACACACACACACACACACACACACATCAACATTTACAAGGAAGTGTGGTGACCTTGGTGATGGGGCTCCTTCATCTTCCTGGGGGACTTTTCCCCATTGGCTTGCTACCTCAGTCCCTTTTGGAGACACCACATCCTCTGTCCTCCAGTGTCTGGACCTTCCAGACTCCAGGCTCTTTGTTATGAAATGACCTGCAATCCATTAGCTGTGCTTATTTACATCACAATGGAACAGGCCCCACTCTCCTTGATTGGATTCCAAGGAGCCCCTCCTGCTGAGAAGATTTTATTTGAGGATACACTGATGAGGGATTGAGTTGGGAGCCCTGTTGGTTCCAAGGGTGGGGAAGGACCATTACTCTACCACATATAAAAACTGAGAGACAGAATAATAATGCAGACCAGTAAACAATGGCTGCATCTTGATGAAAGGAATGGGATCCTTCACCTGCCATGGAAACCTGTCCAATTCTCTTCTAATCAGTATCACCTGGAGGAAGCCAAGCTGCCATCAATAACAAGACAGAGTCAAGCATGATCTCCTAACAGTTAACTTCATATGACTAAGACCCCACATCCAGCAGCTTCCGTAACTTCTGTCTCTCTTTCTATCCCAGAGCCAATCACAGAGAGTAAAGCATACACACATCCTCACCACTACTTCTTGTCACTGACTTAGTGTGCATAGGCCAATAAGAACTCAGGGGCTTCCATCTCCTATCCTGAGACCTTCCCATCCTCTCACTGCCTTGGAATCTCTGCCACACCTTTTGTAGGGACAAGGAACTTTGTTTTCTTCAACTGTGTCCCTTTCATTTATGTTCACAGAACTTACCATTGGAATTTCTGAGGAGGCCGAGGGACCCAAGGTCAGCAGCTGCTTTGCTCCATGCTCTATGTAGTGTCTACAGGAATTTTCTCAATCCAGAATCTCAACATAGTCCTGGATGCAAAGTGCCTCACTCCCTGAACAGCTGAATCTCAGACTGTGGTCCTGCCACTCTTGAAGTTAAAGCCATTCTTCTATTGACTTCACCACACAAACTTTAATTTCCTTCAACTGGATAGAACTTCTTAGGAATCTGGAGATTTAAGAAAATACACACACACACACACACACACACACAACCTAACTAGGTTGACTGACTGCTGCTCTACTATGCATGACAAGTAGACAAGACCATGACACTATAGGCTCACAACTGCCATGTGCACAATTTTGACATCTCAGATCCCTGAGAAAACAGCAGTCAAGCATGCATATTCTAATCGGTCACATCTGGCTATCTATCTTTTACACCAGCTGAACCCCATAAGGGTTCAGCCCTAATGTCAACTCTAATGGCTGCGACACTCTCTGTGCATAAAATGAAGCCCAAGCCACAGAATGATTCTGCCAGAAAAGAACCTTCTAGAAATTATCCCACCAAGTCTAATCACTCACACACAAAAGCTGAAACTCTGGGACATAGGCTACATGCTAGCAAAGCAGTGATTGGACCAATCTGGGGACCTTTCCCTACTATAAAACTTTCTTCATAGTGTAGTCTAAGCATTTATCTGGCTACTTATCCATTCTTCCTCTTATCTGTACCTTCTTCCACTTACACATCCTCCCATCCTCTTATCTGCTCACACACTTCCTACCATCCACACCTTTTCTTCTAGCCTCATGAAGTTCACCCTGGTAGAACGCTGAAGGGTCTGATTGCCTATTGCTCAGAATCCTTGTCTCTCTGTAAATACCTTCTGAATGCTTATGGTGAGGGCTGCTCCCTACCTTGAGGTTCCTAACTTCTGATCTGCTATAGAATTGAGGAACCGCAGAAGATCCTGCTGGAGGGCATCTCAGCAGGAGTGTAGAACCCTCTCAAAGATGACTCAGCTCTCACACACATGTCTGGGTTCCTCTGTCCTCTCAGATCTCCGAAACTTTTGGAGCTCTTATTACCCACATTCCTCTGCAAAGTTACATGTTTGGAAAAAGTATGTTCATCTGCTAGCACCCAGCCTCCATTCATGTCTATGAGTAGACAATGGTGGTCACAGACAAGCAATAGTACTGCTGGGGAAGTGACCCTGCTTTGGCCATGGGGTCTCCACAGACAGCTGCTCCTTCCCCAGCTGCCCCAGTTTGCCTGCGACTGGACCCCAAAGGAGATAGCACCAAAAAATCCCTGGAGTGTGCATCTCAGTCTTAACTTTAGAGATCACCTCACAAAGGTCTTCTTGGGGTCTCCAGTCAATCTTACCATCAGAACACCGACTTGGGGGAGATGGTTCTTCATTCCTCTTCTGTAACCCGAAGACCATCTCTTGGCCATCTCTTTAAGGCCACTCAGCCTTACTAGCTAGAAATCAGCAAATACCTCAAGGGGAGAAGTTCAAGCTCTAAAGACCTCCTTCATAGATCTTCCTCCTCTGCAGCATTTGACCACACAGGGTGCTCAAGTCTCTAAAGCCCTGAGCTGCCTACTGAAGTATTCATTGACTAACCTAATTCTTATATGTACTGAGAGTTCCCATTTTCTGGTCTTGGTGCCTTCATACCAGCAAAGGCATGGCACAGAACCTCCTCTGTTCAAGAAGCTCCCTTGTTCAACCTGTTAGGGTATGACACTCAACTCTGACTACCAGAAAGTAGATAGCACATTGTGCCATGGTGTCTTTGTATGTATTCCCAATGGGAAGCTGGCAGCTGTGGGCTGGCATCTCATGCAGCTGCTACCCACAGAAACACCAAACTTGGTTTTGCAAAAAGGGAAGTGCCATATTGTATACTGTGAGTGTCAGTGTGGGGCTAAAGTCACGGGATACTACATAGTCTGAGGCAAGACTTGAAGTTCCTGTTCAGAACTGATCACCATTATATATAAAGATTGTTGGGTAACATGATTAAAGACCCAGGAACCAGGCATGGGGACCATGGTGCAGACATGGTCCTGGAAATGTAAGCATCCCACTGGGGACTTAAAGTACCAAAGGGTTTAGACATAGCACACCAGGTGGATAGACGGGAGGCTTCATGCCCTAAATGATACTGATGAAAAAGAGGTAATGGGTTCATATCCTCTTCAGTTCCCCTCACCACATATCCAGCTTTCTTTTAAAACAAGCTGTTGGAAAGCATGATTTTATGAGTGTCTAGAAAATGTTTGAGGTAATTATTAGGCAATTTATCCAGAGCAAATGTCATCTCGTGTGTACCCATGGAGAGGGAGTACAGCGTTCTAGAATCCACAGATACTGGCTCTGTGAAAGCACAGATCCCTTTTGAAAATGGTGCCCGAAATCTATAATCCAACACATCTTCTCCTATGCCTTTTTAAATCTGTATGTGACTTGTGGTGTCTAACACAATGAAGGTGCCCTGTGAATATTAGCAAGTTGTGGTGTGTGGGAATGAAGACAGGGAAGATGTCTGGTTGTGCTCAGAATTGATGCAATTTTTTTCATAATATTTCCTCTCATTGGGTGGGCAAATGATTGGATGCTGATCTACAGATGTGGAAGGCTGCCTGTGTACGGAAGAAAAAAACAGAACAAAATCATCATGTGACATCTATGAAAATATTTTTCTATACAGAAGGGATAAACAGAATATTCCAGGGAGATTAGCATAGTTTTGCAAAGAGCTTAACTATAGGATGAAGGGGAAATCGTGTTCCTACTTTGAACCATCTGTGAAACATGAGCCGACATGAGGTCTGTGATCTCAAGCCACAGTGATAAGATCGGCAGCTAGAAAAGCAAACTTTTAAATCCTGCTGGACAGAAAAGGCAGAATTGCAGCACATTGAATAAGAGCTAGGAATATGGAAGAAAACACTGTCTGAAGGTGGTAGCTCAAAGGACAGAGAATAAACAGCAAAGATGGACATGACAGACACAAACCCAAACACAGAGAGTAACACAGACTCACCTATGTTCTCCAGTGAGCATCTATGAGCTGAAACCTGAGTCTGTCATTTAAAATGACATATTATATACCACGGAAAGTAAGTAACAATGGAAGACATACAAGTAGAGACATCCTGGTCAATTTGGCTTCTAAGCATCTTCCACATACCACTGAACAGATGCTTATAAAAATACAGAATGACACATTAGGCTGGTTTTTGATATTAAAATGTAACAAGGAGCCATGACAGGACAAATTAAAAGTCAGAGGCCAAGAGTTCATTGTCTAACTGAGATATTATTTGTAGATAACAGTGACAGAAAGATGTTTTTATGACTCCAGTGGATTTCTCCACATCACACTCCTAAAAATACTGCAAAGATTACCCAACTACAAGTGGGTACATACCATGAATCAAGACCAAGGAATAGTAATAAACATGGAGGCCAGCCATGCACAAAATACACACCAATCATTTGTGTAACCGTCAACTTTCTGAAATGACTCCACAAACCAAATATAAAACTCACTGATTTTACTGCATTTTTTAAAAAAGGAAAACAAGATGCTTCTTGCTTAAAAGACATTTTTAGAAAACTCTTAATAGACATTGTTCTAAGCAGGAGGAACCACATTAAACCAGCAGCCAATCATATAACATGGCTAGAGGTGAAGACACAGAGGGACTCCTGGAGCAGTTGGTTAAAGGGCATGATGCCACCATGGTTTGAGAAACCATGATCAGGGCAGGTACAGTAGTGACTATGGCAGTCATCAAGTGTTTAGCTTATGGGGATGTAGATCACTTTGCTTTTACTGACTCATGGAACAAACATATAACAAAGGTGAGCTGTCTCCACTGTTTAAAAGTGTCTGCAATGCATGCAAAGAGCTATAAGATGTCAAGAGAATCCCAAACTCCCCAAGAGGAGAGGAAAACAAATTTCAGCTGTGTAAACAATCTTCATATCACAGAACTCAGGACAAACGATGGGGTGTGCAGGTAATAACTGGAGAGCTCAGAAGGGTTGATAAGAGTGTGCAAGTAAGAAATGGAGATCTCAGAAGGGTTGATGGGAGTTTGCAGGTGAGAACTGGAGATCTCAAAAGGGTTGATGGGAGTGTACAGGTAAGAACTGGAGATCTCAGAAGGGTTGATGGGAGTGTGCAGGTGAGGACTGGAGATCTCAGAAGGGTTGATGGGAGTGTGCAGGTGAGGACTGGAGATCTCAGGAGAGATGGTGAGGGTGGGAACTGTCATAAGCATGCCCTCTGCAGCCTTTACAGAGGCCAGCATGATAATATCACCTTCATAATCAGATTGAACCGATCACTATCACCTTGACACAACCTGGAGTCACCTGTGAAAAGTGAGTCTCAGTTGAGAAATTGCCCAGATTAGATTAGCCTGTGATCATGTCCAAGAGAGAATTGCCAGGCGGTCACTCACTCAATTCAAGGTGGACACTGAAGGCCTGAAACCAAAATGAAGGCTGGTCTTGCCAAATGCCTTTCCCTTTACCATGGAAGGAAGAGTACACTGAGTATTACCATAGCAACAACATACCCCAAACTCCGCTCACATCCTGTGTCCTTACCCTTTATCACCCAACTAGCGGCCGTGCCCTTAAGCATCAATATCATTAATTCAGCTTTCTCCCCTATTTGAGTATTCCCATCTGCTGGGATGCTGATGATGCTTATTTCTGAGTTTGTTTATACCTGCTTGTTTTCCTTTTTTGAGATGGGGTATCCTGCAGCCCTGGGTGATCATCTTGCCTCTCTGCCCAAGGGCTGCATTATAGGCATGTACCATCTGTCTCTGGCTTCACAGAAAACAGGTAAGCCCTAGGGAGGGAGGGAGGGAGGGAGTAGAAGAGTAGAAGGTAGGTAGGCTGGGTTACCATTAATAGAAAATAAATTCATCAATAGAATAAGACTCAAGAAGACCAAGTAAGAAACATCAGAGACAAGACTTTAAAAAAGCTCTAATCAATACTTTAAAGACACAATGGCAAAGATGATGAGCATTGAAGAGCGGACAGAATTCCAGCAGAGAGATGAAAACAGAAAACAAGAACCAAATGGGAGAAAATCATGTTATGCTAGCAATGGTGAATCTCTACACACATACAATAACATCTTAATATGACTGCGCAAATAAAATACATATAAAAATGTGAGTGCAAGTGTAACAAAGATGGGAAAGAGCCAAATAGAACTTCTGAGAGGCATCTAATAAAGTAAAAACTTCCTGATGGATTGGAAAGCAGGTTTGGTCATAGTGGAATTAGGGGTCATAGAATTAGAAGAGAGAGGCCCTGGGCAGATTGTGGCAAGCAAAAAGAGAGACAATGGTAAAAGCGTCATGGAGGGCTTGGCATCACCTTAGGGTGTCTTACAGACACCTGGGATTTCTGGAGGAAGAATAGGAAAAGCCTGGACCAATGGGTCATGGGAGAGAAAGCAGCTGAGAGCTACCAGGATTGGTGAGAGGTTGCAGTTAAAGGACCTGGATGATCTGCAAGCATGCAAATTCAAAAGACCAGAGGCCAGAAGGACACAGCCAAGGGCAGATCTCAAAGCACTACTGAGAAATTGGGGTGGGGGTGCTTAAAGGGAGTGACCTCAGCAGGATGCTCTGCCACAGGGACACCGGAGATGGGGAATTGTGTCCAATATGCTGACAAAGCATCACTGCCCACTGAAGACCGTGCCCAATCAGACCATCTCCAAATGTCCAGGGACACAAAGAGGCACTCAGAAAACTCAAGTCAGCAATATGCTCATCCATGTTCACTGCAGCTCTCACAATAGCTGAGTTACGGAGTTAGCCTAAGTGTTCAACAGAGGAACTGATAAGAAGCATATGCATACACATGTACATACATGTACACAGAGAAGGGGGAAGGGGGAGGGAGAGATGGGGGAGGAGGGACGTTTGGAAAAGGGCAGAAGAGAGGGAGAAGAACAGTGGGACACCATTATAAAACCCACGGACTTGGGCAACATGTAACAACTAAAGAAGAACACAGCAGAATGTTTGCTATCAAAGAAGGAAAGCGATGTGACCTGGGTGGTGAGAAATGGACAGGGCATGGGATGGACACAGCGTGGGAACCTAGAAGGAAAAAAGCAGAGCAGGGGTGTAGTGGAATTCAGGTGTCAGCTGACAAGGCTTGGAGGCCTGTCTCTGGAGTTCCCAGAGCCTGAATGGGGCATGGCCAGACCCCATTAAGACAGGACACTGAGCTCGGTCCTGCTTTGTTCCTGTGTTCTCGGAGAGCAGATCAGCAGCCCCAAGTTTTATCTCTAAGAATTGTCTTAAAGTTTGACTTGTATCATGAGTGTTCATATACCCCTCAATAAATATTAATTCTTTATATAGTGATAGCTGGCACCTCATGTGGGTTTATTCTCCCATAAGAGAAACGACCCGGTATGTACCAGCTAGAAGGGTTAGAGTTCTGAAGGTCAAGTTCTGGAGGTGCCTTGAGAGTAGGGGAGGAACTCTGCCTGCAGAGCATCAAGTTCATATTCCTGTGCTTTTAACTACCCAAAGGATGGAAGCCACTGGCTAGGAGAAGAAAAATGAGATGAGGAAGCACAATTGGTCCAAGACCATGCAAGGAATGGAGAGAAAGCTGAGATGCAGCCATGAAATGAGCAGAGGTTACTGTCCCACCGAAGGCTTGGGCCTATTCCCAAGCTTGCTAGTTGTTGGAGACGCTGGTGCCTCGAGACTTAAAGGGCTGTCCGTATTCAAGACCAACAGTTACCTCCCGAAGCTTCTCCTTTCCCCGTATGTCGGCCATACTGCCTCTGTACATGTGGATGGAGAGCCATAAGGTCTGCATTCATAGGGCTGGAGACCCTAACAGCAGCTGGAATCTTGCCCTTCCCAGGCAGGACACACAGGGTGCCCAGACCCAAGTTCAAAATACCCTCAAGTAACATGACACCTGCTCACAGCATAAAAAGTAGCTTCCCTTCCCCTGCTTTCTTCTTCACACTCAGGATCTATGCCATCCATGCATGTGACATTGGCTTTCATATGGTCCTTCAGGGTCCTTATTAAAATCCTCAGAGGTATATACAATGCCTCATCCCTTCTCCAAGGCTGTCCATTTTCCTGTCCTTTATGACAAGGGTTTTACCATGCATGGACATAATATTTTTCCCTTAGGAGAAATTCCTGAGCATGGAACTATAGGGTTAGAGGTTATGTTATTCAACATGTCCATGGTTGGGGGATAGCACCAGGGGTACCATATCTTCCAACATGACGTGTCACTATGGCTACCTTCCTAATAACTGTTTCCTGTGTTTCAGAAGTGCCACCCATTGACCTGGGACTAGGGAGACAGTGAGGGCTTCATGAGATACCCAAGTTTAACTTCCCACCTTAACTCTGGAACAGTTGCCCCAGTGATAACTTTCCCCAGTCCACTCCACCCCCTTGATGCTCGGCTACCATCCTGGGATTCACTTCCTTCGATTTCCCCCACTTTAACATGTGGTACAAGGAGCTTAGAGGTGCACAGGCCAGTATGGATGAGGGAGCCCAGGGCAATGTTCTATAAATACACCCTTTCCTGCCCAGTCAAAAAATGGCTTCCACATCATCATACATTTCAAACCACCTCAGACCAAGAAAAACCTAGATTCACACCAGATCTTCAATCTATGGCAAACACTTAAAAAACTAACTTGATGCAGTCCTGAACTTTTCTATCTTCTATGACCCAGTTTTACCCAGTACTGCCTCTTTAACTAGTTTACTTTCCCATTTATCAGGAAACACAAATGTGAGTCTGCTCTCTTCCCTATGAACTAGATTTTCTGAGTCCAGGTCTCCACATGGAGAACACAGCACAGAGCCAGCACTCTGTGAATCCAACACAACACCTTGGTCCTTACAGAAACCAGCATTTTCCAGAACATTCTATGACCTGTACATACCATGACCCGTTTCCCCAGAGATCATGAGCACAAAGGTATCAGTCTTACCTGTCAGGCATGGCTGTTTTCCAGCTTGTAGTCCTCTATGCATTCTCTGAAGTAGATCCTGCCTTCCTCTCCAACTGTGGCAATTTGTAATCCAAATGGGCTCTCATAGATACCCTGACAGTACCACTGTCCCTTGCCTCCGACTCCAAGAGAGAAGCAGTTTTGTGTGTGGCCACTGTGTGTGGAGACACAGGCCACCCTCCTTGGTGCTCTGCGGTCCAAGATTCCCTTCTTCTAATAGTCTGGATTTTAGCAGGAAAGAAAAGGGCTACTTGGAGGTCTGGATGTCTGAAAACCAATCACAGCCCAACTTCTTGGGAGGCACAGAGTCCTGACATCAGGGTACCCCCAAACTTCACCTGAAGAATGAGTCTGGGTATAGAGGAAAATGGTTTATCACACGGAGAATATCACTTCTCTTGCTGACAGAAGTGTGGAGAAGGAGGCAACTCGGCTATGCCTAAAACTACAGATAAAGAGTTCTTCTCATGTCTCCCATTGCATGCCTGATGCTCCTGCCTGGCCCACACTGAAAGCTTCATCTCCTCCACATAAACCTCCACAAAGGGGTGTCTTAGTGTCATTTGTTCCCAGAAACAGTTGTCAGTCACCTCAGATAAGCTCTGGATGTCTCGAAGGAAAGGTCTACCCCGTATTGTTTGAGTTTATTTCCAGCTACCTTCTGTGGCTAGTTAAGGTTATAGAAATCGTCCTCTATGGTTGCAGCCATTCATTCCTCAGCAGCCTCCTGACTGCACATTTCAAGACAGCTCCTGCCATATCCAGCTGTCCTCAGGACTGCCCAAGCTTACACCCCAGAGCTTACTCTTTGCAATCCTCCACAGACTTGGCTTCCTTCCTCCAAGGCTTCCATGCCCCAGGAGACCCAAGTGTGATGGCTATTTTTAATCTTCAACATCACTCAATGTAGAATCTTCTGGAAGGGACTTCCCATGGGAAGCTGTCTAAACCAGGTTAGCCAGTGGGCATGTTTATGAGGGATTTGTCTTCATTGTCTTAATTGATGTGAGAAGACCCTGACTCCACTTGGGAGACATTATTCTTGGCTTTTGGGACCTCAGCTGTATAAAAGCAGTGAAGCTAGTTCTATGCATCATGTATTTATCACGTCTCTGTTCTTGGATGTGATGTGACTAGCTGCTTCCAATTCCTGCCTGGTGAGGCCTTTCCAGGAAGTGCCTGTCTTGAGAGTCTTCAGAGAACAGTGGTGGAATCCAAAAGCAGCAATGGCCAACAAGGTTTGGCTCCAGTACATGCCGAACTGTCATGCCATGTGATTCCACCAAAGAACCGGATGCGCGCCATGCCTTCTGAAGCCCATTTGGAGACACCCGACCTCAGTGACAGGAGATGGAGCCAATGGGGATCAGCAATCAAGTCTGGAAACCTACTCGAAGCAGATGTGACATCTTCAAGTGGGGGCCTGGCCCCCTTCCTTATCTGTACTACGTCTGTTGAGGACCAAAGTAAGGCATGGTGAAGATTTTGCCAGTTCCTGGTGACA
Source organism: Phyllotis vaccarum (assembly GCA_033318265.1). Lineage (NCBI taxonomy): Eukaryota > Metazoa > Chordata > Mammalia > Rodentia > Cricetidae > Phyllotis > Phyllotis vaccarum. Next base: position 125,064,152 of record JARWLC010000002.1, on the reverse strand, counting down.
TGAGCCTAACGTCTAGTGTCAGGCTCCACACACTGTGAGGGGTCATGTTCGCAGCAGAAAACAGCTGGGCCCCAGTCAACTCAGGCCCACTGTGCTGGCCAAGTGATTCTGTTTAGCTGCATTGTGATGATAACTGGGCCTGCAGAGCAGAAAGATTGTAAGTCAGGAAGTAGATTTTGGTGAGCAAACATGAGTATTTGTTTTTGTTTTGTTTTTAAACAGCAACACATCACCCCTTCCTACATACAGAGAAGAGATCCTTCACTTGTAAAGCAACACCTCATTCTTTAGATATAATCGCATCTTGACAGACACACCATCAGAAATAATGAATGAGCAGATCTCACTGAATAGCTTAGGAATGGCATGGCCAGTCACCTTTCTTCTCTGGGCCACAATATCATCTACAAAGCTCATACTCAAGAGCCACTCCAAATAAATACATACACACATAAATACATACATACATAAAAATAAACAAATATCATAGAGATAATCTATGATGCTTTAAGTAAACTTATGGTTTAGTGGTGGGCCATATTCAGCCTTCAGGGCATGGTTTGGATGTGCCAGTAAGGCTCCCATTGGACCTTGAAGATTCCGAGGCATGGGTAGCAAAAGTATAGAATCTAGAGTCCCTACCAGGGAGATAGCATCTTGCTGAGACAGGAGCAAGATCCTCAGTCTATGAAGAACTTAGGAAATACAAGGACATAAAAAATGGAGAATTAATGCCTATCTGAGAAGGCCTGTCAATTGCACCCTAAGGCAGGGGCTTGGAAGTTAGAGCCTTCAGATAAGAGGCAGAGAAAACACAAGAATGAGCAGGAAAGACATATTTACAAGGAAATTATAAATGCTTCTTAGGGCATGGAGTGAGCTTGACTACATACAAAGTAGAAAGAATAATGGTTGGGTGATGGGGAGTTAGATTCCTGCTTTGTAGCATTGAGGTTTCTTGGTCCCGGGCGGCCAGAGGTCCAGACCCACAGACCTGCAGCCTCAGACCTCTTAGCCACCTGCAGCTGCTCAGGCCCCCAGAAATGACTCAGACACTTATATTGCATTCATGCTGTTTGCCTATGGCTCAGGCACATTGCTAGCTAGTTATTTCATCTTAACTCAACCCATTTTCACGAATCTGTCTGCCACGTGGCCTGTGGCTCACCTGTGTTCCTTACATGTTGCTCCTTTGGGCTTCTGGCTGGTTCTGTCTGACTCAACCCTGCTTCTCCTACCTATGCTCTGATTTCTCCTCCTACTTTTTCTATGGTGCCTGTCATGGGCCAAAACAGCTCCTTTATTTAAAGATTGATAGTCACAGCATACAGAAAGACATTCCCACATCACTGCTTCACTCTTAATATATAAATTTAATTATTTTAATAAAAAAACAACATTATTTTCAGAAATAGGGCAGGGTGATCTGACTCAGAAAAATAAATATGAATGACTAGCTAAGAACATTAGTTTTAGATTTATTTTTATTTATGTGTTTGGGTGTGTGTATGCATGTGCCTGTGTGCATACTAAAGGGGTTCAGGAGAAGGTATCAGATCTGCTAAAGCTAGAGTTACAGGCAGCTGTGAGCCCCCAGGCAGGGGTGGTACTAAGCACTGAACTCTGGCTCTCCCTAGAATAGTACATGTTCTTAGCCATCTCTCCAGAATAAGAATATTTTTTTTTAAAGAGTGAGATAACCAGTCTCCATGGAGAGTGAAACATGTCATATGACCCCACACATAGATCTGTGACATCTCTGAAAGTCCAGACCAGACACATGTGCCTATTGTAATTTAGAATGTGATAGACGGTGACAGTCTAAACAAGTGAAGAAAACCTGGGTGACTGACAAATGGTGTGAACTGTCAGGAAGCCGCCCATCTTTCACTGGCTAATGTCCAAGTGAGACAACTTCTTACACAGTAAGCAAAAACTGCAAGTGTTAAAGAACAAACCAGCACAGTAGGAAAAGTTGAAGTTGGATTTTTGTTTGTTTGTTTTCACATCCCAACCAAAGTTTCCCTCCCTCCCCTCCTCCCAGTTCCTTCCCTCCCCCTCCCCTCTACCAGATGCAGGTGGGCCTCCCATGGTTGTCAGCCAGCATGGCATATCAAGGTGCAGTGAGACTAGGCTCCTCCTCCTCTGTTAAGGTTGGATGAGGCATACCATGAGGAACAGGTCTCAAAAGTAGGCATCAGAGTCAGAGACAGCCCCTGTTCCCATCGCTAGCAGTCTGACAAGAGAACAAGCCATACAACTATTACAGGCAGAGGGCCTAGGTCAGTCCCATGCAGGCCCCCTGGTTGTTGGCTCAATCTCTGTGAGCCCCTATGAGCCCAGATTATTTGATTCTATGGGTTTTCTTATGGTGCCCTTGACCCGTCTGGCTCCTACAATCCTTCCCCCTCTCCCTCTTCTGCAGAATTCTCTGCGCTCTGCCTAATGTTTGGCTGTGGGTCAGCATCTTGTTCTATTAGCTATTGGGTGAAGCCTCTCTGATGGAATCTGACTGTTGAGATGCTTACCTGAAAGTTGTCTTCATGCCAATTTACATTGGGCCTAAAGGTTTTCCATATACCATGACCTATAACACAGTAACCCATTGGCAAAAGGAGAAAGCAAGTCTTAGTCAACCACAAGCTAGGAACCCTTTTCAAGACAGAAGGGTACCAGCGAAACCAGACAGACTAGGCCTGCCCCTTGATTCCCTTATTTTTTTTGTTTTGTTTTCCATTTTGGGGATTTTGCCTTTTTAAGACAGGGTCTCACTATGTAACCCCAACTGGGTAGAACTTTCCCTGTAGACCAGGCTGGCCTCAACTTGAACAGATCATGCCCTACCTCCTAGTGCTGGGGTTATAGGCATTGGCCATCACACCTTCACTTCCCTTTTGCAAATATCACTTCCTTTTCAGTAAAGTGAGCTCCAGGTGCTTCATCAAAACTGGGGAGCTGCCAAGTAGGCTCTTGGTCTGAGAGTGCCAGGGATCTGGCCCTGTGTGTAAGGAAGTCTGAAACACTGTGTGAGGCCATCTTGTCTCCCTAGAAAGGACCAGTTATTAAAATATTAATACTTTTAGGTCCTGTTCATCCAACTGGGTCATCATAAAACTAGAGCTCATAAACTTCTGATTAATAAACTGCATTGAGAGTGAAGGCCATATGTGGTTGTCTTTCTAATGTCAAGGTATATCTGGGATACTTTGGGGGTTGTGTCTTCCAAGCAAGGCTGTTTCTACCCAGTGACATGCTGGCAGCCCTGTTCCCACAGGTAAGTACACTTACTCTGTGGAAAATGGCAAGTATGCATGTCCCCCTAGCTCCGGCTCCAGGCCCCTGTGGGACTGAGGGGAGAAGAACCTGAAGTACTCAGAAGCCATGTACGTTTCTTCAGCAGAGTTGTTCTCTAAGCTCCCAGTTTCCTTTGAGCCACTTGAGGGGTCCCCTTGTCCCTGGGTCCACTTTTGTGTCCTTCCCTTGGTTGGAACACTGTGTCCAGCTCTTGTATTTAGGAGTCCATTGTCAAAACACAATTCCTGCAGTGGCAAGTTGCCCCTCTGGGGTGCTTCAGTGGTGACTCCAAGAGCCCAGCAGGGTGCTTCCCCTGGGTTCCAGCACACAGCACCCCTCTGTGGGGTAGGTGGGGGTACACCCTTCCACTGAAACAGCTTTTATGGCTATCCAGTGGCTGTCCCAAAATCAACTTTCCTAACTGCCAATTCCTAACTGATGGATCCCTTCAGACATTTTCTCATCATGTCTTCCATCATCTCCTTGGTATGGCCTGGGATCAGCTGATGCAAAGACTGATGACCATGCTTCCCACTCATCCTTCTGGGATGCGATAGATCCCATTTGCCCTACTCTAATAGCCAGGCTCCTGCTCATGCCCCAACCATTTTCTTATAAAGATTCATCTTAAATAACTCCAGATCCATCCACACCTCCTGCTCACTGGGGCCTGTGAAATGCTCTCCCCTTGTTAGGAATTCCTCCTGGAAGGAGGGAGGGTGTCGCTGCCTAATATGCACATCCCTCTTCTCAACCTTAAGTGAGCCCTGGTTCTTGACCAGTCATATTTCTGCAGTGTCTGTTGTCCCTTGCCACGCTGTGTGGCCACCTGATCAAGGTTTCTCAGTGAAATATAAGTAAAATGGGCTGTGTAGACCACCCAGTCTTTTGAAAGGGCGGAGATATCTCTGTCACCTCCCTCCTTCCATCTGTTCTGCTTCTCAGAATGTGGACTCACTGGATGGATCCCAGCAGCCATCTTGGATTCTGAGATGCAGGCCGTCAAGGCAGAGACTGAGGACCCGGCAGACTGTGAACTCAGCACCAGTCCAGGCCCCTCCGTTGTGCAGCCTCATGCTTTTCTCTTTCTTACTTGCAGGGTTCTAAGATATGTCATGACTGACGGGCTTCCTCCTAATGACATGCTCCTGCCCTGACACTAATGGCTGACTTTGCTATTTATTCAGTTATAAATATTTCTATTTCTTTCCAGAGTAAATTCACATCCCTGGATCATGTTGTCTCATTTCCAAACATGCATGATCATGTCTGATTCCCATTGTGGTTCATGGCACAGGATACCAGGTGGGAGGGTTGTTTTCTGTTCCTTTTCTCCTCACGGTGCTAGTCTCTAGCTCCAGGAAGGCTCGTCAGCTCACATCCAAGGTCTGATCATTAAATCCCAGTGGGGTGCTGGGGGTTGGCAGTGGAAAGACTGGAGATGAATAGAGAGATTCATTCGTGGTACTAAATTTAGACAGGCTCTCTATATTTAGTTTAGATATCAGTTAGGAAAGCATTCAGCCTAGAAATGTGCAGATGAAGGGAGAAACAGGGCATCCGCTCAAGCCATGGGCTAATGGGCTGAATTCTGGCTTCCAGACATTATTATATGATGTCTGCAGTGATGGCCCATTGGCAGAGTGGATATCTCCTGTGGGTGGACACCATGTGCCATGGTGGTTGGCAGTGCTTACATCAGCAGCACCAATATCTGTGATCCACAGTGAACTAGGCATGCTATGAGGATATTGCCTCTCTAGGACCTCACAGGGTCTGGAGATGGGGAAGTAACTCTATTACAACACAGAGTACCAAGAGGCTAGTGGTCTACCCAGTAGCAGTAGGCAGGGATAGCCTGGCATGGCCCTGTCTGTGTCTACCTTCACAATGAGCAGGCTCAGTATGGGATGGGGGTTTACCACTATGTCTTAAAACTATGGATCCCCAGGAGACGGTAGGATGTCCTTGGGCTCCAAGTCATGTGATGGCCACATTGTCTACTTTATTTAGGACTACTGGAGTAGCGAAGAAGGTCATCCAGGCTGTTCCTGACCATCAGGGATACACGACCCAGACTTTTCAGGTCTCTATATGCAGTGTGTTATGTAAGATCTAAAATTCCCTCAAAGACCCATATGTTGAAGGTTTGCTTGGGCCTTGGCTTCTGCTGCTGTAGAATGGTGGTGAGACCTTTAGGAGATGATGCCAGTGGAAGAAAGTTAGGTCACTGGGGCATTTCCTTGAAGGAGATGTAGGGAAACTGATCCTTCTGTTTCTCTCTTACCACCTGAGTAGCTTGGCATACCCTACCTTCTTTTACCTCACATGGCTGCTACAAGGCACTGTGCTACCACAGCCCAATGGAACAAGACTAAGCCATGGGCAGATGCCTCCAAAAACCATAAAGCAAAATAAATCTTTCATCCTTGTAAGCCAAACATCTTTGATATCTTATCACAGTAATGCAGAGCTGATTGGACACACCCTTTCTGCTCAGGTCTCAGCTTCCCTGAGTGCCCTGGGCAGGGTCTCTCCCTGATGCCATGCCACATTCTGATACATGGTTTTGAGAAACTCAGAAAGGAGTGGACCATTACCACACCTAGGGAGGCCCTTGCTGAAGAGATAAGCTGAGTGCTCCCACTAATGGGGACAGGATGGTGTCTGGGATATTCCTCCACCATGTGGGTTACTAGAATATTCTATTCAGTGTCCTCCACTGATACTTTGCCACATGTGTGCGGGTCCTGCTATCTGTGAGACCAGCTACACAGCAAACTCACATATCCTATAAACATATTATACCCAAGCTCTATGAGCTACGGCTATCTGTCAAGTCCCTCACTGTGAAGAGCCTGAGCTCTTCTATCACATGAGCATGACTCTTTCCAGGTGCTTGCCTAAACCCATCCTAATGTCTCTTACTTACTCTTACCTCTTCTCCTATGGAAACCACTCTGTGACTGGATGGCCAAGGGATTCTATGTCCTTTGAAATTGCAACATCACATCTTACCTCCCTATGCCTGGCCATGACCTCGTCTGTCTTAAGAGTAAAAATCATGGGGGCTGAAGAGATGACTCAGCAGTTATGAACACTGACTGCTCTTCCAGAGGACCCAGGTTCAATTCCCAGCACCCAGACAGCAGTTTATAACTGTCTATAACTCCAGAGGATCTGATACCCTCACACATACAAAACAACAATACACCAAAAAATCATTAAAAAGATAATAATTACATATAAAAGTAGAAAATATGGATGTGAAGGTCACACAGCAATCGTCTTGTGTCAACATCAGAGCTGATGTGTGAGTGGTATCTTTTCCCATACACTCTCCTTCATTTAGATTTGATGTTCCTTACAGTGGAATCCATCTGGCTGGCAGGTGCTCATCACTACTAACAGGGTGGGAGGTAAGTCAGATGAGTAGAACCCTGCTATCACAAACTTTTCCTATCTCCAAGTGCCACCAGATTGTACACTGCTTTCTAAATTTATATTGGGCACAAAGTTTATCCTACAGTTTCCCAGGAAGCTTCTGGTGGGTTTGAGAAATCATTGCCTTAGTTTAGGAACAAGCCTGGGCTAAGGCAAAGGATGGCAGAAGCTTCCCTTAGAGGAAGGAACAGCTGATCTGAGTTAGGAAAAGGTACTTCTAACCTCACGGATGGGGCTTTATGATGTGGGTTGCCTCTCCAAGCCTCAGTTTCCCAATCAGTATGGGTTGATATAGCTACCTTAGGTAGTGTGTGGAAGAGGCCTTTGATAGGGGGCCTGTGTGCAGGGAGTATTAAAGCCTCTTTTCCTTGTGGGTCTTCCTGGCTTCCATCTCTCCTCCTACTAGGGAATTGCTGTAAAACAATCCTTTTCTACACTATGAATATTTATTATTCTCATTGGTTAATAAAAAGTGGGCAGGCTAGTAGCTGGGCAGGAAGTTAGGTGGGAAAGCCGTACTAAGAATGCCAGGAAGGAGGGCAGAGTCAGGAGTTGCCAGCCAGACATAAAGGAAGCAAAATAAAAATGCAATACTGAGAAAAGGTACCAAGCCATGTGGCTAAATATAGATAAGAATTATGGGTTCATTTAAATATAAGAGCGAGTTAATAATATGCCTGAGGTACCAGCTGGGCATTTATCATTAATATAAGCCTCTGTGTGGTAATTGGGGAAGTGGCTGCCAGGAGCTGTTGGTGAGACAGAAACTTCTGCTCACAGGAACTCTATCTCTACCTCAGACCCCTGCTTCCCACATGAAAAGGCAAGGCTGAACCAGAGTTTCCAGCTGGCACTGAGCAGGAATGACCTGGGTCCTACTCATCCTGCATTCTACTCTACTGTGCATGAGACTTCCCAACACACTTTTAAATTGTGCCCCTAGAAGTAGGTCACCCAGGCTGAGAACCTTATGACTAATTCACCTGCCACATTTTAACGCAAATCATTACTCCCCAAGTTGGCCCTGTCAGAAGGAGTGGAGCCCAGGTCTGCCCTGCTAGAAAGTAGAGGAAGCCTGGCTATCCCACTTAACAACAGAGGTGACTTTGGGATGCTATGGGGTCAAAGTCTCCCCATCCTGGTGACAGCCATTCTATTTCCACATAAAGATGGGCATAGCCAGTGATAGGTGAACCCTGGTAGATACAGCTTTTCTTCATGCATTCATCAGCTTTTCAGGGTTGCTCTGCCACTTAGCACACATGTCTAGAGGCCGATATACCTTCTCTAATAACACCCTGGCTCTGGTGATCCATCTTGTCACTGCCTCATCTTAGAGGTCATCAGAGCCACCTAGAAGGAGCTAGTGGCAGGGGGTGTGTCAGAAGAGAAATTTACAGAAGGCCTGTTTCCAAGAGCAAGTTAGGGTCCTTAAACATCTTACATGGTCCGCTCACCTTGCTTCTTGACATCCCTCCCCCACCCCCAGTCTCACCGGCAGGGCTGACCTGGGCTCCATCTGCTCCCTACTAATGGAAAGTGGAGTGGACAAACAGAGATGTGTTTTCAGGGCCAGGGGACTGCCATTGATTGACCACTCTTTATGTCCCTGGCTTTCTGCCATGGCCCTAAGTCCCGTGACTAATACCTGGCCGCATTGTATGCAAAGGCGGCAATGCAGCTTGTGCTGGTGTCCCCATACTCCTCCAAGTGTGGCAGTGGGCATTCACTGGCCTATTTATAAAGATAATTGTTGCCTGCAAGGGTTCTAGACAACCACTTGTCACACTCCAGGGAGGAGCAGGGCTCTTTATCATGTCTGAACTTAATAAAGAAGGAATAATGTGGCCGGAGAGCTGGGACAATGCACGCACCCTCCTGTCCTCCTGCTGATTTTCTGCTTACATTGTGTGCACAGCACACAGCTTGGACACTCGTTGCTGCTCTGCTTTTCCTCCAGGGGACACAAGGAGAAATTGATTGGCTTGTGACACCCCCAAAGAACATTCTCCACTCACCGTCACCAGTTTCAGGATGGGGGGTTGTCTGTCCTCACCCTCAAATGTCTGTCCAGATGCGGAGCACAGATGGTCACATTCAACACTGAGGCTGTAAGAAAGGTGGTCTCCTAGAAAGCTGACATGGCCTTAGGGGAGACTCCTGGGGTCAGGAAATGAGAGAGCTGTCTTCTCCAAAGACACATTTGTCTTTGTGGAAACTTAGTGGGTGTTTGCCATAAGAACCTACCATGCGCGGGAACTACCCATACCCATACCTGAGCAAAGGTGTGAGAAATTGACAGTTTTCTTTGCAGAAAAACAGAACCTCCTCCTCCTTCTTCCACAATGGCTGCCTGTCTCATGCCCAGCCTTGGTAGGGGCAGGACCCTCATGGTTACTATACTTTTGTGGGTAAAGAGGAGACAGCTGGCTGATGAGCTCCTGCTCATCAACTGGCTCTTAACCTGGCAATTTGGAGTGAGCTGACTTCCACATCTCTGCATGTGCCTGTTACACAGAATGAGGCTGCTAAGATGAGAACCTACTGCCCTAACATACACCAAGCAGTAATAGTACAAATGAGGAGTTATAGAGATATGTCTTTTTTAAAAAGCTAATTTCTAAAAAGAACACCAAACCACCAGGATCTCAGAACTTAGAATCAACTGATAGCATTCCCATGCAGCTAAACATACTGTGCCCACTATGTATGAATATATGTTTATGTGTCCAGTATATTTCTACATTCCTTTAGGCAGTGAAAAGGCCATCTTTTTTTATTGAGTATTTTCTTGGAGTCAGTAACAGAGGCATCTCATCTTATGGAGACACTAATGGGCAAATGCCAGATGAGAGGGAGGAGGCAGAGACGGCCTAGCGAAACAGTCACCGTGTACTTATAGCTTGTTCCTCTTGAGTCTTAGGCTGTGCTGTTAGGTGTGTCACGGCATATGCTCTAACGAAGCATTTTCTATCTGTGTGCATCCCTGTCATCAAGCCTATTGGTTTCCTTACTGCTAGTCACTACTTCTAATCCAACAGGTCACATGTCCTTGTATTCTGCACCTAGACATACATCTAATAAGAGGTAATTGAAATAGATAAGGATCAAAGCAACCCAACAGCAAAAAAGTAAATAACTCAGTTTAAAATGATCAGACTGAGTGTGGTGGTTCATACTTTGCAATCCCAGCACTCAGGAGGCTGAGGCAGGAGCATTGCCATCAGTTTGAGTTCAGCTTGAATGTAATATAGGGAGAACCAGGTAAACCAAAGCTGCAGAATGAGACCTTGTTTTAAGAAATCAAGGGGGGGGGTGGATTTGCATAAACATTTTTCAAAGAGGGAGGTAGAAATAATCAATAAGTACTGACAAAATGTTTAAAGTGACCAATTGCAACCAGAAAAAAATCACATTAAAACAAGAATGAGCCGCCACCACCTCACATTATTGAGAATGCTCATGCAAGAGTCAGAAGATGGTCGTGCTGGTCGGCACACAAAAAAATCCCCTCGTGTTTTGCTAAAGAGGATGGGAAATCAGCGAAACAGTATGGAGGTCCTCCAAAAGTTAAACATAGACCTGCATGGAACCAGTGGCTCTGCTCTTGAGTTTGCTTGCAGAAGAACGGAAGCCATTTTGTTCCAGATACTTGTGCACACGCATGATCATTGACAACAAGAAGAGGAATTACCAAGTGTGGTAGTTCGAATAAAAAATGTTCCCCATAAACTCAGGTGTTTGGACACTTAGTCTCCAGTTGGTGGTGCTGTCTGGGGAGGTTATTGAATCTTTAGTAGGTAAAGATTCTTCCTTGCTGAAGGAAGTGTGCCACTAGAAAAAGCTTTGAGGATTTATAGGTTTGCCTGCCCCACTTCCTGTTCTTTTTGCTTTCTTTAAAAAAATATGTATTTACTTTTATGTGTATGGATGTTTTGCCTGCCTGTATATCTGTGCACCGTGTCCATGCAGGAATTAGTACTCTAGGAATGGAATTATAAATGGTTATAAGCCCCCTTGTGGGTGCTGGGAATTGAACTCTGGTCCTCTGGAAGAGCAGCCAGTGCTCTTGATCACCGGAGCCATCTCTCCAGCTCTCTCTTGATTTCTATGTTTCTTTAGTTGCTTTTGTTCAGACTGATTTACCATATCAACAGAAAAGTCAACAATACACCAGCTGCCCCTCAACCAGTGGATAGGGATATGGAAGAAAATGTATAAACATAACCAAGTAGGATTCAGCTAGTGGGAAAAAGGCCTGTCATTTATGTCAACATGGATGAGACAGGAGAAAGCCATATGAAGTTGTAAAAAAAATATTGCACCATGTCTCTGATACATAGAATGCAAAAAGGCAAAAAAGTGAACTCAGAGGAGAGGGCAATGGTGTTGTGGCTATGGTGCTGCTGAAAGTAGGCTGTTGGGAGATGCCGGTGGCCTCACATGAAGGTGTGAGGCTCAATGGAAGAGTCAGTGAGAAAGTAGTTTACTGTGGTGATTGCAGTTACTAATGGTTTTCAAAGAATGGACCTCACATGTTCATACTATAGAAATAAGGAAAGCATCTGTGGAGAACAGCTCTAGCAATTTCTCAAAAGATGTATATCTTCCAAGACACAATAGTCATAATAAACATACTCAATTTCTAAAGCAAGAAGGAAAATGTTAAATGAATCAAAAGCCAGATTTCAGGAATAAATATTACCTTCATTCCCAGATGCTGGTTCAACACCAAAAGCATGAATGACCTGTTCCTGGTGCAGAGAGGTGGACATGTGAGTCTCAGAGCTGACTAGGGTCTAACCAAGTCTCTGATTCTTGCAATGATGAGGATGGCTGCCTGCTGCCCCTGTCCTTTTGGGCCTCAGGGTCTCAGTGAGCCAGGACAACCATGTTCATTCTGAGCAGTAGGCTAGAAGCTAAGTGTTTATTAAAATGTGAAGCTGGGTGTGAAGGCTTCTCTCTGCCTGTGCTCCTAGCCCATGGAAAGTTGAGGAAGGAGGATTATCACCAGTTTAAGGGAAGTCTGGTCTGGGATCCAGAGTGAGTTTCAGGTTGAGTGGAGGAGCAACAGAGGAAGAAAGATACCACCAGGGAAGGCAGTGGCCACTCAGCAGGGGACCGCAAAGGATTGATGCTCTCTCTAGCAGAATGCCAGAACTGTGGTGGACTTATCCAGAAGCCCCCATGACTATACAACAAAATAAGTGATAAGCAATGTGCTAAACCAAGGCTTATCGCTCACTACTCACTCCTAGCTAGAGCTAAGAGCTCTGTGTGCGGAGAAAGAGGAAGCCTCCGGGCAATTCCATAGGATTGCCCAGAAGAGCGCAGGGATCTGTTTACCACTCATTTTATGTCAGAAGGATAAAGACTCTCATAACAGCAACAAGAAAACCATATGGCACCTAAAGCACAGGGTCTCTGCCTTTGCCAGCTCCTTCAGTATTCATGGGGTGGCCCCACTTGCCTAGGACTTGGGGGAGGGGAGGACAGCACCCATCTCATCCCTGCAGCATCAGGCTCCACCGGCATCTGCATGTTTTGCATTTGTTTAAGGCTTGCATCTGCTCCACACAATGAGCAGTAATTTTAAACCTGTTTAGCACTCATTTAACCAGATACTTCTTTTGTGAACAGGTTCACTTGCATCTGGGTTCCAGTGCAAAGAGGTTTGCAAAGAGGTTGCAAGGAACAAAAGAAGTCCAGAATGGCATCTGCCAGCAGCTGGGTGGCCTATAGGAGAGTGGTGACCTGCTCAGAAAGAGACCAGGGCCATGTCACTGACCTGCAGCTTCCTGGGCTACTCTCACAGTTCAAGGTTACTGATCCCACTTGGGGTGCAGAGCTCTCTTGGATGACACCAGGCACTTCTCATCCACCCATCACAGGTTGAAACACCAATAAATGCCCCAAGCTGAAGGGTTGGTTATGAAACAAAGGACACTGAGGTCCATGAAAGGATTGTCACCCAATATCTTCCACGTCAATATGTCCCCATCACGGTTCCATGTGCTGCTCTAGAGAGGTCAGATTGTACAAGACTTGGAGTGGTCCCTAGGTCTCTGGCTTTTTATTGTGACCATGGTTGTGGTATCTCACTCAGTCTGTCGTCATGCCAGAGGTAAAAATGGAGACACCTTCCTGTGAGCACTGTTTATGTCATGATAATACGTATACACGTGTGGCTGACGGATGGATGCTATGGTGATGGATGGAGGCCCCATGCCCCATGTGGGTGCTGTGACACTTAGAGAGACACTTAGACTGGGTCCATGTGGAGAGACTTTATTATTATGGAGAGAAGGAAAAGAGATAGATGGATAGAAAGGGAGAAGGGGAGAAGGGGCAAGGTGGGGGTTAGGGATTGGGGAGCATGCACTCTGGCAGGGTGGGAAGAAGGGAAGATAAAAAGGGGAGGGTGGATGGTGGGAATCCGTCTTAAATGGAGCTTGATGGTCAGAGCTCAGGGAGGAGCCTGGCTAATTACAATGACCAGTTGTGGCTTTAAGGGCTAGGACAGAATCCTAACAAGCTCTCCTCTGGGGCTAGAGGCTATTCTGAGCCAGACATAGGCATACTTTGGGATACAGTTGGGGGCCCTGGAAACCTCCAACAGTGGGTAAGTCTCAAACTGAAAACATTTGTGTGAGTCAAAACTCAATCTCAAGGCGTCAAAAATGATATTTTTTTTTCTACAAAAGGTAGACACATGCTTTTTACATACAAGCAAAGATAGACAACCTGTATAAAACCACACATCTGTGCCACACTATGGTTTGTGGTATAATCTTCACTAGATGCTTGAATTCTCTCAAGACAGTGACATCAGCTTACCCTTGTGTTAAAATGAGCATCTGTAAGTGCAATGTGGTGGCCCTGGGCCACTCAGGATGATTGGACACCACAGATGTGGCTTGTGGGGGAGAACTGAGTTTCTAATTTTGCTTTTGAATGTATCAAATTCATATTGAAATCTGAAAAGGTACACATGGCTAACAGCAATCGTGCTGGACATGATTGACTCACTGTATCTATTGATACGTGCCACTTATCCAACACACAACAGAAAAATCACCTGCAGGGACCACACACCATAGCACCGACTCAGAGAAACAATAGATTTTTTTTATAACTCGAATATTTACTTTTCTTTCACATGATCTGTTTGTCCTTCCACTGACACACAGGAAAACCATCTCCAGAAACTTAAGAAAAGAGAAACAGAGTCCAGTCACCATCATTTCTGTCTCTGCTACAATCCCCAGGGACAGATTTTAATTTAGATGCTTTTCATTTCTCTTAAAATGCCATCTTACAAGTCCATTACTCATGAAGATTTTTTTTTTTTTTTTTGGAAGCCACAGATCGATATAAAGGCGATTAGCAATGTTTTTTAACCTTTAAAAATAGAGCAATAAGTTAGGTCTTTGAAAACAAAAGATTTAAAAATTTGTCTATTATAAAATAAAATTTATTTGGGCCCCAGCATATATTAAATCAGTGGCCACAGCAGTTTTTACTGAATCTGGGGCTTTTATGAAATGCCTGATGGAGAGCACTTGGCATGAGCCAGTTCCATGAGAAGAGTATTTGCTGTTATTCCACGGCCTTGTTTGCTTTGCTGATAATGACACTTGGATGGACTGATTTCTATAGCCATAAAGTAAATGGAGTGACAGAGCTTTCTTGCAGGTGCTGATAAAGTTAAATAAGGAGGCAGAGCTAGATAATAGTGGTGCAAATTTATTATTCCAGGGCAAGGCCAGCTTAATTTTCATGAGTTCAAAGCCAGCCTGGGTGACATGAGATTCCATCACAATCACCCCACCCACCATAAAGCTGTATTTAAGTTGTATGTAAGAAGCCCATAAAATGTACTTAATTTATTAGACAGATCACACAGAGAAATGGCTCCTGGCTCCTTGACTTTTTTTCCCCCCAATCCCTTGGAGTATCTCCTTAGATCTCAAACATCTCAAAGGATGTCACTACAAAGTATCAAAATGCTCAGTAAGAAAGAGTACCCCTTCTGCCTAACATGATGCATGTTCCTTGGGTCCCTTACCTTGTAGGCCATGTCCCTGCTTGGGCTAAAGTGACCTTCAAGGCTGTTGGCCTTTTTTACACAATCCAGGGAGGCTTTCAATCACTTTTTTAAAATGGGGATGTTGAATGAATGTGTAATTTTGCCAGGTGCTGGAGCACAGAAAAAGCTAACTGGCTTCTGTGTAGGGTCACCCTGTGTTCATTTCAATGTTAGCAGGAA
This sequence comes from Phyllotis vaccarum, assembly GCA_033318265.1. Classification (NCBI taxonomy): domain Eukaryota; kingdom Metazoa; phylum Chordata; class Mammalia; order Rodentia; family Cricetidae; genus Phyllotis; species Phyllotis vaccarum. Next base: position 125,049,145 of record JARWLC010000002.1, on the reverse strand, counting down.
CTTATTAGTATGCAACACAAGACCTGGTCTTAGAGCACAGCAGCATTAGCTGCCAAAAAAGCATTGACGGTGACCAAGCCAGCATTCTCTGGAATGTTCCACGAAGCTTGTGAGCAAAGGGGGCTCATGGAATCTGAATCTTCTGCTGTATTTTTTAGGGCTCAATAGTTTAGTTAGAAGAGCCTTGAATGAAGCTGCCCAATATCATCATCATGTCAGGACCTAAGGTAAGAGCTGATAAAAGCTGAATCAGACCATGCAGGAGCCATAAGACCTCCTCCTCCATATCGACCAACAAGCCATAAGATTCTATTTTTCCCCCATGCTCTTAAGACAACAATTATTCCTTAAAACAGAAGAATAGGTTTCACAGAATGCCACAAAAGACAAAGAGGCTCTTGTCGGAGATGCTGTTCAATAATAAGCTAATAAAATGTTTGAATGCCGGTGTCATCGAAGGCGGGTAATAATAACACATCTCTTGCTTCTCTTTATTTTATTTTTATAGGCCAGATAAATTAAATTAAACCGGCTCTCCTGTTCAACAGCTTGAGATGCACAGTTAATAACAGCTCTCTCTGCTCCTTCCATGAAGGATGCGTTGCAGGGTGGGAAGGTCATCTTCTATAAGAAGGCTCTGCATGCTGTGGCCAGCTACAGGGGAGAGGAGAAGAAGTTGCTTGAGTTTGCTTTAATGGTGGAGTTACCCACTAGAAAATAATGAACTAGTCTGCTTTCTGAAGCCCAGGATCTGGGACACTCCTCAGCAGCTGGACATAAGTATGCCGCAGAGTCCCAGACACTTTCCATTACTAGTTCAAGTACAGCTAGAGCCAATTCACTTGCAGCCCAGCCAAGACTTCAAGTTAACAAACTGTTTAGAGACATCTTCACTTCTCATTGGTAAACAGCACGTCTACCGATATATATTGAGAAAATTAGTGTTTTCATGCCATGTTTTCTGGTACATTACCTAAACTCAATGTGTAACCTACACATGGCGTCTCGCCGCTCGCTAGCATTGGATCACAATGTTTCACTATCAACTATGGGCGTCTCAGCAATAATTTGACAGGAGGTTAAAAAAAGAGAACAAGCTTGTGGTGCATTTTTTATAGTCTATTCTCCACCATCTCCATCATTGGGTGGAAGAAATGAAGATATACAATTTAACCAGTATGTTTACATGCATCTAACTGATACTTTTCTTTGGAAAATTAATTGAATTACACCTATAAAATACTTGCATTGTATGCTTATCAAGCTGAGGTGATTTTAAACAATTAGAGGAAGATGCTTACATTACCAATAAAACATTATTGCCTCAGCAGAGTAGCAGGGAAAGCTGTCTCCCAGCCGGAACCTCCTCACTGGCATTGTGACAGCCCACAGGGAGTGTGGAGAAAGCCCTGCAGGGTCAAGTCCTGGCTGAATGTGTGCTGTGGATGGCTTAAACATGACCATTGTCAAGGACTCTTTCTGACCATATGTGGATGTTGATATGTATAGAAAATGTCCACTTCAGCCTTCTGGATGTTCATGGCCTGAAGAGTGTTCTTTATAAATTAATTAAAATGGGTTCCCTCAACACCATAAATCCTGCCTCCCCCTTTATCTGTATGACATCTCCTCCTTGTCCTGCCTTATACAATGACGTCATCTCTCTGATCAAGTCTATATCATAAACATGCAGAGCTTCTGGGATGCTGTGGTTTTTTCCAACTGAGAGTCCAGTCCACCCAATCCCAGTTTCCTGTCTGTTTGTCTGTTTGTATCTGTCTGTCACTTCTTCATTCCCTCACTGCTCCAGTCAGGCCTGTCCCTGGAGCCATGCAGGATGCAACTCCAGATTTCCTGTTTTTGTTATCATAGACAAGCCCTCCCCCCCCCCCCCCGAACCAGACATCTTCCTGTGCTCTGTGGCCTAGGAATTCTTAAAGAGGTTATATGAGTGAGTTAGGTGGGACGGGAATGGTGGTGTAATATTTACAACACACTTTTGAATAACCAAATGCAACAGAAAATATGAAAAAAGAGAGATAAAAATGAAGAAAGAATGCTGAGTCACCAATTTCCCCAGTGCAAACCTTCCTCACTAGATGATTGCAAGGCACCAGGGTGAGGTCCTTGACTACACAGTCAGTGAGGCTCCCATGTGGCCCTTCCTTCTAGAGCAGACACAGTGAGGCCCTGTGCACAGAGTGTCCCTGCAGCGTGGCCCACCTGTGCTGTTCCTGTCTCAGCCTCAGTAGGCACTTTGTCAGGACAAATCAGAGCGATGTCTTACTGACTCTTTGGATCGTGGTTCTCAGCTCAGGCCTTGAGCCCTGTTGTTGCTGCTGCTTGCAGAAGCAGCAGTGTTTCTGCCTTGGCCTTATGTTCCTCAGGCGAGTTTGTGGAAGTGGAGTCTTGGTTAGTACAGCTCTGCAGTTGCACTTATACCAGATGTGGTGTCAGGGGAGATGAGACCCTCTGGACCAGGAGTCCCCATTTCCAGCTCTGGCTAGTGTTTTCAGGCTCGGTTACCTGCGTATTTTGCAGCAATGTACAGATAGAAGTCCAAGTCCCCAGAGGTTGGAGGGACAGTGGCAGCTTTCATCTTTTATTTTGTATTCTCTAGCCTTGTCCAACAGGAACAACCCTGGGTAGCTTCTGGGTGGGTCATCCCCTGCCTTGCATCAGAACAACATACCTGCCAGCCTCCCATGGTGCTTCTTGCTATTTCTCCTGCTCCGATACTAGCAGCTGTCTTATGGTGCACAGTTTAGAAATGCTTGGCAACCCTAGGTTCAGTGTGTACATCTAATGAGTGTGGATTTATAATCATGTAAGTTAAGTCTGTGAGTTTATGACAGATGGAAGCTGTTCATTGTCTATCCATTCTATGTTGGTATACAATGACAAACTCATGCCCTGAGTACCTCTTGGTTGAGGTCCCACTGTATGGCTGAGTCCACTGTCTCTGCCTTGCATTCCACAAAGGAACAGAAGCAAGCAAGTCACTATGATCTGCATCCAGGACATTGATGAGGAAATAGAAAAACAGGGCCGGGAAACCATGTGTGGTATTCAGGTAGAGACTATGGGTAGTCCTTCTGCAGAAGGATGAATGTACTGAGGCTTACTGGGCACAAGGGCTGAACCTACTCTGGCTCAATGTGAGGAGGCCTGGTGTGGGTGGGTAGAGCCAAGGTTGGGTCCATAGAGAGAGCAGGAAATACGGAATACAGAGATGGATGGGGGTTGATAGGTGATCCTGTAGTCCCTATCCTGAACTTTGTGTCCTAATTAAAGTGTCCTGTGATATCTCTGTATCATTTGGGAATAAAGAAAAATGCCACCCAAGCAAAAAAGAGATGGGCTGGACCATCATGAGGGGGTCTGGAGAAGGTCCTCAGAGGAGGTTGGTAGTAGAGTTGGGCAGAGAGTGGAGAGTGGAGACTCAGAGAAGGGGGCAAAGGATAGTAGTGGGACACTAGGAGGCTCAGCTCATTCTGTCTTTGTACCAACAGCTAGAATTGGCTCAGTCTCCAGTGCAGAGCAACGGGGAACAGAGCTGGAAGTGTCAGTGGCTGGGCTGGGACCACTGAAGACACTCTATCTGGTGGTAAGAGATGGATGTGCCAGGGAGGGTGGAGAATATTCCAGACCTGGGAGAGTTTGGAGACCACCACAGATACCCAAGCAGTAGGGCCTCCTGACACATGAGGGTAAGGCTCTAACTTCTCCCTGGATGATCTAGAAAATTCTCTTATTCACATTAGCAGATAGATCAGGGTGGCCTGAATGGTGGGTTCAGAATGGTGGATCTTTAGCCTACTACGACTAAGAGGAATTGCACAAATAAAATATATCAGGGGCTGGGTTGCTCAGTGGTTATGCAAACCAGCTAATTTGCTGACGAAGATGTGGACACTCATGTGGATCTATTAACAAATTTCAGAACAAAACTCTATTTCTACTTACTCTGTGTCCTCCTACAAGCATGTGACATATTCTGGTTGACAGCTCTGTATTGGGTCTACAGCAGGAGACTAGGCCTTCAGGATGATATGGCTCTCCACTCTCTGAAGAACCCGGACATGATCATATCCCCAACATGTGGTCTGAGCTGTTACCATTTTCAAACCAAACTACCACTGGACCTAGTTTAACAATCAGACAAATAGGCAAGTATACCTGGAAGATGTATGGCCTAAAAGTAAATATGCTTCTCCTGACTGTTCTCATCAGCACAGACCTGAGCTCCTGCTTCCCAGAGGCTTGTAGGTAAGGATTGGGAGTGGGACCCAGGCCCTCTGTGTGCCCAGCTCAACCAACTGATGAGATAGCCCCCAGTGCTCTCACCATGAAGCCCAGCACTGCAGCAGCCTTGGCTGCAGACATCTGCACTCTGTACTTCTGAGGGAAGTGTGTGCCCCTGAGAGGCACATCTGCATGAGGGCTATGTCTGCACAAGGGTGCTTCACGAGAGTCTTGAGTGCTGCCTCTTGGGCGGCCCTGAGTGAGCACCCAGCACACAGCTAGAGCGGCTTAATTGAAAACACATTCTTTACAAAGGTCCCCATGACCCAGCTGAATGGCCCTGAGCTACATGCTGCAGGAATGAAGAGCAGATCCTAACAGAGCAGAGACAAAGACTCACATTCCCAAGTGAGCAGGGGACTGTGGGGACGCTCCTTCCATTTCCCAGGTGCTGAGATAATCAAAGCCAAGATGCTGTCTGTATTAGGTAGGCTATTTCCGGACAAATGTGACTCTCTGTCCCACTGCCTGCTGGCCCCTCTTCTGTCTAGAAAGGACCAGGCAGTGGTTCTCAAAGTGGCTTCTGAGCCCCTCAGTGTGAGGGGACTCCTGAGCCCTGCTGTATCCAAACCTGTGTTGACTGAGCCTCAAGGGACTAATTTGCATGTTTGAGGGTAATATGTAGCTGTGTTCTTCAAACTGAGTATCTTTCCAGAAGGGAGACTCAGGAAGCTAAGGAAACTTCCAAGCCTCACAAAAATCTCCAAACTTTAGAAGACTCACAAGGTCCCTCCCTGAGGTTATATAAGTGATACTAATGCTGAGTGTCTCTATGGCACCATCTTGGGAAATCCAGACCTCCCTTAGCATATTTCTCTTCCTTCCTCTCCCCTTCTGTCTCCTCCTTTTCCTGTCCTGGGTGTGTCTCAGCAGCAGCCAACTCCTATAGAATCTGCAGTTTCTAGTCTCCAGGGCTTCTCTCATAGGATAGAAAATCAGGACTATACACCCTGGTGGCTTTTCTGTGGCTTCCTGCACTCACTGACTCCCTAGCTAGCCAAATCTCTATGCACATAAGATTGGTTCCATTTTGAATGCATGAGGGTCTGAGGACAGGAACACAGCCTGGTGACTTGCCAAGGGTCATACAGTGACAGTCAGGATACTGGAGCCAGGCTTCATCCCTGTCCCCTAGCATTAACTGTGTTGTTTTGGGCATTTCTCTGAGCTTTGGGTGCCCATCTGTCAAATGGCAGAGCTGGAGGGTGGGGGCCACTTGTCTGCTCTGTGGGATGTGAGGAGGTGACAGCCAGGCCTTGCTATAGGCTCAGTGAAGTTTGAGAGTCTGGCTTCCTGCTGCTACCTGAGGTACCCAAAGGTGTGGGGCTCAAACCCCACCATTGTCCTTCCATGGAGGAGAGACCAACTTTCCAGTTAAATATATATTCAGAGAGCATTAAACCGAGTGTGAAGGCCTTTGAATCATTCAAGTGAAAGCTTCACCATAGCAGAGAGGGATGGGATGCTGGCTGAGACAATGCTCCCTGCTGTTTAATGCTGGAAACCAAAAGCTGAGCATTGCCAGTAAGCCTGGCTGCCTCTCCCTCATTTTTACTAAGTCCATAGTCAGTGTGAAGCCCCTCACACAGGTAATTAGGAAATAAGAAATAATTAGATAACAAGGTAAGAAAAAAGATCAGTTAATTATTTTTAGCTAATTGCAAATGAAAACAACCATTTATGGCTCAGATTTTTTTCTGTCTGGTCAATTGTGTGCCAGGGAATACTGGGAAAGACCAGAAACCCTGCATAGTTGGTCTCACTTTTCCTGTGTTCACTAAATCCAACATGAGACCCTGGTATGCTTCGATTCTTTTTTTTTTTTTTTTTTTTTTTTTTTTTTTTTTTTTTTTTTTTTTAAGCCTCAAAAATGGTTTTTACCAGCTCCCATTTGCATGATATAAAAACTCAGACAGACCTGCCAGCTTTAGGGTAGAGAAGGTTGTCCTGCCCAGCATCCTAGAGATGGCCTTTCCACTGCCTCTCATTACCTCCACATTTCTAAGAAACAAGATGCCTCCCCAACCTCCAGAACACACACTTCTTGGTCTTTTAAAGTTCATTTCATCAGTTGCTGTCCTGTATGAGAAAATGAAAACTTGTCTAAAGAGGCCACACAGATTCTCACAGGCGTTTCCTCCCCCAGCATCTGCTGTGGTGTGCCACATGTTGGTTTTGTTTTTGTTTCTGTTAGGTTTATCTGCCCCTCAAACACTGCAAGGATCCTCCTTTTTTGTGAGGTAGAGATTGGAAGTCTGTGGATATTTTGCTATCCTGTCCTGGGAAGATGCCTTCCTCCGGCCACTTACACACTTTTCTCGGCCTTCCTGGCTCTCTCTGCTCTCCTCTGAGGTGTGTTCACTGACTATCCTGGGTATGATTCTGTCCTGAGTGATTGGGTTAAAGTTTTCAACATGAAGCCATCTTGGAAGCGAGTCTCCACATTCTTGGCTTCACATGCCCAAAGGAGAACTCTATTTAGTTCTGCTTGGTGCTTGCTTTCAAAAGTCTAAAAGTATTCAGAATCTTAATTCCAGGAACCCCAGTCTCCCCCATAAAGGAATCCTCCAACCTCTTGCTGGGGTCTAAAGTGCCTAGACTATGACTTTGGGACAGACATCCTCCCTGTAACTCAGTTTCTTCTTGTTGCCCAGCCTCCTGCTAGAGTGATCATGACCGTCTTTCTGGGAAACTGAGCACTGAGGAACCAAACTGCTTTCAAAGCACACTGTGAGCCAGAACATCTTCTCTACATCTTTACGTGCAGCTCTCCAGGGAGGCAGCTCTCAGCATCTCTCCTGATTCAGCCCCCCTTCCCCTTTATCTATGCTTGGAATTTGCACCTGCCTCTAAGCTGCCTTGCAAGCAGTAGGGCCTCAACCTCCCATCAAGACCCTCCCAGGAATCCATGGGATGGCTCTGCTTCCTGTCACTCTCTGCCAACTCAGCCCCTGTCACCTTCCTCACTCCCCCCGTGCAAGTTTGCTGTTCCTATCCCCCTCCCTCAGTTTCCAGTCTTGGGCTTATGCCTTCCAAAACAAAGAACATGTCACCAGTGTTTTGGGGAGGCCAAGAAAAGGCTAAGTCTAGCTGCGAGGGCACTTGTGTTCATCTTATATGGAAGAGCAAGGAAACACACAGCCATCCAGTACCCCATAGGCAGTGAGGAGGTGGGTGGATCAGACTGTGGCAGTGCCCAGCAGGGCACTTGCTTCAGCTACTCCAGGTTTCCGGGAAGACACAACATGTAGGATGGGATCTCCAGAAGGCACGGCCCTGGACTTTTCGGTCTACTAATACCCCTAGACCCATGCATGACCTGTGAAGACATGCCCTGCAGTATCTTCCTGGGATCTCTTGTGTAACACTTTCCTAGGATTCCCAGAGCCAGTCTTTAGGAAGAGTCCTGTGAATGAAAGTGTGAGGGAAGACACAGTCCCAGAGAGAGAATTATGGAACCGCTAGGTTTTATCCCTTTCCTGATATGGGATGTCTTTCTGTACGCCGTGAATTATACCATTGGATATAAAGGAGCTGTTTTGACCTATGGCAAAGCAGTTTAGAGGCAGGTGGGAATTCTAAACATAGATAAGGGGAAGGAGGGTGGAGTCTGGGGAGATGCTGAGAACTGCTGCCAAAGAGAGCAAAGTGTAAAAAACACAGTAAGCCACAAGCCACATGGCAGCATGCAGATTATGAAAATGGGTTAACTTGAAAGAGATAGCAAGTAATGAGCCTGAGCCTTAAGCCTAACAGCTTATAACTAGTACAGGCCTTTATGTGGTTATTTGGGGCTAAGCAGCTGCGGTACTACAGGTCTAGACCTTGGGCCAGACAGGTGAGGGAACTTCTGGCTATACTTTCCCAACCAGAAGTTCCCAAATTGCCAGCATGAAACCATAGGAAGGCATCCTGGTAAGGAGATTGTGGGTCTCCTGAATTGGCCTAGTCATGTGATGGGTTGGGAGGCTGGATGCTGACCTCAAAGCTAGGGAAAAAAATGTGATGGTAGCTGTAGATACAGAAGGTACAGCCCACACCAGCAATTAAAAGGCTAACTGCACAGTGTACTGTGACCCACTGTGACCCATCGAGCAGCAGTAACAGGCCAGGCTAAGGGACCAAGGGCCACTCCAGAGATTCATCAAATTAGGCAGAGGGAACTTTTTGCAATGTTTATCCACAGGTGCTGAGTGCTATCTCATCCTTAAGACTACACTATGCTCTATGCTAGCAAGACCCCAGCCATGGGGCTAAGCAAGGGCTTGAACACACGGACAGACTGTTGGTTATATTGAAGCTGCTTAAAGATGCTGTAGGATGAAATGAAAAAAATGGACAAACCCAATTCTCACATCCCAAGCCTGGATGGCTTCCTCCCAGAGGAGCACAGCTCCTAAACCTTACTTTAATTTGCTGAAATGATTTCACTTTAATCTTCAAGGCTTAATGACCCGAGGAAAAGAAATTGATGAGAAAGAACATGCCATCCCTAATCTTAAAATATATTTGTCATCATGATCATTAATCTAAGATTTCTCTCCCTTGAGAGGAAATGCACAATCGAGGACACAGAGGCTCTGTGTCCCCAGCTGTCTTTCTTAAGTTTCTTAGTGTGGAATCCAACTTCATAGGCAGACACAACACAGGGCTGAGCAGAGAAGGGGGAACACAGGTAGGGTGTGTGTGAAGCCATCTGGAGAAAAGATATGTGGCCAAGAAGAGAGAAGTGAGCTCTTAGCCTACTGTTTCTCCAAGGGGCTGAGGCCCTGTACTTGTCCTGCATGTCCTGAACTCAGACTGTTCGGTACTAGGCTACTGTTGTATTTATTCTTCCATTTCCCTGTCTGCTGGCTCGACCCAGCTCAACGCTTCCCATAGAACTTCAGTGGCTAAGTTTAGCCTTCTGAGTTCTCTGGGTTTCGCCTACCTCTGCTTCATGGGACCCATGGAACCATGCTGCCCAATCCAGCATGATTGCTGATGGTTGAATCAGTCCTGTACTGTGCCCTCATCTCCTTCTGCATAGTGTCCTGTTTTCATGGACAAAACCAGGAAGGGTTTGAAGGTCAGTGGGAAAAACGCTCCCTAATGATAGCAGACTGAATTGGGGATCTGCTCCTGGTTGGTGTGTCCCTGGGAGTTTGCAGAATGCCTGCTACATACTTAGCTCCTGAAGACTGTTACATCTACAACTACAACTACAAAAAGGAAACAGATAAAACCTGGGGGGATTCAGGCCAGTGAAAGATCCTTCCAGGACAGAGGATTTGCAGACAGCACTTGGCTGCACAGTGTGAGAGCACCGTGAGGTCCACACCCAACTCCAGAAAGTCAGTCATGGATAAAGCTTGACCTTGGCTGCTGACCTCCTGGGTTCTGGGGCAACCCATTTACTATCCCTATGCATCCATTTCCTTGTCTGGAAAACGGAAATAGGAATCCACAAAAGAAAATAGAGTTGTAGCTTTGTAGGGAGCCAAGGCATGGCAAGCATTGCTGATGGTACATTATTCACATACCCCATCTCCAAGTATATGTCTGTATTAGCTGCACATCTTCAAAGGGGCTCTTGAGAATATATAAAGGTTTCTGAGGTGCAACTGACCGCTGCTGAGAGGCCTGATAACTATCCTTGCCAGGACCCCAATGCAGCAGAGTCCTCAGAATGAGCCCATTAGTCTCTCAGTTCTGAACCTATGTTCAGTCCCTATGGTCCTGAGATGATGTGGCGACTCTGAGAACAAATGCAGGGTTTTCTCCCTTCTCCTTTGGTCAAGCACTCGGGACTCTTGCCACAGTCTCAGCCTTGAAACTCTAAAGAAGATCCTGGGTCAGTGCTGTATAGAGTCTAGTGCTGAGTGGGGCACCTGAATGCCTCTGTCTTGAATGAAGTGGAGGCTTCCAAGGCACCAGGCCTGACTTCACTGGTCAACACAGGTCTTCATGGCTCCACCTGTTCCTGTAGGTGGCAGGTAGGTCACAGAGGAGAGTCTGCAGAGACGAAGAACCCGTGATGAAACCTGCATGTGATGTTCTTTATTTTATAGCAAAGAGGTAATTCCCACTATTTCATATGCATATTCCTTTATGTACAGCTGAGTGGTTGGAAGTCTCCACTGAGACCCAAGCTGATTGATCTAGACAAGGACACAAAGGTATTTTTAAACAGGAAGGAAGCTGAAGCAGAGAAGCAACCTCCGGGACAGGGAGAGTCTAGGAGAGCATGAGAAGGACAGAAGGAGATGAACATTTTCCAAATGCCAGATGAGCCAGGGAGTGTTAGATCAATATGGTACTCAGGTACTCAGGTCAATATGGATGTAGCCAGGAACATTCAGGAACCACAGGTAGGAAGGATGGATGAGAAATTCTAAAGATGTCCAGAGGAAAAAAAAAAGAATAATCGCAATAGGAGAAGCATTGGAAAGGCTTTAGATTTCTCAACAGCAATAAAATTTGAAAGCTAGAAAATTCTAGAACAATGTGTGTAGCCTATGCAGGAATGAAGACAATCTAGGAGTTGTCTCCATGCGCAGTGACTAGCTGTGCTGAGGATGTCACCTATACTCAAGTATACCCAGGTGCTTAGTAGCTTTGAAATGACAGAGATGCCACAGTGAGTTGGCTGGTGGTTCAGGAGGCCAAGTACTAAGACTGGGGAGTCAGTGGGAGTCAGTGGGAGTCAGTGGGAGTCAGTGGGAGTCAGAGGGAGTCAGTGGGAGTCAGTGGAGTCAGTGGGAGTCAGTGGGAGTCAGTGGAGTCAGTGGGAGTCAGTGGGAGTCAGTGGGAGTCAGTGGGAGTCAGTGGAGTCAGTGGGAGTCAGTGGGAGTCAGTGGGAGTCAGTGGAGTCAGTGGGTGTCAGTGGAGTCAGTGGGAGTCAGTGGGAGTCAGTGGAGTCAGTGGGAGTCAGTGGGAGTCAGTGGAGTCAGTGGGAGTCAGTGGAGTCAGTGGAGTCAGTGGGAGTCAGTGGGAGTCAGTGGAGTCAGTGGAGTCAGTGGGAGTCAGTGGGAGTCAGTGGGAGTCAGAGGGAGTCAGTGGGAGTCAGTGGAGTCAGTGGGAGTCAGTGGGAGTCAGTGGGAGTCAGTGGGAGTCAGTGGAGTCAGTGGGAGTCAGTGGGAGTCAGTGGAGTCAGTGGGAGTCAGTGGAGTCAGTGAGAGTCAGTGGGAGTCAGTGGAGTCAGTGGAGTCAGTGGGAGTCAGTGGGAGTCAGTGGGAGTCAGTGGAGTCAGTGGAGTCAGTGGAGTCAGTGGGAGTCAGTGGGAGTCAGTGGGAGTCAGTGGAGTCAGTGGGAGTCAGTGGGAGTCAGTGGGAGTCAGTGGGAGTCAGTGGGAGTCAGTGGAGTCAGTGGAGTCAGTGGAGTCAGTGGGAGTCAGTGGGAGTCAGTGGGAGTCAGTGGAGTCAGTGGAGTCAGTGGAGTCAGTGGGAGTCAGTGGGAGTCAGTGGGAGTCAGTGGAGTCAGTGGGAGTCAGTGGGAGTCAGTGGAGTCAGTGGGAGTCAGTGGGAGTCAGTGGGAGTCAGTGGGAGTCAGTGGAGTCAGTGGGAGTCAGTGGGAGTCAGTGGGAGTCAGTGGGAGTCAGTGGAGTCAGTGGGAGTCAGTGGGAGTCAGTGGGAGTCAGTGGAGTCAGTGGGAGTCAGTGGGAGTCAGTGGGAGTCAGTGGAGTCAGTGGAGTCAGTGGAGTCAGTGGGAGTCAGTGGGAGTCAGTGGGAGTCAGTGGAGTCAGTGGAGTCAGTGGGAGTCAGTGGGAGTCAGTGGGAGTCAGTGGAGTCAGTGGGAGTCAGTGGGAGTCAGTGGGAGTCAGTGGGAGTCAGTGGGAGTCAGTGGGAGTCAGTGGAGTCAGTGGGAGTCAGTGGAGTCAGTGGGAGTCAGTGGGAGTCAGTGGGAGTCAGTGGAGTCAGTGGAGTCAGTGGGAGTCAGTGGAGTCAGTGGGAGTCAGCGAAGGAAGTCAATGTTGCCATTATACCAGGCCATAAGATGGACCATCGCATGTGACCTCCATGATGGGGACAGTGTACAGGGACTCCGTGAAAATGCTTGGCATTATGGTACTTCAAGAAGCAGTCAGAGCCACAAGAGAGTGACTACCTTGGAGGCAGAGTGTCATTAGCAAGGGTGGCAAGTTGCTGACACCCCAGATTCAAAGAAGAGCAGAGATAGCCTACCAATGCAGCACAGAGGATGAAGGGAAGGACAGTTACAGAATAAACAATGGGTTCTAAAGCAGCAGGAAAAAAATACGGTGCTTATGAAGTCAAAATACAGGGCTGCTCAAACAATCTGTGAGAAACAAACTCACAGAGAAAAGGCTACAAGTCAAGGAAGGCAGAAGAGACCCTGTACTGTGGAAGGCCAAGGGCAGGAGGACGGCAGAGCTCCCACTATACTGCACTATTCTGTCTATCAAAAGAAGTTCTGTTTTTAGACTAACCAAGATTGTGGACAGTGATCTCTATCCTGACTCCAGTGTGTGAGAGCAAAGGATACCAATGGGATAAAGCCTGCAACTTGCATTGTGTCTCAGCACAGTGAGACATGGGATGGTGCTGTTTCTAACACAGTTTGAAATAAGGATTGTTACATTTCAGGGACTTTTCTACAGACATTGGAGTGAACTGAAGGTATGACTTGTATCCCCTGGGGGAAAAGAAGCTGGAAACCCGTTTAGTCTTCAGAAATCTCACACTTTGGACATTACCAGCTTATATCCCGAGTGTACAGTCATAGACAGGGTTGCCCAGGTGTTATAGCTGGAGCTTCAGGGCCCTGAGATCCACTTTCTGGACTACATAGTGAGGTATATGCTCAGTAGCTTGGGAATTTGGGTGAGTTGCATGTGTCCTGGCCTCTAAGACTGATGATGGGGTGGGGGGTTGTCTTGTTGGTTCCCCTTAGACCTAAAGTATATGTGTTTGTAGAAGCTGAGCCAACTGTTTTGAGTGGCTCCATGGCTCACGGGAAAGATTAAATGCTTGCTTTCCCCAAATAAAAAACATAAACTGAGTCACTTGGGACTTTGGATTCAAATCAGCCTTATATAAGAGACAAATACATGTGAAAATGTGTTGCTCTCAGCTCTGGCACTATCAAGGGCCTGAAGACCAAAATGAGAGCTGGAAGAGAGCAATGGGGACAGGGGAGGCAGGAAGAGGCTTCCCCATGAGGAAGTAGGATCTGTCTCCTTAGATGCAGGCTGGTGGGTGCTTTCTGGGGCTCCAGAGACATCCCCTCTCCCCCGACTGAAGCCAGGGATTCTCAACAGGTGTTGAGCTACAGTTTCTCTGGCCAAGTAAAAACAGAACTAACTTGCCATGCTGGTGGGGATAGTTAGCAGATGACAATACTGACCACAGGTGACCACACATTGAATATGTGGCTGACTGTAGTCAGGACCACTGGTAAGAGAGAGCAGGAGCTGCCTGGGCCTGCTGTTACTTTTAATGGGGCAAGTAGTTCTTTCTGGAGAGAGATGGGATGGAAGGAGAAGCTGGGGGTGCAGGAATATACACACACATACACACACACCCGCACACATATACACAAACACATACACACACATGCACACATACACACACATACACACATACATACACATATACACACATATACACACAAATGCACACATACATGTGTGGTGTGTGTGTGTGTGTGTGTGAGGGTATTGTCAGTACTCAGGAGACAATGACAGGAGAGTGAGGGAGGTTGATCTACACATATACACATGAATGCACACATACATGTGTGGTGTGTGTGTGTGTGTGTGTGTGTGTGTGTGTGTGTGTGTGTGTGTGTGTGAGGGTATTGTCAGTACTCAGGAGACAATGACGGGAGAGTGAGGGAGGTTGATCTACATACTTCTATGCCTTCTAAGGAGAAAACAAAAATGAATCACAAGTAAAACCAAAGCAAAGCACATAGAAGCAGATGCACAGAAAGCTGGTCCTCAGACAGCTCCCAGAAGTCCCCGTGCAGAATTCTCAGAGATATCACCATCTCCCAGAGTTCACAGCCCATGTAAGGGCCACCTCACAGGGTCCATGAGGTTGCTGCCTTTGCAGGCAGCTCACCTAGTGGGTAGCTCTCCTCCCCAGCCCTTCTGACCTCGGCTCTTTCTACATTCATCTTCAAAACAAGACTGAACCCAGCAATTCCACTGCCAAAAGAAACAAAGGAGGCAAACAAATAAAAAATATTCAAAAACATAGCAGCTGAGGCCGAGGTGCCAGGAGACCAGGGCTACTTAATGGGGGTCACCCAGTCAGGCCACACACAAGCTCTGAGGATAGTTACTCTCCTGAGGATCTTTTCTGAAATAACAAACCAGCTACAGTCCTCAGAGGCTCTCACTGTGTACCACAAGACATTTGAGCATCAGGCTGGGTAGCTGGCCTTTGTGAGGACCATGGAATGTGGGCTTACTAGATGGTGGGTGGCTGTAGATACAATAATAAAAGTATAACATAATTACAGGGAGTGTCTGGGCATGCCTACTCTGTGAGTTCCCAGGAGAAGAGGGGCAGAGGAAGGCCACCGGAGGCCTGTAAAGACTGGAGGGCAGCTCTCAGTCAGTGGTGTGGCTAGAGTTAGTACTGGAATCATTGATTCAAGATCCAGACAATATAAAAGAAGAGATACCAGAAACTTACCTGCACTGCTGGGACTAGGGAGAGGTGCAGGCGCGGGGCCCCGAGATTCTCCTGCCCAGACAGAGAGCTCCCATTTTAGAACTTAGAACCTTGACCTGTGAAATCTTCAGGACAGAAGCAAAGGTCGCTGGGCAGGTGTCCAGTCCAATCTCCGCAGGGACAGCCTAGAAGTGGCATTTCAAGGAGCTTTGCTGCAGCCCAAGGCTCAGACTTCAAACAGCAGAGTCAAGTTAGGCCCCCACTTTCAGAAGCTTCTGGGGCGCGTAGAAATTCTCAAATGTCAGCCACCCAGCATGCAGCACGCAAGCGCTCCAGCTAGGCAAAGCTTTTACCCCAGCACTGTGCTGCAGAAGAAAAGCCCGAGGTACTGTCGAACCTGCTCAGTCAGAGCAGGAAGCATGCTCTCTGAATTAGCCATCTTGTGTATTATCCTAATAGAGTATTATTTTTAAACCACCACAATATTTTAATTACATTCTCAGCATGAGTCATTACGTACCTGAGTGAAAAAGCACTTCTGACTGTAATTGCACACTGGAGTCCCACGATATAGTCAGTGAACTTAACCCAGGGGTAGACTGACAGTGAATGAGACAGCGGTTTTCCCAAGGCCACCCCTGATGAACCAGCCTCTCCTCCCTCCCTTCTCTTCCCTCTGCTCCTGCTAACTCCTTCCTCAGTCCCCCCATTACCCTCTTCCCTCTCCTAACTTCATGCACTAATCTTTGTTGAATATTCCATACACGATGATGGTTTTCCTTGGAGCAGAACTCCAGGCCCAGCTTGGAGCTTACCAGCAATGATGGGCCGGGGCATAGAGGAAGAGTAGTCCAGAGTAAATGCTCCATAATGGACTTTGTGGGAGCTGCAGAGTAAGTCTACATCGTCACAAGGCTCTTGAGAAAGTTTTGAAGCAGGCAAGTCAGGACACAGCTTGGCCCTCACTCTCTCCTGTATCAGTTTGCATTTAGCCACTCCAGAGGCACAGAACTGCAGGAAGCATCACAGACTAGGGGCCTGGGGAGATGACATAGTAAGCAAAGTCCTTGTTCTGTATGCTTGGGGACCTGAGTTTGGATGCCTAGCATACACATGAAAAGCTGGGAGCAGCCATGAGCCCCTGTAACCACATAAAAGAAGAAAGCTGATATGACTACAAATGTGATACTAGCTGACGACGGGGCGGAGAGATGAGGACCCCTGTAGCCTACTGGCCACCTAGCACAGCCAAATCTGTAAGCTCCTGGTTCAGTAAAAGACCACCTCAAAAAAAAGTTGGAGAATAACTGAGGAAAATACCAGGAGTTGATCTCTGTCCTGCACACACACACTGCTAAATATTGGCATGCACATGTGCATTCATGCAAGAACACACGTGCATGCATTCATACATGCCACACAAATAAATAAGAGAATAATACACAAAGAGGTGATTTCTCAAGACCTGGAAATCACAGCATCTCATGGTTCTAACATAGGATAATACAGACTTACAACCAACAGTTCATATGACACCAAGGGTCTCCAGTTAATTCCTAGAATTCTCAAGCAGGGACCAGCAACAATTTGGAATGTGTGATCTTGGGAGCACAGGACAGGGTGTGCAAGGCAAAGGTGAATACTGGTGATGACAATTGTGCTGCAGATGGAGCCCCCACTACATTTTACCTCATCTATGGGTCTTAACATGACAGGAAGTATGAGAAATGATGGAAGGCACATAAATAACCAAGTTCTGGGAGGGTGGTTGACTTTGTGTGTGGTGACCATGGGGGTCCCAGGGCCTGAACTTTTCACCCTTTCCCCCTCCCCGCCCTCCCCTCTGAGTGCTTTCGGTGATGGGTTGTCATCCTTTGGGGCTGAGGTCAGCACAGTGACCAGCAAGCTCTATGGGTGCATCATGCCTCACTAATTAGGACTATGCCTTGGGGACTATGCCTGAGCAGTTTAGCAATTCTAAGAACACGGAACAAGCTTCCTTCCGGTCTTTCCTTCCCCTTTCTTTCTTCCCAGCTCTCCATATTCAAGAGGACTACTTCCTACAGTTCAAAGTGCACTGACATGCTGGAAAGGAGCTCTTTTGTCCTCTGCATGCTATGCCTCAGCGCCCACCCCAGGCGGGACTGCACATTGAAGTGAAGGGAATAGCCCCACTTTCCTGCCTGCTCCATGAAATCCCATTTGAGGATCAAAGACTGGCAAGATCAGCTCACGCCCCATTGACAAATCACACTCACACCTCATGTCAGCATTAAGATACCTGAAAACTATGTGGCAAACCTGGGGTACCTTGAGCACTAAAGTGTAGGGGGATTATGTTGTTCCATTGTAAATAATTGCCCTGCCCACTGGTTTAATAAAAATCACTGATTGGCCAAAGGCAGACAGGAAGTGTGGGTGGGGCTACCAGACTAAAAAAAACTCTGAGAACAGGAAGAACAGAGCAGAATGCCAGAGAGAAGCCAGAAGAAGCAGAGGACAACTATGCAGCTCTGAGAAAAGGTACCAAGCCACATGGCTGAACAGGATAAGAGTCATGGGTTAGATTAAGGGTAAAGAGTGAGCAAGTGATATGCCTGGGCCTTAGGCTGATCAGCCTAAAACTACTGTAAGCATCTGTGTGTCTCTGTGGGTCTGTAGGTCTGCAGGCCTAAAACTTGAGGCTAGTCCCGAAAGTCCAGGCCAGAAACCTCTTACTACACTAAAGTGCCACATAGCAAGTGACTCTACTAGAGAAATCCTGGCTTTCCACTGCTGCTGACGACCCCCAGTTATAAAGACTGTGCATTCTGTGAGCACATGAAGATGGGACAGGCAGATCCCCAGAACTCACTGGTCCACAACCTGGTCTAATAATTCAACTGTGGACCAATGAGAACCCTTATTATAAAATAAATAAGTAGAGAGAGAGAGAGAGATAAAGGAGGTTCCTGAGGAATACCACCTAAGGTTGTAATCTGGTCTCCCAATAATGCTCACATGTATATCCCCAACTGCCCCACACAAACTATTAGCCCACCGCCCACCCCCCAAGGGTCTCACTTCAGAGGAAAGATTTTGATCCATCTTCAGCCACTTAAAGCAAGGGAGACCAAGGCTCTGAGGCTGAGGGAGGATGGTTTATGCTGCAGCTCTGCCATTGCTGCATTTAAGGAATTTGGAGGACTGTTCCACACAAGTGATGGAGCTGTCTGAACATGAGTGTGACAATTCTTATGAAAAAGAAAATTAAAGCAATGGAGAAACATCACTCTAAGCTACAGTGATAATACAGAGGTACTGATATAAAAAAAAAAAAGGAGAAAGAGAGAGAGTTTAGGAATGGTACAGGAACTTTCTATCTGGTAAATAGTATTTCAGAAACCTGTGGAAGAGACTTAATATTTTTTTCAAAAATCCAAACTTGTGTGTTATATTGTATATCCAAATGAATTCCAGGTGGATCAATTTTATACACAAGAAAATACATCTTAATTGTCACAGCTGAAGAGTCTTTGTCTAAGCTTACAAAACATACTAGAGAAAAGGTAGAAATATTTTTTATGACCAGAGTAAGAAAAAATTATATGATCTAGAACCCACAAAATAAAAATTTGCCAAGGGCCCATGAGATGACTCAGTGGTTGAAGGTGCTTGCTGCCAAGTCTGAGGCCCTGAGTTTCTCTCCCTCATGGCAGAGGGAGAGAACCAACTCTCTCGAGATGCCCTCACCCACACAAAACAAATAAATAATGTAAAAATGCATCTTTTAAAAGATTGCTATTACACATGGTTTCCCTAATCTTTGAACAAAATTTCATGGGGATATATAAGGTATATAGTAACTCCATACATAGTAAAAGTCTGTGCACATGTGATACCATGTCAATTAACATGACAATCTGCCCATCAAAGCCAAAGTGTGATCACACCATGTCTGTTATAAAAAAACTAGAATGCTTTTCTTGTAAATTATTATAAACAGATGTACAGTGTGCTTTTGACTCCTTTCTATTCTGCCTGCAATGTTTGAAGATTTAGTCATGACACTGCACACACCATTCCCTTGTGCCTTTTCTTCCAGAGCAGCACCTCACCTGTGGCTATTCCATACTTCCTATATCCATCCACCTGCAGACAGACTCCTGAGCACTTCATAGCTTGAGATCTGCCCACAGAGACCCTTAGGTCAGCCACTAGCCTGTGCAGGATTCAGAATCCCTGAGCCACACAGTTAGTTTGTTCAACCCATAATGTCAAGTTTTCTTCTATTCCACCCAAAGTTTGGAAGGTAATTATTATCTGGATTTTTTTTTAAGTAGCATTGCAATCCAACTGGGCACAGTACCTTCCTGTAGCTTTTACATTTTCCTGTCGATGAATAATGCTGAATGTCTTTACAGGTTCATTGGTTGTTATTAGAATTTCTTTGGTGAGATGTCTATTAAAACCTCTGCTTATTTTTAATTGGGTCATTTATCTTTTTGTTATTGAGTTTAATAATTCTTTATATAGTCTAGCTAGACACAAGCCTTTTTCTTTCTTTCTTTCTTTTTTTTTTTTCCAGTCAAATATATGATGGGCAGACTTTCTCTCCTGGGCTATGTCTGGTCTTTCACTCTCTGTCCAGCACCCTTTGTAGCACAGAATTTCATAATTCTGGTGACATTCAATTTGTCACATTTTTATGCCCTTATGGCCCATGCTATCTGTGTCACACTCAATAAATCTTTGCCTTACATTAAAAAACAAAATAAAAAAAAACCTAGAAAAATTGGAATTACAAGAAGAAGCAGGACAAAGAGAGAAGGCAAATGAGTCACTGGATCAAAATATTTGAATCTGTATGAGGAAACCCTAATTTGTCTAGAAGATAAAGACCTACAGATCCATGAGCAAAAGACCAGCCATACAAAAGAAGACGTCACCAAGGGATACAAGTAGACAGTCATGGAAAATGAAACTCAAATGCGTCTCTCATGGAAACTTCCAACTTGAACTCACAAAAAAAGAAATGCAAATTTAATCTGGGCTGACATGCCACTTCTTTCTGCCCAGCAGAGAAAAAAGTTGGAAGGCAGACTGAGCTGGTACGTGTGGGGGGAATGGGAAGGCCACACTCTCATGGGGCCCCTGGTACAGATCTACAGAGAGTAAGTGGTCAGTCACTGGGGTCTTCATGACAGGTGCCAAAACAGTCATTTGGAAGGACTGGGTTCTCATGCACTTCAGTGTAGCAGGCACTTTGCCGTTGCAAATTACTTGGTATTTTATAAAGAACTGGAGGGAAGGAGCTGAAGGCTGGAAACACACAGGCATAAATGGCTCCAGAGATCATGGTGTTACTGTCAATACAGGCCTATCCGTGTACTGGATCACTATATTGTATCCTGTAAGTGCATAATCAGTATGTCAGTGAAATCTTTTAAAGATAAAAATGCATGTAATCTTGACCTAGAAATACTTAGGGGAATTTATCTTTTAAATCATCTGACATGCGAGAAGTATATGTGTTCAAAGGGACCATTGCAGTACCAGGCAGGATACAAACATATTTATGAAGAGAGAAACCACAAAGGCAACCCAAGGCTCATCCACAAGTCAGATAAAGGCTGCTCGCAGGTGAGGCCTTCCTCCAAGGGCTCAGGGTGGGCTCAGCTCCTTGCCTACCTTTCTGTCCAGTCCAAAATGAGAAAACAGGAGAGGCTGAGATTAGCAACCAGAAAGGCAGAGCCCCAATGTTTCAGGGGGGTTGCTATCTGTCTACTGAAATTCATGTGCTCATTGTCCATTCAAAATAAAACAAGAGAGTAGATAATTTGAAAATGAGCATGAGGAAGGTCTTTCCAACCCTGAGCTAGCTCTCTAAAGGAAGAATATAATTCATAGAGTACCTACTACATTCTGGTAGACCTACATGTTCTGGGCTCTTTCTTCTAACCAAGTGTAGCCACTCTGAAGCCATGCAGCTGCCTGAGGCTCAGGATAGTTATCAATGTGTTCCAATTCAGAACTACAAACTAACTTAATGAGCCTGAACTTTGTAAATGACAATGGCATGCTGCCATGTCAAAAGGTAAGACATGCCTGATGGCCTTACAACCCTTCAGTGGGGCTCTACTCTTCTTTGTGGTGAGAGACAGCTGCTTGTACCCTCACAGCTGCAAGAGGTCACCTTGGTTGTCATGCATACTGCTGCCTATCTGGAACCTTCCTGGAAAGTTTTATTTCTTGGTAGCAAAGAACACATTTAGTCATGCTTGCTTCTCTGGTGTCTTCTGCAGTCTTCCCTAAACAGTGGCTCTAAGAATTCACAGAAGGCCAAACTGATCTGCGTACAGTGCTTCTAGATCTTGCTACCTTGTCTCTGCCACAGAGATAGGGGCCTACACAGCTCTCAGGGCAGACTCAGTGTTGTCCAGACTTCTCTCGTCCCATGGAGGATGGGGCCATTCTGCCTCTGTGGTTTGCAGACTGGCTCTCCACCCATTCATCCTTCTGGTCTGAGTCCATGACCCCTGGCTTCTGCAGGCCTCTCTTCCTGACACTAGTTATCTGGAGAAGTACAAATTACCAAGACTTTCTGTACATTCAGGTCACCCAGTTTCTTCCATGATTGTTCCAGAATGTTCTATACCCACTCCCCCTCCAGTCAGTGTTACATGTATACGGAGCTATCCTGATTCGATGTTGTAAACCATGGATATTGTCCCCTTGGAATCTACATGACACAATTGCCTGCAATAGACCTGTACAAAATTGTGCCCACTAACATTCCACCAGGAGGTGGAGGGGTATGAGGCCCTAAGCCCCATCCCCCACATTCACACTCCAGAATACAAAAGCAGTTACCAGTTATTGAGACATTTTTCTCAGTGATACAGCTGCTTGTGAGTTGCTCATGCTCCCGTAAGCAGCCCCTGTTAAACTCAATGTTCATCAAAGTCTGTCCTTGGTACCCTATTTGCATGCTCTCTGTCCTTCAACATGCTCCTGCCAGAGGGTGGGAGTGGGGGCTAGCATTGTATCTGGGTTTTGGCAGTCTGAGGTGCTTCCCCTTTCCGGGTGGAGTGCAGGAGAGCACACCTCACAGAAGTGAACCAATGTGCTGGGATATTGTGTAGTGTACCTCTGGGCTTCTTCCCATCTCCAGGTCTGACCTGCACTGCTTTGCAACTGCATTCCACGCTACGCAAAAGCTGCATGCTTGGTGTAGAATTGTAATTTTCACCCCCAGTTTAACTCCTGGGCTCCTGAGCACCCCACGGGGTAGCCCTTCCTTCCCACCTCCACAGAGGCCCGAGTGTCTCCTCCCTCCTGATTACACTGCACATGAATCACTTTTTAAATGTTTGCTTTAATACGTACAGATTCTTTAAACAATAATAAAAAAAAATCAGCAAACAGCATCAGAAAGTGGAAATCTCTTTCTTAACATAGAAGCAGGTTTCTTAACGTCATGGGGGAGAACTGAGCAGCGAGCCTGACAACATAATTAGAAGATTGTTCCTGGGAAGGGAATGGCATTCTTTATACAGTTCTTGCTCTCTCAATAAGATTATTCTCCCTGAATAGCTAATCAGCTTTCTCCAGTTCCCCAAATCCGGAGCTCGGGCTCTATCCGTTCCTCCTACTTACTAAATGGCAAACAGTGACACCTCAGAGGGGAAATTTCAAGTGTTAAGGGAATGTGAGCAAACAGCTCGGTGGAGGGTGCAGAGAGAGGGGGCTCTGGAAGATTAGCAGCAATTTAGGAAGACGGCACTGTCACACCTGGGTTGACAGCGCCTGACAGGGGCTGCTGATCTCTGCTCCCATCTCAAATTTGAGTGTCACACTTCAACAGAAAGGAGTGGAGTGACATGATGCTTCCAGGAGTCAGTGTGTAAGTACCTTCTAAGGGTGGAACAAGGGTCTACCCACCTATGTCACCAGCTCTCCACCAGAGGACAAAGCAAGAACTAAGGGGTCAGACAGTTATGTTTCCTTGAGTAACCATGCTCTTCCTGCTGCTTCCAGAACGGGTTGGGGTCTCTTTGCAACAGTTCCCACCCTGGGATCTCATTGAGATTGCTCTTCAAAGTTCTTAACTGCTGAGCCACCTATCCAATCACTTTCTGCCAAGTCTGCTTTTAAATATGTATCTCTTTCCAGGGTTCTTCTGGGTGACTGAAGTCATGTTGGAAGATCACAAAGTTGGCAAGAAATGTTAAGGTGTGGGAAGGACTCCACTGTGGGTGCTTCTGACGGCAGACCTTGGCATCTCTCACCCCAAGTATGACGAAAGGGGATAAATTTATTCACAAGGCCCCTGCTATTGGCCTGTGAGGTGGAGGGCCAGAGAAGACAGAAGCTGCCTCACTCCTGGAGCAGCTTCCTTCCCACTCATAAAAGAGCAGAGACTTCCCCAGTCATTGATGGTTGAAGAGCATCCATCTCAATTTCAGAGCTGCTCAGGTTTGATTGTGAACACCCCCTTCTCAATGCTTTTGGTCATGACCACTTCCTGTCAACAATGTCCTGCTTACTGTCACTCCCACTGATCCTCCATCTCTTTCTCTTCTTTATCATATGGATCTGCTTGCCTTCCTTCTCCTGCAGAACAGCTGTGAGCTCACAGCTGGCCTGGCCACAGGCTGGACTGAGTGTCTTTCTGCCCCACACAAGACAACCCTACCCACGAGTGTGACATGGTTTCCTGTAGTCAACTCACTGTCATAGTTCATATCATGTTGGCTTCTAATCTTACCTTGTACCTTTCCTAGAGCCTCAATTTTCATGCTGTTCTCAGTGGTCCAGAGGAGTCTGGTGGAATACCCTCTGTAGCTCAGCAGTGGCTCTTAAACATGGTCCTTCTGAAGGCTACACTACAACCCAGATAGCAGGGACACCCTCACCCATGAGGCAGTAAACTGTGGAAACCTGAGGGAACTCCTCACATTCTTTCTCATTTACCTCTTTCCACCAGCTATGATTGATGTCTACACTCTGGATTCAGGAGGTAAAATTCAGGCAGAACTGTGTTATGCTCTAGAAATTGGGCTTACCCCCTTCCCAGTATGGCTCTCTGAACTTTCTTCTGGAGTGGCAAAATAAGCTTCCTTGCCCAACGTGGAATTCATCCAATTGCAGTTCTTGAAGACACTCAGGGAAGGCTGGCCTTGTTCTGTGTGCCCATGTAAGTCAACAGCATGGTCTACCCTGAAAGTCTCCCTGACTTGGGCCGCATAGCAGAAATATAACCCTCAATGGAGAATAGTCAAACTGAGCCATGAAGCCACACTCTGGTATAAGTCAGCCACTGCCACAAGATGACTTTGACAGTTGCATCAATGAACAGAGGAAACAGTGACCCCTCAACTATGTGCTCAGGCTTAGGGGAGGTCTCAATAGGTTTAGGTTTACCTCTGAGGGTGCACAGCAAAATAGGGTTCATATGTACAGGGATTGGGCTACTTCTGAGTTCCTATATTCTAGGGCTTGCCCAGGCTGAGCCTCGATTGTGCAAAGACCCCAGATGAACCCTCAGTGTCCCTTAGCAGCTGCTAATGGGAGTCTGGCAACTGTCTTCTTTGAAGAAGACCTAGAAGGTACCCCAACATTTTGTGGCTCATCCTTAACCCGGACGGGCTCCCAGTAGTTGTGTCCTTGGTTCCTCCTCAAATGTGTCAAAACTCATTTAAACTTTAGCCAAAGGTGATAAAACAGCCACATGTACCTGCCAGGTCTATATGGAATGGGTTCTCAGGACCTCCTGAATGGGGAATGGCAAGGATGGAGTACACCCCAGTTGAATTCCTGACTCCCTGATGACTGAGCTAATCTGCAAATTAATTGTTAGGTATGGAGATGTTTTGTCCACCGTAAGAGGCCCTCAGTTACAGCACTGAGGGTGACCTGATTTCACATACTTAACATGAATCACCCAGAAAAAAATCTTCTCATCAACCAGCTCCTCAATTTTAATCAATTGCTTATTATTTTGCCACACTGACTTATTTCCATGATTCCACCATGTGGAGCAATCATGAGATGCTCCGCATAGTGTGCCTGGCAGAATGTGAAGCCCAAATATTGACCTGAGATGGCAGCCCACTAAGAGTCCCCCACGTTCACCGCCGGCAACCACAGACATTGTCACCACATCAGACTGCTTAAGGAAATTATTAGTTAAGGGAGGGAGGTTAAACTGCTGGAGGCTCTGCTCATTATCACAGAGATGGGTAGTTACCAGCTAGAGGTGGGGTAGATATTGGCTTGGTCTGTGACAATATCCCTTTTCCCTACCTCCCTGACTGATAACTGCCAAGGAGCTCTAGCCAACATCACATAGGACAAAGGCTATGATTTGGGGATCTAATTATCAGGCCATTCCATTGCTTTGTGCCAAAGTCTTGTATACAGGAGGCCCCATATCACAGGCTAAATCAGAGATGTGAATACCGATTGTTTACACAACCTTTCAGAACAGCTGGAGGCATGGGAAGCCCATCATAGGTGCTAGTGAGAACTTGGTGCAGGAACAGGCTCTATCCCAGGTCAAATGAATCCACCCACCTTGGGCAGAGACAGGCATTCCAGTTCGGCTGATCTCTCCCTATTACACACTCAACTGTCTTCCCTTGGAGAGACTCACTAGCAAACTCATCTACAGAGACTGTCAGCACCTTGCCTGGAGGTAACTTTCTTAGAAGAAAGAAATGAGTGGCTGTGAAATTCTAGGCACTGAAGCTAATGGGGTCATGGGACAAGGTCATATTTTCAAATGCCATCACATAAAAAAGAGAAGCCAAGCCACCTTCAAAGCTGCACATCACCACAAGAGTTTCTGTTGTTGTATAACATTACACACTGAAGTGTGAGGGATGACTGCAGTCCTCTGAAGATGTGGGGAGATGGCAGCATGCACTTCCTCCAGGTGTCAATAAATCCCATATTCTTCCCTTTCCCCAAACCTTGCTTCCTTTCTCCACAGTGAAAACACTTTCCTGAGACTCATCACACAGGGCCTTTCTGTTTATCTATCTTGTTGGAAAATCCAAGACAAGCCTCTCTTGGAGCATTTCTACCATGGCATAGAGGCAGTGACCACTGTGATAGTGGAAATTAAAATAATTTTATGTTTATTCTTCTCAGTACCAGATTCTAGGGTCTTGTGTATGTTAGACATGAATCTGAGCACCCAAGTACAGGTATGATGATGTATGATTTTAATTACAGTGCTGAGGAGGTAGGAACAGGCAGGTGGCTTCCTACAGCTCATTGGCCAGGCAGACTGGCCTCCCTGATGAATTTCAGGACTGACAGATTCTGTTTCATAAAAACAAGTGGATGTGGATTGTTTCTGAAGTTAACTTCTGTGTTCCAAACCTGGACAACTCATGGTATACACACATATATGAACACACACACACACACACACACACACACACACACACCACACACACACATACCACACCAAATGCACATGGTAAAGTTTCCAGTTCAGCCCCTGATGCTGATTTGATTGAGATTTTTTGTACTCTCTGTGGTTCTGAAAAAAAAAGAAAAACCTGGGGTAGGTTTTCTAGTAAACTAAGTTTTGCAATATAACTCAGCTAGCCATGGTAGGGAAGGGCTAGAGTCCATGTCTAGTGTGCTTTTCCATTTCACTACTCACATGAAGAAGACAAGCCTGAATTATCTCCAGGCTACAAGGTAGTTGGGGACTTGGGTGGGGTTTATGGTGGACATGTTCCCTGTTCCCACCCTGACCATCTACACCTATCACTTGGAATCATCACCTACTGATTCTGCAGAATACTACCAGATAGATGTATAGCCTGTTTAAATCAGGAAAAAAAGTGTTTTCTGATAGTCTGGAAATCAGCCTTAAAAATAATACAACAAAGGTATTAAAAGCAAGAAGATAAAGATATGCAAAAAAAGTGTGTAAAATTGGCTCCATGCTGTTCTTTCTATGATGTGTATGTGTGTGTGTGTTTAGAATGTCTATGGATATGTGTTCTTGTGTGTGCATGCAGGTAGTGATTGCCATGTATCTTCTCAATTGCTCCCGAGAGAGAGAGAGAGAGAGAGAGAGAGAGAGAGAGAGAGAGAGAGAGAGAGAGAGAGAGAGATCATAGTGCTGGTATAGTCAATCAGTTTGGGCTGTTGGTCCTCTCCTCAGGTCTCCTGTTTCTGATATATTGTGTACTCCTGGCTAGCTGGCCTGTGGACTTTTGGACCATTCTCATATGTCTGCCTCCCCTCATCATCAGAGCACCAGGATTAGAGCTATGCACTGCACCATCTGGCTTTTTTTCTGGGTTTGCGGGATCTGAATTCAGCCTGCCAGCATCTCTCACAAAAGCTGAAGCTCACTGATTTGACTGGACTATCAAGCTCCAGGGATCTTCCTGCCTCTGACTCTCCAGCCATGGCACTATAGGTGTGTGCCACAATGCCTGCCTTTTTACCCAAGTGGGGCTGGAGATCTGAAATCAGGCTGTCGCACTTCAAAATACATACTTTAGGGACTGAACTTTCTCCCAGCCTCCTCTGACAAGTATTTTTTAAAAAGCTGTTTGGGGTAGCTGCCAGAACTTACCTTGAGAGCATAAGTTAAATAGGCACATGGCAAGGTCCTTCTCAGGTACCACACTCAGCAGTGAAACCTCATACCAGCCAAGTCACGAAGACATGCTTGTGCCCTGGGGAAATATTCAGTGCATCCTCATTGGGGGGAAGATCCTGGATGCAACTCCACTGTTCACATAACTGACCCCAAATCAGAGCTTTCTGGGAGTTCTGTCATCACACTGCACACAGACTCATTGATAAAGGGGTAAATGTTACCATTTCTCCCATGTACTAGACCCTACATATTAACATTCAGGCCAACAACAGCTTCCCATCAGAGAACGGGAAGGCTCACCAATAGCTCAGCAGGAGGCAAAGGGCAAGTACCTGCCAGTCACCCGAAATGGGCCTTTGTGTGCCCAGACAGCCTGAACAACACCCTGGTGGGGTCCCCATCACTCTTCCTCTCTGCAGGCCCAAAGCAGTGGCAGACCCAGGCATAGAGCAGGCTGTGGGGACAAGGCCCAGGACCCAGGTTACACTCCTTCATTGTCCTCAGGGCAATCTTCCTGACAGCTTCCTGCACCACAGTGTTCCAGGCAGATGTGACTTGGAGATTAGAGCAGTGACTGAGGCTCCCTCCCTGTTTGTCCCAGACAGGACCTCCAGCCAGCTTTCCTGCATGGCTGATTTAATTCCCAACTCATGGCTACCCAATGATGCTTAAAAATGAACTGGCAGAGGCAAGTACACAGTACATGCTTTCACTCAGGAGTAGGCTAAAAATGCTGCTTTAAGAGATATAGAATGGTAGCCACGTAACAGAGTGGGCACACACAGGGACAGGACACCAGGGGAATAAACATATGGGCGTTTGAATAGGAGAGTGGTAAGGACCAGAGAGACTGCTGTATATTTATGAAGAACTACACACAGGAGAGGGAACACTTAAATCATAAAGAAGGGGTAAGTGTTTTATGAGACAGACATAAATGCCCATTGCCCCATCCACTCATTTAATTTATAAGCACGGAAGAGGACATTTACACTGTTCTCATAACTGTCACATGGACTAGGTACCAGCTAAATAAAATTAGAATAAAGAAAGGGAAGCTGCCGGAAGCTGCCCCACACTTCAAATGACAAGGTGACCTTTAGCACACTGCCTGCCCTATGAGGAATATCTCAGCTGAGCTTTTTGCATGGGTCTTTCTATCTCTCTCTTCTCTCTATCCCCCCTCACACACACATACACACATACATACGCACACACATATATACACACACATACATACATACATATATACACACTCACATATATACACATGTATACACACACATATACACATACCCACACACACGTGTATATGTGGGTGTGTGTGGGTGTGTGTGTGTGTGAGAGAGAGAGAGAGAGAGAGAGAGAGAGAGAGAGAGAGAGAGAGGAGAGAGAGAGAGAGAGAGGAGAGAGAGAGAGAGAGATGGGGTGGGGGTGTTTGCTGCCTGGACCCTCTTTGGGTTGGAATGGTTGAAATGAACCAGACAATGAGGTTTTATCACAAGGTAAATCTTAGGTCAACAGAGATATTGTGCTAAAGTTTTATCCCTGATAACTAACGTACACCACCTCAGCTGCCACACTCTAAGTAGGCAAAGTGAAATCAGAAAACTCATAAACAGGCAGGAAGCCAGCCCCACCTCTTCCTAATGCACATCTCTCTCTGACATCTCTGCTTCTTTGGCCGCTTGCAGGCTTTAAGTCATGCGGAAGGGATTTGAGCCATGTCCAGGTTCATTTGCTCAAATTACGTTAATGAGAACTGGCATCAGAGGGGAGGAAACACATTGAGCATGAGCTGTCAATCACTGGACACACGTGCTGTAGGTGGTGGGTCTAGAGGGTCAAGAAACACCTGACCACTACCCTTGTGGGCCTGGCTATGGAGTATGAAGCCTGTAGAGGCTCTGGAGGGATTCTCAGTCAAAAGCAATAGATGACTGCAGGAGTTTGAGCATCCATGTTTGGCATCTGGTCGTCTGCATCCCACTCATGCCTCACTATTTCACTGTAGACTCCATTTTAACATAGGACCGCAGCTATATTCTCCTGGAAGAGCATTACAAGATGGTGTGGTAAAAAGTAACAACAGAATGGCTGTGAATGTTTAACAGAAAGATGGTCCAGGTCAGAAAGATACCTCTTCTGGAGATGCACCCAAATTCCCTTTGGTTGTGAAATACTTGACTGTGACATAAAACCTGCCCTCAGACAGGTCCTCAGTCTCACTGTGATGACTGTGTTTTGTCCACAGTAAGAATGACCAGTCAGAGAGCTTCTGCCAGGTAATATGGGACAAGGGGTCATGGGACACTACCTCTGTAACAAGGCCATGGAATAAGCCAAGAGCTGTTCCACTTCTACCTCCTCCATCCTTCAGGGATGTCATATACGATATCATGGCTCATCAGGGAAAGCAGGGCCCACTTATTCCCCTTGCGGTTTCCAGGCTCATCTCTCTTGTCTCTCCCTCTGTGGCGTGGTGCATATTGGCACTCCCTTGTGAAGAGAGCCTCCTTCACAAACAGAGATGGTACTGCACTGGCTTCAGTACCATCAGCAGCTGTTTGTCCCTCTTTCAGTACAGTGACCCCCAGGGCTCCTTGAGGTCATGGTCCATTTGGCAGCTCCTACTCTTGACCACCTGGAGGGCCTGTCAACCCACAGCTGAATATCGGTATGGTTCTCTGCCTCCAGCAGGGATTGCTGGCCACAGAAGTAGCCCATGTCCACAACACTTATGACACGTCGTGAGTGTTGCTGGAATGTTTAGAATTTTTGAGAAAATTGAGTAGGTTGTTTGAGAACAGCTATTTTATACAATTTGTCCCTAAATCTTAACGTAGCAACGCAGAGCAGTACTTGGTAATTTGTCAACTGATAATGTGCGGATTGCTTTAGTATATTTATTATAGTTATTTTATCTCAAATATATAAATAAACACACTGGCTTTATGGTTCTAACCGTGTGCCGGGTAGAAGCCGGCATGCCGCACCTGCTAGCCGTAGGTAAGTAGCTCCTGTTATTACTGTTATTAGCTCTTTCCCAGTGTCACCAGGAGGATGCACAGAGCTCTCTCAAGCTTTCACATGACATTGGGAAAGCCCTGAGGTCAGAGAAGTATGCTAACACAGACTGGTGTCAATCTTGGCTCCACTCTTTAAAAACCCGGTTATGAGCACACCATGTGGTTGGTCGTGGCAGTGCCCTTCCTAAACACAGAAGGCCGGGGTGTGTGGCTCTCTCCCACAAACAGACAATCGTGTTAGCCCTTCCTATCAGAAATCATGTCATGACATCCTCTGAGCTGCAGTGATGGTATCAGTGATTCACTGTGGCCCATCTTGCCCAAACACAAGAAAAATTCTCCCTAGATTGGTTGTCTTTCTTTAATAACCGCAGCAATAAGAGGCTGATAAAACAGAAGGTCCAGAGCCTCTTTTTCAGTGTGACTTAGACTCCGTGCTGCCCCCTTCCCAGTACCGATGTGCCTCAGCCATCATCACATGCATTCTTCTTTCCGATCAGGTTCAACTAAGCACTGGTCCTCAAAAAGCCCCCATTGCTTGCTCCATATAGAGACTCCTATACATCCTTCCCTTGCTACTCCATGCTGTAAGCCTACTTCTTCATCCTTGCACTCTTGTCTGTCTGTGGAGGGTAGGACTCTGTGTTGATCTGGGAATCTAGCATCACCTATGTGGAGGCAATGACACACAGGAGGTCCCTGATTGGTATTTCCAGAATGTACTGAAAAGGGGAACATGGCAAAGTGCTGTAGAGAAAGGTAGGCATTGAGAATAGAAAGATGTGTCTGTTGTGTGAATCTATGAATGTCTGTTAATGGGTATCAAGGATTTATTAAAATATAGAATGGGGAGAAATGCATTCACAGATACAGAACAAAGTAAACAAATATTGTTGTCCTTTGTTCTGTGGGGGAAGGGGGGTGAGGAGAATGGAACCAGCCACCTGGTCTCCGACCACTCCAAGAGAGAAGGTGGGTATCCCCCTTCCTCAATTTTTAAGCAGTCTTGTATCCAGCCAAGCAGCCATGCTTCTACTGGACCACGGTCCAGATACCCCACAGTCATTGGCAGAGCAAATTCTCACATGTACTCATCTCAAGGAACCTGCTATATTCTCTCTTAGGTTTCCTCTTTGCATCCCCAGACATAAAATAGCAGCATCTATGGCACTGAGCAAACATTCTTGTCACTACTGGAAGAGCAGCCCCACCCTGTTGGGGTGAAGGTGGGTACAGGAATGGAGGGGCATGATCATGGCTGCAACATTTCCACATCCTTTGAAGCCCTTTGTAGCCCCCGTTAAACCTCTGGAGTCCTCCAGTCCTTTCATGTCATGGATTGCCAAGCCATACTAGAGACTTGGAATTCTTTCCCACTGACCAGCAGCGACATGTCTATTTTAACTGAAGAATAGGACATAGGAGGTTAAGGGTTGACACTGCCATGTTGGTCAGACCCTGACCTAAGAGCTCCAGCCTCTGGTTTGCTGGGATGACACAGCTGGAGGTACATCTCATTTTATAGCTCAGGAATTTGCTTTCTTGATTGTCCTCACAGTTACTATGTCCTTGGCAGACTGCCTGACAGGTGAGTTCATGACAGAGCATTTAGAAATACTACAGTATAGTGATATTTCAGAGGTAGCAAGAAGACACGGGGTACCCAAATGGGTACAGCCACATTTCCCAGAATGAGTGCAGACATTGTGACATTGGTAAATGTGGGAGCAAGTAGTTATGTAGACACACCACTGACATGACACTAACCATCTAGACCTGTTATAGTGTGATCAGGACCACAGGTGAGCTGTCAGGTGTTTTACAAACTCTCCATGACAGCAAGCACAGCAACTACCACACAGCCCTATTCCTGGACTCTGTACCTCCTGCCTCTGCAGATACCACAGGACACCCTGGGAAAGGTCATATATGTATGTCAGTGGGGTCATATGTACAGACTCCTATGGTCAAGTCACACCACACATTATTCTGGAACCAATACAGCCCATGTGCATTCAGAGGCTAGGTGGTGGATGGGTCCAGGGGAGAAAGCCAAACTAGACCCAGCTTTGCAAAATGAGGACGATTCCTTTCCCATACCTCCCTGAAGATCACCCTGTATAGACCAGCTCCAGCAACAAAGACCCTGAATTCTAGAGACTAAAAACCAGAATCTATGGCTGGAATTGTCCCCACCAAACACTAAAGTCTTACTCTCCCCATCATGAGAATGTGCTCTGTCTGATAAGTGCCAGATATTAGTTAAGGTGTGACCACCTGAGCAGAGTAGGTCCTTAATCCAACATGACTGTATCCTAATAAGAAGCAGGGAGCAGATACGTGACAACAGGGATGGGGAAAACCAAGAGGTGTGGGTGTCTCTTCCAGCCCCTGAAGAAAGCAGCCCTGTGGATTCCAGAACCATGCCAAAATATAATTCTGTCGCCTTTGGCTGCCCACACACACCACACACCAGCTCAGGGATCCTCCGAGCCTCCTCAATGATATACTGCATGCCTCAGAGGCACTGTAATTCTGGGACAAAACACACCACAAAGTTGCAGTGAGGTCTTCCATCCTCTTTAGCAACCCTTCACTGTCCTCATCCTTGTGAAGGGTTCTGGTCCTTAACTACCTGTCCTGTTGAGAGACAACTGCTTTTGGAGGTGGAGATGGAGCAGCAAGAAACAACTGGAACACCCCACATGGCAGTGAGAGATAGAGATGTGAGGGAGTGAGAGGCTCCAATGTCAGGAAGTCACACATGGAAGTAGAGGGCCTATCCCTCAGATGCCAGCTGAAGACCTGGGGCCAGCTCACCAGGGGGAGGAGGGACCTGGAAACACAGAACAAGGTGTAGCTAACTATCTATGCAGATGCTGTCCTCAGAAAGCCTCAACACAAACAGGTTGCAACTGTCAGCATCCCTGACCGGCCAACTCAGTTCTTGCTGATTCCAACTTGCACTAGAAAAATGCAAGTCAGGCATGCTGATTAAACACAGTAGATTCTTCTGGAAGCCCAGAGTTTTCCCACAAAACCCCTGCATATAGCCAGTGAGTCTCACCTACCATGGTATGCCCACAACCAGCCCATGTCCAGCCAGTGACTTGCCAGCAGCCAGCTGGGTGCTGTCCCTTCCTCTCCTTTTGCTCTTGTGTCTGCTGTGGGATAACACTCTTGTACACTGTAAAGATTTGTTACTTGTACTGGTTTAATAAGACGCTGATTGATCAGAAGTAGAAGGGAGTAGAGGTGGGGCAACCAGACTAGGAGAATTCTGGGAAGAGGAAAGGCAGAGAAGCAGAGGCCCATCAAACACAGAGGAAGGAATATGAGAACGCTGGATTGAGAAAAGACACCGAGCCACATGGCTGAACATAAATAGAATCATGGTTTAGTTTAAGAGTAAGAGTTAGCAAGTAATAAGCCTGAGCCATAGGACAAATAACTTATAATTAATATAAGACTTTGTGTGATTATTTCAGTCTAAATGGCTGTAGTACTGGTCAGGTGTGATGAAGAAACTTATGATATAGGGCTGGAAACAGAGTGATATATCACTAGAGCTCTGTGTCTGCTTGACCTTCAGCTGGTACCCGGCCTCACTTGCCGCATGTCCCATGTCCAACATACAGGTGTGGATACACAGGTACACAGGTGCTTGTGTACACACATGCATACACATACACACACAATACATATCATACACACATAAATAATACTTAACAAAAACTCACAGGACAAATACATCACACATAGCACTAACAATCACTTGCAAGATTGCATGGTTGTTTGCACTGGTATACATGTGCTCACAGCAAGTGGCATTCAAATGCATGTGTGTGTCTCCCTCATCCCCACATATGAAGATCCAACTGCTTTCCTATGGGGTCCCAGATGAAGCTCTTCAGATCCAAGAGCCAGCCACCATGCTTCAACCTCTACTGTGGGTCACAAGATTCTGACCTTTCCCTCAGAGAACTCAGCTCCATGGTGATAACTAAGTCACTGGAAGGATTGCCCAATGTTCTCTCTAACAAAGACGATGTGTATGGGGTGCTGCATTTATAATGGAACTATACTTGAGCTCCCTCAGGAGACAGCTACTTCCCTTTCCTCAGCCCAGATTATGTGCCTGCTTTTCTCCCCTCCTCTCACACCAATAGCAACACACACACACACACACACACACACATCCATACTGTGTACCTATGCTCACACACGTGAATACACATACTCACATGTAGCTTTAGAAAAGCACCATCCAACAGAACATGACAGCTTGTCCAGTTTGCCTCCGGGGATTTACCTCAACGCCTGGGCACTCAGTTCATCTTCACTGAAAGCTTGACTAAGACGCTAGGACTGAGGCTATGTAGTGACAAGCTCCCAGTTCTAGAGACGAGTCCATAGGGGAAGATAACCTGATTCCAATTAAGAGTAATTGAGAAAGAGCAGCTCAGCAGGGGAGTAATGGGGTCAGTCATGAGCCTCCAAACGAAGTTTGAGCACATTCATGAGGGGAAGGAAGCCCATTTGCTTCTCGCATTGTTCCTGCTGGGAAGAATTATTTAATCGCATTTGAACAGCCACAAGGTCAAGACAATGATTATTTTCTGGGAAATCAATAAACTCCTCAATGCACTTACAGCCTCTGCAAGCAATCCAATCACCAGCCATATGCAATGATTCATCTGGTGGTTGTGTCCTAAGTGATGAGGCTTTCCAGGGCACAAAGCCACTGTGAGATGCAGACATGATTGTCTTGACATCCAGGCTAATTCTGGAGCTCTGCGGTTGCAGCCTGTCTGAGGGTCATCTCACAACTTACAAGCAGAAACATTCAAAATGGAGAAGCATTGCCCTCACCTGCCTACCCTGTTTCACACCCTGAATGTGTACAGTATGCTCATGTATGAGGATCTCACACTAACAATCTGTTACAGGTGTACCATCTCAGAATCATTCACTATGTTGCTGGGAAGGAGACACAGTCAGCTGTAACAGGAGGCCAAGTACAAACCCATTGTGCATGTGTGTGCATGCAAGCAGGTATACATGCAAGTAGAGGCCAGAGGCTGTCCATGATGGATGTCTTCCTTGGTCATTTCTACCTTATTATTATTATTTTTAAGATGGGGTCTCTAAATCGGCACTCACCAATTCTGCTAGGCTGCCTAGCATTCCCTTGGCTACACATTTGCAGCATTAGGTAAAGGCACATGGCTGTTTACTTGGGTCCTGGAGATTTGAACTCATGCCCTCATGCTTGCATAGCAAGCACTGAATCAACTGAGGTAGCTCTCCAGCCTGAAAACCACCTTCTAATTAAGTTCAAGAAGAATGCACAGGGCATTGTTTTGCTTGGAATCCTGGCTATATATTCATATTCATTTTCAAGGCTTAAAAATGAAAGGAAGGGGAGAAAGAACTAGAACAATTCTGGGCCTTAGAGGCAGATAGACTTCAGGTGAGAAAGCGCAAGGGGCCAAGTGCTATTTATTTAAAGAGACTCCAGGGCCGGTGCACTAGGAAACAGCTTCGTCTTTCTCCACTTATGACCACTGTCCTGCTTTCCATCTTTGGAGACAAGTAAGAAAAGCCTCTCAGCACCTTCACCTAGCCCAGGAGCCCTACCAGAGTTATGAGATCTCTGTAGCTGACCAACTCAGTGTTCTGCTCAAGGGCTGTTTTTAATTCAGTGTTAACGGAGTCTTTGCCTACCACTAAGCATTTCTGAGAAGTTCATTTTTCCATTGACAGAATTGTTCACAAGATTAGGGCTGGATATTTAAATGTGCAACCCCTATTTTTCATTTTCTCTCATGGTAAAATGTCTGGCTTCCCACAAATGGCCCCGCGATGTAGGTTTTAGAAATCGATTATAGTTTTAATGGGGTGCCATATGTAAGCAGGCTCAGCAGCCGGCCACCAGCAGGCAGGCTCTTCTCATCTTATCCCAGAGAGACGCCCCCTGCATGTAGAATCAACAGAGGGCAGCTGAGGCTAGCAGTGCTCCGGGCCTCCCATGAACCTTGGAGGCCACAGCTCAGCCTCCAGGAGCTGATCCAGCAGTGCCCAAAAGGGTGATACAATTAAACCTCCTTAAATCTGCGGGCCACTTTGAAGATGGAAGCTCTATAAAAATGCTAAGTATTAGTACAGGCAAGGACGTGGAAAGGATGAATTCTGAGAAAGCAAAGTCCACGTGAAATAAAGTGTTGGAGGTAATGTAGAATGAAAAAATTGTGTCTGATTGTAGTTTAAAAAGTAAAAAAAAAAAAAAAAAAAAAAAAAAAAAAGTGAAGGCAAGAAAGCTATGCTTTGAAATCAAAGGAAATGGTGGGCTAAAATAAGCAATAAACAATGTCATTTAATGCAATGTTGTGGAGCCAGGGTCACCAAGAGACACAGGGAGTCTGAGCAGACTGCTGATAATTAATTCCTAGAAAGTCAATTAATATTTCCTCCCGTCGCTCACAAAGGGCAGCAGCAGACATGACAGCAGACCCATTTCCCACAAGCGGAGGTTGGAAGGCAGAAAGGACCTGTGACTTCAACAGGCTGGGTGACTGAGAACTGAGAATTTTTCAATAAGTCAAGGTTGCATGGGCCTGAGGCAGACCTATCTCCAGACCCCACAGGAAGACCCTAAACAGCTTATCTGACAGTGGTGAACAATTGATGGCGAACAGGCTCTACAGTCAGGGCTCTGAAAAGATGGCCAGCATCAGCCCACTCCCTAAGGATAGTGTACGTAGAAAAGCATGTATTTACACACAAACATGTACATCCACTCAAAAGCATGAGTACTCACACTCAGGCATACAGATACACATGAATACACACAAGGATACAAATATGGATATACACATACATGGATACACAACAGAGACACACAGAGGTGCACACAATACAATACACACACACACACACACACACACACACACACACACACACACACTAGACAAATGCTGAGTCAGGCTTCTATTGCTCTGCACAGTGGCATTCCTCAACCTAAACAAGCATTCTAAACAAACACACCTTTGCCTCCCAACAAGGGACCACTGAGGGGTGGAAACAAGTTTGCAGATACATTTTATGATACAGAATATTGCTTACTAACCGGTTTTTGGTTCTTTCTTTACAAAACATGATAAAGACAAACAAAAGGAGTGTTCAATTCGCACACAGCTTTATAAAACACCAGGCTGCCAGAAACCTTGCTCTAGAAGTAAATAGCACAGAAAAGACACTGCTGGTTGGGGAAGACCAGCAGTTACTGAGAAAGGAGTCAGGTCCAGAGAGTCACTGCAGCCTAAGGTCAGGGAAAGATCAGATCAGAGCTGAGACAAAGGTACCCTGGAGGCATTCAGGAGCTGCCCAACAAAGACTAAAGAAGTGTGTGCCTGTGTGTGTGTGTGTGTGTGTGTGTGTGTGTGTGTGTGTGTGACTGTAGGGGTGGGTACCAAGTGGGATAAGTGAGAAATGCAATTAAGAAAAGAAAAATGAAAGATAATGAGATAAGGGACAAATGATAGGGCAGTGGTCACCTTGAGTGAGACCCTGAGGAACAGATAGTAATCAGCCTTATCAGCATTTAAAGAAATGATACCCTGACAGCTGTGTGTTAAGTAAATCCATAGGAGATATCCAGGGACCTTACCAGGTGATGTGGGGACCCATTCTAACCTGCACTGGTTTGAGTCCCCGTTCTCAAGAGGTCTGTTGGGGAGTGAAGACAGAAAGCTGGGTGACAGGGAGGCACTCTCGGGAGCAAGCTTCAGCACAGCAAGAGTCTGTGTTCTGAGGAAGGGTGTGTTCAGGAGAGAACTGTTACAGGTGTTGAACCTTTGTGTTCTGTGAACTGAACAGAAACTCTCTCTACCAGGGTTGGCACTGACCAGAGTGGGCCCTCTCCACAAGGCCAAGTGATCTAACACTGTTTCAGTGGGATTTGTCTTTGGAGGGACCATGAGCCCTGTACTCTCATGTGTCCATTGTCCAGCAAGAGGCCCCTGGGGCTGTGGAGCTGATGGGGCTCTGAGCTGACACATAGTTGTACAAGGACATCACATGCAGGCACCTGTGAGGGGAACAAGGTCAAAGAACTATTTCCTCTGAATGGAGACCAGTGCAACAGTGTCTGGAGGCACCTGGGCACCTGAGACATCCGGGTCATAACGGCAATGGGAAGGGACATCCATCCAAGTCAGAGTTCAGGGGCCTGTGAGGGCTGGGAGACACTCTCTTGGTCACGACATAGGTGATATGTGAACATGTATGTTCACACATGGGTCGAAGTTGCAGGAAAGACTATGAAGTGAGCACAGGTGTGTGTCTCAACAGTCCATCTTTCTTTCCACCTCAACGTCTGTGTGAGATTCTGTCATGTGCGCCATGCCAGAGTTGTATGTTTGCTATAACTACCCTCACTTGGCTTTCCAGCTTCAAAATATTTGATGGTTTCTGTTCCAAACCGAGTTGGGCAACAGCAATTTCACAGATGTGGTTCACAACAGATCATTAAATCTTGAGAGAGCAGAAGGGCATTTGAAAGCAGTCACAGTAATGCCTGAAAAACAAATCTTTCCCTGTTTCATAATGTGTAAAGAAGTCTGCCGTCCTTCCAAATCCACATTTGAAATGCCACTCTGATAGGTCAAGAGGAAGGACCTTGAAGAGGGTTAGGCTTTGATGGCTCCACTCTCTAAAGGAATTGATCATGGTAGCCTACTAGTCTGGGAGGGCCCTGTTGGCAGATTTCCTGTTAAGCTGGGACATAAGTTCTACCTTATCACTTGTCCTGCTATGCAAACACAAGTGTCAATCATTTTCTCACAGGAGGAGTGGGGAAGGCACGTAGGAAACCCAAGCAGGCTCTAGTTTGCTGCTCTGAGTTTCTCAGCAGCCTGCTGACATAATGAACTGGACAAGTTGACCCCTGTGCTTAGCTACTCCTTCAAGCTTCCTGTTGGGAAATGTTTCCCCAACACATAGAAGTAAGACAATCTATGTTCACTCCATTGCTTTGAAACTAGCTTGACATGGTCAGTGACCTTGCAACCATACAGTGGGAGTTCCTACAAAGGCTCTGGTGGCTCCACTGAAGCCCTGCCTTATGCTCAAAGCACTTAACCTCCTATCTACTCCTCACTGACACTCTGGGGTTTGTGTGTGTGTGTGTGTGTGTGTGTGTGTGTGTGTGTGTGTGTGTATGTTTGTGTAGATGGGTAAAGGACAATGGTCACTGGAAGCTGTACTAAGTAACTATACGTTGTCTGCATAAGCAGAGGAGCATAGTGGAGCTGACATCCAGAATGCACCTTCTTTTCCTGTGGAGTGCCCAGAACAGGCCTTTCTTGGTAAGCTGCTTGAGTTGAGGCACCACACCCCAAGTTGTTCAGGATGTATTAGATGTGGACACATTTGTGACACTAACTTTATATAACATGGACATAGGGAGGCAGACACATCCCTAATCCCAGAGTTTTGAATTTATTCCCCACTGTGTTCTCTTCAGGAAAAGAGAATCTTTAAAGCACACCATCCATGAGGCAGCCACCTCAGCCAGGAGCCGACTTGCTCTGTGTGGCATCTGGTGGCCAAGCATGTATACTGTCCAAGCTGGTGTTCAAATGGCAGGAGCTCTGTTATGTTCTTAGTTCCTTTTCTGTTGATAAAATACCAGGCAGAACTACTTGAAGAAGAGAGATGTTGTTTTTTTTGTTCTTTTTATATATATATATATATATTTTTTGGTTTTGGTTTCGTGTTTTTGAGTTTTGGCTTAAAGGTTAAGATTATAGTTCATATGTACGGGAAGCCAAGTGTCAGGAGCTTGAGAGAACTGGTCACATTGTATCCATACTCTAGAGCAGAGAGTTATAAATTTATGCATGCTGTGCCCTGCTCAGCCTCTACATTTTATACAGTCTGGGTAATGGTCCTGCCCACAGATAAGATGGCTCTTTCCATATCTCTTAATATAATCAAGAAAATCCCTTGTGAGGACATTCAGAGGCTAAGGCCCTCAGAAGTATACCCAGAAACCTGTCTCCTAGGTATCCAGCTGACATTGATACTGACTCTTACAGACATTCTTAGCTACGTCACAGCCCTTGCCCTTGCCCTGCGTTGGCTCTGAGCTCATTGCCCCAACCCTCCTGAGCCATGGGTAGACAATAAAGAACATTCATGCTCAACCCAGTCCTCACCCATGTTCAGTTTTGCAAATACAGCAGAGTGCATCCCCAGAGTGCATTCTTCCTAATCTTACAGTTTACCTGGCTACAAGCATCCAAGGAGTACCCACTCCAGAAACACGGACCCGTGTGTCTTCTAGACAGCAGCAGGGTTTGGGTAAATCTGGATCTCACCTCTGTGTACCACAGCAGGCCCGACACCCAGCCTCTACACATATACACACGGTCTGCTTTGTGGGTTCTTTCTTTCTCCAGCCCCTCCTCTACTTAAGATTGCTGTGAGGCCTGTTAGTGGTGTGCCTCTGTCGGTTCTTCTGAGAGCAGGGACTCATGAAGTCCTCATAACACCTTGTGGTATGTTCTTCACAGACAAGTAGTAGGGGGGATTTGGCAGGACTGGGCACACGCATATCATACCAACCAGAGCACATTTGAAATGTGCTTTGCAAAACCTGAAGGTAATTAGCTGCTAATGTGCTAGTGATCCCAGCCCCGAGCACTGAACCAGCCCCTGCTAGATGTTCAGCTCCTCTTATTTAACCTTCCTGGATCTTGGAACAGCACACAACCTATTATCTACACAGCTCTACATTGTCTCTGCCTGGGAAGAGAACATTAAGCTGCCTTTGAAATCTTCACCCTGCCCCTATCTGCATGCATTAGCATATCTTATGATTTAAATCTAATTATCAGTGCTTTCCAAGGGATGGAACTGAAAGTGATCATTCTGGAACCTTTAACACAGAGAGAAGAGGCCAAAAAGAAAACCTTCCATGAGGTGGCCATGCTTCACCTGAGTGTGGATCCCGAAGGCGGCTGGCTCCCTCATTGACACTGCCAGGTCAGTGTTGCTCGCACAGACCAATAGGTCCATCACACTGCTGTGCTCCAATGATACCATGAGGATGTCACAACAGAATAAAGTCATTTTCTCCAAGAAACTGCAACATGGCATTCTAAATACTAGCAACTTCTTAAAGCAAGCACCATTACCAAGATACATTTTTTTGTTGGGGGGGGGGCACTTAGTACACATTCTTCTGGAGTGCCAAACATTTAGTGGGCCATTTGCTAAAAGCACTGGTGTATGACATTAAGTTTGGCCTCAAGTGGTTTTCTCAGAACAGTCAAAAGCTGCCACACTTCTGGGGGCCAGGAGCTAAAGTTAAGACCTCAGAATGAGGATCTACCTTGTTAGAGAAAATTTTGTTTAACTCTGCATAACTGATGAATCACCAAGTAGGGGCTTTAGAATTATACGTTATCTGCCTCCTGCATTCCCGTGCGGAATAACACCCCTGACCTATACCTGCATTCCTGCACGTAGCAACCACCATGACCTATACCTGCATTCCTACACGTAGCAACCACCATGACCCTTGCATTTCTGCACGTAGCAACCCCCATGACCTATAAAAAGCTTTGTTCAATTTCAGCTCAGGGCTCTCTGTTCCTGCGTGTTCAGTGAGCCCCAGATATACTTGGTAAATAAAAATCCCCTTGCTTGTTGCATGAGAGAACGTCTCTTGGAGTCCTCCTTTTAGTGGCAGATTTCTCAACCCTTACAACCTAATGCTACTCATGGCAGTGGCTCCTTTCCATGTAGATTGCTTTTTCTCCTTCAGTGTGGCTACAATAAAATATCTTAGAAAAAGCTTTCTCAGGAAGTCTGACCATAGCCTGCATTTTACCATAAACTTGAAATAAATTTGTGAGGAAGAAAAATAACTGACAGCTAATTGAGAAGATAGGGAAGGCAAAGTACTTGTCCACTCTGGATGCCCACCAAGACACAGGCTTTTCAGGTAAGAAAATTGTCTACTCTAGTAAAAGCCCTGGGAATGGTCAACTCTACCATCAGGAATCCAGCTCTGCCAACATCTTTCCCACCCTCCACAGCTAGTCAAGGAGATATTTAACTACTCCAGTAAGAGCCAGGATGGTTTATAAAGTCCCAGGCAGGCCTGAAGGGGTAGACTCAAGTAGAATCCTGGAAAGTAAGAGCAGAGCAGGGGTTAGTGGGAGCCCAGGGTGACTCAACCTGAGGCTTATCTTCCTCAGCCCAGCAGACCCAGCTCCTGGAGAGCATGCTAAAAGATGAAGGAGCCTCAGCTCCCAAGAGAGGATGTCAGCACATCAGACATATGTACCACAGGGCTCAACACCAAACTCCTACCTGTCTCCGAAGACACACGTCCATGATATGTCTCAAACAACTTGGCATTATGAGATACAACTATGTATAGAGATAAGCTTCTCACATGAGAGGTGAAATGGGACTTTAGGTAAGTGGCAGAAGCATAGACAGAGGTATCTGTGCTCAGGACCTGAGGTACTAACTGTTGACAGTGCTTTCCTGTGACAGACACTGTGGTCCAGCCTGTTGCTGTTGTGGCCAATGTCAGAGTAGACAACTCAATGCAGAAAGACTTGTTTCTGCATTAGAAGCCTCAGTCCCTTGTGGCTGGCTCACATCATGGCAGACCAGAAGTGTGCACGCGCGTGAGCGCGCACGCGCACACACACACAGTGTGGGTGTGGTGCTGTGGTGTGAACCAGTGCTGTGTTCTCTCTCTTCCTCCTCTTTATCCTTGCTTTCATCCAGGCCCTCTGCCCAGGTGATGATGCAATGGACACTCAGGGTAGTGCCCCCCCCCCCCAGCTAATCCTCTCGGAATGTGCTTTGCTAGCTTCCAAGAATAACCATCTCCATAACCAAATTCCCACCTGCAAAACCCCAGGAAAGGTTTAAATATCCACCATTCCAGTAAAATCCTCTTGTGTGGCTTATTGTGACCCAGACCAAACCCACAGGGTATGAATGGTGCATAGTTGTTTTCTGAATCTGTCAGCATCACTAGTGTGCTCAGTGCCTGGAGGGCTATGGAGTATAGGACTGTGTGCTTTTGGCCTAGCTCACTCTCTGTCCCATCTTGACTTTCTTCCTCAGATTGCCTTGTTCATCTTCACATGTCATAGTACTATCTAACATCTAGACACTCCCGCTTTCTCTCTAGCAAGCCTTCTGGGGTCCCTCTCAGGACCCAGAACATTTTCATGAAAACTCTACCAATGAGCACACCTCATCTTGTCACAGCAAGTTTCTGATGGCACCAGCTTCAGTGGGAGCTTCTCTAAGAACAAGCCCACGAGTCTCAGCATTTGGCCTCTTAGTGGACAGGTGGGTGGAATGAGTGAGGGTCCTGGGCCTCAGGTTCCAGGTAGGACCTGAGCACTTATATGGGCTGCATATTCTCTGTAGCCTGGACTAGAGCCTCCATAAGCATCTCTTTCTTAAGCCACGGGGTCAGAGAGGCAACCAGCTCTGTGTTCTTTGTTTCCTGGAGAATGTAATTCCAGATGATCTGGAGTCAGGAAGGGCACACTCCCCCCCGCCCCCAGCTTCTGTTTTTAGCTTGGAGCTGCCAGGCTTTCCGATGCCATGGTGATAGGAGTCATAGAAATAGAGTAGATGATCAGTTGCCAGCACGGCCCTGTGATCTCTGCTCCCTGTGTATGGGATGCAAAGCCTTCTCAGTCACCTTCTGTGTGCCCATATTTCCAAACCACAAGCACAG
Organism: Phyllotis vaccarum; assembly: GCA_033318265.1. Classification (NCBI taxonomy): domain Eukaryota; kingdom Metazoa; phylum Chordata; class Mammalia; order Rodentia; family Cricetidae; genus Phyllotis; species Phyllotis vaccarum. Next base: position 125,004,787 of record JARWLC010000002.1, on the reverse strand, counting down.
AGGCCTAAGGCTGCACTTGGGCCACCCAAGACGATACAGACAATGGCTATCACTACCAACGTCCATATTCCCTCCACTTCGTGGGTCCTCCCTAATGAGTAACATGGACAGTAGGGCAGCCAAGACCTATAGGGAAGAGGCTCCTAGAAAACAAAGACTTAGTAGGATGGGAGTCTGACCATAGTTTTCAAGATGCTAAGAAGCTATGGATCATATTCAACTACTCTAGCACTTTATGTGACAGGTTACAGAGTAATTTCCATCCTTTCAGGATGGCCTGGAATAGAAGATACAGTTGTCACCCAGAAAACCATTGCCTCATTCAGGCTGACTCTCCAAATCTCTACATTGGCCTTTGAATCAAGAGAAAGACTCAAATACTCCATATGAGTCAGTGGCAAAGAATTGGCCCCAATCCTTCCCATGGAAGCACCAAGTTGCATGTGTTCATTGTACTGTGCTTTGAAAAATGAATTTATAAAATGCAAAACCTAAGAAAGAGATGTACAAATATATTATGCAAATATATTAGATATGATACATTATTATTGGAAGGACAATTGCTTTTTAGGAAATATAAGTACCCTCAGCATCCATGGCTGTCTGTCTCCAGATCAGGCCCCCCCTGGGTCCTTAGATCTGCAGATGCTGTCAACCCAGCACCTAGAAGGCAGGCTTCTATGTATGCACATCTGTGAGGTTTATCAAGAACGAGGCTAGCCTCTGAGAGTCTCTGTGAGGGACTGTTTTGATCACACTGAATGATGTGGTAAGATCCATGTTGATTGTAGGTGGGACCATTCCCTAAGCAGGAAATTCTGGCCTAGCTAGCATGGAGAAAGGAAGTACTCAGCACCAGCACCCAGGCCTGCATTCATGGATCTCTGCTCCTGAGTCTTATCTCAGGTTCCTGCCAGCCTTATTTCTGCTTCATGATGGAGGCAACCCTGGAGGAAACATGAGCTCAAGAAAACCCATTTCTTCTTGAGTTGCTTTTGACGGAGTATTTTTATTCTTTTATTGAAAATAGATTTTTTTTTTCTTCACATAATATATCCTGACTATGGTTTCCCCTCCTGCTACTCTTCCCAGTCCCCCACCCCATTTGAACCTACTCCCTTTGACAGAGTATTTTCTCACAGCAATGGGAAAGACTTCAGTGCAAGCACACTCTGCACATACTTTTACCTGCCTCCAAGTGATTTCTGTGTGATTTACAAACCTCAGTCTAAGTGCTGTGCAAACAGCTGCCCCAGGTTCCTGATTGGTGAACAGAGACAGGAAGAAGCTGTGTGTGCTCGGTGTAGAGGCAATTTCTGACTAAGTACAATTTCCGACTATTATACCAGCTGATGAGACATAGAAAGCCCACTGTTCCTGATCTTCATCGCAAGGCCGTGTGACATAAAAACTGCCTTCACCCTACAATGGAACTCTGAGGAAGAGATGCCCAAGGACTTTTCTGAGAGCAGATGTTCGGTAAAGACAAGGTTCCAACCAGGCTCCATCTACTTTAAGCCCCAAGGTCCTTTACCAAGGGCCATCTCAAACTTTTATCCCTTGTAGTGGGATTATGTTGTTACATTGTAAATAATTGTCCTGCCTACTGGTTTAATAAAAATTCTGATTGGCCGAAGGCAGACAGGAAGTGTAGGCAGGGCTACCAGACTAAGAAAACTCTGGAAACAGGAAGAAAAGAACAGAGATGCCAAGGAAGCCAGCAGATGCAGAGGACAACTATGCTGCACCAAGAAAAGGGATTGAGCAGCATGGCTGAACAGGATGAGAATCATGGGTTAGTTTAAGAGCAAGAGCTAGCTAGCAATATGTCAGAGCCATAGGCTGATCAGCATACAATTAATGTGAGTGTCTGTGTTTCAGTGGGACAGCGGGTCAGAACCTTAGGGATAGGCCGGAAAAGCCAAGCCAGAAACTTCATACCACAATCCCTCTGCAGAGCATGCACTTTGTTGGAGACCCAGCTGAAATGGACAAGTATTTGAATAATTCTGTAACTGGTGGGCAGAAGGTCCTGGCTGCCTTATAGAACGAGCCCTGAACGCCTGCAGTGGCAGACAGCATGCCAAGTTCAGAAAGTTCACTTCCTGTGGGCTTCAGAGAAGTCTTTGTCCTTCTGTGCTCAAACCCCTAGTATGTGGATTGAGAAGGGAAGAAGGGAAAAGGAGGCCGATGTGTTTTCCTTACATGGCTCTTTGTTTAGAACTTTCTTTTGGAACAAATCATTCTAGTTGGATACAGTTAAAGTAACCCCAGAACAATGAATGCAGTAATTTGGGGACAATGGCCTGAGGTTTTACAAGGTTACAGGCACCCAGCAGCTTAGGCCACCATGCTATTTGTAGGAGGCATTGGGTTGTACATCCAAACCTGATTATCACGTTCATTAACACAATCGAATGCTGCACTTGGACACAGCCCACTTCGCCTTCTTTTTTAAAAACCCATGAATAGAAATCCAAACCTGGTCAATTATCACCCACCGAGCTACTCCGGCTTTCTGGATTGGTAAAGCAATTGCTTTCATGGAACGACATGGCAGATAACGGTGGTAGAGTGAACAGCACCACTGTAGACTGCTCATTATCACGGCATTTAACTTCATCTTTACAGCAATATGAATTCCTCTAGTTTCCTTCCAGTACCCTGAGCCATCCAGTTAGCTGGGCAAGTAACAGAGAGGTGAGCACCCCAGCCAGCATGCTGAGAAAGATGTGAATGGGTCCTTCCTGAGGCTCAGGCTTCATGACCCTGGCCCAGGCACTTTCCTGCTGAGCTAGTCCTCAACACAACTCCATGTGCCTCTTCTAGCATTATCTGAGAAAATAAACTTCGCACTTATCATTCTTCATCTGTAACAGGAGCATCCACCCTACAGATGCTATAGTATGAAGTGATCATCTTCAGAAGTGTTGGGTGGCATTTATAGTTCTACTGGGATACATGCAAACCAGAGGCTGCAGACTGGTCATTCCTAAGTCATAGGACGGTGTTCCAATATGTCCCCCAAATGTACAAGGTTAATTAATAAATGGACTAGAGAGAATAGTTATATCACTGGAGCAAGAACTGAACTGGCACAGTAGGCTGATAACTGTGTCTTCCAAAGACCCAAGGTTGTTTCCAAAGAGGCACACCTTGATTGATGGTTAGATGATAAAGTCAACCGACATTAACCTCAAAAATGGCCAGCTATGGAGTGAAGTCCCCCATCTCCAACCCTCATAACATACACATCACTGCTACAGCTTCTAAGGATGATCACAGCCAGAAGATTGACCACACCATGACTCTGCTGCATTCCATCTGACCTCTGGAACAGAAGATAAAGTTAGCCAATTCGACAAATTCTAGCAATGTGCTGGGACAGTGGACAGCACACAGTACAGTTTTATTTAGCAATGCTCTGTATGACAAACCAGCAGGAATAAGTGTTATGACAAACAAGACCCATGGCGTTAATAAACATGCAGTCTCATCAGGAGCTTATCCATTCATCAGATGACCACACACACACACACACACACACACACACACACACACACACACACACACACACACACCCCTGCCCAGGGGCAGTGAATAAAGCTTGGAATTGTTTTTGTTTCTGGCCTTGCCCATCCCATCCTGGGCCTCCCGGATGTTCTTTTGAATGCAGAGGCTGTTCAAAACCCTGTGTAAAATACCTTCAAGATAAAAATGGTAGAAGAGAGCCCTTTCCTGACAAGACTCCTCCCCCTTTACCTGAGCAACAGAAGAGATAAGACTTACTTATGGAATGGAGGAGGGGGGTGGCAAAGTGAGACCCTGTGGTCCTACCCGCCCCGATCCTATCTCGTTTTGATATATTTTCCCCACACCAAAGCAATAATCCATGCCTGAGACCACTCTTAGGATATCTTAGAGCAAGATCTGAGTAAAATAGCCCGAGAAACATCATTGCATGTGCTTCTTTTTGATATAAGAGTGAATTATATCACCCGGGAGAGCACCCTGTGAGGCAAATAGACACCTCTTCAGAGAGAGAGCACTTCTGAGCCTGTTGGGACCCTCCTGGTCTACTACACTCATGGAAAACTTGCCATTTGAACTATTTCTAAATGTGCAACGCAAGTACAAAATCCACTTATCCCCACCCCACAAATTCCAGAAGATTCTCACTTTCCCAGATAGAGCTCTCTCTGCCCAGTGAGACCCATCACCCAGCTCTCCTTCAGCCTGGGTCACATCCTTTTTTTTTACTTTCTGTCTGTGAACTGACTCCTCTGTGAACCATGGGGAAGCAGAGCAGTGCTGGTGTGTCCTTCAGTGATAGGCATTTCACAGTGAATAACCTCCTCAAAATTGAGCCAGGTCCTTAGCTCAGATACTGTCCTCCTGTTGGCTGTAGGTCACTGGAAGGATTCTGATCCACTTCCTGGAGTCCTGGCCAATAGCAATTAACCTGGTCTGCCAGCTTCCTAACATCAAGCGCCATTTAAGAAGGCTTCCCACCTTCCTCTCCTCCTGTTTCTTCTCTTGCCCTGCTATTTCTGACTCCTTCTTCTCTCTTTCTCTCTCTCTCTTCCTCCCTCTCTCCCTCTCTCTCTCTGTGTCTCTCTGTCTCTGTCTCTCTCTCCTTTCTTTCTCTATAGTAAAGTCTATCTACACGAGCCCAGCCTGTATCTCTTTTCTGAGGCCCCATGTGTCTCACCCCATGGCCCTGTTCCTTAGCGCCCCACCCTCCATCCACCAGCTACAGGTATCGTAATCGATCATCTATCATACCGCAATAGTCACACTGTTTTCAGAGATGAAGTGCTCACTTGTAGAGTTAAATAAATTGCCAGTGGGAAGAGGGAATTGACAATAATAAAATTAGTAATTATAACTGTATCCTTCAATAAAAAGTGTTTGGAGCTGGTGAATTATTTCTGGGATTTTCCATTAGTACTTTTTATTAGCACAGACCCATTTACCTACTAGCCAAACGGATGATCCAGTTAAGCCAACACTGTGAAATGATTGTGTGAAGAATGTTTGTGAGGAGCCAATGGAACATGGTCACAAGAAACAATGCTCAAAGAAAATAGCAAATCTCGACTCTGTGGGATGGAGGCAAAGGGGCTGATCTGTGGATATCACAGTCCAGAGGCTGGCTGCCTACAGCAGTAACTAAAAACCTGGAGTGACTTCAAGCTCTACATGAAGGGGTTATTCAACCTCTCCACTCGATTTTCCTTCTCCCCGGGCAGACACTTGTGTCTGATAATCCTGGGGTTCCAGCTGCTCTGTCCTGGCTCAGCCTGGTGGGTTCAGACCCTGCCTCATCGCTGTGCAGAAAATCCTTAGGATACAGGAATGCAATATAATCATGGCAAGATTAATATAATCATAGTAGGGTGAGAAAATAATCAGTGTTGAGCTAAAACAGCACAGCAGACAACAGCAGCCACAGGCAGCAGAGACACTGAACACTTAGGATCTTCCCTCTACTTGGAACAAAGGTTAGGAAGGGTAGCACACAAAGCAACACCTGAGACCCAGGAGCCTGCATATCTCACAGCTAGGAGGGAGACACAGCACTGGGTATATCCTCCACACACACTCCTACTGTGAAGCTGCTGCAGAAAGTGTCCCAACTGCTGGAATCAGGACAGGTGAGGAGTACAGCAGGCTCAACACCCTCTCCAGACCCTCTCAAAAGAGGCCAATGCTCAGAACCAGACTGGCCTGGCTCTGTCCACCTCCTAGATGAGCTTGACGTGGATTCAAGGCCTGTGCTGCTCCCAGGCAATTGCAGCAATATTAAAGCCCACCCAGCTGCTTACAGATTGCTACACACCTCGCACTGCAGATCCAGGCCCGCATCTTAGACAGCTCAGCCAGAAATAGCATTTTGCTGTGCAAGCTGATGTGAGTTCACTCTCCAGATCCCATGATGGAAAGAGAACGAACTCCTGAGAGTCATTCTCTAACCTCTACATCTGTGTGGTAAAATGTTCACTCCATATCCCACACACATCATACACGTAAACATGTGCAGATGCACAGGCACAGAAATAAGTACTATTTTTTTTTAGTCACACGCAATACTAAAGGGGTCTTTCAGGAGAGAAATAGCAAATGCAAGTAAAAGCCAAGTGGAAATGCCAGAAATAAAACAAGCAGAAGCCGGCGTACACCAGCTATGTTCCCAGGACTCAAAATCAGCAGGTTTTACATAGGCAGAAAAGAGGCAAAGCCCTGGAGATGCCTAATGGAGCTGCTGAGCCAGGAGCGCAGAGGAACAGTATAGGAGAAAAGCCAGAATCCAAAGAGCGGCAGAGCTGTGGATTCAGTCCAGGGCTGGAGTGGAATGTCGGGTTGCCAGAGTCGAAGGTAGAAAGAACACAGCTAGAGAAACATCAGACTCTATTATAGTTGAGAGGCCTCACAGCATCAAGGATCACAGCACACCTAAGGCCCACTAAGCTCAGAGAATCTCAGTTAAGGTAATGCTGAAAGGCTGCCAGGGAAGGTGGCTGCAGTGAGGTGGGGGGTGGGTAGGCATACAGAAGTCAGGACAAGAGGGTGACGACAGGGCAATACCTTTAATATGCCCAAAGTGGGTGGGGGAAATGTCAGCTGAGAATCCTGTACCTAGATAGAGCATGTTTCAGAAATTAAGAAGAAATTATTTCTTGGGGAAAAAATGTCAAAAATATAAAGACCCAGGAGAGCCTTGGACACAATGGGAAGAATATAGCTGTAAAGCTGGCTTCTCTCTTTACACACTAATAGCTTGTTGGAAGTCTGGTAGGAAACCACAGCTGGACCACAGTGGCCTCTGCTGCCCTCCACAAGGTCTAGGAAGAACACATCCTCCCCACCCTTCTTTACCCTCATCACTCCGGAGCCATAAACCCTCAAAGTTCACAGACACCACATGACCTGGGCAGCTTGAGAACTTCCTATGACAGCCTTCTACCAAAGTTCTACATACCTGCTCTAAATAAAAACTGCAGGCTGACACATTTTTACAGGACATCAGTTACTTTTCATGACCATGACCAAAATACCTGGGAAGGGTGATGTCAATGAAGGAAATGCTTTGAGTCATTGCTTCAGAGGGCCCATTTCCTGGTCACATGGTCCTACACGCTTGTGCCAAACATCACAGGTATGGGACCAGACATAGTTCTTTACCTATGATGCAGACAGGAAGCCAAAAGAAAGAAAGAGGATTCAAGGATACTACACCCTTTGCCTCGACTCACACCTATTTCCTTCAGTAGGCCCTGCCTCCTAAAGTTTCCAAAACTTCCCCCAAATTGCGCTACCAGCTAGAGACCAAGGGAATCGGCATTTAAGTTGTGCAGGGGAAGGGGGAATTTCATATCCAGCCATATCATTCAGTGTATGTAGAAGCAAAGATTTTTGACAAAACAGTACCCAAGCAGGAGGAGAGACTGGAGAAAATAATACTGGAAAATCCCATCTCTTGAAGATGGACTGGTATGCAGTTTCAAACCTAAACAACTTTTTAAAAGAAACTCTACACAAGGAAGGAGTGACTGGTCAAAAGACAAGGTGCAATGACCTCATTAAAGATCCCCAGGGAACACAGGGACATTTGAAAGGGCAGAATTATACGTACTCAGGCAGAGAAAGAGAAAAGTAGCAGTAACTGTACACAACATGTAGGGATAACACCACTCAACCAGTCAGGTCAATCTAGAAACTCAGGCTTGCTCAGTGTTTGAAAACCAGTCCTCAGCAGTCAATGCTTTGCTTACATTTCCTGTTGCTATGGCAAAACACCTTGACAAGTACAGTAAGTATAAGGGGCATTAAGGTTACAGTCTGTTGTGGTGGAGAAGACACAGTAGCTGGTCAGGCCACATCATTGCATCCACAACAAAAAAGCAGAAAGATGAATATTTGTGCTCCTCTGTTTCCTTTTTAATACTATCCAGGATCCCATCCCAGAGAATGATGCTATCCACAGTAGACAGGACTTCCTTCATCAACCTAATCAAGTTAATCCCCCTTAGGGATGTCCAGAGGTTCCTTTCCTAGATAGTTCTAGATCTCATCAAGTTGACAGTTGAGGTTGCCCATCACAGCTACTGTACCAATAGGCTAAAAACAAGAAATAATATAACCTCTGTCTTGGTTTGCTTTCTATCAATATGCTAAAAATTGATCAAAGCAACATGGAGAAGGAAAGGGTTTATTTGGCCTATAGGTTACAGTTCTTCCTGGAGTAGGGCCAGTGCAGAACTCAAGCACAGGCCATGGAGGACTGTTGCTTGTCATCTCAGCCTGAGTACTCAATGGCTTTTCTAGCCTGAAGTTCCAATGACACCACAATCCTTCCAAAAACAATCTGACTAGGTCTGTCACAACACCACCCCAATTCTGGTATCAGTTTCTATCCTAGATTGTTTCTCTCGTTTCCATAAAACGCTGTCCAAAAGCAACTTAACCTGGTGAGGAAATGGTTTATTTGGCTTACATGTTCCAACCATAGTCCATTATTGAGGGAAGTAAGACTAAGCACCATAGAGAATCCTACTCACTGATTTGTTTTCAACTGCTTTCTTGGCTTGCTTCATCTACAACCCAGATGCCTTCTAACTGGTGGCACCACCCACATCAATCATTAATGAAAAAAAAAATACACATAGGCCCCTCGGCTGGAGGTAATTTCTCAACTGAAGGTCCTTCTTTCCAGGTGACTCCACTGTGTGTCAGGTGGAATCAAAAACAAAAACTAACCTCAGCACACCCAGAAAAAGCAGCCATGAGGAGTGAGTTTCAACACTCCCAGTAAAAAAAATGCCAGGGTGGTCAATGTTTGTAGCCAAAGGAATTGTTTCCTCTCCTCCAGTGAAGAATGCCAGGGTAGTCAGAGTTCACTGTCAAGTTGGCAGAATTTATAATCACCTTGGAGATAGGCTTCTAGGTACACATGTGAGGGATTATCTTGATCTTGCTATCTGAAGTGGAAAGACTTGCCCACTGTGGGCAGCAACATTCCCTAGCTAAGAGATCCCAGACTGTGTAAGAGGGGAGATAGTGAAGCCTATAACTTTATTATCATGGAATCATTAATTCATTGCTTTCTGCTCCCATCTGTAGATGCAATGTGGTCAGTTCTTTCCAGCCCTTACCACTGTAACTTCCCTGCTACGATGAACTGTACCTTTAACTGTGAGCCTAATAGACTCTTTCCCTCTCAAGTAGCTTCTGTCAGGGTATTTTATCCAGCACAGGAAAATATACTAAGACTAGTTTGTCTCTAACTATGCCTACATTCTACAGACTGATGTGCATAGGGAGCTAGGAGCAAGGTAAAGATATACTCTGACCACATTCTCACAGGAAGGTCAGAGGAAGAAAGGACCTATAGCCTGAGGGAGGAAGAAGCAAACTAGGTTTCATTTGCAGGTAACATTACTGTCTTTTGGAAAAGACTAATTTAAAAATGTGCAGAAAACATCTTGGAACAAAAGCCAAGTCATAGTATGACACCTCAAAGGCATTTGTCTTCCAGTACACTAGTGTAGAAGTCCACTTCCAGGCCAGAGTCCCATGTTGGCCCTTTTGGTGCAGATTCCCATCAGGCATTTAAAGCTCTCCCTGGCTTGGTGTTCAGACTTGTACTATGTGTCTGCATGCCCATATGCCCAAATTGCTAGCCCAGGAAGAATCCTGGTGCCTCCCAGAGCCTTCCTCACCAGAAGAGAAAGGGAAGCAGAAAACCTGTCTTCCCATGACACATATTGTGGTATTCCAAACCTTCCACCCGTTTTCCTCCAGACAGAGACATGGAGCACTACCCAAGTTCAGGGTGCCACCTCCTTGGCACTCAGAGGGCAATACTCTCACTATCATTTAATCCTTGTCTGGGCATTTTATGGGTGAAGACAGAAGAGTGTGTGTGGAGGATGTTTGGTTCCTTACTTTTAGTAGCAGCAGATTGCAGACATCGTGTCCATGCCTCACCTTTACACCTTGGCCTGCTCTTTCAATCCCCACTGGGACCCTGGCAGCTAGGAATCCTCCAGCTGAGTTCTCCATACTAACAGAATATGAAATTTTGAAGTGACACTTAGGCTGGGCATATAGCTCAGTGGTATATGTGAGCCTAATGTGTGAGGCCCTAAGAGCATAAATATGAGGTCTTGGGTAAAGATCAAAATCCATCATGTGCTCATGATACACCAAAATTTCTTTCATAAATGAACAGGTACTGACTGCTCACAAAGGAAGCTCCTGATTAGAAGGTCTCACCACCGTAGTGGAATCTAGCCATCAAATACATCTAAGCAAGGGTTGTGTCAATATTGACAGCTGAATTTTGAAACTAGAATACAAAGATGATTCTGGTGAGGAACTCACACTACCTGACCTAAAGACATATTAGAAGGGTGGTGGTGAGGACAGTGTGGTGTAACAGTCAATGGAGAGAGTGGAGAACATCTGGCTTTGTTGCATCCACAAGGCACAGGCAACTGGCTGTGTACAAGGAGCAAGTTTTTTCTCAAGGTCTGAAATATTGGAAATATCAGGACAAATAAATATTGACACATACATCCCACTTCATCCAAAATTCACCTAAAGAGATCTTATGCTCAAATGTAAAATATGAAGCTTGTAGAATAAAATATGTTAACTCAAGGTTTGGTGGGAGTGTTTCTGGATAGAATCCACTAGACAGAAACCATGGGGTTGAGGAGATAGCTCAGTGGGTAAAAAGTGAGTTCCCTGCAAGGTGAGAACTAGAGTTCAGATCTCCAGAATCCATGCTAATCCTGTGGGGGTGCGAAGGTCTGCCTACAATTCTCATGCTTAGAAGGCAGAGCCAGGGATTACTAGAACAAGCTGGAAAGTGGCTGTGACAGCAACCAAATGTTCACGCAGAGATGCTGCATCATCTAAGGTAGGAAACACTGAAGAGGATGCCTACCTCAGTGTTGGGTCTCAACACACATGCATGTGCACTTAGGCTTATGTGTCTCCACACATGGACACACAGACATAGACATCACTCACTCACACACATGAAAGGGGGGGGGGGATAACCATTAGATTATTTTGTAGAAAACCTATAAATTCATATTTTATTAAAAACACTAACAGCCAGGCCTGGTGGTGCATGCCTTTAATCACAGCATCTGAGAAGCAGAGCCCAAGCAAAAGACAGAGAGCTCCTTTTTCAACAGGCTTCTAGAATAGTCTTTGAATAGAAGAAAAAGGAACGGCTGTGTTGCAACACCTCTAGTCACAGCACATAACCCACTTCCCTGTGAGCTCCTAGAGATGGCAATGCCACTCCAAGCTCTGACTGCAGGACAGACGATCATTCTGCTTTCAACTGGATCTACACACGTACAATAGAGACACTTATGTGCATATATGTGTGAATGCTTTTTAGGTTGACTAAATATTGCCCATCACACTTTGGGATTCATTTAATGGACCAAGGTTAGCAAGAACACAGTTCTGTTAGAGACATTTCACCACGGTGCCTTGCCTAGGTCCCAAAGCCCCTTCCCACGCACTTCATTTCCTTGTAAAAGTGCTGGCAGGAAGCCGTGACCAATGAAAACATGCAGCTGGAGTGTCATGAATGAATAACATAGATGTGTGTTATTGTTATTCTTCAGGAAATCTTATGTGGCTCCATTCAGAAGCGAAAATGCATGAGAGTATGAAAGTGATATTAGGCAGATGTTAGACTGGGGTTGTCAATCTTGTCTAAGCAGGTGCTAATGTGTTATAATTATCCCTTCTACACTGGATGTTTAGGATTTGGGTTCCCACCTAGTCAATCACAGCTGTAATTGTTAAGCTCCTCCATTGCTCATATGCTAGGTAATAACCAGATAGGATTTAATATTTGACATCTACCGTCAGCTGCCTTTCTTCTGACATGCATTCCCCTACGCCAATATCTGTAGCTTGGGCTATCTCGTAGTTTCTGGATAAATCAATATAGTGCCAGGAATGTGGAAGTGAATGTGGAAAGGCACCGTGAGCTCTGTCTCCTGTAGTAAGAGGTTTCTGGCCCAGACTTTCTGGCCTAGCCTCAAGGTTTAGGCCCGCAGACACTGACTCGCAGAGACACACAGATGCTTACATTAATTTTAGGCTGATCGGCCTAAGGCCCAGGCATATAACTTGCTAGCTCTTTACCCTTAAACTAACCCATGATTCTTATCTTGTTCAGCCATGGGGCTCGGTACCTTTTCTCAGAGCAGTATATAGTTGTCCTCTGCTTCTTCTGGCTTGTCTGTCAACTCTGGAGTCTCTGTGGCATTTCTGCTCTGTTCTTCCTGTTCCCAGACAGAAATCTAAAGTGTGGTAGCCCCACCTACACTTCCTGTTTACCTTTGGCCAATCAGCGTTTTTTATTAAACTCATAGGCAGGACAATTATTTACAATGTAACATCATAAATCCACCACAGTCTCCAACTCTCCCGGGCCCCAGTGAGGAAGCAGTGCAGCCTCAACATACTGGGATATTCGGATGTAAATGTTACATGTGTAAGCTTTCAACCCATCACTCTGACTCGCCTTCATTGTGGGAAGGCTGCTGCCCTGTCCATGGGAACTGGGGTGTAGAAGGCTCAAATACAGTCAAGATTAACCAACTGGTCAGTTGTGCAAACTTACCAGTTCACCTTCCTCTGAGTCAAGGATGGGGCTCCTTCCCTCTGCCCCAGGCCCCATATATATTTTAATTTCAACAATAAATAAAGCAGAAAAGGAAATAGGAAAGAGATATTGGCTTGACAGTCCCAGACTAGGCTTCAGCCACAGCCTACTACTTCCTAGCAATTATGGGTCTTTTACTGCCCAAGTTGCAGTTTCTTTTTGTGAAGTTATTTACTGCAACAAGAAGTAGGTGGCTGAGTACCACCAGCCTTAGTGGCACACCTGTACCCTAAGAAACATCAGCTGTCGTGGCATCGTGGCAGGCTTGGTGATACCACCGCAGTATGCCCACATGAATGGGCACTGCCATCCAGGTACTGAGTGTGCTCAGTAATGGCCCTGTCATGGGAGCTGAGCTCTACTGCCGACTAAGACAGGGCCAGCCTGTTTATATCTTACTGTTCCAGGCCATGCTGACATTCAGTATGTATTGGATGATTGGGCTCTGGTGGTTGACATAGTGGCCCCACCAGGATACTGAGGCCCAAGGGAGGCTCAGAGCTGGCCTACCCAGAAACTTGGCTGGGATGCAAGCTCAACAATCTCACCTGGAAGCCAAACCTACCTACATTATCATGGAACTTCAAGAAACAGCCTTGGGAGTGGCAATGAGTGTTCCAAACAGGGCCACCAAGTCACATGACTTCATGTTTACAAAATGACTCAATGACAGGACAAATACACCAAAGCTATCCTGGGTAGGTGTTCTTAATGAAAGCCCAAACCAAACAAAGCAAAGACTCCAGAGGGGCTGCCAAATGCTGTCAGGCAGGAGACTGGACATACTGATCCCAAAGGTACAGATAGGCACGTACATATGTACATATTCAAGCATGTAGATGTATGCATATACAAACATATATATTCACAAGCATGCATATGTACATACACAAAATACACATGAATGTATATACATATATATTATATGCATACATATTCATGTAAGCACAAAAACACACATGTGCATATACATGCATACACACAATATACAAACATACACACACACATATATATATGATCACACACACATTCAATATACACACCATAAACGTGCACTCTCTCCTTGGCATTCTGAAACTCTGGTATACAGTGGATTTGAGGTCACTCCCCCTTCTTCCTCCCCAGAGGATTCATGGTCCCAGGTGTTCTCTGTCAGCTTCCTTCATGGCTAAGAGTGTTTGCCTGAGCAGTGGACTTTTGGCCACTCAAGAGTGTGTAGACCTGTGTGAGACTCTGTCAGGCATAATGTAGAGAGCTGGAGAAATGACCTATTCTGTGAATGAACTTTCTGTAATTCAGAGGATATTTTCCAAGACTCACACAACTTTCTTAACGTGTGTGTCTCTAGGGCAGAGCTGTCCTCCAGGTGAGACTCAACTATGGATGCTGCCCTCTTGACTCCTCAGCATCTGTGATGGCTCACGTGAGACCAGACAATACTCAGTTTATTCATGCCCATCGTGAGAGAAGAGGGGTCACAAATCCTCGCCCCCCCCCACACAAGGATTTGTTAGCATTTGTTGTTGCTGATGGAAGAATTTCTCTTCAGTAGTGTAGCTGTCTGCAAGCTGTACATTCTTCTGTAAGCAAACTCATACCCACTGGTTCATAAGCTAGACTTGAATGGAGCTGTTCACATCTCCCCAGGAAGACTCATACCAGACATCTGTCAGGGCAAAAGAAAATTATTCCTTCAAAATAATTTGACAGAAAATAAGTGTCTATACCAACTCAGACAAGTCCTTAATTAGCAAGGCACTGTTAGGCTTACAGCCCTGTTCTTATTTCTGGGCAGATACACAGAGCCTGCAACAGATCACCACAGGTTTCTTCCCTATTACTTAGGCTCCTCTTTCTCTAAGACGAGGCTGATCCAAGGCTTTCCTGCTTAAAGTTAAACCATTTTTTAAAATCTATTTTTCCATAAGTAAAGTGCACAGTCCAGAGTGAGACTCTGCCAGTTCTCTGTAAAACACACAGTCCAGTAATCATGCCCTTTAAAACCACTTGGGACTTTTAAGATGTCAAATAAAATGCTATTAGTACACAGAGATAAACCATCTAAGCCTAGACATGCCTGTGGAGGGCCCTGTGATTTAAAACTGGACCCAGAAGCAGTGCAGGTGTTAGGAAGAGTAACAAAATTCCAGTCATCTCTCGATGATGACACAGGGCCTTTGGACCATACACTTGCCAGTACCTCCCATGGATACCGCTCTTCAGATGAACACACTCTAAAATCAACTCTCATTTTCAGTAGAGTGGAATAAATACATTCAAGGCAGAAATTCTGAACATGAGAAATGGCAAGCTTAGCAAGGAGACCCTAGGCTAGGGCTTTGCTGTTGCTGCTGGTCGTCTCTTGCTGGTCCCTGGCTTGTAGCCAGAGATTTCTTGCTGCTCTGAAGCCACGTCCAACTCTTCTAGAAGAGGTAGCCATTCTACCCCTGGGAACCTGTCTTCAACCTTGGCATGATGGAGGTAATATATGGCTAAACATGGCAGGAAGGCCATGATGAGTTAAGAATGGACCTCTGAGGGAGCTTCCATAGAACTTATAGACATTCATCTCTTCTAGGGGACACCAGCTTAGGGAATCTCAGAGTGATACCTGGGAATCAGGGGCCCCAGGGCTCCTTAGCTGTGGAACACAGCTGTGCTGACATTCTCTGCCCTCTCATACCTGTCCCCAGGGCACAGCACACGGCCCTGCAGAAGCAATGCCAACCTGAATTAACCTAGGTGGCTGGAGAGGCCCAGGCACGCATCTCTACAAAATCTTGGCTATGGTTGGCTCTGCTTTCACAAGAACAGAGGATCTGGGGTGAGTGATGCCATGCTGTCCTTCCAGCTGGCAGCAGCGCCAGTACACCGGCACATTTTTCTAAGCAAGTGGCTCGTCTGCCTCCTGTTTCTTCCATTGTACTGCAGGCAGCCAGAATAAAATACGCCAAATACTCCTGGCAGAGGTGCCGACAGCTGATGGATGTAACTTCTCCATGAATAATATGTGAGGAGAGGGGTGAGGGTTGTCTTAAAATGGCCATTTTCCCTTACTTTAATGCCAAAGATAAATGAGGCACATCTCCTGGCGAGCCAAGTCACCACTAGCAAAATGCACAAACTTCCTGTTTTCAAATCTATTTCCCATTCTCCTTAAGTATAAGTAGCATAGAATCTAGGTTCACTGTCACTGTCCAAAACAGCCAATGTCAAGTACAAGTAAAATACTTTGGCTGTGGCTGCCCAAGATGAAGCTACTAAGGCCATTGTCTCTTTAAATTGTAAAGAAAGGAAGAAAAATATTCTGCAAGTTACAGAACCAAATGTCACATTTGTCTAGACCCCAAATCCCCTCTGTTTAAACAGGGTGATTAATATCGGTTCCTGTAGGAAATTAGATTTGGGGATTCACAGTAAGGCAGATAGGCAGATTTCTGGGCAGGGCAGCCATCTCCGGGTACAGTGCTGATTAATCTGCAGCCCTGGAATACAAAATGAAACATTAGGCTCTCCTGGGCAACAGGACAGATGACTTTCCCCTCCTGCAGACCGAGGAAGCAGGGCCAAACGCAGCAGACAGGGAGGCCACGGCATCACATGCGGTGGGCTGTGTGTGGCAGGGCTCTGGTTTTCAAAACATCATGTCACGTTTGCAGATGTAACAATTTCTTTCCTGGCTGCTGATAGCTCCATCTCAGAAAGTTCTTTTCTTCCTCCCCGAGGATGTGGAGAAGCACAATCATCTCCTTTCTTAATAGCACTCATCCTTAATCCTCCTCCCCCAGGGTAAAGGCACACCATCCCTCCTCAAAGCAGTAGTTTGGAGACCGAAAGCAGTGAGGCCCATCAGTGTTCCTTGGAGCAGTAAATCTGCATATACACACTTTTTTTTTTTTTTAATGAATGGCTAAGTGAATGAAAAGATTTGTTCAAATATGGTGCCAGAAACTTAATTTGCACATTTATATGCCCCTCCTCCTAATCCATCTTCTCACCCATCACTCTAGAATACCAGTGTGGCCATGGTATTTAGTCTGCTGTAAGCATAAGATTTTGGATCAGTGAATAATTGTGTTATTTATTTAAGAAAATATTTACAGCAAGGATGAGCAATGTCACTTTCAGTGGGAATTTTATGGTTACCAGGAACCCAAGCCTGCTATTCTGAACCATTCAGGGCCTCTCCAATAATTGTATAGAAGTGGGCATTATGCTATATTATTAAGGCTGTAATTTCCTGCTGAATCTGTCTGGATGTTTCTTTTTATCACTTGGCAATTTCTATCTAGTTATAGCATAATTAAGTTTCCTGACCCTTGCTCACTCTTTTAACAGGACGCTTGGAAATATACTAGAATTGCAGATCCCAGGCTGATGTCCTCTCTCCCCACACAGTAATGGAATAAAATTATTAATCCAGTAATTGTACAGCACACATTACTTTGCATTGAATGTTCTCTCATTCTCATTTTCTGTTAGTGACAATCAGCCAGAGGTACAAATCATTTCTGCAGGGAGCAGGGGCCTTGGGCAAGCCTCCATTCACCCTCAGGAGCCACCTGTGCTGCATGATTATCTAGAGGCAGTATGGAGCTGGGCCCAGCAAACAAAACAAAGTTAATAAAACAGACTAAGGAGCAAGATTTTCTCCTTCCCCCAGCTTATTTTCCAAAATTAGAACCAACAATCATCCATCAAATGTAAGATTGAAAGCAGGTTGGAAGAGCTCTTGAGCCTCACTGAACACAGGTAGCAAGAACATCATACACACTGACCCATCGCAGGCCTCAGAAACTTTAATCACGATTCTGTTTGCTTGAAATAAGCACACATCCTATAAGCTCTGTAAGTCAGGATATATCCTGTGTGTATATGTTGCCAGCTGAGGGCAGGTAACTGCTGTTCAGGCAGAGGGCCAGACCCCAAACCCTACAGATATGTCCTGAAGAAGTGGAAAAAAGTTTTTCCTTTTTCAGGTTTTCCTGACCTATTTCCACCAGACATAGTATGTTCTGGAAGTGAGATATAGTCTTAGAGATCGAAGGGGTGCTGGGAAAGGCTGTATTTACTCCTCCAGGAGCCTTGGGCGGCTAGCGGCATAAGAAACTCCTGTTGGCTTCCTTGGGGCACATACAGGTGTGTTCTTCTGGGAGAACAGCCTCAGTGCTGGCTTCACAAAGCTGATGATTGCTGAAGCAGTCACAAGCCCCAAATAAATAACCAGTACAGGGCTCTGAGAACAAGACCTTGTTTATGTGTAACATGTAACTGTACATTTATTGTGTGACAGACACACTGTGTATGTAGATGAAACATGTCATCTCACATGATGTAGCATGCCCTTGACTCTTCTTTGGGTCTTAGTATTACTTTGAGGTCTTCCCCTGAGGAGACATCAGTGTCACAGCGTGTCCAGCTGTCATTGACAGACTGGAGATTTTTTTATGACCTCTTTACTCATCTAAATAATCAGGCAGGACACATTCCATTCTGCTGATGAGTCAGAAACAGATGACTAATTTTAAGACTATTTGTCCATAATGCTGCAGATGCCATATCTGGAGAAGTCAGTCCTATATTCTGTACCCAAAACATATCTGACACATTGCAGCTGAACCAGACACTACAGAGGGGCAACCATGAACATCACTGAAATGCTTCAGAGCTTGGACAGTCACAGAAGTGTAGCTCAATAGCTTTCAGCTGAGGGTGAGTGTCCCCAGGGGACACCATGAGTGTGTCTGGAGATGTTTGGTATCACATGTCAGGTGGAAGGCCAGCAAGAAGGCCAGCAAAAAAATGCAGCAGCACTCTACCATGCATGCATCCCTGTCTCTGGGAAAGAGTCAACAACAGTGCTGAATTCAGGTGACAAGCCTGCACTTCAATGGACTAAAAAGCAGTTGTGAAGTGAACACAAGAACCGGCAAGAACCCAGACAACCGAAGCACTCAACTTCTTACTTTAAACTGGCTTCTCCCCACTGAAACTTAAAACCCAAGCAATCATTTCCATCTGTAACATTTTGTTTCCTAGCTAAGGGATAAACTGTCAAAAAAAAAATGGAAAATGAGAACTTAGAGATTCCCTCCCGTCTATTGTTGGTGATGCCGTCAGAAAACTGAAAATAATGCAAACCCAAAATTGTCCTTTCTCTGGATACACATCAGACTATGGAATTCGCAGCCCATGTCTCTAGCCAATGCCCCCAGAGACTATTTTGTGAGTGAGTAACAGCAGCGGCTCATACATTCGGGAAGGATAAGGTTTGAAACCTGAGGTTCAACACGTGAGCCTGGAGAAGAACACTTCCATTTCCCATCTTCCACGGCGCTGTCAAAATCTCTTCTAGCTTTCAATGATTACAGCCTCCTGCCGCAAGCTGTATTCACACCGGCAGCCTAAAGCCCTGTCCGGCCTCGTCTTTGATTTTTAACTTCTTAATTTCTAAATCACTTTTGTCTTACTGCAGAGTCACACATGGGGCCACTTGGTAGATGTGAGTGAGCTGCCTCGATTTCAAAATCCAGCAGGGTGGGAGTCCCTCGGAGCTGCCTGCAGCAGCGTGAAGCAGCTACTAATAAACATGCATTTGTGCGGTGTGATGGGAGGGACCGTCACTAAGTTCCTATTGTTTCATTGATAAAAATGATCTTGGGAGCAGAAGAATATATTAACTGTCTCCTTTGGCTTTCCATCTAGAAGGCTGAAAGACGTTTCTAGAATAGATCAACTTTCTTTCATTCTACGGAATAATGCATGAATGATTATAACACATGCTCTATCTCCCATTTTTGCTCCACCAGTGGAAAAAGCGCCTGACATTGTAATCACAGCTTGTTGGGTCCTCAGTCTGCTGCTGTTCTGGCTTATCATGGTGGTTAAATGTCCATTCTTGTTCGGTGTGATAAATGTTATGGCCATTTCACAGGAACGAAAAAGAGAGACATGTTAAACCAAATATTGCTTCAGATTGTGTCTTTCATTCTCTTTTATCATCATATCTCAATTTATAGCATAATCATCATTATCAAGACTGTCAGCCTCATTTAACCTTCCTGCTCTCCCGTGATTCTTCGCCGGCAGGTCTGATTACTGCCTTCTGCTGACTGGTTGATAACGGCTGACTGATTGGCCCTCCCCACGAGGAAGACAATGATATATAGAACAGGGCGACTTGCTCTATATATTAATGAGGAGCTGGCAAAGCTTTGATAAGGCTGCAGAATAATCCATCAGCCCGGGAAGGAGCTTGTAAAACTGGGGGAACGTTTCCTGGGAAGCACCTGGGAAGGAGGTAATGACCCAGTAGCTAAATGCCTGTCAGCTGTCCCCTCTGTTGTAATTAACATCAGATAGTGGCATATGGATAACCCAAGAAGTTTATCAACCCCAAATCCAGTTCCATTTCCCCCACGTTGTACCCAACACTCACGTCTTTTACAACATATTTAGCAAGCCAGCAATTAATGGCTCATTTTCTTCGGCGTTAGGAACTGTTTATCTTCAAAACTGGCTCTTATCAGGGGCTGTTACCTATGAAAGGCAAGAGGCATGGCGCTTTGTGCTCCGGCTGTTACACTTCCCCAGCAGAGGCGGCTTCGCCATTAGATACAATGCCTTCAGATGGCTACTTGAGTTTGAATGCTCCGTTATTACAGGCATTATATGAAATTGCTTGTGTTATGTGAAGGGGATTACCGAGGTTCTGGATCAATAACTTCAGTGGGTGTTGGCAGTGATTACAGTGCTCTGTCAATTCCCCCATTCGGCCCTCCGTGTTGATTTACAACACACCACCTCCTTATTCACATCAAATCACTCATTTCCTTGGTAAATTCTATATATCTCAATTTACTTTAAGTAGCTGATTTGTGTAAAATAAAACGACTTCCTCTCCTGTGTGTGCAACAGACCTAATCCTATAGAGTAAGAAAAAGTGTAAACACAAGGAACTCAAGCGCCTCCTGGAGCAGAGCGGCTCCCCGCGAAATTGAATAGCTGTAATTGAAATATCTCCACTCCCTAGGCTTTGTTTAGTGTACAGTGTGCCTTCATCCAGCTTCATTTTTTAATTTATGGGAAGGAGTCATGGACCAGCTCTGTCTCCTCAAGTACAAGACCTGTGGACCAGAGAGCGGCTCCATTGATTACTTCATTCTCGCAGAACGGGAGGCTCACAGAAAGCCTACCATGAGCCGTGATGCCCCAGGACCAGTGTGTAGAACATTCTCACTGAGCAGAGACACAATCCACTCCACACAAGTTATCTCTTTTTCATTTTCCACTTTATATGTGTGAGAGAGAGCCTGAGTGGACATGTGCATTCATGCATGCATGCATGTACATTATCATACATGAGTTTAGAGATTGGTGACTTCTCTCGATAGGACTCAGGAGGAATGAGTCCCAAGGCAGGCAGCAAGCAGAACGTCAGACATGTAGGAAAGATTTTTGGACCAGAGTCTAGAATTTCTTCACCACCTGCAGCTGTGTGGCAAGTGCCCTATAGTCCTGATAAAGAGCTCCACCCTCCACACACAGCCTGGGGCATCATTTACTTTGGAAATTGATTTTTAAACTCGAACTCGACACTTCTTTGCCAGTCATTCTGACCTCAAAGATATTTCTTGGGAAGCTGTGTACTTTTCCACAAATAAATAAAACTTACATAAACAAAGAATTTACAACTCATTAAAGGCAGTCCCTCAAAGAGTCCCCCCTCAATAATTGTCTAGGCCTCAAACTGACAGAATGAAATACTAGATTCACCAATCTATTAATGCACACAATTTATGGGTATTAAAGCTATGCAAATAGTAGACTAGAGAGGAGGAAGGGATACGTGTTATTGTCCATCTTGGCATCAAATGTCCTTTGCATAAAAACATACAGATTACCTGGCACATCTGTGGCCATAGTTGCTCCTCTACTTATGTATATTTCTGATACATTTTGTCCAAATTATAAAGCCAGGAAAAATACTGCAAAGAAAACAATCTCCAAAGTTGGTCTATATTCTCTAAAAAGCCTTATTGTCCCAGAGAGCATAACAGTACTTAATATGCAATTGAAACCAAAGATCTGCAAACTAACATTTCTCCAACCCCTTTAAGTCAGTAACTTTCTACAAGGTATTAGGCTGCTGGTGCTCAGGGCTCTGTGATGGGGGAGGGCACACACAGGTGACAGATGGATAAGATGCTCTGTTCAGCACCAGTATAGGGACATAGGGAGGCAGACAAGCACAAGGGCTAGTGGACACCTCAAAGGTGAGGCTAGCACCTTGGCTCTGCACATACAACTGGACAGACACCTTTCCAGTCCTTACTTCCTGTTTCATGTGCCTGGGGCTGAACTGGTAGGTGCTCGGGCTCTTCCTAAGCTTATTCTCCCACAAGCCCAAGAACTAGGCACCTCTCAGGCTTTAACAGGACAGAGTGGAAAAGTTACCTCAGCTTTATAGATAAATAAATACAGCTCCATGTGGTTTGTATCAATGGGTCCCCAAGGAAAGGTTAGGATAAAATTCTAGTCTGTTGTCCTCTAAAATTATAGATGTTGATTCAGCCATGCACAATAGCTAGTGAGGACGACTCAATCCACATAGATATGGAAGGAGGATCAGGCACGTTAGAACAGGATCCAGGCCTAGGGGTTTGGGGTACAGCTAGAGAGATGGTGTAGAAATTGACAAAAAATGAAATTTAGGAAATACACTAACAGAGTGAATGCCCTGCCAATTCTCTCATGAATCATCCTTGAAAGGCTGTTGCCATGAGGAAACCCTTGTGAAACACTGGAGGGTGGGACCCCTTGATGCTGGCATGCTTTCCTGTGCACCTCAAATCCACACAAGCCCTCCTAAAAAACAGGTGGATTTGATGAGAAATTCGTGCAGATATCTGGCGCTCTGGCTGATAAATGGCAAACTACTGTTCAGAAAACTCTAGTTTCAAAGGAGACATAATTCACTTTAAGTAGCAACCTATAAAAAATGGCAGCATTTAATCTATGAACCCCAGGAGTTGTGTCTGGCATTATACAAAGGACATTCATACTGCAAAACCATTTTCCAACAATAATTTTTAAAAATACAAATTAAGAATTTATATGTATTTCTGAAGCAGACCTCAGACACACACAGGGAAACAATATGCTCTGACGAAGTTACAGAAAAGACAAATTCACTCACAGTCAACCAAAAGTCAATTGTCATTTTAATAAACAAAACAAAAACAAAGCAAATAACCACATGCCAAATGTTTAGTAAAGTATCAGAGTGTAAACGAAAGAATATGAGTCATGAGCCCAAAGCCATAGTTCCCATAGAAATCTGTAAGAAACACAACACAGATACAAGAAACGCAAACATCAAGCCAGAGATGCACAACCCAGAGCTTAGAAAGGGCTGGCTGGAGGCTTAACACCTCACAGGCTTCTCTAGGCTGCTGAAGGCAGCAGGGAAACAGTAGGGAACAACTGCACCTGCCTGGATCCATCTCATCCCAAGGTGACAGATGAGCTGTATGCGTATCAAGGGCTCTCCCCTCCTCCATACACTTGAAGAACCCATTCCAAGAGAGTGAACCTTAGAAGCTCAGAGTTCATCGTGACAGTCTTCCCAGCTCCAGGAAAAGGACTCTGTATGCCAGTGCCCTGAAGAGACAGACAGCTCTGGATTGTATGCAGGATGATGTCTCGATAAATGTGACACACACTGAGCAGTAGGAGAGCTTTGTGAGTTTCCTTCAGTTCCCAATTTTCTACAACAAAGCAAATCCATGATTTATAGGAAGTTTATCACAGCACATTTTCACTGGGAACTCTCTTTAAATAGGGTTTGAGAATTGGGGTCGCCTTCACCTAGGTGTCATAATTTTCCAGAGAGAAATTAATGTGGTTTAGATTGAAATTGTAAGACTGTTAAAACAACTTGGCTTCCTGCACAGAGTTGATGTCATCTTGTTCTGACCATCTCTATCAGTAAGGAGCCTCCAAGGACATGCCATCCACTAGGCCTGATGACCAGGTTGGGCTGAGACCTTCTGGTCCCATGAGCTGAGAGGTTTCTACTCAGTTCTGGACTTTATGTTTCTGTTTTTTGGCTAGAGAAGAGACTAGAAAGTGTCCACACACACACACCTAGAGCCTCACCCAGAGCCCAGATTGGCTGTGGTTTGGTCTGAAGGGGTTTCTTTCAAATTCTTTGTGCTCACAGAGTATGGCATGGGCGATCTGTCCCTGCTTGTCACTTCAATTCTATGTATTTGAGTTTAATATCTGATCAGGATTGAAGAGCAGGGACTATATGGAGAGGATGAGTGCCCCATTCTTTGTACTGATTCCCGTCAACAAGTATCAACTGGTAAATCTGGTGGCTGTTTCTTAAATGTGTGTGTGTGTGTGTGTATGTGTGTGTGCACATGTGTGAGTAGATATGTTCTCATGCATAAAGGAGCATATTATGAACACACATGCATGTGTGTATAGAAGCCAGAGCTACCTACTTCGGTTTCCAAAGTAGGATCTCTGACTAGGATTTGTAGCTTGCTGCTTTGGCTAGACTGGCTGGCCAGCAAGTCTCAAGGATCCTAGGATTACAAACTCATACAAAAACACTTCATTTTTTTCCATGGAAGGAAGGATTCAAAAGTCAGTTCTCGTGTACATAGCAAGCACTTTACTGACAGCAATTTCCCAAGCCCATAGCTGCTTCTTTCTAAAGCAAGTATTTAGTTTTAGCTCACAGAACCTTAGTGATGGGAAGATAGAAGGAAGATAGCCAGGGAATTAAGAGTAACAATTAACAGTTCAAATGGATCTCACTGAATGCTCAGTCCGCACAAGGCCTGTAGTGACAGAAATGTCTGTGCGACAATGCCAGGACTCTGGGGACTGCTCATGTGAAGTCTGTATCTGAGACCTGTTTAGTCTGGGGATTCTTCTAGGAAAGACTATTCCTTTTCCTTGGGTGGGAAACACCACAACCATAAGATGGGGGAGATATGAGCACTCACTATGAGAAAGGGACCAGCTGTGTGAAGATGCCTTGTCACTTGCTGGGGACAGCCAACAGGAGGGGGAGAGAGAACTTGTCCCACTTGCAAGCAACCCAGGAGTCTTTCTGAACTGCACATTACCAATTCATTTCCCTTGCTTTGTAAAATATCTGACCACAGAGGTTCATTCTCTTTCTGCGATCTTGGTCCTATTAATACATTGAGAAATATATTAATTATTTTGGGTTGTAGTTTTGTTTTATAAGCAAAAATGAGCCCTCATTCTTTCCAAAGGAGAATCTGGGCTGTAAGTACCACATTGTTTTCTGGAAACACACACTGTTGAATGCTGAAATCCTCTAAAGGCAGTTCACAGGAAAAATCAGTGGCAGAGTGGGTACAGAGATGACTATGGTGTGAGTAAGGCTGGGGTCCTGGGGACCACAGAATATCACAGTCTGGGTGCTCAGCAGGATCTGGGTGATCCCACCATCCAGGGCACAAACACCTCCCTGGGAAACACGTCCAAACCCAGTTGGCTGGCTCTTGTTTCTCCTGCTCAGAGTTCTGCATCTCTGAGCCCTGAGATTTTCCTGGGCGGAAGTGGCTGCATGCCTCCTTCCTTTTGTCTCAAGCGGAGGGTTTAATAGCTAAAGTAACTAAAAAGGTCTAACAACAGAAAGGCTCTGGTTTCCAGAGTAACCGTAAAAACAGACCCAGTCGCCATGGCAAAGAGAGAAGCTATTTGCTTCCAGCCTTTTCAGAGCAGAGCGAGCTGACAGCTTTCCTATAATCAGCCCCGGTGATTTGTAGCCACTAACTATATTATAATGTTAACTATGGGAGGTCTTCGAAAATACACAGGCAGAAAAAGCGAAATAATGTGGCTGGCTTTTCTCCACTGTCCCATGAATACATTATCAATTTACGATTTATAAAATAGTCTCTGCTAATGACAGCACCTGAAGCGGGGAGGCGATGTCCGTCTTGCAGGTCGCTTTCTGCAGTCCTCTTGGGGTATCTGCATCTCTTTAGAAGTCTAAGTGTCTCCATGCATTCATTCCCAGGAAGGAAGACAACGTGGGTGCATTGGATTTTACCTGCTGTATGCCAAGGGTTCATTATCTAAGACTTAGAGCTACTGTTTCCGTCCAAAATATGCCAAAATTATGTACATGTGAGTGTATGTGTGGCAGGGAGAGAAAGAGTATGTGTGTGTATGAGAGAGTACGTGTGTGTGTGGAGGAGAAAGTATGTGTGTGTGTGTGTGAGAGAGAGAGAGTGTGTGTGTGTGTGTGTGTGTGTGTGTGTGTGTGTGTGTGTGTTGGGGGGGGGGGCAGGCATGCCATTACAGACACTTCCCAGACATCCTAGGCTTCTGGTTCCCACTCAGCCTGAGAGGCAAACTGGGACTTGCTTCTTCTGACTGAAAGCATCACAGGTCTGTGGCCTTTCTTCTTCACTGCCCTTCACTTAAACATTCATGGATTTGAATTTGTCTCCATCTTATATTTAAAAACCCAAATCTTTCTTATGCATGTTTTCTCTTTCTCTGTCTCTGTCTCAGCCTTGTCTCTCTGTCTCTGTATCTCTCTGTCTCCCTCCCTCCACTCGTCTGTTTTAATGCTTAGGCCCTTCTGTGTGCTCACATTTAATATCACATGCAGGGCAGAGATGATCTCACTATCAAATCTGACAAGTTAATTTTCAGATGATGCTGTGTAGTACGGCGAACTTTCTGATGAAACAGTGTCTGTCTGTCTGTCTTCTCTCACACACATTACTTCACACAGACATGTGTCTATGGGTTTACATATTGCAGAACATATTTTGATTATCATATATGCCCAAGACGATTTCTAACAACATGAGAAGTAATAATGCCTTAATAGAATGGCTAACACTTTAGTTTTAATTTCTGGGGAAATGCAAATATTTTCTCTTTGTCAGAAAAAAAAAATAGATGAAGTGCAAATTAAAAGAACTTTAATTTTTATGCCACATAGTAAGGTCTTCAAAGAACTGGAGGGTTTTGAACAGGTCTTCTTCATTAGTTCACAGTTTGGGGGTAAGATTTGGGAAATAAATATCACACCCAGGGAATGTTACTCAGCAATTGCCTCATTTCAAAACGGTACAATGAAAAAGCATTAGAAAATCAATCCCCAGATTAAGATGGGTTCATGCAATTAATCAAACTCAGGATTTAAATTCCTCAGTTGTGTGTTGAAAACAAACATATCTTACACTTCATGCGCATAATCAAATGAGCTGATGTAGTGGCTTTCTCTCAGGCTACTAGTTTTGTTCTCCAGTCTATTTGAATAAATTTGATGCTTTTTGAAGGTCTGCAAAGGGAAAGGGGTAGTTTGGGTGGGAGGTCACCCTTACTTATTCTCAGCTGGCTCCGTCTTTGCTGGGGAAGGAGACGGTAGGTGAGGCTATTGATGAGGGTGAGGAGCAAGTTGATAAATGTTCCATGTTGGAGCCTAGGAGAAATCAGCAAACACTCCCTGACCTCCCCCCAGGATCACACGGAAAACCTCCCAAAGTGAAAAGCTATTGCCTCAAATCCCTGTGCTATCGCCTCTCTTGTCTGCAGAGTAACTATTTATCTATCAGTGTGATCTCCCACGGCACGCCTCACTCCCCGTCCATGCTGCGTTTTATAAATTGCTTAAAGATTAAAAAAGCCTTACCCTGCTGTACAAAAAAAAGAAGTAAGATATAATATTGAATTTTTACAAAAATGAACATTTTCCGGGTGCCCCTTATATATTTAAAATTGCTGTTTTCTTGCAATGAATATAATTCACTCCGTCTTTCCCAGAGTATAATCCCACAAGGGTTTGACCAAACAAAACTGTTCTAATGATTGCAAATGGCTCAAATATTCTGTCCAGTGAGTTAAGTGATAAAAGTTTCAGCGTTAAAAGAAATAATAAGTGGAATTGCACACATATTACAGTAATTGTGAGAGGCGTCCAATTTACATAGAAATCACGGGAAGGAATTCTGGCCACAGCATTTAAGTGAATCATTACAAGAGCCTGGCTGATACACTTAGAAGCCCTGGCATGCCAGGTGTGTCTTTTAGCATAATAAGGCCTGTAATGGAGCCTTTAAAAGCTTAAAATGTATACTTAGATTAACCTTTCTGTTTTAGGGCTTTTTCCTGGGAGTGGGGGGGTGAAGCCAGAAGAGAAGGATAGGGAATCTTAAAAAGGCAATTAAAGGGATAGCCCCTCTCTTTCATCCACTGAAGCTTTGTTCTGGGTCTTTCTTCCTCCTCGTTCCCATTTCCACCAATGTACCGGATGCCTGCCTGTTGTAGGTGTTTAGTACAAACTGGCCATGTTTTTTCCCTAGTTAGGATTCAAAACTGTCACTCAAATTCCTGAACGGTAGACTCAGGGTAATACAATCCTGACATGTTATTTTCTCTTTGCAGTCAGGGAAGATTTCTTTGGCAAGAAAGATATAAGTAAGAACATCCAGAGCCAAAGCATGGAAGGCAGAAGCCAAGGAACCTAGTATCTCCCTCTCTTCCCCCTCCCTTGGTTGTCAGGGAAGCGGTGCCTCTTCTCCCTCCAGCTCCCAGCTGAGCTTGAAGTCACCACAGTAAAAGTGCATTTCTGCCTCTTTATAATAGACCCATGACTAAACATGAGTCAGCTCCCAGCACAGTGAACAGACAAGACAGTGTGGACCTGATTCACTTCTTCCAAAGTGTTTCAGTGGGCAGGGAGGGGAGGTTCGCTCTTCAGGTACCCTGAACTGAGTGTGCTCCGTGCAACCTTCTTAGCCAAAGCTTTCTTTCATGCCCACGATTCATGATTCATGACCCTCTTGGGTCCTTCATTCTTCTGTGGCATCAACACTGTAGCTTTTCACTGTGTGCTCTTCTCCATAGTGTGGACCTGGTGGATTTCCACGTGTGAAATCAGATAAGTGTCTATGGTGGCTGACCACTGTCTTCTCAACCTGCCAGTTACAAGAAACAGCCCCACTACACTAAGAAGCACCATACTGCCTCTGAGATACCTGTGAGGATGTGTTAATATACCCAGTAACCTTTTAAAAAATGAAGAAAGATAAAGGTAATACAGAAGCTAGTTGGGCTCCATTACAAATGCTAGAATTAAGGAGAGTAAAAGAAGCAATTGTAACATATGGGGTGCAGTCACCATTTGTAAAACAAATGTTGAACAGCTGGTCATGCTGTAATTTGGTCACCCCTAAAGATTGGTTAGATATGGTTACAGCTGTGCTAGAGGCAGGGCCGCTTATACAGTGGAAATCATGGTGGAGGGAAGAGGCTAAAACAGTAGATCAAAGAAGCAGAGCCAGAGGCATAGAAGTCTCCCAAGACCAATTTCTTGGGGAGGGAGATTATGCTGATATTGAAGGAGTCTTTATACAATGAACATACTCTGGGTTTATGTCGCATGGCAGTTTTAAATGCCTGGGACTTGATTGAAGAAACAGGAAAGAAAACTGAATCATTCATGAAAGCAATTCAAAGCCCAAAAGAAACTTTTACAGACTTTTTGCACAGATTAACTGCAGCAGTAAACAGAATGGTACTGGACTCAGAAGCCAGGTGAATAATAATTGAATCACTGGCTTTTGAGGATGTTAATGCACAATGTAGAAAAATACTTAGACCTTTAAAAGCAAGGTTAGCATCCTTGGAGGATTGGATTCATGAGACAATTAATTTAGAGTCTTATGACAGTGATGATAACTGGGTAGGAGAGCTTATTTCTAAGAGGTATAAGAAAAGATCAAAATGTTCAAGATGTTAAATGTTACAATTACAGAGGCAAGGTCACATAAAAAGAGATTGTAAACGAGGCATTCTCAGAAACAGGGCTTTTGTTAGAAATAATCCCAAGAGGATGCCCCTCCCAGCTGGAGTATGCAGAAGGTGTGGAAAAGGAAGACATTGGAGGAATGAGTGCAGATCAACAAGGGACAGACAGGGTAACTTTCTGCCCTTGGGAAATGCCCCAAGGGGTTTTCAAAATCCCCTATAGCAGATAACTTTCTGCCCTCAGGAAAGGCCCCAGGGGGCTTTCAAAAGCCCCCATATCAAATCCAATCCAATCTTACCCTGCCATTGTACAAGAAACACCTTCCCAAAACAATTTTAAAAACTTAAGCTTTAAGAAAAAATAAAGGGTGGGGGCAGGTTTTTGTTTTTGTCTTTACAGAAAACTGGAAATACCATCTTCAAAAAGTGAAAAGACCTTGAACATCTAGGCAGCTAAAGCAGAAGGGAGGCTATACAGAAAAATTTACAAGCAAAAGAGTAATAGTATACTTCATAGGGTAAAATCTCATAGGGTAAAAAACCTCTATATATTTTTTAGCAAGTTGAAGTCCCAGTTTAATTATAATTTAAAGCTGGCTTTAGAGTTGGAGTGTGGCTCTTTCCTTCTCTAAACTCAAGCATACTTGTTAAAGGAAAATACAAAATCTCTGTATCATATCAGAAGAGCTACCTGATATGGGACAGAAGAATAACAAAAAACAAGGGACTATTCTATTGTTACTAATCCTATGCTGAAAAAATAGTTATATATTTAGCTTCCTGTACATTGTGTTGGGTTTTAGTCTCTTATCAGTTTTCTGCAGTGATCCATGACAATGTCTAACTGCAAACTTGAAGTATCCAAAAGGAAGATAGGCCCCATAATGGTGATTTCACATGGACTCTGACAAAGCCACTAGGCTGACAAACACCAACCAAAGATCAGATTTGGACTACAAACTGCTCAGGACAATTTTGAAGCAGCTTGCTGAGATGAACCAGCTTCACAGACTACTATGGCCAGGACTTGAGACAAGTCATGTACTTTCCTGTTATGCAGAGACTGGACAACAAATGATACAGCTACTTATTTCAGGACTTGACAATTAACAAAATTTTTCTTTTCAGGATCCCCTAAAGATACTATTGCCCCCAGACAGCAGGAAGTAAATTTAAGAACACAGTATCCATATTCCCAAGTGGTGGGGTGGGTTGTTTTTGGTAGTTCAATAGGTTATGGATGATTGTCATTGTTTAGGTTAATTGGTTAAAAATTGTTAATAGTTATGGTTAGGAAAAAAGTTAAATAAGAACAATTAGATTCAAGGTTTGTGTTAAAAAATAGAAATAGGGGATACAGATATATAGAATATAAGGATAAATTATTGAATCTTCTTTTAAAAGGATTTACTAGCTTTAAATATGTTTTCAAGATCAAACAAATATATTTTAGGTGAACAGGTCTTCTTCAAACACTTCAAAGGTCCATAGAATATGGAGTTAAAAAAATATTTTAAGAATTTAGACTTTTCTGGACGGTGATAAAGGTCTGCTCCTGCCAGCACCAATCTACTTCAAGAGAAAAATGGGCATCAAGAAACTCCGTATGGAGTCTACTTTCTTTGTGGCAACAGTTAGCCACTGGACAAGAACCTGTTCTTGTATTGACTGCTTGGCAGTATGCTGTTTAAACTGGAAATGCAGGTTCCCTAGGAAAAAGACCTCTGAAGTTTGACAGATCAAGCTGAGATGGTCCTTCAGTTTCCTGCTTTTCAGAGAAAACTGTCAGATATTCTTCAGGACACGAGGAGAAGCGACTGAACTACACAGAATGGGCAGAGCAGATTTCCTGCTTCACTGAAATGAAAAGAGACTCTAGGCTGAAGATGGATGCCCCAACTTTATAAAGGAACTTTGGGTGACTGTCCAGGCAGATAAGTGTCATCTCTGTCATTTATAGATTTTGGAAATTGCTTGCACTTCCTGGTTATTTGGGTAAATATTATTTCCTTCTTGGGTCTCTGAGGTAGTCGAGATGAGTTAGTTATAGTTTTCTAGTGACAGTTTTAGAAAAAAAAAACCTTTTAAGTTAAAGTGTATAAGTTTGAGAGACATCAAAATAATAGTTTTTAGTTAGTAATACAAGTTAGAAAGAAAGTGAATTAGGTATAATCCTTTGGACTCATCAAAATAGGATAATTAATGAAATATTTTCTTTGAATTGTCAATTGTTAATGGACTAGACATTACTCATTTATTGTTTGTATATATTGGATATAATTATTGTACCTATTGTATATTGTTTTTCTTATGTTAGCTATAACGATTTTTTTAAATTTTGACACAAAAGGGGATATGTGGGGATATATTTCAAATATAATAGATACCTGAAATCTTTTCATCCCTGGCCCCCACCAGGGAACGAACTCTTTTGTTATTTTTCAGAAAAACTAAATTCTAGGCGTAAACTATAAGTATCGTACATAAGAAAAATATGATAGAAATGGTCGATAAATAAAATTCTGAAGTCTTACTCCCCAGGAAGAGTTCTGGGTAAAGGAATAGGCAGCAGGCTTTTGTTCCTGTGTGTAAAATGAGTGGGAGTTGTGTGGAGAGAACCAACCTTGGCCAATGAAGGCATCAGGCCTTGTTCTGTCTGTTTGCATGAGATAGCTGTGAAACAAGAGGCAAATCCATAAGCTTTCCACACCTGACATTACCAAGGCTTAGACATCTTCACACCTAGTTAGGCCTGACTATGGAGGAGAAATGCCTCACAAACAGTTCCCTCTTGTTTTGGAGATGGGATCTTTATTTTCAGAACTTTTTTTTTTTTTTTTTTTTTTTTTTTACAAATCGTACTAAGGGATTTATATTTAAATATGTGCAGGGGTTGCCATGAATACACACATATTGATATGCATGTAAGCTATCTGATTGCTGTTACACTCTGTAGCACTGAGAACTAACATTGTGACCATGTCGTATTTACCTCTGACCACCAGTATCCAGGTTTCCATAAGATTCTGTATATAAAAGTTTTATGAGTAGACAGCTCAGTGATAGACCCTGAGCAAGGGGCTGGGGAAGGATAAGCTATGACTCGTTCCTTTTCCTTCAGGGAGCTGCCTAACAGGTTGGTGGCATGGCCCAGACACTATGATTATAGTTGATGTGTGACCCAGGCATCAGTTTGGCAGAGATCATGGAAGGTAACCAAGCATGGCTGTGTGGAGGTGAAATTAAACTGTCCCAGTCACCACCAGAAAGACATTATAGGGCTTCTTTTAAAGGTTAATCCTCATTGGGATAGAGAAAGGGGAGGAGATGGCCTCACGTTTTGAAAGCCGGGAGGCAGATGAATTGCTGGTGTTAGGTCTGAAAGCGCTAGGATGATAGAGCTTGAATCTGCCAGCTCAGGGCTATGAATTCCGGGAAATGGGCTATATGAGTGGACTAGGAGTGTCAGACCCCCAGATCTCGTTCCAGCTCAAACAGGCTGGTGGACACCTTCCCTTGGCCAGAAACTCAGTCCTTAAGTAATCAGAGCCAGGGCTGATGCTCATGGCACTCCTTGGCCCTCAATCTAAGAGCTATTGGGCCTCATAAGGATAGGCAGGGGGTTGAACCATTAGTTAGATAATGATTAAAAAAAGAGAGAGAGAGAGCTATAGACACTGATAGTGAAATTTCCCACCTTAAAGAAGCACACCCACTATAAGCCATGTCTCACCAAATATGCCATGGGCCTGGGGCTTCCTGGCAGGTCCCCAGTCTTTCGATACTCCCGAATCACATACAAGCAAATCAGAGGATATCTTTAGATAAGTGATCAATGGTGACAATGTCAAAGACAGAGGAAAACATAGTATAAGGAACATATTTATGAAGCTACATCAGAGACCATACATGAGGTCTTCACGAACCATGTTATCTCTAAAGATGTAAGAGATGAGACAGAAAAATGACTGAGAGCATCAGGGCGCTTGCTGCCAAGGCAGACAGCCTGAGCTCAAGCAACGGATCAGGAGGAGAGGAATGACTTCCACAAGTCAGAAGATTCAATAAATGATGCCAGAGAAAGTTCACAGGATTACAAAAGCTAACTCTCAGAAAGTAGAACCAAACCCTAAAGGAAGAGGAAACAGAAACCTCAGAATTTACTAAATGAAGTGAAAGATGATATAACATTAGGACATCAGCCCCCAAAGTCCAGTGTTCAAATAGGAGGAATTCTAGAAGGACTTTACAGATAAACTACCAGAAACTCCAGAAAAAGATTCAGGGCACATGCTCTAAACTAAAGAGGTCCAGCAAGTGCCCAGACAAGAGGCAAGTTGATGGAGAATACCAGTACTTCAACATTTATCTGATTTTGCTTGGAATTTTAAATAATTGTGAAATCGATAGAGGAATAAGGACCTTCCAAAACGAGCTATGCTGAAGAAATTCCCATCTGCTAAGCTACTTTGAAGCATATACTTACAGAAATCTTACACACTCACAAAGAAGAGCAGACAGACTCAAAAGAGCTCAGAAAAGGCATGAGAAGCAACACTCTGTGTCCCAATGGGTAAGATGGTGGCCTTCAGGGTCATTCTGAACAAAGGCAGCAGAAGTCTTTGTGAATTTGATGGAAACATGCATGTGGACCAGGTGCAGGGGACCTTGTGTGCATCTACAAGCCCAATTCCATGGCTAAATATACAAGTATTCCTGGGGGTTAACATACTGTATATGACACCTGTGATATCACCATCTGCTTAACCATTGGGGGGGGGGGGTGAGGTGCAGGGGAAGTGGTGCAGATCATTTCTAGTCTCACGTAGTCAAGAGTTCTTGGCATCTGCAGACACACCTAGGTTTATCTTGGATATTCAAAACCACTAAACACAGACACCAATGACCTCAAAGTTTAAGCCTCTGTTTCAGACTATTAGAATTAAAAATGCATCATGTACCTAAATAATCTATATAAGGGAAGAGGAGGTGCTGAGGTTGGCTCAGAAGGTCAGTAAGCCAATGAGATCCCAGGGAACCAAGATATCACAAGGATTCAGATTTGGTGGTACACACCCATACTCAAAGCACTTGATAGACTTAGACAGGCTGACAGTTTGAGACTTTTTTGGAACAATTAGTAAGTTCCAGGGTACCCTGGGCTATAAAATAAGACCCTGTCTCAAGGAAATAGAACAAAACAAAATTGCACAAAGGACAAGGGACTTGGTCTCAACATGAAACATGGAGGTAAGCATCCCAACATAATGTAATGCCCTTTCCGCAGCTCAAAGTTCACAGGCACCATCTTCCCCATTGCCTATCACAGTGTGGAGCCCAGGGGAGTTGAGGATAAAAAAAAAAAAAAAAAAAAAAAAAAGTTGCATCACCTACTAACAGCAGGATAACCATCTCCACAAAGAGCAAATGGCTGTGATTGTGCTCTCAACTTCAATGATGGGTCATGCAAGAAAACAACACTAGCAGCACTGAGAGGACATTTCAGAATGACCGCATGACAGGAAGCATATAGGGACAAAGATGCTGAGATGTGCCGTTATCCACCATAATACTCTCCAGAGGGAACAGAATCACATAAAAGCCATATAACAGCCCTACATGCAAACTCATTACATATGGAGCAAAATCACAAGTTCCCTCATATCATTTAAAATATAAAATGAAACCCTCTAACAACACAGTTCTGTGAGCTTCTCTGAGTTATGCAAACTGATGTGGAAGCACACATAGGTAAAGAGAACCATGGCAGCCCGTGGTTAGGCCAACAGCAGCAGCATTAGCTCAGCAGTGGCCAGAAAGTGAGACTTTAAGGAATAGATAAAAAACAGAAATAGAGCAAACAAAGCGCTACTCTTCAACATAATATAGGTATAGGTTTTAAGTCAACTGTGAAAGATCAAACCATTCCATCAATTCTCCTGGAAAAATGTCTTATGTGTGAACACTGACTGTTGTGCTCACCTCACACACATCCATATGAAGTACATGTGGATTACTGCAACAGCAAAGTTTACATGCATAAAATCTGCTTCCAAGACAGTCTGCAAACATGAACTTGTAGTAGAAACTGAGGGAAATTTTGATGTACTTGTGTACTTTAAAGGGTTAGAAAAACAGAAGGACATGACAAATTTTGGGAAATAGCTCAAGTAGATCATCATACCCAAAAGCTACTAAAAATCCCAATATGTAAAAAGTACTTGAAGACCAATAAAACGCTTTGCTGATGCATGGGACTGTGGCTATAAAAATAGAGATCAGTAGATACTTAGTCACCTTATGAAACCCATACTAATACAACTGAAAACAAGACACAATTTCAAAAGGTCAATGGCAAATAAAACAAAACCAAACAACAAAAAACAAAATCAGATTCATAAGAGCTGGTCTCTTACTTGCTGGTGTATGTGTCCACTTCTATGACTTTTCCACAGTGCAAATGCCTTGGAACACTGGTCTCCTTTGGTTCAGAATTTTATTCCCCCTTGAGGAAAGAACCAGAAATCTACAATGAGCCTTAGCCAAACTTCACAAATGTTCAACGATGGGAGGGCTTGCATCAAGTTATCTTAAGATAGCTATTTGGTTTTTGTGAATGTTCGAACTGGTTTTGTGTCACCTTGATACAAGCTGGAGGGGGGAAGGAGAGAACCCCAGTAGAGAGAACGCCTCCACAAGATCCAGCTATAAGGCATTTTCTTAGTTAGTGATTGATGGGAAAGGGCCCAGTTCACTGTGAGTGTTGCCATCCCTGGGTTGGTGGTCCTGGCTTCTCTAAGAAAGCAGGCTGAGCAAGCCATGAGGAGCAAGCCAGCAAGCAGCTCCCTCCGTGGCCTCTGCATCAGCTCCTGCCTCCAGTTTTCCTGCCTGTTTGAGTTCCTGCCCTCAGTGATGAACTGTTACCTGGAAGTGTAAGCCAAATAAACCCTCTCCTCTCCAACTTGCTTTTGGTCATGGTGTTTCACTATAGCAATAGTGACCCTAACTCCGAGGATGAAGGACAACTGTATACCACTCAAAAGTCACTTCAGAGATAACCTTAAGCAAAAAGACTTAGTCCCCACTGTGTATCTGCCTACAGGAAACTCTGAGCTCAGAGCCACATACATAAGTATCTCTGCTTCACCTCATAAAACAAACATGCTTTTTTTTTTTGCAACCAGAATACATTTGCCCTTCAGCCAGGAACCATATAACCATGAGGGAGACTTTGCATGTGTCTGGGCTCAGGACAGAGATCTGAATGCAGGTGGTGCCTCTTGACACTATGAGGGACAGTGAGGATTCTCTGTATCCATGAAACATCTACCTTGTTCTTGGGTGGATGGGCGAAACCTCCCTATCAAAAAAGCTGTAGGGATGCCAGTTGGAAACACATGAGGTTGAGTTGTACCCTGCTGCTCTTTCAGGATGGACACAGAGGGGAAGTGTCAGGAGGCAGCAGGCCTGGGCAGTGGGTGGTAAGGCCACTAGGTTCCAGAAACTGCTTCAGCATGGGTCTGGCACATTGGCTCCAGCAGGGACATCTTCCTACCTTCTCTCAGTCAAGAAATACCTACACCTGTGCTTTGTGCTCACAATTTTCCTCCTTATTCTGAAGGTCTCTGCTCAGAAAGTAGCGGAGCACTTTCATGTTCCTCCACTGGGCATATTTACACATTCTATCACACTTAGAGCATGTCATTTGAGAAGCAGTTCCTCTTTCCTGCCCTCACATCCCAGACTGCCCATCGACTGCTTTCCTGGGTGAGCTCTGGTCCAGAGCCCTCTCCACCTGTTCTCAGGAAAAGAAGAATGGCCTTCAGGTTGACAATCTTAGAGATCTGCATCTTCCACTAGGAAGTGTAACAAATTGATTGGACCACCCCATGCCCTGCATGCACATTTCTTTTTTTTTTTTTTTTTGGTTTTCTGGGGCAGGATTTCTAGCTGTCCCGGAACCCACTCTGTAGACCAGGCTAACGCTGAAGCCATAGAGACCAGCCCATCTCTGCCTCTCAAGTACTGGGATTAAAAGTGTATCGCCACCACTACCACCTTCTGATTCCTCTTGTTTTATATGAAATACAAATTGATTTCCACACTGTTTTCTGGTTTTTGGTTTTTAGTCTGTTTTGTTTGTGTGAATGTGTGTGATAGTTTACTACTTTTTAAAGCATTTTTTTCCTCTTTTTTTTTTTTTTCAAAATCAAATTGCCATATCTGTAATTAGTTAGTGGATGGGAGGGCTGTTACCTCCTGGCAATGCTTCCCATGTGGAGTTTTGCTCACACATTTGAGAACTCCTGGGCCTCTGAAAGCTTCGCAGCAGCCAATCATATCAGCCCAGCTCCATCTTCAGCTGATTTTACTTCAAACATCTGGGACCACTTCTGTCAACTGGGAGGACAGGTCAGCAGAGCTGATCCCTCCACGTAGCAGGGGCGGGGCAGGGTGAGGCCAAAGGGTGGGGCTTGCCCTTGTCACCTGTGCCTGTATTGTGCCTATTCACTACCTATTTAGTTTCCTTTTCTCCTA
Organism: Phyllotis vaccarum; assembly: GCA_033318265.1. Taxonomy (NCBI): domain Eukaryota; kingdom Metazoa; phylum Chordata; class Mammalia; order Rodentia; family Cricetidae; genus Phyllotis; species Phyllotis vaccarum. The sequence continues at coordinate 124,966,722 of JARWLC010000002.1, read as the reverse complement.
TTAATTTTTTTAAGTATAAGGACAACAAATACACACATGTAGAGAGAAATAGCAAATGGGGGTGAAGAAGGAAAAGTCGGGAAGCTGGTGAGTGCGCTGGAGCTCAGCTGAGGCCCAGTGGACACAAATGTGAGGAGTGGAAGCAGGAACTCCAGGGCTCACCCAGGAGAGCAGAGAGAGCTTCTTAAACGAGCCCATGCAATATCCAGGCTACTTTCCCATGACATTGAAGCTGAGGCCTCTGCAAGGCCCTTCCAAAGGCCAAGAAAGCATCTATTTGATGTAGGATGTCTTTCTGTACAAAGTGAATGTGCTTTCTTGCCATTTGTTAATAAAGACACTGCTTTGGCCTACAGCAAGGCAGCTTGGAGGCAGGTTAAGCAGAGATGAAGATGAGGAAGGGTGGAGGTAAACAGATGCTGTAGGTGGCCACCCAGTGAGCAAGATGTAATGGAATACAGGTAAAGTCACAAAGCCACGTGTCAACACATAAATTAATAAGATTGAATTAAGTTATAAGAGCTAGTTGGTAATGAACCTGAGCCATAGAGCAAACAGTTTGTAATTAATATAAACCTTTGTGTGATTTGGGACTAAGTGGCTGCAGGATAGAGGGTGAGAAAGATTCGTCCAGACTGCAGGCCCAGAAGGGTCAGAAAACTTCAGGCTTCATCTGTTTTGTTTACTTTTATTATTTTTTATTATGAAGGCTATATTGCAAAACTTTTTGGCCTCCCAAGAAATCTCACACTTCTAGTTTGCAAAGTTAAGGAATAAGCGAAAACCAGATGTGTTCAAGCAGAAACTCCAGATCTATGAGTGTGAAAGGTCCCTTTTCCAGCAGAAGCTGGTCTCACATCTGTGTTATTTAGGATGCCCAAGTGGCCACTATGTGGCTCCATCCATAGGGACTCGAAGTGCCTGGCATTTACTTGCACCAGGACTTCTGTGACATGTGGTCAAAGCCACATCCTCTGGAGTCAGCAGCAGAAAGTATCCAATACAGGACAGATCTCCCTGTCCATTGCCTGCCTCTTTCTTGGAAGGGGTGTGAGGCACTGAATGACCTTCCCACCCCTTTTCATTCTCAGATACCTTCAAGCATGGTGATATTTTGTTTGTGTTATAAAAATAAAACTTGCTTAAAGAGCAGAGGGCAGGCAGAGCTAGCCATTAGTTAACCATAGAGGATAGGCAGTGGTGATGCACACCTTTGATCCCAGCACATGGAAGGAGGAACCAGGAAGTAATATGGCTGGGCAGAGAGAGGAATATAAGGTGGGTGGAAACAGAAGCTTGGCCTCTTTTCAGTCTGAGGAGTTATAGAGGTAAGAAGTGACTGTGGCTTCTTCTTTGCTTCTCTGATCTTTTAGCATTTACCCTTATACCTGGCTCTGGGTCTTTATTATTAAGACCAATTAGAATTCAAGCTACATCTGGCTCCTTACATTGGGCACCACTGGTGATCAGAAGTTTCTTTCCCACCAGCAACTCCCAAATACCTAGCAGCTGCTTCCCAAATAATTGACTCAGAGGCTTAATATTATAGTAAATGCAGGGCCAGTACTTTAGGCTTATTACTAACTAGCTCTTATACTTAAATTAACTCATAATTCATATCTATGTTTAGCTATGTGTCTTGGTATCTTTTGTCAGTACAGCATTCTCATCTTGCTTCCTCTGGGTCTGGCTGGTGACTCCTGACCCCACCCTTCCTTTTCCTGGAGTTCTCCTAATCTGGTTGCCCCTCCCATACTTCCTGCCTGGCTACTGGCCAATAAGCATTTTATTAAACCAATTTGAGTGGCAAATCTTTACAGTGTGCAAGAGGATTATTCCCTAGCATCCAAGAAGCATCATTTTCTCTTCATCCTTGGCTGCAAAACCAGGCATGGAAGCATGTTTCACAGGTGGAGAACTATTTGCTATTCTGTTTTGTTTTGTTTTTCTAATGATCCTCAATGATGACCTACATGTCTGTCAGAGTGAAGACTAAACTAACTGTAAGCTAAGGCTTGTGAGGTAGTTTGAATGTAATTAACTCCCATAAGCTCATAGGGAGTGGCATTATTGAAGGTATGGCTTTGTTGGTAGGTGTGGCCTTGTTGGAGGAAGTGTGTCACCATGGAAGTAGGTTTTGTGATCTCCTTTGCTCAAGCTTCTCCCCGTGACATACAATCCATCTCCTGTTGCTTTCTGATCAAGATGTAGCCATCACCACATCTGCCTGCCTGCTGCCATGTTTCCCATCATGATGATAATGGACTGAACTTCTGAAGCTGTAGGCCAGCCACTCCGTTTAAATGTTTTCCTTCTTAGGATTGTGATCATGGTGTCTCCTCACAGCAATAGCACCCTTACTAAGACAACCTGACTGCTGTGTTCATGGCTTGCTCCAAAGAGTACAACCTGTGGCACTGAATCCAAGCTCAGTTTGTGGACATATCATGAATATTAAGCACTTAATCTACACCATGAGTATTCAAGCAGAGAGTTACCAGTACCCGTTACAGTCAAATAGAGCTAATTATCAGCATGAATGAAGGCATTGGATCCCAACCCAGTACCTGTCAGTCTTAAGACCTTTGATCGCAGCTACAATGCACCAGGAGGAAGCTCATGGACATATGTTTAGGGTTTAAGTCTAAAAAGAAAACTGCATAGATCATCTGACTGTCTTGTAATAGGATGGAGACAAGGTCTCTATGGGGGACCCGATGAAAAGCTGAATCCAGACAAGATGCATGCCTATGAGGGGCTGAACTCCATTGGCTGGCCTCTGAGACTACACCATGGCTTCCCTGGTCCAGGCTCTGTGCACTCCTGCTTGTGCATCTGAGGCCAGAACTGTGCAATAGTGACTGGATCCCCACCACCACCTCGCCAGCTTGGTTTCTGTTTTGCTCTTACTCTGACAGTTACTGTAGACTCCACTTTGCCCATATATTTCTTTTAAAACAATTACTTCTTATAACAACATCAAGTTGTTATTTAGGTAAAACAGGAAAGCAGAAAATTTAAAACACTTGTAATCCAGTTACCACTCACACAGAAGCCCACCATTAGTTCTTCAGAGGGCATTTTACATAGCTGAGATTAGGCATAGCATAGAATGCTTGTCTTTGGCCTGCAAGATGGCTCAGCAGTAACCATTCTCACAGAGACTTCAGGACAGTTCTTAGCACTCACATTGGGCAGCTCACCCTCTACCTATGACTCCAACAACAGAGGATTGGACACCCTTTCTGGCCCCCACAGGCACTGTACTCACACAGCATGTGCACACACACATGCTCACAAACACTCAGATCTGTACACATAAAACATTTGTTTCATTTTTTCATTTAATATTTATTACTGGTATTTCCAATGTCATAAAAAAAAGAAACCAAACCACTGTAAACACCTCTTCACAAGTGTTATTTTGAATAGCTTTGTAATACTCTGTCAGTCAGAGTAAGTACAGCTTCTTTCTGCTGATCTACTGTTATCTAGTATCCATGTTGCCTTTATCTGTGCCGTTTTACACTTCTGCTAATAGAGTTCCCTTCCTGAACACTCATTTCATCCCATCCAGTGCCTCGGGACTATTTCTAGATGTGAAAAAAGGAGGTTAAAGGGCACTCACACTTTTAAGAACACAGGCAAACCTTGGCAGATTGCGGTGGTGCTTTTCCGATTAAGAAGACAGGACCTCTTCCTCCAGCATGGCTGCTGGGTTTCAGAACACTAATAGGAAGGTTCTGCCTTCTCTGGTGGACTCTGGCTACCTCAGCCTCTTGCTCTGTGAGTCTATTTCCCATTCTTCTCCCTGAGTCATTTGGACTCAAGTTCATGTCCCATTAGCTTCAACTCCCTGTACCATTCAACTCCTTAACCATTTCCATGTTCCTGTTTCTTTAGCTAGAACCCCATGAAATATGGATACACATAATATTCAAATGCATTTCCTGCCCTAAGACCCTGGAAAAGGAGGAGGCAGCAATCTGGGGGCTGTTTGGACAGTCTTGATGACAGCAGTGGAAGTATTGTTTATCAAGTGTTTAAAATATCGAGGTGAGAACCATGCCATATTTTGTTTACATTTCTGGGAAACAATGACCTGAATAGGAGCCACAGCATCACATCTCAGGTGTCCAGGGCTTGTTTGTTTGTTTTCCCAGAACACATAACTTACAGACCTAGGAAAGGTCTCATGGTGAGGGACTGAAGAACACAGTAGCTTCATGGCAGGTGAGGTCGGGATTTGCCACAAACTATTGGTGAATGAGGACACAGGAGAGAGTGTGTCATTTTTATGAATCTTCATTATTAAGAATCACTTAGCTGTTTAAGACCTTCCCCTCCTTAGTAACTGTCCTGTCCTGTTGCTGTAACAAACGGCACAGCCAGAAACAACCTGTAGATAAGGACGTGGGAAGGGTGGCCTACTGAGACCTTGTGTCTCCCTGCAGTGTGTGCAACACTGGCCTTAGAAGCAAAGAGCTTCAGAGTGAATTATCTAGTGACTTTATTTATATGTCATTTGTTATGTGTCTGTGTGCGTCTCTCCATGTGTACACATGCCATGGAGCATATGTAGAAGTTAGAGGACAGCTTTCAGAAATTCTCTCCTATCTTCATGCAGGTGCCAGGGATTGAACTCACACCATCAGGCATGGTGGAAGCACCTCTACCAGCCTGAGTCATCTTGTCAGCCCAGACTTAATAACATTAATAGAAAGATTAAGACCAGACTTGACACAGTTGAAGAGAGATCTATATGATTGGATGACATTCTTCATTTCTCACTAGGCTTTGCAAAACGGAGTAGAGGGGAAAAATAAAAATAGAAATTTAAATAGATACATTGGATTAATATTTTAAAATGATAGAGATGATGAATATACATGAGAAATTAAACACATAATTTAATATAATAAATTTGTGATTTATATTTTTTTCTGAGACAGAGATTCTCTGTGTAGCCCTGGCTGACCTGGAATTCACTCTGTAGGTCAGGCTGGCCTCAAACTCAGATCCATCTGCCTCTGCAGAGGATTAAAAGTGGATCTGGGATTAAAGGTGTGTATCACCACTGCCTAGCTCTTGTGATTGAATTATAAAAAAAAGAAAAAGAGGCAACACTTATAGATAATAGCTGATTTTAATATTTAAATACCATCATAAAATTTGCCGAATAGGGCCTGGGGAGATGGCTCAGTGGGTAAGACCACTTGTGTACAAGCATGAAGATCTGAGTTCAAATCCCCAGCACCCACATAAAAGAGTGACCATGGCCATGTATTATTGTAAACACAGAATGGAAGGGACAGATGGGGAGGTTGTGGGGGGTCAAGCAGATCCTGGGTGCCTTCTGGTCAAACAGCTTCAGCTTCAATGAAAGAATGAATATGTCTTGGGACAATAAAGTAGAAAGTGAAAACACTAGATGTCCTTCTCTGGCTCTGTATGTTCTTGATATATATGTGAGCATCACACACATGCATACATGCACATGCACACACATGTACACACATGCACACACATATACAAGCACATACACGCACACACGTGTACACACACGCACACTACTGGGGAATATGGACGATGATGAGACATTTGTGAAAATGCACTAGGAAAAATAGACTTGAGGAGGCAGATATAAAATTGTAGAAAGTGGGTTCCCAGCTGTGATGGAGGACACAGAGATGTCATCTTCAAAGAACTGAAGGAAACAGAGACATGGACCTGAACCTACCAATCACTTAAATGTAATTATCAAAAATCATATAGCACAAAGCCACTAATAAAAAACCTTAGTTGACCTTTATTAAAGAAATTTCTATAAGGTAAACTTTAGAAAGAAAAATCCCAGAAATATGTGTGAGATTTAAGAAGGACTGTTTATCCCACAAAACTGCATGTGTGAAGCATAATTAAATACCAGCTGTGGAAATGATAACATATTATTTATGAGTTTAAAACAATACAGAACTAAGAAACAAAAGCTATACATATGTGGCTTATATTGAAAGTACATCTCTTGCACATGTATGAAGAAGGGTCAGTGTTGGCAGTAGATGTCAGGTCATGTGACTCCAGCTTATTTATACTCCTAGGTAACAAGTAACATCCCAAAGACAGAGTGTACTTCTCTGGTGTATGTTACTACATCATAGAATTACTTCCAAGTCAGGCTGGGAAACCAGATGTGTAGAAAATCATCAAAGTGTATTGTTAAGGAGAGCAGAGCAGAGTAAGAAATCTTTGGAAGAACAGAACAGACAGGATGCACGGAATCCTTCAGAAGACGGGTCCGCCAGGCTTACAGGAAGTGTCAATGGTGAACTCCCTATTTGATGGGCTGGACTGCAAATCCCAGCCATGTGTTAACTACAAGAGACATGAGGTGCAGCATACAGAAAAGAGGAAAGGCAGGGTAACAGAGGAGAGTTAAAGCAGACTCACACATGTTAGAAAAAAATGCTTTAAGAGAGAAGAAATACTAGATATGATAGTTATAACACTTGGGGCTGGAGAGCTGGCTCAGAGGTTAAGGGTACTGTCTGCTCTTCCAGAGGACCCTGGCTTAATTTCCAGCACCCACATGGTGGCTCCCAACCATCTGTACTCAGTTCTGGAGATCTAGTGCCCCCTTCTGTCCTCTGTGGGCATGTGTGCATACTCATACACACAAATTCAAACGATAAAAGAACATCTTTTCAAAAGTAAAAGTCTGGAAATTAATGAGCTCCCAGAATAGCAGGACAAGCTTAACACCATCAAAGAAAGTGGAAAGAACAGAAATAATTCATTTAAAAATAAAGTACCAACAAAGCCAGAATTTGATTCTTTGAAAAAGACATAGAATTAATCAATTCCTGGATGATTACGAGATAAAAACTCAATGGAGAAGCAGCTGACACACAATGTATGAACACATATAATCGGCAGCAATACATGTACGAGATGTAGTGAAAACATCAGAGCCAAACTGGGAAAAGCTTAAGACCGTTAACTTGAAGAGAGGGTGAAGTGCAAAGTCCTTCCACAAATTATTCAAGTGGCCCCCAGTATCCATTGAACACCTTGGGTAAAAGTTAAAATCTGTCTCCAAAAGGACTGTAGGTAAGTAAACACTGACAGGATTGTATGATTCTACTACATAGCTCCTTTTTTGTACTTGGAAACTTGATCTGTTCAACCATAAGAATTTAGGCTGTTTTGTGGCATGGGCCAGTAGGCAAATACTGAAGAGGCTGAGACAGCAGAATTTTCAGTCTGAGGTAGCCTGGGCTATACTTTTATATGTGTCTGACTCACACTTGTAATCCTAACATGTGGAGGCTGAGGCAGGAGGATTGCCGCAAGTATTGGGGCTAGCCCGAGTTACAGAGTGAGCCTCCTTCTTAAAACAAGAGAAAACCAGCCAGACAGAGGGGTAGCGTGTCTTTAGTCCCAGCACTCAGGGAGGCAGAGGCAGGCAGATCTGTGACTTCAAGGTCAGCCTGGTTTAGAAAGCAAGTTCCAGGACAACCAGAGCTACACACAGTGAAACCTTGCCTCGAAAGCCAAACAAACAAACAAAAAGAGAAAACTGAAAAACAAAATTTAGGCTGGGTGTAAAAGAAAGTAAATTTCTGGCACTTTCCTTCGCTCTAAGATGTTTTGCCCTTACCAGGCCACCATTTGTGGAATTTCCTGTGAATGCAAGTATTAGAGTTACTTTTTACTTTTAATTGCAAAAGTTATATGCAGGAGACCAAAGGCTGTTTAAACCCTACAAATACACTCTGTCACTTACTGTGCCAAATAAGACTGTGTTTTAGGCTGGGTTTTCTTTCTTTCTCCCCAAACAAGTCAAAAGCAAGTGAACCAGTAGAAGTACGCCCAAACTGTGGTCTTCTGTTCAGTAAACATCTCCAAAAATACTGATTTTGACAGTGAGCCATGGTGTGGATGCACAGACACCGTCAGGTGACAGTGGCCACAGGGAGGTTTTCAATGCCCAGTAACAATCGGTTTGCTGGCTCAGGGAAAGTAGGTGACATGACACGATTTGACAGTGACTTAAGCTTTGTTTTTCTGTGGAGGGGCAAAAGCTACAGGGGGACTTGCCTTGGGGAACCTGCAGGGCATGCACATTCAGTTAAGCATACAGTGTCACCATATTCAAAGAATCTGCGATTCTGCATCTTTGGATTGATGCTCAGCCAGCACATCAGCAACAAGTAAGCGAGACACAGGTTCTGAGACACTCTACTGTGCTCAGCCAAGCTGAGACTGCACCACATGCCTATTAACCTCTGGGGATCAGAGAGCCCAGGAATACCTGGGATCTCCCTCCCAGGACAAAGCCACCCAGATGCAGGAGTCTTCCATTCTGATGCAGCACCCTGAGTGTGTAGCCCCAAAGACCCAGTCACATCATGCTAGCCAGCTTCCCTTCCCCCACTGAGAGCTGAAGCAAGAGGCCACTTTGAGATCCAGGGTCACAGCCCCTTCCATTCACTAGCCAAGCAGCCTTTCCTTATCAAAGCTTCCTCACATGTATAGTTGCTGTAAATACCAAATGAAATAACAACTGAGAAGAGCCTGTCTCAGTGCTTGATACAGAACACAAAGCCAATAAACGGCATCCCTTCTTGGTATGACACATTCTTAGGAAGCAATCCTCTAGAACACATTGCCATTAGTTCTTGTTACCAGACGTCTATCAACTGATGCTGCCCTAGGCTTGCTTCTTAGGTCCTTGAGTGAATTGCAGTTCCTGAACAGAGGTACCACTATGATTGCTGAAGGCTTGAAGGGTAGGAGCTTTACGTCTTCTAGGCTACACAAAGGCTTAACTTTAACAGCAAAGGAAAGCTACCTAGTGCTTCTAAGCAGCAGGGTAAAAGTCTCCCTCCTCAGAGGGCCTGGATGAGTGTGGAGAGGAGATGGATGGCACAGAGACCGGCCAAGAAAGTGACATACAGCAGCTAGAGAGGGTGATGCCTGAAGTGGAGCAGAGGCTGTAGAAGCAGCTTCTTGGGCTGCTCAGGGATGGGGACTTAAGCAACATGACATGGCAGAAGCTAACTCCTGTGAGATGATTGCCCACACCTTTCACTTGCACTCCAGCACTGGGTCAGGTCCACCTAAGCACACACCAGGCCTGCAGAAGAAATAAAGGTGCTGGACTTTTGACCCTCAGCCCCACTAGGGGACACATTGCTTTCAGATGGAATTCTGGGAGGTCTGAGAAGGCAGTAGAAGGTCAAGGTTGGATCACGTTCCATCCCTCACTAGCTGTTGGGGACCAGAGAGAGAGAGGAGGTATCTTCTACAGTTGTGGCTTATTCAAGGGAGCAATCAAGTAGGTACTGGGGCATCAGAGAATATGGGGTAGGGGTACATCTAGACTACATAGCATCACAGCCTTTTGGTAATATAGCTAGTTAGAATGTGAAATATTCCTACAGTTCAGTTTTAAACACTAGATCCCACAGCTGACAGAGCTGTATTAGAAAAGACTTAAATAAACCTTTAGGAGGTGGGAACTGGATGAAGGAAGTGAGTCATTGCCTTGAGATGGTACAGTCTTGCTCTACTTCCTGTCTCATCTCTACTTCCTGTTTTGCCAGGATGTTAAGGAATCCAAGCTGCACATACCTGCCACCATGAAGCTGCCTGCCCCATGCCAGCCCCACCACAATGAACTGTACCCTCAAATAGTAAGTGGAAATAAACCTTTCTTACTTTGTGAGTATTTAGTCACAGGAAGGAGATAATACATTGGGAAGAGCCCACCCAGATCCAGGCTATGGCTTAATAGTGAAGGTGCTCCTACTTGGGGCAGTTCTTTCATGAGCCACCAGTATCTGCACCCTAAGAGCTTGATAGAGACAAGATCCCAGGCCTCATCCAAGGCCCTGAATCACAGCCTGTGTTTGAACCAGGTGCCCTGGGAATGACCCTGTGTGCACGCTTGGATTCCAGGAGCCTCTTGAAGGAGTTTCTCCCTAAATGAAATGAAATGTGGTCAGATATGTGAAGAGGACAGATGTTCTTGGGTCACAGCAGGGTGAGCATGCCCATGCATGTGGTGATAGTGTGGGCACCCTTATTGAGGATGCTGACATTTGTTCCAAGTGGCAGCCACCCCGAGCCAGTGAATCCCGGAAGTGACTCACAGTGTTCCCCTCCTCTCCCCTGCTGTTGGGTTTTGTGTGGTTTTTCTTTATATAGCATTTGTGTGTCTAGATGAGGAAAGTCAGGGCCCAGGGTAATTATACACATCACCTCCTACTCTCATAATCCTGAGACTCGGTGAACGTCAAAACAATAATAAAACAACCAATAAGCCAAGGAGAAAATGAGGCTTTCGACAGTAAGCCCTGGTTCACCCCTGGGCTGGAGAGCCCTGTAGGACAGATGGAAGGAAAGAACCTGTGTCTGCAAGCTGCTCACTCTGTTCTCTTCTACAAGTCTCTGCATAGCACTGCCCAGATCTAGAACTTTCTACTGTCCCAAATCCACCATTCAGCCCTTTCCCAAGAAGCCAGTGTACATTTACTAAGAAATTCTCCCTATTGGTCCCATAGTTATCTATTTAAAACAAAGTCAAGGTTTGTGCTAACATGTGAACTAGGCTAATGGATGTGTGGGTAAGCTTTCTCAGACAGACATGTCAGCCCCACTTCAAACTGAGATGATGAGCTTAGGCATAAAATTACCCAACATTTGGGGTAATTCTGAACAGTTTGACTTCATGTCATGCCACAGGAACCAATGTCCCTGCTCACTCATTTTCTAAGATCCATGATTTTTGTGGAGTAATTGGCCATGGAGATTTAACTGAAAAAAAAAAAAAAAAAGACAATTGCAAAAAGCACAAGATACTCTCATAAATTAGATACGAGAGTATTTTTTTCTGGTACCTAAAACTAGGTCAGGACCCTGTTACTTCCCAGCAAGGAAGGCTCAATGGCTGTAGGTCTAAGATGAGGTTACAAGGAGCTGAGCAGAGAAAATATGGGTGCCATGCTGGGCGGAGTGCCTGCTTGGGTAGGAGATCATGAGACTCTGACCAGCAGTGGTTCTATATCCTATCAGAGAACCAATAGCAAGCTTATGGGTTCTTCATCATCTGCCATGACACCTTTACCTTTGCCACACCAGCAAGAGGGCCTGATTGTGGTCCCTAGCATCCACAGAAGAAGCTAAGTGTGGCAAGGCATGCACCTGTACTCCCAGTGCTGTGAAGGTACAGACAGACAGTTCCCTGGAGCTCCCTAGCCAACCAGCCCAGTCAAAGCAGTGAGCTCTGGGTTTAGTGAGAGACCCTGCCTTAGAGGAAATATAGAAGGTAATTAAGGATATCTGGCTTTCACATACACCGACACACGTGCAAGCATTCACACAGACACCATAAGCATGAGAGAGAAATCAGAGCATACAAGCCTAGGGCTCATCTCCTTCCTCTACTCTGAGGCTAGAGAAACTAGTGCCCAAAACTAGGGTGCCCTTCAATTTCAAACTGGATCTTTCCACATCAAATAAAGCAATCAAAACAATTCCCCCACAGCCATGTCCACAGGCCAGTTTGATCCAGATAATCCCTCATTGAGACTATTTCCCTAGATGGTTCTAGGTCACGTGACTAAACAAAACCAGCCACAGCAAACCCCATGCCTCAGTATCCATTGAGCTTAGGATATCAGTAGATCAACAGGTACAGGCAGCTTGTACTGAGTCACAAATATGAAAAGTTTAAGAAAGTTTACCACAGTGTTTTCCCCTGTCATGGACTTGTTTCTGCCCTGAAGCTGTTATGCTGTCCCACTGTCATGCTGTCCCACTGTCATGCTGTCCCATCTGTAGAATTCATAGCACACTGGTTAGCTATACAGGTTGGCTCTAGCAGCTTCTCACTCTTCTGTGAGCCTCTCTTCCTAGCCTTCAGACAGTTTTCCCCTGTGTTAGGACACCATTATACCTCTGTGGGTGTCAGTACGCCGATCTCTTTGAAGGATGTCAGACATCACCTCCCTAAGACGCCCTATCCAAATACAGTCACATTCTGAGGTATTAAGGGCTAGGGATGCAGCATTCTGAGGGATACCAGATACTGTGTGCCAACAGTAGCGTTCCTATCTTGGGTATGCACATGAAATGCCAGGAAAGCAGTCCTAATACCCAGAAAGGTGACTTGTGTAGGGTACGAAGGAGTCCACATAGTAACAGGCCGAGTCCTTCATATTGCCTGTGGGTCTTCCAAGGACAGCTTTCCAGAGCATTCCCACTTAGAGGAACTCACTGACCACATCATGGACAAGGGTATTCAGGGCCACACAGAGAAATCCTATCTCAAATTTAACTAAGTAAATAATAAAATTGTGGTATGAAGCTAAAGTTATTGAATATCAGATATTCAGAAATTTTGGCCAAGGACTTTGGTCATTGTTCCCCAGTCTTTTTCAGGGGGTCTATAGTCACGAACAGTTATCCAATAGGGAAATAAAAGGCATAGGCATTTCCAGGAATCAGGATCTGAGTTAATCCAGACCTCAGAGACTTGGTACAACATTGGGTCCCCTTGGGAGAACAGGCCAAAAGGATCTGGGGTATACTTGGGGTTTTACCCAGACTTGGTGCACAGATTTTGCAGAATAGCCATTTGTTTGATTGCATTGGATATTTTTAGTAAAGTTGGGACGGACCTGTGTGATCTCCTAGCCATGGGGTAAGAGCTAAGTGAGGAGGTTCTGCAGAGATGAGCATTTTCCCAGGTAAGGTAGCACATCAGAGATGAGGCCACACTCCAGAAGAATTGACAGGATGCTGCAGAAGACCCTGCTTCTCTTCATTTCTCCTCTAGGTCCTCCTTGTTTCCTCAGAGAGTCTTGAGGGAGTCTGGTGGATGTGAATGGATGAATCACCTGTAGTGAGCAGAGCCCAGGCATAGGAGCCATGCCTGCACAGCCTTGACGCTGGAGAAGGTTCCAGCATTGGCGTCTGCAAGAAAATCAGCCACTGGTGTGCAGAAGCCTGCAGAACATGGGCATGAGAGCAGGTTAGCATCATGATGCCCTGTGTAGGAAAGCAGTATCACCATCACCATAGGGATCTCTGCACTCAGCTCCTACATGTGGGACCTGTGCCAACTGAGAGATTAGTATTCTATGGACCCCTCATCTCTGTTGTTCTTCAGCTCTGTGCACCAGCTGTGAACATCTAAGCCAACTCATTCTCGATTTTATTAGTACTTAGCCACCCAAAAAGATCAAAGTCAACAGAAATTGTTTTACAAATTATCTTCAGAAGCCCCTGAGTTGTGAGGAAACTATATAAGCCATTTGATGATGAGTATAGCAGAACATCAGAACAGAATTTTCCAGAAAACTTTCTGAGATGCAGTGTGGGGAGGGGGGTGGAGAGGACGGTTTAGCTGCAGACACACTTCTTTGCTTTTTTGTGGTGATATCCCAGTTGGTTCCCACCAAGGCCATGCTTTACAGTAGAGGCTGCCTCCTTGTTGAACAGGTTTTAGGAAAATAGAGCCCCAACTTTATTTTACCTTCAACATTCGACAGTCAACAACAGAAGCAATTTTAAGGCCCCTTGAATGGCTCAGAAATCAATTACGCCATCATCTCTGATCACACAGCAGATACAAAGAAGCCAGGGAAAGCAGAGGGAGACAGCACCTCATCCAGTCGAGGGAAAGTTAAACGGAATTAGATTTCCGTCAACAGCTAGATTATAGTATCACGTTTCTGACAAGATTACAAGAAGCAGATTAATCCTCTCAGTGGTACCTTAATTGTGGGAAAGGCTTCCATGCCCAAAATCCAATGAAAGTAGATGACAGGGACCATGAGGAGAAGATGGCTGAGTGTTCCCAGACAGGGAGATTGGTGCTAGAGTTCAGGCACACGCCCAAAGTACTCTCATGAAAGGCCTATAGCAGTGCTACATGACCTGAGCTCCAAAGACAGCCAAAATTTCTAAATAACAAAATATTCAACAATTTTAACTTCATACCATCATTTTCAACTGAGGAAAATACGTTAAAAAACAAAAACTAACAACATAGATACCCTTATTTATGATGTGGTCAGTGAGTGCCTCTGAGTGGGAATGTTCCAGAGAGGCATCCTAGGCGGACCCATAGGTGGTACAGATCAGCCTGATATTGTGTGGACTCTAAGTATCCTTGGGATCCTCTACAAGTCGCCTCTACGATATTAGGTCTGCTTTCCTGGCATTCCATGTGCATACCTAGGACAGGAAGGCTATTGTTAGCTACACAGTATCTGATGTCTCCCAGAATCCTGCAACCCTAACCCTCAATACCTCAGAATGTGACTGTATTCAGATAGGGCATCTTAGGGAGGTGATGTTTGGCATCCTTCAAAGAGATCAGGGTATCAACACCCACGGAGGCATAACTGTGTCCTGACACAGGGAGAAGACTGTCTGAAAGCCAGGAAGAGAGGCTCAGAGGGAGCCAGGCTGCCCACACCTTGGTCTTTGGTTGTGGCCCCCAGGACTGAGGGAGCAGAAGGTCTACTGCTGAACGCAGCATATGCTGCCACTTAGTGGCATCCTATCCAGCAAGAACAGTGAAAGAATGATGCCCTTCCTGAGGACCTCAGGCAGCTACATGACTTCCCAAATAACAAGCCATGGTCTCATGATGAGTTGCTATTGAGTAAGCCCCTGCCAGACCTCATCTTTGCCCCATAGTATGGACCTAGCTGCAGCTGATTAAAGTTCAGACAGCACAGGCCCTGCCTCCTGAGCGGGAGAAGATGGCCAGGACAACAGACTCTTCCCAAACAGCAAGTCCCCTGCAGATATCACCATCTGAAGCTATTTTCCCTTGACAAGCAAGTTCCAATTGTGTCATTCAAATATTGTGGGAAGGTAAGGTTCCCAGGTGCCCAGGGCCAAATCAGCCAATCTGAGAGAGATTAAGCACTTGCTCTGTGGACCCCTTCCATGGTTCTGATGGAGGTGATTGTGGGGTAGAAGCCCTTGCCTGTGCCACTTGGCACATATACATGGTGACACATGGGGTAAATGAAGAAATGAATGACACCTGGGTGAGTAGATTACCTTAACTGAAGAAACTTCATTTACTCTTTTCTCCATCCACACCTCTACACACACCTGAAAGGTGACCAACACACACACACACACAGGAAAAGTGACCCCTCACACATGAGAAGTGACCCCCTCACACATGAGAAGTGACCCCCTCACACATGAGAAGTAAACCCTCACACATGAGGAGTGACCCCTCACACATGAGAAGTAAACCCTCACACATGAGGAGTGAACCCTCACACATGAGGAGTGAACCCTCACACATGAGGAATGAACCCTCACACACAGGAAAAGTGACCCCTCACACATGAGAAGTGACCCCTTACACATATGAAAAGTGATCCTTCACCCACATATGAAAAATAACTCTCACACAGACAGGAAGCATCAAACACACACACACACACACACACACACAAAGTGACATAGGTTCACAAGTTTGCTCACACAGTTTTTATGAAGCCACAAATATTTACATAATCTCCATTCCCTTTGGCAAATGACCCTAAAGCTAACTGTCAAATTCAGCTGAGGCCCCATGGGTGACTGTTTCCTGCCAATGACAATAGCTGGTAGCCTGTGAGCTCTCTCCATACCACATGACTAGTCTCTAGTTAACCTCAGACCAAGTTCTGCAGATGAGTCTAACTCTTGTCCCTGACCTAAGGCCAGAGAGGAGAGGAAGGACCTGAGGTTGGCCACACTGGCCTCTTGTAAGCCCCTCCCCAGTGTTAGGAGTCTGTGTGCTTGCTTGGACTTCCTGCCTCCATTAGGGGAAACCCCAAATGTCCCTGGGTCTTCTGTCACAGCCTATGTCCTAGAACATTCTTCCATTCTCTGCTTCCCACTGGATCTGTTCTCTGCTTCTTACTCAGGACCTGGAAACAGAGCAGCCAACTCAAAGAAAAGAGAAAGAAAAGATGCTGTGGCTGGCTACCCCTGCTGTGCCTCCATGGCCCCTGTCCACAGGCTGCCAGAACCTGCTGTACCATTTGGCTCTTTAAAGCACCTGTAAGATGAAGACACCGGGTATCCCCTTCAGCAGTTTTGTGGCTCTCCTGTTCTTTGTATGGGTTTCAGACACACCAAAACAGCAAGGAGATGCCACTCTGGAACTCACAGGGGCCAAAGCAGACACCCAGGTTCTGGCCCCCTGGTTATTGCTAGAACATATGCTGGCTGCTTAGAGCCACAGCTCAAAGATTTATCAACAGAAGGCTTGCAGGGAGGTGGGTCTCTTGGCAAAGCTATTGCCCTTTGAAAATTCCTGGGGCTGCTGAAGATCCGTAAAGATAAGGCCTCTATCCATTGTCCCCTATCCTTCCAGTGTGCACACACAGCGATACCCAAGAAGAGCCACCGCCCTCTGTGGCGACCCAGAGAAGACTAAGCAAGGGGGGGGGGGGGTGGAGAGCTGAACTGTCAAATTCCTAGCCACAGCCTCAGACTCCACAGCTGATCCTCCAGCTCCTTTGTGAAGCTGACACAGGTTTCTGCCATGTAACCAGGTCTTCTCTAAGAATGTGTGTCCTGCAGTCCTGTGTGTGAGGCCCAGGCAGAGACCAGAAGAGTGAAGAAGGCAAGATGAGGTACACGCCTGCCATCTTGACAGGGTGGTTGGATGGCAAGCTCTGTGTTGGTGGTGAGGAACAGGGAGGGGCCAACCCTGCTACTTAAGTGTGCAAGTGTTGGAATTTTATTTCCTCTTTGATGAAAAGTTTAAGATTTTCCCGCTGTCACAGAACAAAGGGAGCCGTGACTTCTGTTCCCCCGTTTGCACAGCTGACTTCATGTGCTTTTGACAGTTCCATTGCGTTTCCGACAGCTATGAGGTCCCCCTAGGGAAGTGAGTGGGGGGCTCATTCCTGAACCAGGCTAGCTCTTTCAGAATGTTACCCTTTATGGAACCTAAAGCATGTCTTTACATGAATGCTTTGTCTTGACTTTAAGGAAAAGGCTACACAAACCGCTAATGTGATAATTCCCCTCATAGTAAAGTGAATCCATCCTGCAAAATATCACTTCAAAATGCACACTATGAAGAAGTGAGTCCCCCTAGAGGACAGTAAACCCTTTCTCCTCATTTCAGTGCTGGGGGTTGAACTTAAGACCTTGTGCATATGAAGCAAGCGTTTGATCACTGAGCCACATTCCAATGTATACTTCAACAGTATTGTCCAGCAGTTCCCGAGAGATGCACCTAGGATATACTTGTGTCCTCTGTAACCACACTGTCACCTGTCCTCTTTCTAGCAGGCACTGTATGCAGATGTTAATCTACCCTGGAAGGACCATGACAAAAGGACTAACACCTCCATCCTCACCAACCTTGCAATTCATGAGTGACCTGACCTACTGTGGGGAATCACAACAAACATTCACTGGATCTGAGTCAGTGCCCCTATCTCTATCCCTACACATCTTGGAAGACTGCTCTCATGGTCTGTAACAACTTCCGAATCCCTTACTCCAATCCCTGAGTCCTGGGCACAAGTAGGAGGAGAACCTTGTACTTGGACCAAAGGTGTACTTTCTCTGATGCAAGGTCCCTCCAGGTGCAGGTATGGGCCAGGCCAGCATCCAAGTCAGAAACTGGAGCTAAAGGGAGTCACAGAAGTAAAAGCAAAGGCTTCTTCCCAATACAGAGCCCCATAAGACTCAGAATAATGTACCTGCTGGGCTTATTGTGGGGGTGTAAATGAAGCAGATTGGTGCTGCCAGGAACAGACCTGTCTCACTGTCCAGAAAAGTCTAAGTTCTTAAAATATTTTAAATGCCATATTCTGTAGGTCTTAGAAGTGTTTGAAGATTACTTATCTAATTGAAATATATCTTTGTATACCTAAAAAACCTAACTAACATGACTATAAATTTGGTTATCATAGTTGGCCATTAGTCTGCATTTTTAATTATACATAACAATTTTAAATGAGTTACATAAACATAATACCTTACACAAGAGTAGAAATATACAAAAAGGATAACAAAATTTACCTTAAATTTGTTATCAATAAACCAAAATCTACATCAATGTAAAATATTTTGAGATTAACAGCTGATTTTGGATTAAAGTAAATTCAACAATTATCTCTTTGAATCATTCCTATATCGCCCCCCTTCCCAGAATTGGTTACTTGTGTACTTGGCCCCTGGCTTATGGCACTATCTGGGAAGCCTTAGACGGTCTGGCCTTGTTGGAGGAAGGCTGTCACTGCCAGCAAGCTCAGAGAGTCCATAGTTGCACCATTTTTGCTGTGCGCTTGCAATTCAAAGCATGGGTCCTCAGCTTCCTGTTTCTGCTGTGTTGCCTTCCCATGCCCATGCCCATCATCAATGCTAACCCTCTATCATCATAAGCCCAAATAAACTCTCCTGTAAGCTGCTTCATTCACAGTGCTTTATCACAGCAACAGAAAAGTAAATAATATATTTATCCTTGACATTTGTAACTAGAGACCAAATGTACAATTAAAGCTTTCCCAAAGGAAGAAAGGACCGACAGCCACCAGGTCTAAGCTCACAGGTCTGCACCATCTTGTGGTGAGCCAACTACTAAACAAGCTACATCTGACTCAGATTATTTCAGAAACAAGAAGAAATCATATATATCACCTCTGCTAAAGGAACTTGTCTCTGTATAAGCTATTCCAACAGAAATGTATGCTCCCCCCAGCCTCTCCAAGCAAATACATAATGCCGGATGGATTCTGAGCATCATAGTTCAAGATCATCACAATAAAGCCACAATTCAAGCTTCTCTGGGTCACAAAGCTGCTGTAATTTCCACGTGGGCACAAAGGCAGCAGCTTGCTGCCATATGCTGTTTGGTAAATGTCTGTACATGATTCCAAACAAAGTACCATGCCAAGCTGGCGATGTAAGCATGCATGCTGCTCATCTTAACTCAATGCATCCCACTTCCCAGAGAGGTACTGAGGGGACCAGACCTCACCATAAAGATGCTGCAGCTGACAGCCATACCTCATGAATGTCTGAGGGTCACAGGCCTTTGGAAACAGGAGTGGACTTTATCAGTCTAATTTATAACTTGTAGCCAAAATGTAATCCACGTGCCAGGACAGTGCCCTCACGTAGAGACAAATGGCATTTGTACTAAGATTGTCACCACTGACCT
The DNA here is from genome assembly GCA_033318265.1 of Phyllotis vaccarum. NCBI lineage: Eukaryota > Metazoa > Chordata > Mammalia > Rodentia > Cricetidae > Phyllotis > Phyllotis vaccarum. The sequence continues at coordinate 124,947,509 of JARWLC010000002.1, read as the reverse complement.
GGAAAATGGGGTCCTGGTTCAAATAGCATTTTTACTACCTCAAAAGTAAAAAAGATCAGAGCTGAAGAAAAATTCCAGCTTCCCCTCCCAAGATTCCTATAATGAGTATCCCATAGGCAGAAGTGTGGGGTGCTCTCCCTGCCCACTGGTGGGTTCAGAGGCCAGACTCCCTCCCACCTCCTCACAGACAGTGTCATTGGAATCTCGTCAGCCACACAATACCCTTATCTTGCTTCTTTTCAAGTCACCTGATTACCTGGAGAAAATGGAAACGGAGAAAAAGAACATGTCCTTGCAGAAGCAAAAATGTCAAGCTTGCTCCCAGACTTCCTCAACCCTGTTCCAGGAGCCTGGAGAAAATCTGCCTGTCTGAGAGCCATGGCCACCTGCTCAGGGCTCAGATATCCTGTAGGCTGGTCCTGTTACCACTGTGTACAGTGTGCTGGATGTTTGATTTGTGTGGGAGGTTGTGGCCCTTTGCAGTGGTACCTCAACTACAGAAAAATCAGGGAAAATCCATGAAGCCTTGAGGAGTCTCTGGTGGCCTTGTCACCTGTCCAGCTACACATTCTGGCAGAATAAAGGCTGGTGAGCTGAAGGACGGGAAACACCCCACCCCCATAGCTACAGAGGTAAGGTAAGGACCCCATGTAAAGTCCATCATATACCTGTGAAAGACAGCATTGATTCTTGCTAAAATCCACTCCCCTATGGGGGCCACGTGCTTAGCTTGTGCTATATGTGTGACCCTCCTGTCTTGGTGACATTCAAGGCCCAGCATATCAAGTTAGCTGCCAGAGGACAGGAGTGCCAGATCCAAGATGAACTCTGGAAACTTTCATTCATAAAATAGTACAAAGAAATGGAGTGCATATTCATGTACTGGTACATATATATACATAAGTGGTTTTGGCATAACTGAATACACATGTAAATATGTGAGTGTGTATATGCATGTGTGTAAATGCATGCATGTCAATATACACATATGTTCATATAACAGTGCATATGCATGTACATACAACTTATATTTGTATATCACAAAGTAGTATATGTGCATGTGAACATGTACATGTGAACAGGTGTGTACATAACTGGGTATCACAGAAGTGGGTACATGTGTACACAGAAATGTGTATGTAAGTGTATATGCACTATTGTTTTGGGGTAGTCTATAAGTGGAGGCATAAAATCATACACATGTACATATATGAATATACATTATGGACCTGGTTATGCATACAAGTGTGCTCAAATAAATGTGCTAAGCTACTGCAAAAGTGAGAATACATATGTGTGAACATGTGCATGTGTGTGTGTACATGCATGATTTCTTTGTTCCCTGAGCTCTTCTCCTAGGTCTCACAAAGGTGGTATGGAAGCCTGCATGAGAGGAACAGGTGTACCGCCCATATAGCCACAGTTCACCCCACTGTGTTCTAACCCAGGATTGGATGGTTGCTTGACACAGGAGCCATCCGTTCTCCAAAGTCTGCAACTGGGGTGCAGCAAGCTCTGCTCCTAAATCATCTTAGTGTGTCCCCACATCCCTCCCTCACACCAGCAGCAGGCTTGAGCTGGGGGTGTGCAGGGCTTGAAAGCAAATCACTTGCTCCGAATCCTCTGGGTTCATTATCCCAGGGAACAGTGGTAACATAATGCATTTTCATTTACTTAGCCTTAAATATATGTAAATTAAAGGGTTTTCTTTTATTAAAAATAACACTGAAACTTACCACTGATGTGTTTTTGTTATTCTAAAGAGAAGCCGTACTGGAGGAATGAGGCCTAATGACATTTCCCATTCAGGCTTATGTCTTGCTGGAGAGAAAGAGGGCCCCCACCCCGGGCTGAGCAGCACATAAAGGCTTGCCCAAGCCACCCTGCAACTTTCTCCCGTGCACACTAATTGCGAGAGTTGTGGTAGAGAGAGCTCACGTTGTGGTTGGAAGCCCAATTGAAGACAAGAAAGAAAATAAACTACCATTCTGAACGGCAGGGTATGGCAGGCTGTGAGGAAGCACGAACCCCATCACAGTGCACAGAGGATTCCTAGAATCTTCCAAAAAAGAAGCTCGATCCATAGTCTGTTCCTCATCCTCAAGAGAGGACCCCACCCTTCCCCAGGGTGCCTGGAATTGAAAGGTGCTGCACCTGTCCAGTTGCTCCATGTCCCTCCACATGGTCACTATTTCTCAAGGCTCCCTGGGCTGTCTGTCAGCACAGGCTCCTTCAACTTCTCAAATCCCCAAGATCATTCCACTTCTTCTGCCTCTGTCAAGGGGACTCCTTCATTCCAGGCACACTGGCACCACCACGTGACCCAGAGAAATCTGGTGAATTGAGTTTTGGTATTGTGCTTTGGTAATGGCAGAGGACACAATAAACTCAGCCTTGGGGGATGCTGTCTGTGATCTACAATCTCAGATTGTAGTGTTTTAGAACCACAGGGCTTATGGGAGCCAAGAGGTAGAGAAGCCTCTTGGTTTGTGCCATTCTAGACACCTGTCTGTGTTGAGGGAGGGACCAAGTAAAATCAAGAATAGACAAGGAGGGGAGTGCCTGGGATAGTTAATATTAACCGCCAGAGTTGACCAATGTAGAGCCATCTAGAAGACAAATCTCTGGACATGTCCATAAGGAAGTTCCCAAACTGCTCATTGAGGTAGGAATGTGGAAGATCAGAGAAAGTTCTTCCTATAAACAAAGGATCAAAGGCCTTCCACAATCAGTGAGAGTAGCCTCCCTCTATTCTCCAGTCACGGCTGGCATCTTGCTACAGCGCTAGAGTTAAAGGTTGTCTGGTGAGCTACAGTGAGTGGAAACACTCTGAAAGAATTAATGATACCTGCTGAAGTCCTCACATTGTCTCTCAAGCAGACCCAGTTGTGAACTAAGGGCAGGGCTCTAGTTGTCCCTTCTGTGGTGACCAGAGAGTTCTGAGCATCGGAGAACAATCTGAAGTAGTCAGGTAAGATATTGCTCTCCTGTTAGCCCACCTGGATCCCCTCCAAATTAATATCCACATGGAAGTTTACCTCCTACAAATAAAATCAAAGACTCCAAATTATATCTGAATTCATGACTAAAATTCCTCACAGGCTTTCCCAGAGGTTTGTCTTCTATTGTTACAATTCTTTCAAGTTAGCAATATTAACCATCACACAGGGAGTACTTACCTGCCCAGATACAGTAACTATTGATCAATTTGTTTGCTTTGAAAGTAACAATGGCTTTGGTTTTTTGGTTCCAAATGTAGCAAGTCTCTAAGCCCTAGGAGAGAGAGGCAATATCCATCAGTGCTGTCCCCTGCTCAGAGGCCCAACCAACTACCTTCTTATTGTCTTTGTTACCTTTTGATGGCAAGCTGACACAGCGTATAAACCAATCTTTTCAAGGCTCTGCAGTTCTTTGCTGACCTGGTGTTAAAAAATTCCTCCTTCCCACTCTGAAGGACTCACTGGGGAGAAAACTGCCATTTTCCTTTTTATTTGCCTCATGGAGGTAGAAAGAAAGGCACTGAACCAAACTTGAATGCCCAAAGAAGCCATGCGACAGAAGAAGGGGCACTAGTTAATCATCTGATTTGTTCACAAACTCTCTAAACCCCAGAAGTTCCCATTAGCTAGGGAGCAGCAAGATGAATATGCCATCTAGGACTTGGGCGCTAAAAGGAAAACAAAGATAAGCGAACAAGTCATTAAGCCCATGTCAGTTCCCAAGCAAGAAAAGTACACACATGGAAATGCTGTGCCCACCTCCCAGTGGGAGGGAGCCTCGTGCACCTCCACCTCGTGTCAGGGTGCTCCTCAGACCAGTTACAAATTCTTGATTTTAAATAAGAGAGCAAGGTCCTCGGCTAGTTCAGCCAGTAGAACATGAGACTCCTAGATGCGAGAAACTCATTCTAAGGAGTTTATAAGAAATATTCTTAAACCTACCCCATGCAAAAACTGCACAGCTCAGAGAACTCAGGTGTGTGAGCTCCCGATACTGTTTCTACACATGTGACTCACGTGTGCTGCTCTAGTCCTGGCTTTGGATTAGAATTTCAAGTGGGAATGATAATCAGTAAGTAGTTCTACAATCAGACAACACAGTGAACCCAGGGATAAAAAATATCAGTTACACTCACGTGGGTCCAGGAACCCTCAAATCCTCATGGCTGTAACTCATACATCCCTTCTTTTAGACCACAACAGGCCAGTGCAATTAGACTTCCTTGCTTTGTCACTACACATTGGTTTCCAAATTGTTTTCCCAAATGTCAGGGGAGACAGAGGAGCTTAGTATGAGGTCTAAGCCAAGGAGGACAGGACACTATATACACTTTGAGCAAACAAATTGATCAACAGTAACAATGGCTTTGTCATTCTTTGCTTCAAATCAATACATGTCATGTGAAGCATTTGGAGATATTGTATTTTGCCATATTTCTCTTTGTGGAAGAAGACACAGTGCATTGAACAACCAGGCACAGCTTCACAGCAGACAGCTGAAGTGGTCCTTGGATGTTCCTACCTTTCCTCAAAGCCAAGGTGGCTCATCAGCTCTACTTTACAAACTTCCACAGGTGACAGGAGTGTCCTATCCTGTTCAGGACGAGCATGTCAGAGCCAGGTCCCTTTCCCACATTCCATTCTGACTTGGCTCACCAGAGTCCCCTGCATCCTTGCTATTGGCCATGACCACTCAGCTGGAGCTGGTGAGATGCTTAGCCACAGTAGCGACATTTGGCCCTTGCCACCTTTACCATGGAATAAACAACCCTGGGATGCTGATTGCCTGGAAAGAGCCTAGAACACCCAAAGTTTGGGGTATGTAGTGTGTGACTCCAGTGTCATTGCCCCAGGACAGTAAATACTGGAGGTCTCTGCAGATCAGCCATGAAGTCATTGCTGTGAAAAAGAGTACAGTGTCAGTTCTGGGATGGTCACAGAGAAGAAGGCCCTACATGGTCCTTCATAGGAAAAGTTTATAACGTGATTAACTGAGCTATTTCAAACTGGTCCACTTAGGACCTGTCAGAAAACAGCCTGTGGGTTGGTCAGTGCTTAGGCCTGGCTAGTCCATTGTCCCTGGGCCACCTAGTGTGGGTCCATGTGACCTGTCATCTGCCCACTCAGATGACTCATTCTTTAAAAAAATAAAATAAAATAAAGATCTTATAGTCTGTCCCTGTCCCTGAGGAAGGCTTGAGTCAGTTGCCTACATTGCCTTTCCCATCCCCCTTCCATGGGTCTGTCACCCAGCCCGCTCTGGCATCGCAGGCACACTGGTCTGCTCAGACAATGTCAGTAGCACTTCTGTTTCTGATTTTTCAACCCCCTCACCACCACCCCCACTGCTGTCCCCAGCATCCCACAGCTGCAGGATATGACTTGTCAGAGACTGTGCAGTCAGGCAGCCTGTGGAGGGGTGGGCACTGTGGTGAATGTTTCCTTAGCACCTCTAGTGACTTCCAGGACATGCTCAGAGAAACAGCCCAGGTGTCCTTTTCCACAAAGGTGAAGGGATAGGACAAGCAACCCAGCTGTTAGAATCTATCCGGGGGACACGAAGTCACCACCTGTCTCTGTCCACTCTTAGGGCGGGTTCTCTGCCCCCTGCTCTTTCCTTCTTTAAATGGGTGGGAATCAGCCCACTTTGCCCTGAAGAGCAGAGACGAAACACACAATCAGAAATGAAGAAAGTCTTTTCAAGGCTGTTTACTTGGGTACAGCCATGACAAATGTTTCTTTCTCCTCGAGGGCCCACCCACAGACAGGAGCAGAACAATGATGCTTGGGGGGGCCTCCCGCTGGCTGCTGAGGGGCGACATCTCGGAGCCCTGCCGAGCCCATTCAGCATGCCCCGGTGCCAGCCTGCAGCTTCAAGCCTGACCCACCACTAATTACAATGGCATTGATGAGGCTCTGGGAGTTCCGGTGTTTACAGAGCTTAGCAAGTCTCTCAATTATAAAAAAAAAGAAAAAGAAAAATCACTAATATATCAGAAAAAGAGTGGCTGAGGAGGGAGAAAGCATTGCTTCTTAAATGTATTGATACTGAAAACAGAGCCAAGCTCTTCCGCCTGTGTGATTCTGCCTCCACAAGACATCCCAGCAGATTCCAGAGGCACTGTGTCTGCTGCCAGCGGATGGATGTGTGTCAGAAGCCCCAGGCTCTAGTTACAGAGGGTCTAACTTATCCGTGCAAGCAAACAACCAAAGTTACATCATTTTAATCAACACTCATCATTTTAATTGCCTGCATCTCCCCCAGAACAAAGTGACACTATAGTTTTATGGTATTTGATTAATGAGGGCAGGAAAATTGAAGTTTTTGCAATAAAACTAAAAAAAAAAATCAACAGACTTTTATCGTTTTTTTCCCTTGTGATTTTAATTTAATGGCTCGTGTTTTCATTACCGCAGAGGCTGTACACTTTAGCTGGCAATTATGTCCCATCTGTGAGGCACTGTGTTACTGTGTTATTACAGTTTATTCTAGGAGCTTTTCAATCACTTTTGAGTTGGGCTTTATAAGTATTCTTGCAGCAGGTGGGCTTCCTGGCATGCAACCAGGAGCACACAAAGCGCCAAGCTGGAGTTTAATGGCAGCATATGCACATGGCACGGAGCACCAGCCTTCCCCATATGCTGCTAAGCGGCCCCTTAAGCCTGCCAGTCACTCTTCTTACTGACGACGGCCTCTAAGTAGTTCTCTGCCAGGGAAAAATACACGAAGGCAGCGAATTTTTCCAGTGTGCACCATCCTCATTATTGAGCAACCCTGTCATTAGTACAGGCACAATGAACCCGAACCTGGGATGCATACCAATTAGGCTGCGTGAACACTTCTGCTTCTTATCTCTATGGAAACGGCCCCCCTGGCTGCAGTGGACAAGCAGGAGTGTCCCCCCACCCATATGTCACCTAGTTAACACTGTGCACTTTCGTGTGAACCAAAAATCTGCCCCAGCCCTCACAGCAAGCACAGAGAAAGGAAAAGGGAACAACGGAAGTCTCGGAATTGTGGGAGGCCATGTGTCCTTAAAGTGCAGGATTGGTCGGCATGGCCGGCACAGGGGGTGCTGAGTGATGACCTGTCACTATCTTTGAATCTAGAAGTCCTTTCCTCCCATTAGATCTAGCAAGGAGAGTTCAAGCAAGCTAAAAGAAAATTCTCCATCCCATGCATGAAAGAAAAATGGAGCCCAAACATTTCCCTCCCAATTTATAGAAAGTGTTCTACTATAAGCAACTCAGAGATGCGCTGGAGCCCCATGCACCAGAACAACTTTGCTCTGGACCTTTGGACACCAGTGTACATCAACAAACAAAGACTCAAAATATTTGAATGTGCAAAGCTTTCGCCATGGGACGCTGAGAACTTTGCAAAGACCTAACAGGGGTGGTCTTTTGTTTTGAGTGTGTAAGAGGAGAAAGAAGAGAGGGAGGGACAGGAAGAGAACGAGGGGAGAAACAGACAGACAGACAAAGAGATTAACTTCCTATCTTAGTGCTTGGTCAATTGCAGCCGAGGGATTTTTGGACTCATGAACGTCCATACTGTGGTTTGGGGGTCTCATCATTTTTTCTAGAGCAAGGTACCACAAGGACACACCATGGCTTTATCTTTCTTCACATCTCAGTGGCAATTTTAAGATAGAGTATAGCCTAAACAAGGCTGTCTAGGCAGGTGACTCACTCCTTGTCCATAGCCCAACATTCAAGCTTCTGTGTCTCACTTCCAGTGCTGGGGGAGTCCCTCCCAGTTGCCACCCCAGGTGACTTGACAGAACCCACTAGAAGATGCCCATCTTCAGCAAATGAAGGCTGTCTTAATTAGGGTTTCTATTACTTCTATGAAACATCATGGCCAAAAAGCAAGTTGGGTAGGAAAGGCTTTAACTGGCTTACATTTCCATATCTCTGTTCATCATTAAAGGAGGTCAGGGCAGGAACCTGGATGGAGGCAGGAGCTGATGCATGGGCCATGGAGTAGAACTGTTTACTGGCTTGCCTTCCTGGCTTGTGCAGCCTGCTTTGTTATAGAACCCAGGACTAACAGCTCAGAGATGGCACCACCCACTAAGGGCTGGGCCATCCATCCCCTACCAGTCACTAATTAAGAAAATACCCTGTAGTCTTGCGTACAGCTGGATCATGTGCAGGCATTTCCTTAACTGAGGTTCCCTCCTCTCAGGTGACTTCAGCTTGTATCACATTGACAGAAAGTCAGCCAGCACCAGTGTCACACTTGAAGAGTTACAGCATAAGCAGCTTGTTTTGGGGTCCAAGTATTACTTGGAACTGAGTACAAGGGCACTGGAGTCCAGCAGCTTGAATCCCACTCAGGATTCAGAGATGTCGATCATGCCTCACAGTTGGACTCTGCTCCAGCCATCCTCAGTTCAAACCTCAGCTACTTATCAGCTGTGCTGCCTTGGACCAGATAGTCAACCTTTTTGAAGCTTGTGTTAATGCTGGAGCTGACCTCATCTGTTTCCATAAGGCTGACATATCCCATGGGGAAAGTGGTGTCAGCGTTTGGTTAGCACTCAGAGTCTCTATTACCGAATCATAGTTCTGTAAGATTTACTTGGGTCATCTTTTTCTTTTTAAAACAAACAAACAAAAACAGTTACCTTGGCCCTAGTGGTGCAGGTCTACAATTTTAGAATTTAGGCTAGGTAGGAAGGCCACAGGTTCGAGACCAGCCTGAGTCACAGAATGAGTTCAAACCTAGCCTGGGCAACTTAGGGTGACTCTAGTGGGTATACAGCTCAGTGGTGGAATGTTCTCCTAGAATGTGTGAGGTCCTGGACTCAGTCCTTAGCACCATTATAAACAAACCAGATTATTTTTCCTATGTGTTTCCTACCCAAGGTTTCACTTGACCCTCTGGCATAAAACACAAGAAGGGGTTTCTTTATACAAACCCATAAGTGTAGAGTCAAATAAGCAAGTAACCATAGTGCAATGTGCTGTGTGGTGACAGGTCACCTGGTAAAAGACTAGGACCCAGGAGTACACACTTTGGTCATGCAGAAATCCATTAGGCAGCCTGGGTGTGATTCAATGTCCTTGGCCACCTGGGAATGAGTTAGGGTCCATGTAGGACTCTGGGTGGACTTGGATCCTCCACCTTCCCCTGTCTGTTTTTAGCACACACTACTTCAGAGCTATGATTCTTAGCCGGCCCAGGTCTTCACTCGAGAGAAATAGCGTTAACAGTAAGTCGTGCATTAAGGCCTAAAGCAAGGCTGTGTTCACAGGCTCTCACTGGTGTTAAACTATGTATTAATGACCAACTTTTTTTATCTTTGTCCTGTTTGCTGAAATTTCTAACAGGAATAGCATTTAGAGTCTGTGGGAATAGACATGGTCATTTTTTTCCCCATGTGAAACTATCAATTTATTTCACTTAAGTTATCAAAGTATAAATCATAGCTCCCTGTTACATCCTGGCTCCTTTGCAGCCTAAGCAGAACAGGTGAAATTTGTGCATCTGACCCTTGTAATTCTGCAAGCTGTGCACCTGAGGGCCAGAGCATATAAGCACTTCCCTGCAGCTCTGTTGAGCCCACAGCAGACTAGAAAGCAAGCAACACAGACTATTGGGAGCGTTGGGGAGCCTGGAAACATCTTTTCACAGTCTGATGGGTCTGTCTGTCCTGTTGCCTCCTCCTGTGGCCTTCCTTACCCAGCCCCTGCTTTCCTGTTCTGCCCGCCCTTGCTCAGGACACTTCAGGCTTCCATCTCTATCTGGGTGGTAAGTATTAGTGTTTCCTGAGGGGCTGTGCCCATTTTCCCTTCATCCACAGGGCAAAAGCAACTCCATTGCAGGAGAGCAGAGAACACCTGTGCTAGCCTCAAACTGAGGATGACCTTGAACTTCTAAAATTCCTGTATCCACCTCACCAAGGTAGGAACTAGAGGAATTCGCTATCACACTAGGGTTTCCATTTGCTTTTGAGCAGAATAAATGGTTGGAGGGATGGGGAAGAGAGGGCATTAGAATGAAGAGGTGGTCTTGATGGCTCTGCACACTACATGTTGGCCAATGTGGTTAAACCTCTTCAAAGTGGTCTGTGACCTAGCATCAGGCTGAAGGCAAGGTGTAAGCCACCTCAAGTCCCTTTGGCTAAACTGTACGCATTTGTCCCCAAAGCCCTTGTCAGAAGTATTCAAATAACTGAGGCATGTTTTTGTAAAAGAATTTCAAAACGTGAGAGACAGAGCAAAATGAGAAAGAAAACTATGTCCTTCTGGCTGAGGAAGCCTTAGATGTAGTTTCAACTATTAACCAGCTCTTCGGCAGTCAGACCCACACTCCTTCTACAGGAAGTCTAGAGAGTAGGGGATGAGAAAAATGGAAGAGAGAATGAATCCTGAACATGGTCCTACCCAAACTCAAGACCCCTGAGCAATGGCCAGTGTGGGAAAGCAGTGGTTCTCAACCTTCCCAAGGCTGCAACCCTTTAATAGTTTCTCATGTTGTGATGACCCCTAACCATAAAATTATTTCATTGCTACCTCATGACTAATTTTGCTACTGTTGTGAATTGTAACATCTGATATGTGACCCTAAAGGGCTCATGACCCATGGGTTTAAAACTGCTGCTAGAGGCTCAGGAAGGTGGTAGCAGCTGGCCCTCTGCAGGCCCTGCTCTCAGGGCCACCTGTCCTGAACACCCTCGCCCCAACCTCCCCACTTCATCTCTCACCATCTTGGAGTCAGGATGCTCAGGAACCTCCTGCACCCCACACTGTCTTCTGTGCTCCACACTGCTCCCTACTCCATGTTACGTCACTGCAATCGATTTCCATGCTGTCAGGAAGTAAAAAGGAGAGGTGCAAAAGAGGCCTAGGAAAATGGGAGTAATTTTTAGTAATTGGTTTTATGTGGCCAAATGTATGTACTGCAGAGCAAGCCCGGCAATATCCACAGGTGGGAATAAATAAACATCACCCCTCACACTGGAATGACAGCCTAAAGCCAGTGTTAACCTGTGCTACATCTGGGTGACTACAGACCTTTGTTGTATAAAATTTCTGGCCCAGCCTAGCCCTGCATTCTAAAAGAATCTCTCCTGCCTGTGACCTACCCTAACCAGGCTCAAACCTGCAGCCCTGCTTGGTCCCAAATAATCACACAAAAGCTTATATTAATTACATGCCATTGGGCCTATGGCTCAGGCTTGTTGCTGGCTAGCTCTTGCATCTCAGCCCATTTCTATTAATCTGCCTTGCCACATGGCTCATGGCTTACCTGTACTCCGTTACATATTGCTTCTTGGGAGGCTGAATGGTGTCTCCTGGGACTCTCCCCTCCTGCCCCTGTATCTTTGTTTGGTTTCCCACCTGCTTCTAAGCTTCTCTGCCATAGGCCAAAACAATTCCTTTATTATCCAATGGTATTCACAGCATACACACAAAGACCTTGCTAGACATAAGTGGCTGCATCTCACTTTTAGAAGGAACCCCACTCTTGTGTACCCATCCAGAAGTTCCGCCAAGGAGGAACTTTGTGTCGTTCCTCTGCTGGAGACAGGGTCTGTTTAGGGCCCTCAAAAGAAATGGACCCCACTGTGTTTCCAAAGGGACTATCTATCCAGTCTTCTCTAGCATGCCCAAACAACCAGACAGAGTCATACCCCTCAGCTTTGCAGTGAAACAGACCTGGGAGTGAGGCCTCCAGGTGACAGCTGGGATACTGTGATTTCTGAGATAGTCACATGCAGACCACGAGGATGACCTATGACCCTGAGGGGTGATTCAGATATCAACTGAATAACTCACTAATAATAATAAAGCATAGCCAGCATGCCCTGGACCTTCAGCTGCTCAAGAAAATGCTTGGTGTCTCCTGACAGGCAGAGTGAGAGGTGATGAGGCAGAAAGTGGTGTTAGACTACCTATAGGTTCATGGCTTTTCACATCAGTTTTGTGACAGATTCCATCAGATGTCTGCAATGTTACTTCCATGGGATACAGAACTCCAGCTCCTGTTCTAACTCTATATGTTTCTCTGAAGTAAATAGGATGAGAGAAGAAAGGTCTCTGAGTGAGGGCCTCTAGGACTCAAGAGAAACTCCAAATGTCACCTAATATTTGGGCCACTTTACCATATTGTGTTTTTAATGAAAGTAACTGACATACAGAACTGAAAGATTATAAGAAGAAAATATATCAAAGCTGGACCCCAGCTATTAGAGGGTATTGTTGCTGTGCATCCAGGGCAGTTTCTTTCAGGGTGGTGGTTGATCTTAACAATTTTTAAATGTCATTATTGTCCCACTTTTCTTCAGAAAGCAAGTGAGGAGTCCTTCTGAATATGCACTTTTAAAAAAAATTTCTGGTAAAGTGCTAAGGGATTTCTCTTGAAGGAAAATAAAAGCATTTCAATCACAAATGTGCTAATGTGCAGGACACACGTTGGCACCTCACAACACCCCTACACTGGGTGGCACACTCCTTTAAGAGAGTTCTGTTGTTAAAAGAGGTTTTTATGTTTTCTTATAAAGCAAGATAAGCGGCATCTTAAAAGATCATACATTCCATAAATAGAATGATTCTGAATATAAATTTTACCCAGGAGCTAGAGTAGCAAACCCTCCAGGATTGCTTAATTGTCTTACAAAAGGGGGAGGGAGACAGGGAATCTCCCTCCTCTTTGAAAACATGCATTCATTCTCTCTGTTTGCCAATGAACAGATCTCAAAGAAGCCCTTTAAAATCACACAAACACAAGATCTTACAAACACCTCCTGCAACAACAGTGCTGGACTTTGCAGAGGAAAACAGAAGTCTTCCAAGTTCCTAGGTTCACCGTGTGGAAGGCTGTGTTAAGCATTGTGTGTTCTCTTCCTCACAATCTCCAACCACATCTTGGTTAAAACTAAGGATATTTTTACCTACAGCAACTTGCATCTTTGCCTTGTGGGTTAGTCTTCTCTCCTTCTTCAACTTGAACACACACACAAGTGCACACACACACATACATGATTCACAGTGGTCCTCTAGCTGCCCACTCAGACACACTGGGACACTGAGATGTTACTGAGTGTTGCCTGAGCATCACGGCCCCTGCCTTGGAGGGACTGTCTGTGATGTAATACAGTGTATCAAATGACTGTCTGTGATGTAATACAGTGTACCAAATGACTGTCTGTGATGTAATACAGTGCATAAAATGACTGTCTGTGATGTAATGCAGTGTATCAAATGACTGTGATGTAATGCAGTGTATCAAATGACTGTGATGTAATGCAGTGTATCAAATGACTATGATGTAATGCAGTGTATTAAATGACTATGATATAATACAGTGTATCAAATGACTGTGATGTAATACAGTGTATCAAATGACTGTCTGTGATGTAATACAGTGTATCAAATGACTGTCTGTGATGTAATACAGTGTATCAAATAAGCCTTTTGTGACTAGCGCAAACAATGAAACACATTTCAGCAACTTTGTCCCATGGGTAAGGAACATTTGCTCACACCCAGAATCTTGAACAGAATGATGAAATAGGAACCTTTTAACATCCTTAATCCCTGAGTTCATGTTGCTGCTGGTGGATTCAGAGCAGAAGCTGTGGGACTTAATGACAGAGATGTCCAGAGGAAGTCAAGTTGGGGACTTCACAGACCACAGATCCTTCCTCACCAAGGCTAAGTCCACCAGTATAGTAGTATCCATGGCTCAGACTTCAGTGAATGTCAGTCATGTCCGTGGGAAGGAGACAATCACCTCTCAGACCATCCTTCTCCTCTGGGCTCCAGTCACAGACAGAGAGAAGGAAGTCTGCAGCCTCCAGAGTATTCTTGAAGCAAACAAGGACATGGGCCTAAATCAGAGGGCTGCCTGATGGGCAGGACATGTCCCACCCCAGCTCATCTTACCTTGCTCCCTCTTATCCTGCCCCTGCCCTTACCAGCCAACAGGCCCAGAGCCCTGGAAGCTCTACCTCTGGAGGTTTGCAGAGTGGAATCATCCCCAGGCCTGGCAGACAAGTATCTCTCTTCAGGGGAAGCAAGATTAATCAGTTCAACGATACTGTCCTGATTAAACAATGAGGCGCCCTGGGGCTCCACGTCTGTCCTGAGGAGGAGAGTCATCATAACTAATTCACAGAGCCCCACAGCTCCCTGGGGGCAAACTACCTTTTAATTTCTCTCTCTGAAGACTAATCTCATTGTTGTGGAACCTGCATCATAATAACCGTAAACTAATCATTAGTCAGTCCCAAGCACTCTGACCTTTCCTGACATGGCAGTTTCCATTCCCAAGGACTCCTGGAACCTGAGATTTGAATCTCACATAGTCAAAGAAAGGCAGTGGGAAATGAGCTCAGTGGGTTGGCTGTAGAACTTGAAGAAAGCCTGAAAATAGCTTCCTTTTTTACTAACCAGGGCAGGCATGAGAGCAAAAAAGAGGGCTGTTATCACAACCCAGAAACAGGTCGGAGAAGTAGCCTGGGCCATAACCTCCCCCTGAACAGGCAGTCTCATGCACAGGTATGTCTGCTCGGTCTTGGAAAATCTCAGGCAGGTTTGGGTATCAAGTTCCCACAGATGATTGGGGAATTTAAACATTTCCTGGGCCCAGAAGTCAGAGGTAAAACCCTGGCAGGCTGTGATCTCTGAGAAGCCCAAGGAACACCCCTACACACATGCCCCGCCACCCCAGCCTCTCTTGGCAACTAATGTCTCTGGTATGGTGAGGACATAGCTTCTACCCTCTCTCCATGCACTCCCCACATGTCACTGATCTGTGCAATTTCTCATTTGCACAAGGACACTGGTCACATTAGATGAGGGCCCATACTATCCAGGACAACTCATCCTAACTATTGATGCCTGTTCTGAAATCATAGCTAGCATCATGTTTTCAGTGCCAACCACTCCTCAACAGGCTGGCTCAATGAACACAAGAGGGGTTACAGCATGAAGGGTGAGTCTCCCTAGGCCCAAAGCCAGCAAAGCTGAGTTCTCCTCAGAAGCTAGGCCCTGTCCAAGGCTTCCCTACTTTCCCACAAGCAAAACTTGTCTCTCCTGAGAGAGCTCCAGAGAACACAGGCTTCATCAGGTGAGGGGCTCCATAGACTCACCAAGGCTTTGACTTCTGACTCCTGAACTCCAGAATCCCAGTGGAATGGCTGTCTGGTGCATCTGAATCAAAATATTGCCACACACAGGACCCAGTTGTTAGGATTCTATTCTAGGCCCTGAAGCCACACCTCACCCTGGGGTCTGACCTCAAGCTCCATTTAAGAAGGGTTCTCTCTTTTCCTGTCAGAGGGAGCACATGCTCAACCCCTCCCCTCTCCTCTCTCTTCTCACTTCTCTCTTTTACCCTCTCTCTTTCTATCTCTATATTTCTCTTCTCTCTCTCTCTTTTTAATAATAAAGACTTTCTACATAGAATCATTCTAAGTGTCTCTTGCCAGTGCTCGCTGCTGCCCACCACTGCCTCCCACCACGCACACATAGGGAATGGGGTCTCCATCCATAGCCATCTCCCAGCCATACCTGGGTAAAACAGAACAGATCAGATCACAACATCAATCTCCCAAGGGCTGAGCCCACTAGAATGTCTTTAAGTCTTTCTAACTCCCCAACCACATCAACTTTTCTTTAAGATCTACCCCATCTCATAGGCATGCACTGTCTGTGTGCATGTATCTGATGCTCAGGCCTGTGTGCAGTGTGTTTTCTTCATCTACCATCCATCCCCTGGGACTACAGAGGGCCCTGAGTCTCCCATAGCACAGAGCTCAGTGAAATCTAGAGTCGCATCTCACTGACTATGTGAAACATGGACACAGTGTCCAGCAGTCCTGGCTGCTCCTCCATTTAGAATGAATAATTTCAGCCCAAGCCCAGAGAGCAGCATGCCAACCTCCTCCATCCTCCAGGGATGAGAGAGAGGAGCTGTGGGAAGTACAGCAGCTGTTGCCCTGGTTCTCAGGACATGTGCAGGGA